>CM028361.1:86996326-88196326 GCA_016624345.1 Platycodon grandiflorus | reverse complement strand
TTGAACTTTATAGCAATTGTTTAAGACGTGGTTTTGATTTGCGGAGGAATTGAGAGCTTATTAGAAGATTTCCCTCATGATGTACATATTCTCACATGTTTTTTTTAATACCCTCAAAATACATACACTTGACATAAAAGTGTTTCATTTTCAATCACTCCATGTATAAGTCCTGAACGATGAGTTTGGGAGCATTTCTAGAAAAGAGTTTGATGTGAAATTTGGTTATGGGTTGAGGTCGAGTTCACACCGGGTTGTCGAGGATAGCTTGATTCGAATTAATGTGCTTTGAAGCAGAGTTGTTGACAATTGAGGGGTCCAAGTCGAGTTGGCCTCCTTGAATTGTGCTGGTGTTTGTAGGAATTGGTGAGAAATCATGAATGTGGCCTTTTGTTTTAGGGTAATTCGATGGGATAAAGAAAGGAATTTGAGAATTTACACCTCTGAATTAATTGATTTTCGTTGCAGCCATTTAGGGTTCCTCCATCTCCATAGGGCTTGCTAACATTGTCAAGACACCGAGCTTGGCTTTGTTAGGTCTGCAGATGCTGAACATTATCCTTTCTCTGTCTAAGTTTTACTAGGGTATTGAGTATGAGATTCGCACTTTCTTCATGAAGATGTCGGCATGTCCAAGGTTCTGATGTAAACTAAATTGTCTCTTTTTTCAATGTGACCAATAATTTAGGTTTGTTGCTTCCCTGTTTTTCTTTTATCTTTGACAAGCAATAAGAATCAAACCCTTATTGGACTTTCTTCTTGGACACCATGCCATGCAAAGGTGTTAATTATAGCATCTTTGCATTATTTGTTTGTACAACGTCCATAGACAGGTAGTGCTTTTAACTTGAGCGAATTGAATATAGTTATCTTATGAAGGTCTATTGATTACATTACTATGGCGGTGGAGTTGAAATAGTAGGGATAAAGAGCCCAGTACTTGGGGTTTATCTGCTTGGCTTACGAGGCGGTAGTTTATTCACAGTTTTTGAGGATATTAACTAGCCGATGGAGTGGAGGGACCAACCGTAATCAAGAAAAACATTTCGATACATTAACTTCTACCTACGAGATTTAAGGTTGTTGTACTTGGGTATAACTTTTTGCTTGGTTGTTGCATATTAATAGGAGGAAGGGTATTCAATTTATATCGATCAAAGGGATGGCTTCAAAAATTTGAGAATCAAACAGAACCATGATTTAGCAAGGTTTCGAAAACCTCCTATTAATGTCAATAATGGGGAGGGGTTCAGTTTTGTCGTCTTTAGTAAACACCTACATAAAAGTGATATTGCAGAATCCCCAATAAAGTTTTAAATTATCAAGTTGTTTTCCTTCATCAGATGGAAAAAACAGTCATATGAGAAAACAAACTTGACTAGAAAATTTTCGTAAGCCTTCAGATGATTTTGGATGGATATTGATAGCCTTCATTTTTCACTAGGTTCCATTAGACCAATAAAATATGCTGTGGCAATGGACCATAATTGCTATAACTAATCAAGTTGGTCACAAGTATAGTTGAAACAGATTAAGTTTGGGAAGGATTTTGTTGCAACAGATTAAGTTTGGGAAGACCTAAAAGACAAATGTGAATTGTGCATTTGAGAACCTTGGCTATTAAGGGCACCCGTGTCTTTTATACAATGGATGCCTTGAATTAGTTAGACATAAAATTGCCTGTTTTGGTGTTTACTCGATTATTTCCTCTGGTTTTAGATCTTGTAGGGAGGTTTCTGGTGCCGCAAGGAATCTCACGTCTGCTGGGCTGGACTGTTGGTCCACTTGGATATCTGGGCTTTGTGTGATCTGTGTAACAAAAGGATGAAACACTAGGTGAATGCAGGGGCTAGCCCTGCTAAAACACTCCGGTGTAAGAGTAAGTAACCAGCTCAATACACAATTCAGCAGAGTGTAGGCTCAAGTGTATGTATGCGTACCTTTGCTTGGAATGAATCCAAGGCTTTTATAGGTCCGTTCCTCTTTGGAGTAACGTCCATCCATAACTTCCCAGGCGTGGGTATGAATGCTGGTGTAATGGGTGTAACCGCCAGGAATAATGGGCGTAACCGTCGGGCTCAACCGTCTCCGTACGTTACGCCACGTCCCTACCCTAGGCGTTACACGGCTCATCCTGCTCGCTGGATCCTGGTCGAGTACTCAGGTCATTGCATCCTGAGTCCTGCTCGCATAAACCCAGGTGGCTTTGGTAAGCTGCTCGGCCACTCCATGCCTGCTCGCTCTATAATGGATCTTGACTGGGCCATGTCTTGGGCTTGGATCTTGGGCCCAAAGTTTGGGCCTGGCTCTTCAGTGGCCCCCTGCTTCCTGCTCGCCTAGTATTTATGCTCGCGGTAGGAAGCATACCTGAGTTTCCTCCTTGACTGACCGGCAATATCATGCTTACTTTCCTTGAGTAACGCCGAGGAGAGGACGCGGTCGTCGAAGAGAGGAGATGTAAAGACCACAAGTGACGGCTTATGGCCAGCGCCAGTTTAAAAACTTCGCGTATTCCCAAGGAAAGTCATGATGGCTAGGGCCTAGGTCTGCGGGCCGCACAGTAGGACTGCAGAGCGTGCGATAGGCCTGCAGTGCTACCCTCATGCTGATGTCACCCTAGATGGTATAAATTTCAAAAACCTCAGCCATTCCCACATTTTGCAAACCTTGCGAATTTCTTCCTCTGCTCTAAAGCTCTTCCAATCCCCCTTGCTCCCAGAATCGCTCCCAGAAGCATTTCCAGAATCGCCACCAACCGCTTCTCCTGTTCATTCTGCTGTTGAATCCGCCGGCGCAAAGCAACACCAACATTCCAGATTCCAGATTCCCAAATCTTCACTTCAACATGTCTCGCAGTAAGTATTTGCTTTCATATTTGCATTTCTTCGTTCTTGTTTTCTGTCTTTCGTTGCGATTAGTAAGTAAAACCCTTGTACTAGTCTGGATCGAGGATCCTGAGCATGTCCCTGCTCAGGTGTTTGGCCCCCTTTGCATGATTGTCAGTTTTAGGATTTCCATTGTCTAGGGTTTTCACCGGTTAGTGACCACTCTGTCCTCGATCCTTGTAGGCCCTGACTCCCCTCGTAGGTTGCGCGATGAGGTTACTGATTCGGAGGCCACAAATTCCCAAGAGGCATACGAATATGACCGCGGTCAAGCAGCCAGTAGTGGCTCCAGCCCGATAATCTCATTGCCCTCAACCAACTCCAGCACCAGCTCTCCAAATGATGACGACCTAATTGTCACCAGAGTAGTGTCCAAACCAACTGCTCGTAACATCGAGGAGGCCGGGACCAGCTCCCCAGACCTACTGCTCGAACGCGATCAGGAATCATCCGTCCAGCCCCTCGACGAGCAGCATCACCCGACCCCTGGAAAAGCTTCACCAAGGACAGTCAAGTCCAGAGGTGGTTTTCCTCCATGGGAATTGATGCCAACAACTACCGGGTAACCATACTGGGTCCCGAGATTGACCCTGAATACCGAAGCCAGGGAGAGCGCATGGTATTCTACTATGACTTCTTCAGGGTTGGAATGCGCCTTCCCCTCGACCCCTTCATCGTCGAGTTCCTCACCCTAGCTCAAGCTGTTCCCTGCGACTTGATGCTGAATACTGTGAGGATCCTAGTATCCTTCTCAATTGCCTCCCGGTTGCTCGGCTATGAGCCCTGACTGCTGCTGCTGAGAAAACTTTCTCAGTTCTCAACTGATAGGAGTTCGGGCAGGATATCTAGTCGCATCAAACCAGGAGCTTTGAAGCTATTCTCCCCCTTTCCAAATAAAACTGACAAATGGGATTGCAAACCCTTACTGGTAGAATCACGAACCGGCTGGGCTTTTCCTCCTCCCACTGCACATATCAAAGTCCCTACTTACAACAGGGATGCCTTCACGTCGGGTGAGACCCGCCTGATGGACGCCCTGAAAGCTGAGCTGGGTGCTCGAGATCGCGAGCAAGAGTGGTTTTTTGACTGGAAACCACTGGTCACCGAGGACCCTTTTTTGAGGCTGGCTGGGGTGCTCTAGTTGGAAGTTGAAGGAGTTGTTCCCCGTGTGACCATGTCCGCGGAGAGGCCCCATCCCGTCTGGGGTCACCACCTGGGTGATAGCTTCCCCAGTGACTGTCTGGCCTGCAAGGGGTTGGGCACTGATGAGCTCAAGATTTCCACGAATTTTTCCCTTTATTTCCTTTTATTTTGTGCTACTTTTATGTTAAATATTCTTGAAAATATTATTATTTGTGTATTTGTGCTTCATTGTAGGTTTCCAAGGTATTTATGAGTTTTCATGGAGTTTAGCACAAGGTTTTAGGCAATTTTGGGCTTCACGGTTGAGCTGCAAATAATCCAGTCAAAGTCCGTCAAGTGTTGCAAGGCAAAAGGTGCTAACGGCGGGCTAACGGAGCTAACGGAGGATGAAAATGAGAAGCCTGGGAGGGGAAGGACTTCGGGAGTCAATATCAGAAACAGGAGGGCACCGGAGCAAATCGGCAAAGCCCTCATTAATGCGGTGGCAGCCTCTGGAGCTGCCACGTGTCTGCCCATCTCCAAGCTTTTGACCCGCGGTCCTCCCTTGTGGATTCGCCGATCCGCCCGCGATCCACCCATCGCAATCCCTTATACCCGCTCCTCTCACACCTCACCCATTTCCTCCTTGGATCAGCCGCTCCACCCACCACCAGCCAAGCCCCATCCATCAGCCAACTCCACCCACGGATCAGCAGTTTCCCTTTTCTTCAATTCCGCCCCCAGCAATTCCTCTGCTCTGTTCAGCCCCTAAAACTTCAGATTAATTCCCATTTTGCCACAAGCTTCCTTGATACTCTTCTATCTTCAATTAAATATCTCCCTTGCATCCCCAAATCAAAAAAAGTCCCCTTTTGGGGCAAGAACGCCCCTTTGGGGCAGCAGCTTTCTCCCCCAAAATTCTGTCCTCCGCCATTGAAGATTGATCACCTTCGAAGGTTTGGAGCTTCAAATCAAGGGCCAACGAAGCTTCTACAAGTGATTTCAACCCCGGATCTCGGCATTGCTCGCGGCTTTGTCGGTTAAAATTCTTCCTATTTATATTTTAGATATTTTCTTGGGTTGAATGATTTTGTAATTGTGGAATTGGTTTTGTGCTTTAATGATTTATGAAATGCAATGAATTTTTCTATGTCGTTGTAGTGTTTTAATTTTATCTCTCTCTTTATTTAGTACACAAGCATGCTAGGTTATTAATTTGTGGGCTTAATGCTTTTAATTAATTGGCCACTAATTAAATGATTTGAGAAATGTTTGGATCCGCGAGAGCTACCTTGCATTTCGGACCGAACAAATTAATAGTTGGTGTTTGACACACACCGATAGCCATGGGAGTACTTGTTTTGTGAAGCGATCACTCCACCGAGAGGTAGGAAATTAGGGTTTTAAACCACTTTCGATGTCCCGGCTACCGGCATGCCTTGTAGAAAAAATAGAGAGATTATCTCTCTACCCATTATTACTCATTATCTTGGTTATTATTGTGTGTTCTTAATGCTTCCGATGGGTTCGCTACCCATTAGATGATCACTAGAATTATAGGATAGTTAGCGAGAGCCCTTCCTATTAATTCGAAAACACAATAATTGTCTATGTGACGCTGGCCAAGAGGTAACGAGTGTTCATAGATAGCCAATTGAGGACTTGTTTTGACACGCGATCAATCCACCTTAGCCATTCGCGAGGTCGGGGAGATTCGGGTTGCTATAAGATGCGAGAGCCCGTAGTTAACCAATTTAGTGTTCTCGGCTACCAAGACTTGGGTTAAAGAAAAGTAGAGAGAGGATTAAATTAGACACGAGCTAGACTAGAAAATATTGCATTCCTTAAATCCTATCTTTTATCTTGATTTGTTGCTGCCAAACCATTTGTAAATATTAATTGCTTTCTTTTATTTTTAGTTTTTTAGTTTTTATTCTCAATTTATTTTCGCTCAAATATAATTAGCTAGCTCAATTTCGGTACTTAGTAGGAGTGAAAATTACGTGCATTCCCTGTGGGATCGATACTTGTGTTTACGCACTATATTACTTGATACGGTGGTACTCTTGCCCTTGTTGCGTTTTACGCACATCAAGTTTTTGGCGCCGTTGTCGGGAATGATTTAATTTTCGCTCCTATATGCTAATATCGATACTAAGCGAAGCTAATTGTAATTTGAGCAATTTTTTATTTAGTTTACTTGCTTTTGTATTTATATGTTTGTCGCTTTCGAAGCCTTCCCAAGTTTTGTGGGTTTGTAGGGAGGTGTATATAGTGTCCCCACACAAAAGATTTTCTTTTTATTTTGTATATATTTATTTTCATAATTGCTTTCACTTTTTTCTTTTGAGCTTGATTTGATACGGGGTTGAGCACTTTCAAAGTCGGGGTTTGCTTGAGGAAATCCTTTGGAGTAGGCTTATTTTCGGGCCGGACTTCATTAGAAATCAACTTTGAGGGAGTTTTCTTTCCTTCCCTTCTCCGTTTACTTTAAGTTTGGGGGTTGGGTTTGGATTGGTTAGCTTTGAAAATTCTGAAAGTCTTGAGCTTGAAATTCCCCATTATTTTTAATGCTTTGAATTTTGGGCGCTTGTGAGAGTTATATGTGCATTATTTTCTTGGATTCTTTCTTGAGTTTATTATATGCATAGTTGAGGATATGTGTGTGCTTTTATGCTATCTTCACCTCATTCATGATTAATAATGCCCATGTTTGGAATTTGAGTTGAATTGTTATGCTAAGCTCTAGCTTTGATAGTGCATGTCGGATGAGTATCATGTTGTGAGTTTTGATGACCGTGAGATGATCTTGAAAATTGATGATAAAGTAGCTTGGTTTGGACTTGTGTGCATGACAAGAGCATGATATAGGCCATCTTTGGATTGTTTGAGCCATATTATCCTACCCATTATACATTAATCCCTTGTGTCCCCTTTTGAGCTTATTTATAGAATGGCGTGTGCCTAGAGCACACAATGACCCCCATTCGACTTCATTTTCATGTACCCACATCATCCTATCCCATGAGCCTATACACTTTGTCCCCACCCTTCAAGAGAGCATGATTTGAAAAAGATTTATCATTTACGTATTCTTGTTGGGTAGTGTGCGCTTCATGAAGTATTGTGCTTTTTTGTTGATGATGTTGGTGTTTGAAAAAAATTTTGAATGGCGAAAAAAGAGCCCCCTTGGCAAGCAAAGAAAATGAAAAGAAAAATTAAAAGAAAAGAAAAAGTCAAGGGAGGCAAGAAAAAAAAAAATAATAAAAAAATTTGCCATTGTTCTTCAATTGCTCAAGGAGGCATAAGGGTGGAGCTCAATTGTTATGGTAGAGTACACTTTATTCAACCCAATGTTTAATGTTTAAGGGGTTGTTGAAGTGAGTTTGTGGTAATTTGAAGAGTGGTGCTTTCATGAAGCAAATCATGGTGTGAAGACTTCAAATTCTTTGCTCTCTTGACTTGCTATCATATCCTTCATTTGTAACCCAAACCTTGGCCAACATTACAAGCTTAATAAAGTCCTATTGATATTGTCATGCCATGCGAGTCTTTGCCTTGTGAAGCTTAAAACTTTTTCGGTTTGATTACTCATGCGTGATATCTCATTGACCGTTCTATTCTTGCTAGAGCTAAGCTACTTTTTGATGGGCATATGTTTTGTAATGTGGGTAAAATGTTTGAGGAAAATGTGAGCTAGCACTAAAATCACGCCATACCTTAATTATGCATATTTATAATCTTGAGTTTGATTTTCATCGTGATAATGTGCATATGATCTTGAGCAAGTGCTGTGTTCCACTGTTAAGTCCTTGAGCTCATTCTAAATGTTTTATTTCTTTGCTCGGGACGATCAAAGCTTAAGTTTGGGGGTGTGATGAGCTCAAGATTTCCACGAATTTTTCCCTTTATTTCCTTTTATTTTGTGCTACTTTTATGTTAAATATTCTTGGAAATATTATTATTTGTGTATTTGTGCTTCATTGTAGGTTTCCAAGGTATTTATGAGTTTTCATGGAGTTTAGCACAAGGTTTTAGGCAATTTTGGGCTTCAAGGTTGAGCTGCAAATAATCCAGTCAAAGTCCGTCAAGTGTTGCAAGGCAAAAGGTGCTAACGGCGGGCTAACGGAGCTAACGGAGGATGAAAATGAGAAGCCTGGGAGGGGAAGGACTTCGGGAGTCAATATCAGAAACAGGGGGGCACCGGAGCAAATCGGCAAAGCCCTCATTAATGCGGTGGCAGCCTCTGGAGCTGCCACGTGTCTGCCCATCTCCAAGCTTTTGACCCGCGGTCCTCCCTTGTGGATTCTGCTGATCCGGCCCGCGATCCACCCATCAGCAATCCCTTATACCCGCTCCCTCTCACACCTCAGCCCATTTCCCTCCTTGGATCAGCCGCTCCACCCACCACCAGCCAAGCCCCATCCATCAGCCAACTCCACCCACGGATCAGCAGTTTCCCTTTTCTTCAATTCCACCCCCAGCAATTCCTCTGCTCTGTTCAGCCCCTAAAACTTCAGATTAATTCCCATTTTGCCACAAGCTTCCTTGATACTCTTCTATCTTCAATTAAATATCTCCCTTGCATCCCCAAATCAAAAAAAAGTCCCCTTTTGGGGCAAGAACGCCCCTTTGGGGCAGCTTTTCCCCAAAATTTCTCCTCCGCCATTGAAGATTGATCACCTTCGAAGGTTTGGAGCTTCAAATCAAGGGCCAACGAAGCTTCTACAAGTGATTTCAACCCCGGATCTCGGCATTGCTCGCGGCTTTGTCGGTTAAAATTCTTCCTATTTATATTTTAGATATTTTCTTGGGTTGAATGATTTTGTAATTGTGGAATTGGTTTTGTGCTTTAATGATTTATGAAATGCAATTAATTTTTCTATGTCGTTGTAGTGTTTTAATTTTATCTCTCTCTTTATTTAGTACACAAGCATGCTAGGTTATTAATTTGTGGGCTTAATGCTTTTAATTAATTGGCCACTAATTAAATGATTTGAGAAATGTTTGGATCCGCGAGAGCTACCTTGCATTTCGGACCGAACAAATTAATAGTTGGTGTTTGACACACACCGATAGCTATGGGAGTACTTGTTTTGTGAAGCGATCACTCCACCGAGAGGTAGGAAATTAGGGTTTTAAACCACTTTCAATGTCCCGGCTACCGGCATGCCTTGTAGAAAAAATAGAGAGATTATCTCTCTACCCATTATTACTCATTATCTTGGTTATTATTGTGTGTTCTTAATGCTTCCGATGGGTTCACTACCCATTAGATGATCACTAGAATTATAGGATAGTTAGCGAGAGCCCTTCCTATTAATTCCGAAAACACAATAATTGTCTATGTGACGCCAGGCCGAGAGGTAACGAGTGTTCATAGATAGCCAATTGAGGACTTGTTTTGACACGCGATCAATCCACCTTAGCCATTCGCGAGGTCGGGGAGATTCGGGTTGCTATAAGATGCGAGAGCCCGTAGTTAACCAATTTAGTGTTCTCGGCTACCAAGACTTGGGTTAAAGAAAAGTAGAGAGAGGATTAAATTAGACACGAGCTAGACTAGAAAATATTGCATTCCTTAAATCCTATCTTTTATCTTGATTTGTTGCTGCCAAACCATTTGTAAATATTAATTGCTTTCTTTTATTTTTAGTTTTTTAGTTTTTATTCTCAATTTATTTTCGCTCAAATATAATTAGCTAGCTCAATTTCGGTACTTAGTAGGAGTGAAAATTACGTGCATTCCCTGTGGGATCGATACTTGTGTTTACGCACTATATTACTTGATACGGCAGGGTACTCTTGCCCTTGTTGCGTTTTACGCACATCAAGTTTTTGGCGCCGTTGCCGGGGAATGATTTAATTTTCGCTCCTATATGCTAATATCGATACTAAGCGAAGCTAATTGTAATTTGAGCAATTTTTTTATTTAGTTTACTTGCTTTTGTATTTATATGTTTGTGTCGCTTTTCGAAGCCTTCCCAAGTTTTGTGGGTTTGTAGGGAGGTGTATATAGTGTCCCCACACAAAAAGATTTTCTTTTTATTTTGTATATATTTATTTTCATAATTGCTTTCACTTTTTTTCTTTTGAGCTTGATTTGATACAGGGGTTGAGCACTTTCAAAGTCGGGGTTTGCTTGAGGAAATCCTTTGGAGTAGGCTTATTTTCGGGCCCGGACTTCATTAGAAATCAACTTTGAGGGAGTTTTCTTTCCTTCCCTTCTCCGTTTACTTTAAGTTTGGGGGTTGGGTTTGGATTGGTTAGCTTTGAAAATTCTGAAAGTCTTGAGCTTGAAATTCCCCATTATTTTTAATGCTTTGAATTTTGGGCGCTTGTGAGAGTTATATGTGCATTATTTTCTTGGATTCTTTCTTGAGTTTATTATATGCATAGTTGAGGATATGTGTGTGCTTTTTATGCTATCTTCACCTCATTCATGATTAATAATGCCCATGTTTGGAATTTGAGTTGAATTGTTATGCTAAGCTCTAGCTTTGATAGTGCATGTCGGATGAGTATCATGTTGTGAGTTTTGATGACCGTGAGATGATCTTGAAAATTGATGATAAAGTAGCTTGGTTTGGACTTGTGTGCATGACAAGAGCATGATATAGGCCATCTTTGGATTGTTTGAGCCATATTATCCTACCCATTATACATTAATCCCTTGTGTCCCCTTTTGAGCTTATTTATAGAATGGCGTGTGCCTAGAGCACACAATGACCCCCATTCGACTTCATTTTCATGTACCCACATCATCCTATCCCATGAGCCTATACACTTTGTCCCCACCCTTCAAGAGAGCATGATTTGAAAAAGATTTATCATTTACGTATTCTTGTTGGGTAGTGTGCGCTTCATGAAGTATTGTGCTTTTTTGTTGATGATGTTGGTGTTTGAAAAAAATTTTGAATGGCGAAAAAAGAGCCCCCTTGGCAAGCAAAGAAAATGAAAAGAAAAATTAAAAGAAAAGAAAAAGTCAAGGGAGGCAAAAAAAAATAATAAAAAAATTTGCCATTGTTCTTCAATTGCTCAAGGAGGCATAAGGGTGGAGCTCAATTGTTATGGTAGAGTACACTTTATTCAACCCAATGTTTAATGTTTAAGGGGTTGTTGAAGTGAGTTTGTGGTAATTTGAAGAGTGGTGCTTTCATGAAGCAAATCATGGTGTGAAGACTTCAAATTCTTTGCTCTCTTGACTTGTTATCATATCCTTCATTTGTAACCCAAACCTTGGCCAACATTACAAGCTTAATAAAGTCCTATTGATATTGTCATGCCATGCGAGTCTTTGCCTTGTGAAGCTTAAAACTTTTCGGTTTGATTACTCATGCGTGATATCTCATTGACCGTTCTATTCTTGCTAGAGCTAAGCTACTTTTTGATGGGCATATGTTTTGTAATGTGGGTAAAATGTTTGAGGAAAATGTGAGCTAGCACTAAAATCACGCCATACCTTAATTATGCATATTTATAATCTTGAGTTTGATTTTCATCGTGATAATGTGCATATGATCTTGAGCAAGTGCCGTGTTCCACCGTTAAGTCCTTGAGCTCATTCTAAATGTTTTATTTCTTTGCTCGGGACGATCAAAGCTTAAGTTCGGGGTGTGATGAGCTCAAGATTTCCACGAATTTTTCCCTTTATTTCCTTTTATTTTGTGCTACTTTTATGTTAAATATTCTTGGAAATATTATTATTTGTGTATTTGTGCTTCATTGTAGGTTTCCAAGGTATTTATGAGTTTTCATGGAGTTTAGCACAAGGTTTTAGGCAATTTTGGGCTTCAAGGTTGAGCCGCAAATAATCCGTCAAAGTCCGTCAAGTGTTGCAAGGCAAAAGGTGCTAACGGCGGGCTAACGGAGCTAACGGAGGATGAAAATGAGAAGCTGGGAGGGGAAGGACTTCGGGAGTCAATATCGAAACAGGGGGCACGGAGCAAATCGGCAAAGCCCTCATTAATGCGGGGGCCTGAGCTGCCACGTGTCCGCCCATCTCCAAGCTTTTGACCCGCGGTCCTCCCTTGTGGATTCTCGCGATCCGGCCCGCGATCCACCCATCGCAATCCCTTATACCCGCTCCCTCTCACACCTCAGCCCATTTCCCTCCTTGGATCAGCCGCTCCACCCACCACCAGCCAAGCCCCATCCATCAGCCAACTCCACCCACGGATCGGCAGTTTCCCTTTTCTTCAATTCCGCCCCCAGCAATTCCTCTGCTCTGTTCAGCCCCTAAAACTTCAGATTAATTCCCATTTTGCCACAAGCTTCCTTGATACTCTTCTATCTTCAATTAAATATCTCCCTTGCATCCCCAAATCAAAAAAGTCCCCTTTTGGGGCAAGAACGCCCTTTGGGGCAGCAGCTCTCCCCAAAATTCTCCTCCGCCATTGAAGATTGATCACCTTCGAAGGTTTGGAGCTTCAAATCAAGGGCCAACGAAGCTTCTACAAGTGATTTCAACCCCGGATCTCGGCATTGCTCGCGGCTTTGTCGGTTAAAATTCTTCCTATTTATATTTTAGATATTTTCTTGGGTTGAATGATTTTGTAATTGTGGAATTGGTTTTGTGCTTTAATGATTTATGAAATGCAATTAATTTTTCTATGTCGTTGTAGTGTTTTAATTTTATCTCTCTTTATTTAGTACACAAGCATGCTAGGTTATTAATTTGTGGGCTTAATGCTTTTAATTAATTGGCCACTAATTAAATGATTTGAGAAATGTTTGGATCCGCGAGAGCTACCTTGCATTTCGGACCGAACAAATTAATAGTTGGTGTTTGACACACACCGATAGCCATGGGAGTACTTGTTTTGTGAAGCGATCACTCCACCGAGAGGTAGGAAATTAGGGTTTTAAACCACTTTCAATGTCCCGCTACCGGCATGCCTTGTAGAAAAATAGAGATTATCTCTCTACCCATTATTACTCATTATCTTGGTTATTATTGTGTGTTCTTAATGCTTCCGATGGGTTCACTACCCATTAGATGATCACTAGAATTATAGGATAGTTAGCGAGAGCCCTTCCTATTAATTCCGAAAACACAATAATTGTCTATGTGACGCCAGGCCGAGAGGTAACGAGTGTTCATAGATAGCCAATTGAGGACTTGTTTTGACACGCGATCAATCCACCTTAGCCATTCGCGAGGTCGGGGAGATTCGGGTTGCTATAAGATGCGAGAGCCCGTAGTTAACCAATTTAGTGTTCTCGGCTACCAAGACTTGGGTTAAAGAAAAGTAGAGAGAGGATTAAATTAGACACGAGCTAGACTAGAAAATATTGCATTCCTTAAATCCTATCTTTTATCTTGATTTGTTGTTGCCAAACCATTTGTAAATATTAATTGCTTTCTTTTATTTTTAGTTTTTAGTTTTTATTCTCAATTTATTTTCGCTCAAATATAATTAGCTAGCTCAATTTCGGTACTTAGTAGGAGTGAAAATTACGTGCATTCCCTGTGGGATCGATACTTGTGTTTACGCACTATATTACTTGATACGGCAGGGTACTCTTGCCCTTGTTGCGTTTTACGCACATCAAGTTTTTGGCGCCGTTGCCGGGGAATGATTTAATTTTCGCTCCTATATGCTAATATCGATACTAAGCGAAGCTAATTGTAATTTGAGCAATTTTTTTATTTAGTTTACTTGCTTTTGTATTTATATGTTTGTGTCGCTTTTCGAAGCCTTCCCAAGTTTTGTGGGTTTGTAGGGAGGTGTATATAGTGTCCCCACACAAAAAGATTTTCTTTTTATTTTGTATATATTTATTTTCATAATTGCTTTCACTTTTTTTCTTTTGAGCTTGATTTGATACAGGGGTTGAGCACTTTCAAAGTCGGGGTTTGCTTGAGGAAATCCTTTGGAGTAGGCTTATTTTCGGGCCGGACTTCATTAGAAATCAACTTTGAGGGAGTTTTCTTTCCTTCCCTTCTCCGTTTACTTTAAGTTTGGGGGTTGGGTTTGGATTGGTTAGCTTTGAAAATTCTGAAAGTCTTGAGCTTGAAATTCCCCATTATTTTTAATGCTTTGAATTTTGGGCGCTTGTGAGAGTTATATGTGCATTATTTTCTTGGATTCTTTCTTGAGTTTATTATATGCATAGTTGAGGATATGTGTGTGCTTTTTATGCTATCTTCACCTCATTCATGATTAATAATGCCCATGTTTGGAATTTGAGTTGAATTGTTATGCTAAGCTCTAGCTTTGATAGTGCATGTCGGATGAGTATCATGTTGTGAGTTTTGATGACCGTGAGATGATCTTGAAAATTGATGATAAAGTAGCTTGGTTTGGACTTGTGTGCATGACAAGAGCATGATATAGGCCATCTTTGGATTGTTTGAGCCATATTATCCTACCCATTATACATTAATCCCTTGTGTCCCCTTTTGAGCTTATTTATAGAATGGCGTGTGCCTAGAGCACACAATGACCCCCATTCGACTTCATTTTCATGTACCCACATCATCCTATCCCATGAGCCTATACACTTTGTCCCCACCCTTCAAGAGAGCATGATTTGAAAAAGATTTATCATTTACGTATTCTTGTTGAGTAGTGTGCGCTTCATGAAGTATTGTGCTTTATTGTTTATGATGTTGGTGTTTGAAAAAAAATTTGAATGGCGAAAAAAGAGCCCCCTTGGCAAGCAAAGAAAATGAAAAGAAAAATTAAAAGAAAAGAAAAAGTCAAGGGAGGCAAGAAAAAAAAAATAATAAAAAAATTTGCCATTGTTCTTCAATTGCTCAAGGAGGCATAAGGGTGGAGCTCAATTGTTATGGTAGAGTACACTTTATTCAACCCAATGTTTAATGTTTAAGGGGTTGTTGAAGTGAGTTTGTAGTAATTTGAAGAGTGGTGCTTTCATGAAGCAAATCATGGTGTGAAGACTTCAAATTCTTTGCTCTCTTGACTTGCTATCATATCCTTCATTTGTAACCCAAACCTTGGCCAACATTACAAGCTTAATAAAGTCCTATTGATATTGTCATGCCATGCGAGTCTTTGCCTTGTGAAGCTTAAAACTTTTTCGGTTTGATTACTCATGCGTGATATCTCATTGACCGTTCTATTCTTGCTAGAGCTAAGCTACTTTTTGATGGGCATATGTTTTGTAATGTGGGTAAAATGTTTGAGGAAAATGTGAGCTAGCACTAAAATCACGCCATACCTTAATTATGCATATTTATAATCTTGAGTTTGATTTTCATCGTGATAATGTGCATATGATCTTGAGCAAGTGCTGTGTTCCACTGTTAAGTCCTTGAGCTCATTCTAAATGTTTTATTTCTTTGCTCGGGACGATCAAAGCTTAAGTTCGGGGGTGTGATGAGCTCAAGATTTCCACGAATTTTTCCCTTTATTTCCTTTTATTTTGTGCTACTTTTATGTTAAATATTCTTGGAAATATTATTATTTGTGTATTTGTGCTTCATTGTAGGTTTCCAAGGTATTTATGAGTTTTCATGGAGTTTAGCACAAGGTTTTAGGCAATTTTGGGCTTCAAGGTTGAGCTGCAAATAATCCAGTCAAAGTCCGTCAAGTGTTGCAAGGCAAAAGGTGCTAACGGCGGGCTAACGGAGCTAACGGAGGATGAAAATGAGAAGCCTGGGAGGGGAAGGACTTCGGGAGTCAATATCAGAAACAGGGGGGCACCGGAGCAAATCGGCAAAGCCCTCATTAATGCGGTGGCAGCCTCTGGAGCTGCCACGTGTCTGCCCATCTCCAAGCTTTTGACCCGCGGTCCTCCTTGTGGATTCTCGCCGATCCGCCCGCGATCCACCCATCGCAATCCCATATACCCGCTCCTCTCACACCTCGCCCATTCCCTCCTTGGATCAGCCGCTCCACCCACCACCGCCCAAGCCCCATCCATCGCCCAACTCCACCCACGGATCGCCAGCTTCCTTTTCTTCAATTCCGCCCCAGAATTCCTCCGCTGTTCAGCCCCTAAAACTTCGATTAATTCCCATTTTGCCACAAGCTTCCTTGATACTCTTCTATCTTCAATTAAATATCTCCCTTGCATCCCCAAATCAAAAAAAGTCCCCTTTTGGGGCAAGAACGCCCCTTTGGGGCAGCAGCTTTCTCCCCCAAAATTCTGTCCTCCGCCATTGAAGATTGATCACCTTCGAAGGTTTGGAGCTTCAAATCAAGGGCCAACGAAGCTTCTACAAGTGATTTCAACCCCGGATCTCGGCATTGCTCGCGGCTTTGTCGGTTAAAATTCTTCCTATTTATATTTTAGATATTTTCTTGGGTTGAATGATTTTGTAATTGTGGAATTGGTTTTGTGCTTTAATGATTTATGAAATGCAATTAATTTTTCTTTGTCGTTGTAGTGTTTTAATTTTATCTCTCTCTTTATTTAGTACACAAGCATGCTAGGTTATTAATTTGTGGGCTTAATGCTTTTAATTAATTGGTCACTAATTAAATGATTTGAGAAATGTTTGGATCCGCGAGAGCTACCTTGCATTTCGGACCGAACAAATTAATAGTTGGTGTTTGACACACACCGATAGCCATGGGAGTACTTGTTTTGTGAAGCGATCACTCCACCGAGAGGTAGGAAATTAGGTTTTAAACCACTTTCGATGTCCGGCTACCGGCATGCCTTGTAGAAAAATAGAGAGATTATCTCTACCCATTATTACTCATTATCTTGGTTATTATTGTGTGTTCTTAATGCTTCCGATGGGTTCGCTACCCATTAGATGATAACTAGAATTATAGGATAGTTAGCGAGAGCCCTTCCTATTAATTCCGAAAACACAATAATTGTCTATGTGACGCCAGGCCGAGAGGTAACGAGTGTTCATAGATAGCCAATTGAGGACTTGTTTTGACACGCGATCAATCCACCTTAGCCATTCGCGAGGTCGGGGAGATTCGGGTTGCTATAAGATGCGAGAGCCCGTAGTTAACCAATTTAGTGTTCTCGGCTACCAAGACTTGGGTTAAAGAAAAGTAGAGAGAGGATTAAATTAGACACGAGCTAGACTAGAAAATATTGCATTCCTTAAATCCTATCTTTTATCTTGATTTGTTGCTGCCAAACCATTTGTAAATATTAATTGCTTTCTTTTATTTTTAGTTTTTTAGTTTTTATTCTCAATTTATTTTCGCTCAAATATAATTAGCTAGCTCAATTTCGGTACTTAGTAGGAGTGAAAATTACGTGCATTCCCTGTGGGATCGATACTTGTGCTTACGCACTATATTACTTGATACGGCAGGGTACTCTTGCCCTTGTTGCGTTTTACGCACATCAGGCACCAGCTGTTTTCGCCCCAATGGTAGCTTCCAACTTCCTTTCATACTTTGTTTCTTTGATTTTATCGTGTATCTGACCTCCTCCTTTTGCAGAGCTGATGGATATTGACGACCTTGGGTCCCACCGGAGCCAAAGGAAGGCTGACGCGGCTGAGCGCCAGCGCGAGCTAAACAGGCGCCAGCCCGCCACGCTGCCCAAGGTACCTGCTGGTGATCAGCGAGGAAGGGCCCCCCCGACCACCGACAAAGGGAAGCAGACCACCCCCTCCAAGGGTCCTGCCCCACAAACTGAGAGGGGCCCCCGATTCTGGCCGTTCTGATGCTCCTCCATCTACCGAGCTGGCGATCACCACGGGCAGCAAAAGAGGCCCGGCTGATGACTCCTCCGCCAGCCGCTCTGTGCACCCCCGCAGCGGCGATGTTGGTAGCGGCCAGGCCCGCCCAGGCTCAAGTGCTGGTCCCTCCTCCCCTTCCTGGAAGAAAGAGGGGTTTGTGATGCCCACAGACCGCAGAGGCTGTGAGGCCTTGATGAACGAGCTAGCCAACGTCCCCCGGATCTCGGGCATCGACGTCCTGGCCAGAGGACACCCCACGGCCATGATTGGCCAAGGGATTTTGAAGAGGATCCTGCCATCCGATCTGTACAGGGATTGCAAGGAGTCCACAAGTGTTCTGCTCGGGAACGCGGGCATGAACCTCTGCGAGGTGAGTAATCTCTCTTTTACTTCCTTGTAAACAAATTCCCTGTTTTTGCTAATACTCTTTTTCCTGTTCGCAGCTTGTCCTGAACATGTTCCTCCTGGCCAACCGAGCAAGCGACGGGGCCAAGGTTGCTGCCAGCCTCAACGATGATCTCAAAACAGCTAACGAGATCATCGAGGAGAAGAACGCCGAGCTCCTGGCCAAAGATAAGGAGGTGCTCGACAAAACCGGTGATCTGGCCAAGTTGGAATGTGAGAAGAAAAGTCTTGCAAGCCAGCTTGAGACCTCGAAGATCAACGAGCAGTCCCTCCACTCCCGTGTCAGCCAGCTAGAGAAGCAACTGGCTGAAGCTGAGAAGGAAAAGGCTGGGCTCGTGGAGGAGAACGAGCAGCTGAAGTCCCAGAGTGTCCAGGTAAGCGAGCAAGAGCGAGAAGAGATTATACAAGATTACCTGGCCTCTGAGGAATATGCTGCCCAGCTTGGCCAGGAGATGCGTCCATACTACGTTCAGGGGCTGGAGCACACCCTCCGCATGGCTGCCGGAAGCGGCCATCCCGGCATCACTGTATAGCTGCTGGCAGAATGGGGAGCGGCCAAACATTACGGCCTGGAAGCTCGCCGCGGTCACTCCTGGGTCCCTTATACTTCCGATGAGCTCGAGCTTATCAAGGAGGGTGACCAGAAGAAGGGCCGAGAAGAATGGCTGCCCCCTACTGCCCTTGACGTGAATGTGAAGACCGTCCTCGCAGCACTCAAGGAAAAGCAGTTGGCCGAGGCTGAGGCCGCTCGCCGGGCGAGCGGGGAGGCTGGTGAGGACGCAGGACAGGAGGCTGCGGAGGAAGCTAGCGGGGCTGATGCTGGAGCCGGAGGCGAGGAGGCTCCTTTGTCTTAGATTTCATACTTTCACCTCGCTGCGCCGAGCTCTTTTATATTGGCCTGCGTGCCACCATTTCATATTCCCCCCTTTTTTGTAATTATCATTAGATGTTATATATAAATTTTCCTTTATCCCAGCTTGTTTGTTTTTAAGTTGTGCTTATGTTATAAGGAAGTTACATGCTCGGTGACCGAACAATATGCAACTTAGAACATCAACAAACCTTAAAACAAACCAAGTTACCTGCTCGGTGCTTCGAGCAGCAGGCAACCTTCAAACATTAACAAACCTTGAAATTAACTAAGTTACCTGCTCGGTGCGTCGAGCAGCAGGCAACGTCGAGCATTAATCAAGGATAACCTTCAAACCAGGGTGCACTACCTATACTCAAGAAATTAACTAAGTCATATGCTCATTCCGCGAGCAACCGATGACCTCAAACATTAACTTGATGAGTGTGCTCAGCCCTGAAGGTTAAACAAATATAAGTCTTTTTAGATTAGTCTCACCGTGAGGTCGCTCCGCATACCTCATGATGATAAATCTCCCTAACCAAAGACTCTGCCCGTTCCGCGAGCTACTCTCTTATTCAACAAAGAGCACATTCCTTTGTAAAAATGATTCTCATTAAACTTTGAAAGCCAAACTTACATTGATCAAGAATGATATCAAACAACTTCACTGATAATACTTTTTGAGGTGATCCGCGTGCCACGGATGCTTTAACACTGCTCCATCCTGAGCTTGTAGCCTATAAGTACCCTCTTTGACAACCTGGACCACTTTGTAAGGTCCTTCCCAGTTTGGTGATAACTTTCCTCTATCTAACCTTTGACCGGTTGCCTCAATCTTCCTTAAGACTAAGTCTCCGACCTGAAATGCCCGCTTATGCACCCTCTTATCATGATGCATTTTTGCTCGCTGCTTGTAATTCACCATTTTCATTCTGGCCTCTACTCGCTTTTCCTCTAATAAATCCTGGTCTTCTCGACGAGCAGCAGTGTTATGCCCTTCATCATAGTGTGACACCCTTAAGCTAGGTAGAGCCATTTCAACTGGTGCCATGGCCTCCGACCCATAAGTCAGGGCAAAAGGAGTCTCCCCGGTTGGCCCCCTGACTGTTGTCCTGACTGCCCAGAGTGCTGACTGTAACTCGTCCAACCACCTGCCTGCTCGTCCTTCCAGGTTTCGCTTGAGGGCGTGCAATACACGTTTATTCGCAGCCTCAGCCTGCCCGTTTCCCTGAGGGTAAGCTACTGAAGACTTCCAATGCTTGATATGCAAATTGGCACAAGCCTCAGTAAATCGGTCAGAAAACTGAGTGCCATTATCAGAAACAATTGCTCGCGGGACCCCAAAACGACACCAGATATAGTCATGCACGAAGTTGATGGCATTCTCCTCGGTGATGCTTGCCAGAGGTTTTGCTTCAACCCACTTGGTGAAATAATCAATTGCCACGATTACATACTTGCAATTTCCCCTTGCTGTGGGAAATGGTCCGATGAGATCTATCCCCCACATATCAAACGGCCAGGATGCCACTACTAGACTCTGCTCGGTAGAAGGCACCCTGGGTATATCTGCAAATCGCTGACACTTGTCACATTTCTTCACATAGCTCTCAGCATCCCTTCTCAAAGTCAACCAATAGTACCCCAAAGTCAGTATCTTGTCGGCCAGGGTCCTCGCTCCTGGGTGTCCACCACAAAATCCCTCGTGGACTTCTGCCAGCAGCTTCTCAGTCACTTCTGGTCGTACACATCGCAACAACGGCTTTAAGAAAGACCTTCGGTACAGAACTCCTCCTACCACCGTGTAACGAGCAGACCGCTTCTGAATGATTCTAGCCTGATCCTTGTCTTCGGGCAGCAAACCTTGTCCGATGTACTCCTGTATCTCATCGATCCAACACCTCTGGGCCAACTCGATGTCCATCACCTTCTCTCGCGAAATTGCCGGGCAATCCAGGTATTCTACCACGGTTGCCGGACTCAGCTCTTGAATATCCTCGGTGGCCATTTTAGATAGGAAGTCTGCCCGCATGTTGTCTGCTCGATCGATCCGCAACAGCTCCCAAAATGCTAACCTAGCCAACAGCTCTTTCACCAACTCGCAGTACTTAGCCAAAGTGGGGTTGTTCACACCATACTCCCCCCGAACTTGATTGACCACCAGTTGTGAATCACTGTGTATAACCAAAGCTGCCACTCCTATATCTAGCGCTAATTCCAAACCAGCAACCAGGGCTTCATACTCAGCCTGATTATTGGAGGCAGAAAACTTGAATCGTAAAGCGACCTCGAATTCCTCATCAGTAAGCGGAGATACGAGCAAGACCCCTGCACCACTTCCATCCTTACTTGCTGCCCCATCTACGAACAGCTGCCAACAATCCTCTGGTCGTGCAGACGAGGAGGCTGTGCTGGCCTCCGAAGTGTTGACATCTGGTACCTTGCCCTGTTCCTCAAAAGTTGTTTCCACCAGAAAGTCCGCCAAGGCCTGAGCCTTGATCGCCCTCCGAGGCTGATAGTCAATGTGAAACTCCGTCAGCTCGATTGACCATGCCAACAACCTGCCCGAGGAATCTGGCTTGTGCAAGATTTTTCGAAGAGGATGATCAGAGTATACAACAATCTCATGTGCAGAAAAATAAGCTAGCAATTTTCGAGCTGAGACAACAAGCGAATAAGCTAACTTCTCTGCATAAAATAACGAGCTTCAACCGGAGTCAAAGCTTTTGATACATAGTACACAGGCTTTTGGCTTCCAGCCTCTTCCCTAACCAATACAGCGGCCACAGCCTGGTCGGTGGCCGCCAGATAAACATACAAGCGCTCTCCTAGCACAGGACTACTCAGGAGGGGAGGTGCACCCAAATAATCCTTTAACTGCTGGAAAGCCTTCGAGCATTCCGCCGTCCACTCAAAGCTCTTGTTACCCCGCAATATTTTGAAGAATGGCAGGCACTTCTCAGCTGACCGGGAGATGAACCGACCAAGTGCGATGATCCGACCATTCAACCGCTGTACTTCCTTGATGCAGGTCGGCTCCTTCATGTCCATCAGAGCTTTGATCTTCTCGGGGTTAGCCTCTATCCCCCTTTCATTCACCATGAACCCAAGGAACTTGCCCGCTTGTACCCCGAAGACACATTTGCTGGGATTCAGCTTCATGTTGTGCTTCCGCAAGTTGTTGAATGTCTCCTCAAGGTCTGCTATGTGGTTGCGACCCTTGGTTTTGACCACCATATCATCCACATAAGCTTCCACATTCCTGCCCAATTGCGGTGCAAAGACCTTGTTCACCATTCTCTGATACGTGGCCCCCACATTTTTCAGCCCCAAGGGCATCATCTTGTAGCAGTATAGGGCTCCGGCTGCCCTAAACGCGGTCAGCGGCTTATCCTGGTCGTCCATCCTGACCTGATGATAACCCGAGTAGGCATCCATGAAGCTCAGTATCTCAAAACCAGCAATGGCGTCCACCAGCACATCAATCCTTGGCAGTGGGTAACAATCCTTCGGGCAAGCCTTATTCAAATCAGTGAAGTCTACACACATTCTCCACTTGCCATTGCTCTTCTTAACCATTACCACATTTGCCAACCAGGTCGGGTAGTAGATCTCCTCAATGATGTCAGCAGCGAGCAGCTTTTCAACCTCCACCCGGATGGCCTTTTCCTTCTCTGCGGAGTACTGTCTTGGCCGTTGCTGTACGGGCTTGAATTCCGTGCTCGCATTCAACCTATGCAGTGCTACCTCCGGATTGACTCCCCTCATATCCTCCACAGTCCAAGCAAACACATCCAGACTCTGACGAAGGAAAGCTATCAACCTTTCTCGGCCCTCCAGTGTTGTTCCCCTGCCCACCTTGATCTTCTGCTCGGGGTAGGCAGGATTTATAATAACCTCCTCTAAATCACCGTGAGGCTGAAGATCTGGAGTCTCCCTGACCTGAAGAGTCTCTACCTCCAATTGCGGCTGCGGAGTATCTTAGCTGCTGCTCGGCTCTGTGCTCACCATCTCATCATCCTCCTCGACGGCCAGGATCATGTTCATGTCCATGGAAGTCGTGACAGTGAGCTTTTCCTTTTCTGTCATCGTGACGGTCCGCTCTGGAGTGCTGATCGTCAACTTTCCCCTGGCCTTGTGAGTTTCCTCCAGAAACTTCATCACCTGCTGCGGCCTACTTCTCAGCTCGCCAACACCCCCTGCAGTTAGAAACTTTACCCGCTGATGGGGTACCGATGCCACGAGCTGAAATTTTACCATTGCGGGGACGCCCAGAATTGCATTGAAGGGCGAGCTCAAGTCTATCACCAAGAATAAGACCTTCTCCATCCTGGACCTGCTCCCTTCACCCAGTATCACCTCCAGCTCTATGGTTCCCTTAACAGCCACCTTGTGGTTGGTAAATCCCTCCGCAGCCCTTGTATGGTTTCAAGTCCTTGTCCTCATACCCCAAGTTTTTAAAACACTTGTAGTACAGGACGTCCCTGGAGGCCCCCGTATCAATCAACACCCGGCCACATCCCAGTAATCGATGCAGGCCTCAACCACAGAATTCTGCTCGAAACCAACTTGCCTATAGCCAGCTCGCTTCTGGTGAACTGTATAGTCTCCTCATCAGGCCCCACACTGACCGGCACGTAGGGCAGCTTATTCAAGGTATAGATCTGAGATTTCAACTGATGGAGGCTAGGCTCCTCCTCCAGTATAACATTCAGCCTTCCTCGTCGCTCAACATTCCCCCTCTTCGGAGGCTCCTCTCTAGGTTCCCGATCATCCCGGCGATCCCTATTCTCTGGTCGCATACGGAAGCGATCTAACCTCCCTTGATTCAGCAATCTCTGAATCTCCTTCTTCAGCTGCATGCAATCCTCTGTTCCATGCCCTACATCATTATGATAGGCACACCGCTTCGTCCTATCCCTACGAGCTTCAAATGCCGGGTTCAACGGCTCTGCAGGCGGCAACTCCGCACGGATTTCGTTCATAATGGCCTCCCTGGTAGTATTGAGAGGATCGAAATCCATGCGATCATTTGCCCGGGCGCGATTCCTTCGCCAACCCTTGCTCGTCGATGACCCATTCTTGCTCGCAGAATCCTTGCCATCCTCCTTTTTATCAGCCTTCTTGTCCTTTTTCTTGGACCCCTCTGCGTCCTCCTCAAATGTAACGCACCAGCTCTGGGCGCGAGAAAACATCTCAGCTCGGTTGAGCGGCTCCCTCATGCTGAACTCAGCCTTCAGCCCATTTCTGTTCATTCCTCCAATGAAACACATCGTGACCTCCCTATCTCTCAGGTCATCCACTTTCTCAAGCATCTTCTGGAACCGCTCCAGATATTTTCCCACTGTTTCTCCTTCTCGCTGCCTGATGCTGCAAAGGTCCATTCTAGCCTTAGGAGTGACCCCTGCCATCGCAAACTTGACCAGGAACTTACTCCGCAAATCCGACCAGCCTGTGATCGATGCACGGGGAAGTTTCCTGTACCATGTCACTGCTTTGCCCTGGAAAGTGCTGACCAGAGCCTTACACTTCGCAGCCGGATCCTTGGTAAACCATATTGATCTGGTTCTCGAATCCCTGCAAGTGATCACGAGCATTCGTCTTCCCCGAGTACTTATCAAACTGCAGCAGCGGAACATCAGGGTCAGTTGGCGCGGCCACAATCCAATCTGCCAAAGGGTCCTTTTCCTCCCCCGGTATCACATAACCTGGCCCCGTGCGACCAGCCTCCAATGCCTCTAACCGCAGCTGCATCTCCTTCATCGCCTCATCCGGCACATGCGTTGATCGCGCAGGCCTGGCAGACCGTTCGGGCTGATGACTCCGCCTCGGGACGGAAGAGTGATGGTCTGATCTGCGCCCCAGGGATCTTCGCCTGGGTGAGGGCGAGCGACGAGCTCGGTGGGATTTCTGCCCAGCTTCTTTGCGGCTGTGCCTGGGTTGGGATTCCGCCTCCTCACTTCTAGCCCGATCTCGACGTTTGGAGCCCTCTGGTCGCCCTCGTGCCTGACCATCTGCAAATACCAAACGATCATGTACACTCTTGGCCCGAGCTGACTCCGATCTTGCAGGCCCTTTGCCTTTATCCTTAGCAGCCTCCCTGCGGGCACGACACGTCCCCGTGCTGTCCAGGTTGATCAGGTCTGGCCGCCCTCTTTCCTGGTGGCCCTGAGACTGCTGAGGCATCTCACTTCGTGCCCCCACCGTAACCACGGGTGGGATAAGCTGAGTCTCAACTGGGACAGGTGTATGCCCCATAGCGAGCAGCTGCTGATTCAGGGCGTACATTTGACATAGGTACACCGCTTGATTAGCTAAAGCTGCTGAGCGAGCTGCTTCAGTCAACTGGGTCACGTCTGGAGTGACCTGCGTCCTTTTAGCGTTTAGGTGCGCGCGGAGCTCAATTCGCTGCTCAGGCCGACGATTCGCATTGGAGGGCTCGGCCCCTTGCGTAGACGCTGAGGAAGTTAGTCGTCCTGAGCGTGACAGCGTGGCCCTGGCTGTATTCCCCAGGGGAGAAGGTGGCAGAACCGGGCCCCCCTGACCCCCAACAGCCCCCGGAACCGAACTGTCACCCACATTATCTCTCCCGTTTCCAGCCAGGCTAACTTTGGAACAAACCCAACGAGACGCTCACGAAACTACTCTGGCACGGTGATAGTAAGGATCAGATAGGAAACTACTCTGGTGTTGTTATCAGTGAATGAACCGTCTTGAAATGAAGACGGTCCACCCGATTGTGGTGATGGTAGCTGGGTTAATTTACAATAAGTTCTAGATCGAGTTACAATGTTAATGCTGTTAGGAATGGCCATGTTGTTGAAAATTTTAAATTGAGATAGGCTCGATTGTAACTGATGCCAACCACAATTTATCGCGGCTTGCATGACAAACTATGTGTTTGTAATTTGGGAAAAATTTATGGTGTTCACATGTATTGATTGGCTTTTCATTACGTGGCTATTAAGTTTTTTTTATTGAGAAAACAATAAAATAATGTTGCTTTCATTTTTATTACAATATTTTATTATTAATTTTGTTACGAAATAAATAAATTATACTTTATTATTATTTCATTATTTTTGTGTCATTTAGTCTTACTCACCCCTTACAAAATTTTGAACATACGTTAACCTCGAGTATACAATAATCTGATCCTTACTGTCACCGTGCCATAGGCACGGGCACAAAATCTAGTACATGAACAATAATAAATGAACTAATCATAAGATAAAATATACAATCGTATTACATGAATTGAAATAATACAAAGATGTCTAAAATAAAGTACATTATTATTTTAATTCTTAAATGACTATCCATCTTCCTCGCCACTAGTTTCCTCATTGTCTTCCTCTTCATCATCAGACTCTGCGTCACTACTACAAAACTCGAGCTCTTCTTCATTCTTGTCCTCAAACGCCAAGGAAATATCATCTTGATGAATCAACTTCAAATAATGCAAGTTGACCTGGTCGAGAAAGTGGAGGTGGCAAATTAGCCGGTAGATTTTCATCATTTTTCTCTCCATCTCTAGCCAGATATGTAGCATAATCAAAGGCATGATCAACTAATGAAACATTCAGACGGACAAACATTTCATCCTCTTGGTAACATCTCTCCAGTGACGACTCAGTAATGGTATCCACCTCGTATGGTATGTCCATCGTGCTTCTAGCCTTGGCCTTCCAAACAGCCCACCATTCGCTAGACTGGGCACTCTAACGGAGGTAAGGTGTCATGTATACTTGCTGAGCTTGTGATGATAAGATGAAAACGTTATCACCGAAATGTCTAGACGTCTCATTTATATCAACGAGGTCAAATACATCATGCTTTCTAATACCTCGTTCAGGATCTTGCCAGTTACAATTAAATAGGACGACAACAATTTTCCCCCCTAAATACCTCAATTCGATGACAAGAACACCATAATACTCAAGATTTTCTTTAAGGTTAACACCACTATTCCACGATAGTTTTGTCTCCCCGTAAGTATTAGTATGAAAGACATAGCCATTCACAAAATATCTGTTGTAAAAATTAACTTTCATGTATGGAGGAGAAGCTAATTCTTTTAGCCTCGTAGCTTTGGCATCATTAGGATGCTCCGAGACCTATAAAACATTCATAGGTTTATTCATCTATGAAATTGTAAGAATGAAATTTTTAAAGAATTATACAAACTTAACATAAGAGCGAGATGAATTGTTACATATTTATTTAGCCAGGAAGAAAATCTTTATTTGTCCTGATTTGTATCAGATCTTCAGACATATCTCTAGCTTCAGCTTCGAACATTCTGCATTAGTAGCAGACAAGGACAATTTTAAGAAATTTTAACACAACTTAATACATATTTATAATATTGATAACTTAAAGGAATTCCTGACTTATACAAGATAATCCTCAACCTCGGGACAATTAAGGAGAACATATAGTTTGGCAGCATCAAACTCCTTGGGGGTAAGTATTTGCTGATCGACCCGTTTGCCCAGAATTGCCCAGGGGAAGCAAAGACAGATATGCCTCCATCAGAGTTAGACTCTCCACCGTCATAATTGCAGCCAACCCTAGTAAATCTTGTCTCAATATCAAGATGGAAATATGTTACGACAAAGGTAACAATATCATCTATGGAGGTCTCAACCTTGGCCCTATTGCTCATCTTCCTTTATAATGCACTAAGATACATATTTGCATATTATAACGTCAAGACTGATCACCTTTAAGCATTTAATAGAATATTATAAATAACTCTTAAACAAATTACCTCTCAAATGGATACATCCATCTGTATTGAACTGGACCCCCATCCCTGGCTTCGTAGGCCAAATGCACCGGTAAATGATCCATTGCATCAAAGAACGAAGGAGGAAAAATCTTTTCAAACTTGCATAATGTCCCTACAATGCTATCCTCGAGCTTTTTCATGTCATCAACACGCGGAGTGAAAGATGATAACGCTCTGAAAGACTCACTCAACTCAGTTAAGGTAACCCATATATGCTCAGGAAGAAGGTCTCTGAGCGCAATAGGGAGTAGCGTATCAAGTAACACATGTCAATCCTGACTATTCAATCCCTGCATCTTACTCTCTTTGAGATTCACATAATTACCAATATTAGATATGTAACCATCTGGAAGGCTCAAACCCTGCAGCCACTTCAGAACATCCTGTTTGTTCTCCTTAATTAGTAAGGACGTATGCAACCACCGGTTTAACTACTTTACCATTAACCTCAGTTAACTCAAAGGAAGGTCACTTATAGATATTCTTAAGGTCCATTCAAGCTTTGGCTATATCCTTGGTAGTGGTCTTGAAATCCATCATAGTGTTAAAGATATTGCTAAACACATTCTTCTCGATGTGCATAATGTCAAGATTATGGCGTATCAAATTTGTCTTCCAGTACAGTAACTCACAAATGATACTCATCTTAGTCCAGTTATAAGAAGTACTGTATCCTTGAACTCTATCCTTCTTAAAAAAATTTCCCCACCTAGTTTCGGGCACTTTAGATACCTGACAAAAAATAGCTTCACCGGTTAACCGAATAGGCAGCTCATCACGTTCAACCCTCTTATTAGTGAACTATATTTTTTGACTCCTCTATGGATGATCCATTGATAGAAACTGTCTGTGGCAATCCAACCAACACGATTTTTTGGAGTGCTAGATTGTGAATGACTTTGTGTCACCCATACTACATGGACACGCCAATTTCCCGTACGTGCTCCAACTCGAGAACATACCATACGCAGAGAAGTCATTAATTGTCCACATCAACGTAGCTCTCATGTTAAAGTTCTATTGTTTAAACGCATCATAGGTTTCAACCCTATCTTCCCAAAGATTTTTTAACTCGTCCATCAAATGTCGTAGATAGACGTTAATAGTCCGGCCAGGGTAGTTCGGTCCAAGGATAAAAAGTGACAAGAACATGTAAGGATCACCCATATACAACCACGGAGGAAGATTGTACACAGTGGCTATAACGGGTCAACAAAAGTAAGAATTTTCCCCAGGCCCATAAGGAGTAAAACCATCGGCGCATATGCACAAACTTATATTCCTAACTTCGGCAGCAAAGTCAAGATAAGTTGTATCAGAGTGTTTCCATGCTTCCCCATCAGACAGATGAGTTAACACGCCCTGTTCATGCAGACTTTCCTTATACCAACGCATAGCTTCTGAATTAGCTTTGGACGCATAGAGTCATTGCAATCTCGGAATCAAAGGCAAGTAACGCAACTATTTATATGGTACATTTTTCTTGCATTTCGAACTACCCCTACGCTTTGGCCTATATCTGCTTTCCCCACACACTGAACACGTTGTCAATTAAGTTTAAATTTTCCTTGTAGAAAAATATGCAGTCATTCTTACATGCATCGATCTTCTCGTATCCTAGCCCGATATGCCCTACCAACTTCTTTGTCTCGTAAAAGTTCTTGACCAGCTTATTCCCCTTGGGCAACCATCCCTTGACAGCTTTCATGATACGATTATATGCAGACTGATTAATATTGCAATCAGCCTTGATATTTAACATCTTAGTAACTGCCTTTAACCCCGTCTTCTCTGAACCAGGATAAAGTTTCTCCTTTGCAGAGTCCATAGCAGTAATAAACTTCTTGGCTACAGGATTTGGTTCCTGTCGAGCGTTCTCCGACCAGTCAAACTCAGGACCGGCTACATCCCCAACCATATCTTTCATACCCTACATTGGTTCTTCGTCAACATTCATATGGTCACTTCGACTACAGGATCAAGATTCCTTTACCTTCCACTAGAGTCAGCGTTTGTCTATGCTACGACTGTCTCGCCCTGAGCAATCCATCACATGTACCCTTCCAAAAATCCATGCTTCAGAAGGTATTTTTCGGTAACTACTACATGTAAGAACTTCTTATTTCGACATTTAACACACGGACACCAAATTTTGTAACCACTCATATATCGGGGTTGGGATGTAGCAGGCTTAATAAAAGTCTTCAAACCTCTTACGAACACATCCGTAATACCCTCTCGGTTCGGCGACCTCCGTTTATCCATCCAACTACGATCGTCAATAAATATCACTCCTGCATTTGCAATTATACATTAAACACATAACCCCAATTTTTTATCCTAACCGACTTCATCCGACCCATCTATCGGTGATACATCAAAGACAGATTATATATACGTATGAACGATGTTTCGACGAAATTGGCAAGTCATTTGATTTCGGGTCAGGCTTCTATCCCATTTGAAAACCTACGATTGTATGTCTTGTAATCCTATTATTGTCTACATGCTTTGTATTCAATACCCTAGACAGTTGGGTCATTACAACCCACATTTAGTATACACCCAGAGAACAGTAAGAAATGCAACCAAAATATATCAAATACATTGCCAATTATAGTAGACAACAATATTTTACAAGTACACACACCGTGAGTTTCTAAACTGTCCAAACGGACAATTCAAGAACATATAGTACATGTTGACCGCAACACGAACACCTACAAAAGGTTCTCGAATAGATTTCTAAGTTTATTTCCTTATAGAGGAGAGTGTAACATAAATGGAAATGCTTGATGTCAAGCATTTGAAAAGACTAATTGAATAAAGGGTCAAATCTAAACACAAATTGACTCTTTCCCCTCTTTGGCCCCTTTTATTCAAGAACGACTCTCTCCACGACACCCCGTTAAAGTTTTAAGTGTCTAAACATTTATAAAAAAACTACAACTTTCTTATACTTTATCTATGTCAAGACTAACTCAATTATAAGCTACAAATTATGTTTCAAACACTGACATATCTTCTATGTATTAGGATAACAAGAAGGAACAATGATTTCTACTTTTGTTACGAAAAAATTCGGTGTCGTTGCTCATGTATTGAAATACTAAAACCCTTACTACACCTTAATTAAGGAGGTGAAGATTCTGCTCCACATCATAAAGATAGAAGAATGGTGTTAGGTCTTCAAAACGACCAACAACATTTAATTCTTTGACAACAAAAATAGAAATTATCATTTCTCTTTGTAATTATCAAACAAGAGATATGTTCGAGTCTAAATAAAAGTTGTAGCTAATAATAAAGGGAATCTCAATAGAGAGTAAATGGATAGTAGCAATTTAAAAGCATCTATGGACAGCGTAGTTTTCTGAAAGAGGAATTCTTGATGTCATTAATATCTGTCCATCCTTCATTGTTGCTTGCAAATATTACTGAAAAGGAAGAGTTCTCAGCACTTGGGAGTAAGCTCAAAAGTGTTGCAAATGATCCTTATGTTGTTAAGACTAAGTTCAAAATAGAACTCAATCGGAGATCAAGAACTTAGTCTTAACTTTAGCATAAGAATCATTTGCAACCCTTTTGAGCTCACTCCCAAGTGCTGAAAATTCTTCTTTTTTAGCAATATTTGCAGGCAACAATGAAGGATGAACAAATATCAATGACATCAAGAATTTCCCTTTCAGAAAACTACGCTGTCCCTGGATGATTTCAAGAAGAGTCTTCTGCATTTAAGTCGGTTTCAAAACAACTAAAGCATCCTTCAGTCCAAGGAGTTCTTTTTGAAGAATAGTGCCTTTATGCGCATGCACAAAGGGGTCAATCATCTCTCTAAGTTCCATTATTTACTATTTCGATGTCTTCCAGTGGAACTAGTAAGAACAACCCATTTTTCTTTTGCAACATTGTTTTTCCTTCCTCGCCTTTTCCCAAAGTCGTCACAATCTTTAAATGAAATACTTACGACAAACTCAAGGTATATGGTATAGGGTATAGGTATAGGGTTTAGGGTTTAGTGATTAGGGTTTAGGGTTTAGGATTTAGGGTTTAGGGTTTAGGGTTTAGTGATTAGCGTTTAGGGTTTGGTGTTTAGGGTTTAGGATTTAGGATTTAGGGTTTAAGTTTATAGTTTAATTTTATGGTTTAAGTTTAGGGTTTTAGGGTATGAGTTTAGGTTTATGATTAATTAGGGTTTAGGGTTAATTATTAGGGTTTAGAGTTAATTAGGGTTTAGATTTAGTTATTGTTTAGGGTATAGAGCAAGAAAATTTAGGGACACACCAATTTAGGGTTACAATTTAATTAGTGTTTTGTATTTTGGTTTACAGCTTAGCTTTATGGTTTAGTGTTTAGTGTTTATGGATTATAAGAAAATAACGAGACTTTATTATTATTGTTCGTTATTGGTTTACATTTACTACGTAGTTCTTCTTTTTCTTTTTCAAATTTTAATATCATACAACATTAAGCTAAGTCGATTTAGATGGAGGATATTAATCTTGAATTTATTTTTTTCAATTCAAGTAGTTGGAATCAAACTCACATGTTCTCCTTGGCAAATCACACTCAATAATTTCTCCTATAGTAGTTTTCTAAACTCTCCTAGCATTACACACTTCAATCTTCATAGAATAATATTAATGTAAAACAAGCATGATTGCAATAACACAACGTTAAGTTATTCAACTTTAACAATTCTAATAATAGTTAGGGATAAAAACTTCACCATTAACATACATCCATGCATAATACAAACATATTACACACACAATTTAAAATGTATATGCATAATAAAGATTAATTACAAAAAATTACCAAATATATATATATATATATATATATATATATGCATAACAATTTCACCATTAACATATATTCATGCATAATACAAACACATTACACACATAATTTAAAATATATATGCATAATACAGATTAATTACAAATAATTACAAAAAAAATATATGCAAAAATAATTTCACCATTAACATACATCCATGTATAATACAAACACATTACACACAATTTAAATTATATATGTAAAATATAGATTAAATATAAAAAAATTATATATACAAACATATTAAACACAATTTAAAATATATATGCAAAATACAGATTAATTAAAATATATATGCAAAATATAAATTAATTTAAAAAAATTACAAAAAAGAAAAACTAAAAATTGTTTAAATTACAAATGTAGAGGCAGGGCTGTGGCGGCGGCAGTAGATTGACTAGGGCAAAGAAAATATAATAAATAAATAAAAAACAAAAACAATTAAAATAAAAAAGGGTTTAGAGATTTACAGTGCTAGGTGGTCGGCGCAGGGGCGGCGGAGGTCGCTGGTGGTTCTGGTAAAGAGGAGATGGAGATAAGAGAGAGAGAGAGAGAGAGAGAGAGAGAGAGAGAGAGAAGGGGGAATATGATGAGGGAGGGAGATGGCAGTGGCAGAGGGAGGGAGATGACGGTGGCAGTGGCGGTGTTAGAGGCACGGTGGTAGAAGCTGCGGTGTGGAAGCGGCGGTGGTTGGTGTTGCCGGAGAAGATAATACAGAGGTTAAGAGAGAAAGAGAAAGAGAAAAATGAGATATGAGTGTGAGAGAGAGAGAGAGTCATTTTTTCTTTTTTAGGAAAGGGCGGGTATTTAGGAAGGGGTCTGGGGAAAGGGGAAAGGGGGTTGACTAGGTTGAAATCGAGGTTCATTAGCGACGGAACTTCCATCACTAATTTGAAACGGTAATTCGTGATAGAGCCATTAATCAGCGACGAAAGATCCGTCTCTAATGTTCCCACATATTTGCCGTGCTTTTTAGTGATGGACAAAAGGAATATTCATTTGAATATTCCTTAATTTAGAGACGGAAGGATTTTCGTCGCTAATTTAGCTACGGTTTCCGTCGTTGATTTTGTTCTTCCGTCGCTAATTAGTGACCGAAATTTCCATCGCTAATAATTCCATCACTAAGACGCGTGTTTCTAGTAGTGGCATCAGTACAATGTAGATGATAAAAGCGATTGCCAAGCGTGATACAATGGATTCCAAGAAAGGCCATGGATAAAGGCATTTTATATGTCAATGTGGAGATTACTGAGGAGTTAGAGCAAGCCATGGTAGATATGGGCACGACGCACTTTTGAGACTTAAGTTAGACAGGTCGGTCTTAAACCTACCAAGGATGGGGGTTGGGTAAAGGTTGTCAACTCGGAGGAGAGGTAAGTCCAAGGCATAGTCAAGGTAGTGAATTGCGTATAGACGGATGAAAGAGCAATGTGGACTTCATTGTCATTAGGGTGGATGATCATGAGGCCATTCTTTGCATGGACTTCATGGACAAGTGCAATGCCGCACTTATGCCATAAATTGGCATGATGATGATGCTCGATGGAGATGGACAGGTTTCGTGCGTGGTTTTACTAGTATCGAAGGGAGAAGGCACAAGTAAGAAAAATGCGCTGGGTGTCATTGAGATCGTGAATGGGTTGAAACTTAACCTAGAAAGAAGGTTGTTGGACTGAGGACATATGCCAAGGAAGCGAACAGGCTTCGAGAGCAGCAAGCTACGTACAATCAACAACCTGACGAGGCATCACTAACTTAGGTAAAAAAGGATGTCACGCCTTGCACTATTTAAAAAGGTATATGGGCGTCAGCTAGACGACTATGCGAGTACGAGCCAAATGATTCGAAATGGCGGGGAACACTCGTACTAGAATATTATGAATTTTTTTAAAGTATTTCAGAGTTCTCTAGTTTGTCCTAGAGTACTCTTGAATATTGTAAAGCTTGGTTGAATATTCTTGTATAAAATAGAAAGTAGTGGAGTATTCTAAACTTAGGTTATTGTGCCCTCCGGCCTTGAGCCTAAGCACTAGGTGACCTAAGACAGTAAGACATCAATTTTTGACTTTTCGGCCTAACAAAAAAAAATACCCTCCAAAGAGGCTGAATTTAAGGCTCCTAACTATGAATTGAGAAATAAAGAAGAGAGAGAGAGAGTAGTTGTTGTAGGGAATAATAATTCTTATGAATAATGGCATAGCCTTTCCATTGATTGGAGAATATATTTATAGGGTTACAATACTTGGGTTACAAGTTAACCTAATACAATAAGAACTAGGAGAAGAATAATTACAATACATTAGGAACTAGGAGACCTAACTAATAGGGAGAATATACCGAATATAATTAAAATTGAATATAAATATATGGAAGAGATATTATTCTCTTATATGCCGCCGCAAGTGGAATCCCCGGGAGGAGAGACCAATCTTGAGTAAGAGATGTTGAAAATGAGCGTGAGGAAGCGGCTTGGTAAGGGCATCAGCGAGCTGGTTGACCGAGGAGACGAGAGATACCCATAACATACCATCTTGGACTTGTTGACGGATAAAATGATAGTCGAGAGCAACATGTTTCATGTGAGAATGAAACACCGGGTTAGAGCAGAGATTCGTAGCGCCGACATTATCACAATAGATGACTGGTTGGTGTGTGGAAGTGACGTCGAGCTCACCGAGAAGAGAAGTGACCTAGCAAACCTCGGTAGCTGTTGCTGCTACAACAGCTCGATACTCGGCTTCAATCGAGGAGTGAGCAACTGTACGCTGCTTTTTCGAGCTCTAGGAGATGGGGTTTCAACCAAGATACACTATGTAAGCACCCGTGGAGGTAAAATCATCTTTGTTACCTGCTCAGTCAACATCAGTGAATGCATGAAGGTCGAGAGGCGACTGGCGATAAAAAAAGATGCCACGATCAATGGTGCCACTAAAATAGTGAAGCAGGTGCTTGGTGGCAAGTCAGTGATCCGAGGTGGGCCGATGCATAAACTGAGAGAGCTTGTTGACGACATAGGCAATGCTCGGCGCGGGTGAAAGAGAGATACTGAAGACTCCCGACCACCGCTCGGAACTTGGTGGGGTTAGTCAGAGTAGTGCCCGACTCAAGTGTGAGAACTAGTGAGGTCGCAAGGGGTATTGAAACTGGGCGAGCATCAGACCTACCAATGTGAGCATAAAGATCGGTTATGTATCCTCGTTGGGAGAGGAGAAGCCTAATAGACCGAGGAACCACTTTCACACCAAAGAAGTAATGAAGGTCGCCGAGGTCTTTGAGCGAGAACCGAGAAGTGAGAACAGTGATGAAGTCGTGCACTACCTTGGTATTCTTGCCAGTGATAATGATGTCATCAACATAAACAAGAAAGAGAAGGGTGATGCTGGCCTCGTTGAAGATGAATAAGGATGTATCAACCACTGAGTTCGTGAAACGATTAGCGAAGAGGAACTGGTGAAGTTCATTGTACCATGCTCGGGGTGCCTGCTTGAGACTATAGATAGCTTTTCGTAGTCAACACACATGTTGCGGGTGATCAGTGTCTACGAAGCTCTGAAGTTGAGTCATGAAGACTTCTTCGGTGAGGGTTCCCTACAAGAAGGCATTGTTGACATCGAGCTGACGAAGATCCCATCCTCAGCTGATCGCAAGGGAGAGGATAAGGCGAACCATGGTGGGTTTGACCACCGGCATGGCTAGCCTTAAGGTTAAGCAAATGAAACCCTTGCTTTAGGCCTAAAAATAAATTAGGCCTCAAATATATATATATATATACTTATTTTAAATTTTTTTAAATGTTAATATTTTTTTTTAAATGTTAAGAGTATCACTTAGTTTTCCTCACACACTCATCAATAATTTAATAACTTATAAGTTGAATTTTTTTTGTTTTTATTAGGCATGACTATTTGGTATGATATATTATTTGCGGTAAACTCAATTAGTAAAAACCTGCAATTAAAAGATATGTCTATCAATGTAGTTATACAACAATTGAAAATGTTATAATTTTTGCCAAGAAATTGCTATAGAAATAAATATAGAACCTAAGCTTCGTAAAAAATGTACTATTTGTAAAAATAGATATTTTGATAAAATTATTGACAATGAAGTTGTAAGATCTTATGAAAAATCATTCTAAGTTGATTACTTCTTATACATAATTGATAAACAATCACTTCATTTCAAATTAGATTTGAACAATTTAAAATGTATAAAGATATTTTCTATTTTCTATTTAGCATTGAGAAATTAAGGTCATTAGATAATGAATATTTAAAAACAAATTGTCTTAACCTTGAAAGTGGCACTGCATCCCGATGCTTGATGCCTGATGCACATGTGTTTTAGTTTCATTAAGGGTATTATTGTATTTTCATCCCAAAAGTACCTTTTTCGGTTTTAAAAAAGACTGGAGCGATTACAAATGTCAAAAAAGGGACGGGCCTGTAATTCACCTAAAAAAATTACTTTACAAAGGCCTCACTTTAGAGTTTTCTTTAGGCCTCCATAATTGTTGGGTCGGCCCTGACCACCGGGCTGAAGGTCTCATGGTAGTCAACTCCTGGTCGTTGATGGAATCCTTTGGCAACCAATCGAGCTTTGTACCTGTCAATTTTGCCATTAGCGGATCGTTTAATCCGAAAAATCCATTTGCAACCAACAATATTAGGGACCCCTGTAGGAGGTACCAGTTCCTAAATACCATTGTGAAGGAGGGCATCATATTCCTTAGACATGGTCTGTCGCCACCTGCTATCTTTGAGGGCCTGAGTTACACATGTTGGTTCTAGGTCGGTGTTTAGTTGGGCTGAGAGGCAAAGTTTATTTATGGGTTTGTGGATGTTATTTTAGGAGCGGGTAATAATAGGTGAGGTGCGAGCAACAGCCTGGGGTATAGGCTGATAAGAAAGGTCGGTGTTAGGTGGAGCGACCTGTGAGGACTCAGTAAGGTCAGGGTTAGCTATGTCGGGTACCGAGGTTTGTTGAGGCGAGGTCGCAGGAGGAGCATCAGTCAGGTCACTACGAGGACTATCTGCCGATGGTGTGTATGAAGCTGCAACGATATCATGAGGTGGTAACTAAGTAGTGTAGGTTGCCTCGTCAAGTCGGGAAAGACCCAGCTCGACATGAGACATGGGAAACTCAGACTCGACAAACTGAACATGACAGGAGACGAAGAGCTTTTCGCTGGTCGTCATAACAAATGTATGTACTCTGGGTGAGGGAGTACCCGAGGAAGACACAAGGAGTTAAGCGAGGATCGAGTTTGTGAGTGGTGTATGGGCGCAGCCAGGAATAGCAGAGACATCCAACTGCTCAGAGTTTTAAATAGTTAGGGGCAGATCCGAAGAGTTTATGGTATGGAGAGAGCATCTGGAGTGTGGGAGTAGGAAGTCAATTTATGAGATATGTAGTTGTGAGGAAGGCATATAACCAAAAGGTGAGGGGAAGCGAGGCTGTGAACAGTAGAGATAGACCTATTTCGATAATATGTTGATGTCCGCGTTCAGAGAAGCCATTGTGCTCGGGTGTGTGGGGGAAGGGGCGAGGTGATGTGCGAGATGCCATTGGTGGCGAGGTATATGGCTAAACCGGTGGATTTGGTGAGACTAATGTATTCACCACCATTGTCCGAGTAAGGGGTGACTATCTTGTGTTTGAAGTGGTTGTTGACCAGGGCTTGAAAGCGAGGAAAGATGGATGCAACATTGTTGTATTTAGTTTAGATTTGCTTGAATCCATAACCTAAGTCTAAGAACAAGGTGACTAATGGGCCTGCGTGTCTGTTAGTGTGGCAACTTGTACTTAGGCATAGCTTGAATAGCTTAGGGTTGCTTATTACATATGTCTTGAAGAAGAATAGCCTATAGGACATCGGACGTCCTCTGCATAATAGGCAAATTTTGAATCAGCAGTCTTCGTTTGGATATCGGACAAGCTCGCATCAGCCAAGCTTCATCAGCAATGTTGAAGACCCAAGAACGTCCGAAAGAGATCTGCCGAAGAGATGTCCTAATTTGAAGACTTCATTAATTGCAATGCAACGTTAACCTGCATATCTTATTTAATGAAGGTTTCCATTCTTGGCATACACTCAGAAAAGGACACTCCTCCTGCAAGCGCAGACCGCCTATTTTTAGCAAAGTGTCAGGAGACAGACTGCAAGTTGCAGATCAGCCTATCAGAGATCAACAACCAGATTAGAGCATTAATTGCTCTTAAATTCAAATTAGAAGATCTCCAACGGCTCCAAGCTTCCTCCTGCATATAAAAGGAGACTTCATTGATGCATTCAATACTACTTAACTCTTCAACAACTTCAACTACTGAATCTCCATCTTCTTCAAGTTCTTAAAAGCTTAAACGTCCTATCTGTACTTAGTCATTGAAGAGCTTCATACTTAGACGTCTAGTCCATTAAAAGCTCTTCATTGATTGCAACACCTAGCTTTCATAGCTCACGAGAATTTTATCATATAGATACCAATTCTCCCACACAAACACTTGGTCAACAAAATTTTTGTACACAATCCATTAGAGATTTAGTTTGTAAAATATCTAGTGGAAAAACTTAGTACACGATTTTCAAATCCAAAGTTGACCACTTTGGTTGTGGACGTAGCACTTATTCATAAGTGTGAACCATATTAAATATTCTGTCTACTTGTGTGATTGTGATTTGCTGTGTTGCTTTAAATTTCCAGATTTCAAATCTATTGAGAACTGCTGATCTTGTTTTGTCAAGATCAGTCATTCTAACTCGTCCTATACTTCACAAGACTTCCGCCTGCAAGACTCTTTAAAACTTAAGTGAAGTAACATTTTTGAATCAATTTTAAAAATAGGACATAGGCTATTCAACCCCCTTCTAGCCTATCTTGAGCAACCTTGGACCTAACAAACATCAAATTTCCTTTTGAGAGGGTAAAGCCAGATATAATGCGTGTAGTAATCAATGAAGATAACATAGTATTTGAAACCATCAAATGAGTGAATAGGTGAAGTCCATACATCAAAATAAATAATTTTAAGGGGGTGGGTGGATACAATAGTGGATAAAGTAAAAAGAAGTTTGTAACTTTTATTGCTTAAACACGCATTACAAAAAGATGACTTAGCTCGAGAATGCGCGAGAGCAAAACTAGACTCAATATGACTTTGGATTTGGGCAGAGGGATGACCAAGTTGATGATGCCAATCAAAAGCGAACACTTTTGAACCCGCAAAGACAGTAGGGTGTACACGGTTGGATTGAGCTCGGTCATTCATGCCCATCATCCTTAGATTGTCCTTCCAGCATTGAGGTCCTTATCTGTAGATCCTTCACACGAAAAGAAGTGGGTAAGAATTTAATAGATGCATTATTTGTCGTGCAGAATTGAGATATAGAAATGAGGTTTCTTTGCATGTTAGGTACAAACAGAACATTATGCAATTGAAAGGTGTGAGAGGGTGTGTGGAGAGAGGTAGAACCAGTATTGAAAATGTGTAACCCAGTGACATCACTAATAACCATGTCGTCAGGCCCCGAGTACGGACTGTGGAGAGAGAGATTGCTAAGGTCAGTAGTGACATGGTGGGAAGCACCACTGTCAAAGAGCCAACTCGGAGTTGTGTTGCCTGAGGTTGTGGCTATGTTTGCTTGCGTTACCATTTGTTACCTGCAGGCGAGGAGTGAGGGGAGCTGGATGATGAGGTCGGAACAAGCTGAAAGCTGGGGCATTGAGCGACCGTGTGACCTTGTTGACGGCAGCCTTGATATTTACCGAGGTAAGGTCTCTGTTGGCGAGGAGTAGTGTTGCCCAACTGTAGATGCCGAGGAGGCTGGGCAGGCTGCTGGTAGCGAGGATACTGCGGCTGAGGAGATCCATGTTGCCTGGTCGTCACAGTATTAGCCATGGCGAGGTGGGGAGTGGAGGCGAAGTGGATTGCTTCAGCACCAGCTCACGGTTCACGAGTTTCTCATGAAGTTCATCAAAGGGGATAATAGTGTACCTTCCTTCAATTGCATCAGCGACATGTCAATAGTCATCATCCAGGCCGCCGAGTACTGTTCCTATGAGGTCTTCAAGGTCAAGGGGTTTGCCGAGGACAGCGAGTTCATCTAATTTGCTTTTAATGAACTGCATGTACTTGGAGATCGACTGGGAGCCTTTTGTAGCTCGCTTGAGCTGATCCTTGATTTGTTTGATATGCCTGCGGGTAGGATGAGCATATGTGTTGGCCAGTATGACCCAAACCTCCCGAGCTGTAGCCGCTTGCTGAATAAGCGGAACTAGGTTTGTGGAGAGGAAGCCGACAAGGGCGCCAAATAGAAGTTTGTCATGTCGGATCCATGGTAGGTAGGCTGGGTTGGGTGCTTGAGCGGCATTGACTATTATGGTAGCTGGCGGGCAGATGAAGGTGTCATCTACAAATTTGTAGAGATCATAGCCAATGAGCGTGGACTCAACCTGGAGTTTCCAGGCGACGTAAATGGTGGGGGTGAGCTTGGTGATGTTGTTGTTGGAGATATTGATAAGTTGATAGGTTTTGGTGGAGTCTGTCGGATCTTGGATGGTGATTGTGTTGGAAGTTATGGTTGTTGTTTGAGAGGAAGGAGAAGGGTGGTGGGCGGTGGTGTTTGAGGGTTGCGGAAGTTTGGTGATTTTAGAGTTTGTGAAATCAAAGCTCTGATATCATGTAGAAAATAATAATTCTTGTGAATAATGGCATAACCTTTCCATTGATTGAAAAACATATCTATAGGGTTACAAGTTAACTTAATACAATAAGAACTAGGAGAAGAGTTACAATAAAATAGGAACTAGGAGGCCTAACTAATAAGGAAAATATACCAAATATAATCACACTTGAATACAAATATATAAAAGAGATATTATTCTCTTGTAGTTGTATGTTACTATCATTAGCTGACTCATAGATGATCATCTTGGAAAACTGGCTTCCTAGCGTGAGAAAGTCCGCCATCAAACCCCGATTGCAATAGTGCATGAAGTGAGGTTTCTTGAGGTTGGGCACATTATTGGGTATCTCAAAAATTCTCTTTTGTAACTGTGGGAACCCCGATCAAGCCATCGTCAAGAAAGCGACGATTTTGCCATCACCAACCGATAATGATTCTGCTATTGGTATTGAAAAGATTCACCACTGCCCTTTTGATTAACTTAAAAACTGTTGAAAAAACCTTTAAAATAGTGCATGAATATTGGTTTCCCTATCTTGGAATCAATGTATATTAAGTATTTCCTGAAGCTTTAAGACGAGCTTGTTTGTATGTTTGAATTTCTAATATTGATGATTTAATGATTATTAAAATTTGAAGATTGATTTGTTTTTTAGATAATATTCAGATTAAAAATAATACTTCATCTGTTTCTAAAAGTGTTCTTTTCTGACTTCTTAAAGTCAAATTGATGATTTTTTGAACAAAAATTTGACATGTATTTTTTTATCATTTTAAAAATTATAAAATACATAATTCGTAGTACAAAAACAGTACAACGAATTACATGTTTTATGATTTTGAAAATAAAAATTATAAAAAATACACATCAGATTTTCTTTCAAAAATCAATCAAATTTGACTTCAAAAAGTCAAAACAAAATACTCCCTCCGTTGCAGATAAATAGTCTACTGTTTTATTTTAAGATGTTTCATATAAAGAGTTTACTTTAAAAAATTATCCCTACAATCTTCATAATTTTATAATTTTACCCTCCGCGTGAGATATAAACATATTAGCTATTTTCAAGTATTTTTGTAATTATGATCAATTTTAATTTTTAATAATATTTATATATTTCTTAATTATCAGACTTTTCAAATGTGGTCTTTTTGGTTGAACAGAGGGAATACTTATTTAGGAGCGGATAGAGTATATTTTAGTCATGGGTAGGTATCCTGTGAAACTATCCTACCTTAAGACGGAGTCACTATGACCGATTTACTACATTAATAATGTAAGATCGTCTTACCGTAAGACGGTCTTATCAACGTTTTTTACTTTAGTCATAATCACATGACTTTTCCATGTGCGTAGCATAGCATGGACTTTTTCTTGTAACTTTATGAAACTCCAAAAAATAGAAAAGAAAAAGAATACTTCCAATACTTTCGTCTAAACGCTTCCAATACTTTGATATTAAGTAAAGAGTTAATTATATCATTAGTCCCTCGATTATGAACTATTTTACCAGTAGTCCTTTAACAATTTTTTTTCAAATTTCAGTCCCACAAATTTGAAATTGTCACGCAACTAGTCCTTTTAATAGATGCCGTTAGAAAATTTTTGTTAAGTGGCTTATGTGCCTCCCACGTGCATTTGAGTAAGGGTAAAATTGGAATTTCACTTATTATCTTCTTCACCTTCTTCAAACCCCAATCCCAAAACACACACATACACACACTAGTTCATTGATGATCATTCCAAGAATTTGTTTCTTCTAAATCCCTTGTCGCGTGCAAAAATCGATTTGCCACCGATGACTGCATTCAACGATGTTTCTCCAACTCCTCTTTGGAGCAGCACTTAGGCTCAATCGTGCACACAAGCTTAGTCTTCCTCAACCCCAAAACCCCCTTCTCCCTCAAACCTTTCTTCTTCACAGCATCAAAGCCCAAAGACCCCTCAAATCTCTTCAATTCCTTCACCACCACTTGCATCAACGCCTGGGCAATCCCAACATTGCTTTTTGCCTTCAATTTTCCCCCCATAAAATCTCAATCATTTTGAAAAACCCGAAACCCCTCTTATCGAAATTTAATCTTGAGCTTTTGGCAAGAAGATCTTTAGACACAAGACCTAAATCACCCATGGCAGCCATAAAAATCAAAAACAAAATTCAATGATTTGTTCAATTGAATTGAATTAAGCATGATTATAGAAGAAGAAGAATGCACTTTTTGTTTCTTGTTTCCCACCGGAGCTGCGTTCACCAAAGACCTGCGAAATTTCCATTCAAGCGCCTGTAGAGGTCCCGCTAGAGCTATAGAGCTATGATGATTTGATTTCAAAGTAGGCATCCAATGTCAAAGCTAGTGCTTCAAATTTGATTTGAGGAGAAACTGTGAAATTTGAATAATTGTCAATTTCGAAAAATAATCCAGAATTTGTTGTCCATTGGGTGATCTAGATTCACGTTGTTGAATGAATTGGGCCTGTGAAAAGTTGTGGTGACAGTGAGGAAGGTGCCGGAGACCCACTTCTCATTTTTTTATTTTCAATTTGAAGAACAATTTCAACAAGATCGAAGTAAATCAATTATTGATTGATTAGATTTGCTCGATTCACAAATGATCTGCTCGGTGGCATCATAGGATCTGCGCACGATCAAGATCAGTTAGTGCAAATGGGTAGAGACGTGCAACGATAGCTGCATTAAAAATGGTTTTGTTACGACTTTTAAAAAGATGCTACAACCGTCAGTATACTTGTGCTTTCATACATTCGTCACCATTAAAGAAAAGGAGAAAAAAGAGAGAGGAGAGCAAAAATTGTGAGAAGTAAAGAGAGAGGTTGGTTTTTGGTTGCTAATAGTGTCTCTTTTTCACTAGAAGAAGATGAAGTGAAGATATAGGGAAATGATATAGATAAATGAGAAAGATCAAGAACTTTCAATAGTATAATTTTGTTGATTTCTCTTTTATAGCGGATTTTTTTTTCTTGGTCTTACAGTTGCTAGTGAGACAGTGGAGAGAGAAAGGATGAATGAAAGAAGGAGGAGTAGAAAGGCTTCATGGCTTCTTTTCTCACTGAGGTAGTAGAGATGTCGAAGAGAAGGAGAAGGTAGAGAGGTTCATGAAGACGAAGTTAGTAAAGAGGGCATGTGAAATTCCATTTTGGCCCTTAACAAAATGCATGTGCGAAACACATGGGGCACTTAACTGAATTTTTTTAACGGCATCCATCAAAAGGACTAGCCGTGTGACTTCTTGATACCCTTGAGACTAAAATTTAAAAAAAAATTGTTAAGGGACTACTGATAGAATAGCCCATAGTCGAGGGACTAATGATGTAATTAACCCTTACGTAAATGACCATAAAATTTCAACTAAGATCTAACTTTGTCAATGTCTAATTTGTTGACGGCCAATCCATTAGTATGTATGTATGTATGGAACGAAAAAGTAACACACGCACAAAAAATGAAAAATTAGCAAATTCACTGTAGCAAATGTTAATTAAAAGATTTACTCATTATGACCAAACATAATAAATAGGGTTTAGTAAGGTCAAATGTATATTGGTCAGAATCAAGAAAAAGTCAGTTTATTTGAAAAAGTTAAGAGATACTAACATTTGGTCTTGTTTTTTTGGGGTATAAATTAACCTTTAACATCTACTCCCTCGTCCTTAAACGGTAACTCAGTGGTAGAGTTGAGACTTCATAAAATATAAGAATCTTGAAGTTTGAGAATGGGAATTCGCAGCCCATAGAGAGAAGGTAACAATATACATACTTATCCTACAGACCGGATATCTTAAAGATTGTAAATTTTATATTTTGATAAAAATATATATACATTTTACAAAATTAACTCAAAATTTATTCTTTCTCACGCCCCATTATGCCGAAAAGGGAAAAAACAGAAAGAGTTAAATTTAAAAATTAAATTAACATTGTATAATGATAACTTAATATCAATTAATAATCACAAATAAAAGTTTCACTCAACTAACTCATAGATTTTGAAATTTTTACAAATTTGGTAGAAAATTGAAAAGGCAGCGTTTTAAAAACGCAGCGTTTTCTTCCGCAACATTAACACGTAATTTTCGCAAATAATCTATGTTTTATCCTTTCATTTTTGCCAAAACACACTACCAAACGAACTACTCCCTCTGTTTTAAAATATTTGTCGTTTTAGCTCTAAAAATTTGTTTCAAAAAGATTATCGTTTTAGGTTTCCAATGTATGTTTTGCCTAATTTACCCTTGTCTTCTCACAAGTTCCAATAATTGATCATCTCTTCATTAAATACTTTATCTTCTCCCAATGGCTATTTCCTTCTAATTTATCTTTTCAACTACTCCTAGCACAAAAATTAAAAATATTTAATAAGGGTATATTTGTCAACTTATAAAATTTATTAATATGTGTGCACAACTCTAAAACGTCAATCTTTTTGAAATAGAGGGAGTATTAAAAACTTGAACCACAAACGAACTATTAAAAACTTGAACCACCAATATCTTGAGAGTTTATTCAAATATATATATATATATATATATATATATATATATATATATCTTGAGAGTTAAATGCGTTCTGATGTAATAAATTACCTATCGAACCAATTAATGTTGAATGCTCGGGAAGTCCCATGAATTTGTCATTTGACTTTTGAATAATAAGACTTTTTTTCTTAAGTGAACACTATTATCAAGCTAAATTAATTTACAAAATTTGACTTTTTAAGATATAAGTGACTTTTCTAACTCCCTACAAAATATAAATTGTATAATACTCGTTTAGAGAAAATGTACAATTAGTAAGCACTTAATTTACAAAATGTTAGAATACCACACCTTCTAAATTGTAAAACTGGTCTGGTGTTTGAATATATATTTGTTTTTATTTCTTTCTTTAATTTTCTCTCATTAGTTGATACCAATAGATGGATAAATAATTATATATTTGTTCTTATTTCTTTCTTTAATCTTCTCTCATCAGTTAATAGCAATAGATGGATAAATAATACTCCCTCCGTCCCTAAATTATTGTCTGGGTTGACCCGGCACACGGATTAAGAAAACTCAATTGACTTGATTATTAATATTGGAATAGTATTGAAAAAGTGTGTTGTTTCCTTTAATGCCCATGTGTATGTGGCCCATAATTAAAGTAGAAAGAAAAAGTAAGGGTAAAATAGTAAAAGTGATGTTCTAAAAAGAAAAGTTTCAAACAAGACAATTATTTAGGGACGGACGAAAAAGGAAAGGAAGACAATAATTTAGGGACGGAGGGAGTATTAGAGAGACGAGGGATCAAATTAAGTTATGTTCACCAACGATCTCTAGCTCAACTGATAACGTTCACTTTTACTAACGGAGAGGCCAGATGTTACTCTCAATAAAGAGGTCGAATGTTAACACAAAAAATACTTGAGTATAGTTAATATGTTTATAATACATGTTGATTGTAGAATTAAAAAATTATAAAAATTGTAGACATTTTTTTAAAATAAACTTTCTACGTAAAACATTTAAAATAGAATAATAAACTTTTTATTCGCAATGGAAGGAGTACTCCACAAGATGGAGAGCTAAGAAAAGACGTAGGGGTGATTTGGTTTAGTTCTTCAACAAGACTTTTTTTTTTTTCATGAAATGGAGATTTAGAACCGTTTACCCTCCCAAAGTTGAATATTCAGAAAAATTGAATTAGAACCATTTACTTTCGAAATGTCGCGTAAGGTTTGACATGTTCAAACTCAACGTCCCCGCCACGCAAACAGTTTCCTTGGCCTCAATCGACATGTATATAAGTAACGAGTTTTAGCTTCTACTTTCCATCAAACACATCTTCTCATCCATTAATCTCTCCCTCTTTCTGATTCTCTCACACATATTGATCGATCGACTTCTTATACGTGAATATATATGGGTACTTGTTCATCAGCTTCCTGGAGATTCATTAATGCTGCACTACTAGCAATTCTCTTCTTTCATGGCTTCTGCTTCTCCGAAAAGGGTATCAACTCATTTAATTTCATCTGTTTGTTGTTTTTGCTGTCCTGGCTAGCTGCTAATAGCAATTAATGTACTTAACTTCCCTTACTCTCCCTCTCTCTTTGTCACAGCTCCTAACTACAGCTTCTTGCACCATGCAACCACTGCCCCGAAAGTTTCGTACTACGACTATATCGTTGTCGGTGGTGGTACCGCTGGATGCGCATTAGCTGCCACACTCTCTGAGAAATACACCGTCCTCGTCCTTGAAAGTGGCGGCTCCCCCTACGGAAACCCCAATATCACCAACCGAGATCTCTGGATCCAACTCCTTGCGGATGTTTCTCCCAGCTCTCCCTCCCAGCCTTTCACGTCTGAGGACGGTATTGCAAATTACCGTCCGCGTGTGCTAGGTGGTGCCACCTCCATCAATGCTGGGTTTTACTCGCGTGCCGAGACGAGCTACATCAGAAGTGTTGGATGGGATGGGAAATTGGTCAATGAGTCATTCCGTTGGGTTGAAAATAAAGTGGCTTTTCAGCCGCGAATCATGGGGTGGCAATCAGCATTCAGAGCTGGCTTGGTGGAGGCTGGGGTGAGGCCTTACAATGGGTTCACATATGATCATTTGATTGGAGCTAAGGCTGGCGGAACAACGTTTGATCCAGAAACGCAAAGGCGCCATACTTCTGCTGATTTACTTGAGTATGCCAATCCAAAACGGATTACTGTTTTACTACGTGCAACTGTTCACAAAGTACTGTTTGAAACCAGAGGTTTGCATAATTTTTTTCTCATTGGACACACACACACACATACATATCTGTACCCTAATTCGTTTGTATTCAGCATTAAGATAAAGTTTGTGTTCATTCAAACAGAAAAATCAAGACCCATGGCTACTGGAGTGGTCTTTGCAGATGCATCAGGGATTAAGCATAGAGCATATTTGAAGGAAGGATCAAATAATGAAGTTATACTTTCTAGTGGAGCACTCGGAAGTCCACAACTTTTGATGTTAAGTGGCTTGGGTCCCAAAGAGCACCTTAAGTCTCATAACATCAAAGTTGTTTTGGATCATCCCCTAGTTGGCCAACGCATGAAAGATAACCCAAGGAATAACATCGTTATACCCTCTCCGATTCCTACCAACGTCACCCTCATCGAAGTTGCTGGTATCACTCGCTTTGGAAGCTATATTGAAGGGACTACCGGCCTTAACGGTGCTGTTAACTATAGGGGGTCTAATTTCACGGTACATATTTACATTACTCTTTTTCTAAAGTTTCATGATTTTAATTATATAAATTTTTGCTTCTATTACATCGATTAGGGCCATAGTAAACCCAATATTGTCATGTTTGTATAATACTCTTTCTGTTTCACTATGAGTTTTCATTTTAGTTCGTGATTATGAACAAAAATGGAAGCTTATTTTTGGACAGAGGGAGTACCTAAACCCCAAACGGACATTAACTAATTGATTGGTTTACATTTTTAGATTGGTGGTACCATGCTTCAGAAGGTCAATGGTCCACGATCATTTGGCCACCTAGAGCTTCGAAACCGTGATCCAAGTGCCAATCCCTCTGTCACATTCAACTACTATAAGAATCCCATAGACTTGCAGATTTGTGTTAATGGGGTTAGAACAATCTTACGTACTGTCGAATCAAAAGCATTCTCAAATTACAAAGTCTCTTCATTGTCGAGGCAAGACATTCTCAACATTAGTGTAAGTATGCCACAAAACTTGCCCGTTAATGAAAATACATCTACGTCGCTAGAACAATTCTGTAAGGATACCGTACAGACTATGTGGCATTATCATGGCGGATGTCAAGTTGGAAGAGTGGTTGATCAAGATTACAAGGTTTTTGGAGTTGATGCTCTTCGTGTCATTGATGGATCCACCTTTAATACCTCTCCAGGAACTAATCCTCAAGCGACTGTGATGATGCTCGGAAGGTATTTCCTTTTTAGTTATGGATATTTAACCTTTCAACTAATTCATAGTTTAGTTGAAAATTAACAAGTAATTTTATTTTATTGTGGTGTAGGTATATGGGAGTTAAAATACTAAGAGAAAGACTTGTGAAGTAAGGCTTCAAATCTTCTATTCCAATCCGTGAAGTAACGAATTGAGGTGACGGTGACATACAATGATTACGCATATCCACCTACATTTAATTTATCCACAATTATTCGATTAATTGTTTTCTCTTGAATGTTAATAAATAATTAAAACACCACGAAGATGTTATTTGATGTAATATATATAATAAGGTTTTAAGTTTAGATTACTATAGGTTATGTAACTATAATTGTTCATGTTGATTTAATTTAATTCATTATTTAATAAATTTGGTATCATTCAATGTGATCTAAGGAATATACGAAAGGTTTACCTTCACGTCTTCACCTATATTTTCCGCATACTGTTTTAATTGTTGGTGATGATGATAGTGGAGGAGGTGGTGGCAATGGCACCACTTAGGTCTCATCCACCGGTGTGATCAATGGCACCACTTAGGTCTCCTCCACCAGTGTGAGTGGCATCACCCCTAACTCTCAATTGATGGTGCCACCGTGACTAAGTCTCATAAAGGTGTTGAGTGTCAGACTCACAATACTTAAAGGGCGTCGAGCGTCAAGTTTATTCTAAGATTAGTTACTCGGTTGGTTAGAGTTCTCTCTTTCTTCTTTGATTTGTACGTAAACAGCATTAGCCTATAAACCTTCTTTCAACTGAGATTAATGATATCATTCTTCATCTTCATACTCTAACACCATTTAGGAAAAAAAATCTTATGTTACGACTAGTTTAGAATCCGGAGATTTCATTATTACATCCCTCTTCGATCCATCTATTGATAAATTTAAATACGTATCGAATTAATTAATTAGATTAGAATTAAATAAAAAATCAGAACTATGATACTATGACCACTTTGACTTGGTGTTAATTTGTTCCAAATAACCATAACATTCATTATATTAATTAAATTCAAATCACAAAACTTGAAGAGAAGGATAAAAACTTAATTGGAAATTAACTCTATGGTTCTCAAAAACCATTTAGGTTTCCGTACAGTAACCCGAGCTCCCTGTAAACACGAATTTCAAGTGGAACACAAAGACAAGAAATAAATGCACATAAAATTCAAACTTTATTAGTATTAAAATAATGGGTTACAACTCTATGATTTTATATACCCGTTACAAAGTATGAAACCTCTGATTCGATCTCCGTAGTACGGGTTGGACTTGAGGGCCGAGTGGGTTTGATCTCGAATCTGAATGATTGAGTCTTTGACGGTACAGTCTTGAATGAGGGCCGATGGGCTTGATCTCGAGCAAGATACGAAGGGGTTTGTGTGACTTCGGTTGAGGGCCGGGAAGGGCTTTGTGTCAATTGGAGTACTTGGTCGGAAGAAGACTTGAAGTAGAATCTCGACAGAGCTTCAGCTGGTTCTTGCAGGAATTCTCTTCGTCCATTGATCTCCCCCCCCCCCCAAATGACCTCTATTTATAGGCTAGGGGTGAGAGCTAATTTGAAAATTCCTTGATTGAGGATTTGATTGCCATCAATTAAGGGTTGTAATTTTCATGATTTTGGGGATGTTTGTCTTCCCTTGATTTTGTTAATTAAAAAGATTTGTATTTCTCAATAATTAAGAAATAATTTAAATTTATTATTTCTTTATGTCAAGTAACTAGAAATGAGCTTCTAATATTTTTTTGAAATGGGTCAAATTGGACTTGTGAGTGGCCGTTATATTTAAAACAATCACGTACTAATAAACGGATGAGCTCATTTATTTATTTTGGAATCAACTCACATATTTGTACATGAATTATCTAATATAATTACGAACCCAAAATTATCATCACTCAATTTTGATTTTGACTATTCAAACCCCAAACGGACATTAACTAAGATTGGTTTACATTTTTAGATTGGTGGTATCATGCTTCAGAAGGTCAATGGTCCACGATCATTTGGCCACCTAGAGCTTCGAAACCGCGATCCAAGTGACAATCCCTCGTCACATTCAACTACTATAAGAATCCCGTAGACTTGCGATTTGTGTTGATGGGGTTAGAACAATCTTACGTACTGTCGAATCAAAAGCATTCTCAAATTACAAAGTCTCTTCATTGTCGAGGCAAGACATTCTCAACATTAGAGTAAGTATCCAACAAAACTTGTCTGTTAATGACAATACATCTACGTCGCTAGAACAATTCTGTAAGGATACTGTACAGACTATGTGGCATTATCATGGCGGATGTCAAGTTGGAAGAGTGGTTGATCAAGATTACAAGGTTTTTGGAGTTGATGCTCTTCAGGTCGTTGATGGATCCACCTTTAATACCTCTCCAGAGACTAATCCTCAAGCGACTGTTATAATGCTCGGAAGGTATTCCCTTTTTAGTTATGGATATTTAACCTTTCAACTAATTCATAATTCAGTTGAAAATTAATTATTTTATTGTGGTGTAAGTATATGGGAGTTAAAATACTAAGAGAAAGACTTGTGAAGTAAGGCTTCAAATTTTTTATCCCAATCCATGAAGTAACGAGTAGAGGTGACGATGACATACAATGATTATGCATATCCACCTACATTTAATTTATCCACAATTATTCAGTTAATTGTTTTCTCTTGAATGTTAATAAATAATTAAAACACCACGAAGATGGTATTTGATGTAATATAATAAGGTTTTGAGTTTAGATTACTAGAGGTTATGTAACTATAATTGTCCATGTTGATTTAATTTATATCATTATTTAATAAATTTGGTATCATTCGATGTTATCTAAGGAATATACGAATGGTTTACCTTTACGTCTTCACCTATATTTTCCGCATACTGTTTTAATTCATGGTTTTCTATGTTATCTAAGGAATTTGTGAAGGAACATTTCCGCTATGTTCAATGTTTGTTATTAATGAGCGGCCAATTGTTGGTGATGATGATAGTGGAGGAGTTGGTGGCACCTCTTAGGTCTCCTCCACTAGTGTGAGTGGCACCACCCCTAATTCTTAATTGATGGCGGCACCCGTACTGACTAAGTCCCATAAGGGTGTTGAGTGTCACGCTCACAATACTTTAAGGGTGTCGAGCGTCAAGTTTATACTAAGATTAGTTAGAGGGTTAATTAGAGTTCTTTCTTTCTTCTTTGATTTGTACATAAACATCATTAGCCTGTAAACATTCTAAATATTCTTTCAACTGAGATTAATGAAATCATTCTTTATCTTCATACTCTAACACCAATCAGAAATAAAAATCTTAGGTTAGGTTACGACTAGATTAGAATATGGAGATTTCATCATTACATCCCTTCGATTCATCTATTGATAAATTTAAATACGTATTGTATCATCAGATTAATCGGATGAGAATTAAATAAAAACTCTGAATACTTGGTTTTACATCCCCCCCTATGGCAACCCCAATATCGTCGGGGAAAGAGGGGGGGGGGGGAAGGGGAGAGGGTTGCGTTTAGCACCTATAACTTAGACCCCCTAACCCAAAACAATTAATAATAATTATTATTAGTTAAACAATTAATAATAGAAGACATATAAACAATATTTATACTTAGAACCCCTAACCCAAAACACAAGCATCCTCTCAACATTCATATATATATACTAATTTAAATTCAACTAAAGTCGTAAAGTTTAAAGCATTAACATGGCTACCTAGCATGCTTAAACATGTACGAATAAAAGACATGTAAATAACAATAATTACACCAAAATCATTTATAATTTAAGTAGTAAACACTTAGAACACCCCCCCCCAACCAGAAACACAAGCATTTTCTCAACATTCATATGTATATTAACTTAAATTCAACTATAGTCATGAATTTCAAAGCATCAACACGGTTAACCAACAATTTTAAACAACTATGAATAAAAGATATATAAATAACAATAATTACACTAAAACTCTTTAAAATTTAAATAGTTACACTTAGACCCCAAAAAAAGCATTTTCTTAACATTCATATATATACTAGCTTGAATTCAACTAAAGCCATGAATTTCAAAGCATAAGATGGCAACCCAACATGCTTAATCAACTACGAATAAAAGACTTGTAAACAACCATAATTACACTTAATCCTTAAATACTAAGTAGTTACACTAAAACGAAACACAAGTATCTTCTCAACATTTATGTATATACTAACTTAAATCCAATTAAAGCTATGGATTTGAAAGCATTAACGTGGCTATCTAACATGAAACAACTACAAATTATTAAAAAATACGTATAAACAAGAAAATAAATAATTTAATTTAAAAAAAAAAACTCATTTCTTCACTTATGTTTTTCCCAATAATCCTCCCTCACAGGCTTACAAGTTGGTTCTCTTATACCATGTGACCTTATAAGCCTGTGATGGATGTGAGCCAAATGAATTGAAGATATAAGCTTTTTTTGGAGCTGAGCAGTTGGAGGGTCCAAGACTCCAAGTCCTCACCTGGGCCCAAATGACTTTTGTCTATTCTGGTCAACCTCCTTTACAATACTTATAGGGAGATGCTAAATACAAATATACAATATTCAAAAATTGTTAGGGTGTGTTAGGCATCATGATATAGTAGATTGATTTTGACATTCAAAATTTACTATGCTAGACTCATCTATTATTTTATAAAGTCTCCTACAGTCTTTTATCAAGTCTAATGACCAAGGAGTTCAGATTAGGTGTAGGCGTGGAGTATGTAGGAGAAGATAGTTTCAAAATTCAAAATTTCAAACATTTAAAATTTGAATTTGGCGATTTTTGAACGATTTTATGGTGATTTGGAACGAGCAATTCACAATTCCTGAGAAATGCAAACCGGAACCGAACCGTCCTAATCTAATTTCGGTTCATAACGGTTCACGGTTTGGGCGGTTCACGATTTGGGCGATTTCAAAACCGGTTCGGTTCCAATTTTTGGAATCGAATGAGCATGTCAAGATATATATGCGGTGAAGGTGAGAGTGACTACTGGCTTTTTAAGAAAGTACTTCCTCTATCCCACTCAAACAGATATATATATATATATATTTTTTTTTTGGTCAATTTAACCAATTTTGAGATTGATATTTGGCGATAATTATTTCTGCAAAAAAACAAATTATATAACACATAAATTAGAGTAGAATTTTTAGTGTAATTTGTAAAGGTTAAAGTTTAATTTTCTCAAATAAAATAAAGTATGTCAAATCTATTCGAAAATTGATCAAATTGACAAAAAAAAAATATTAAAGTATACCTCTTCAATTGAGATGAAATGAGTAGCAGATAGTTTAGTTGGGGAATTTAAATCTTAAATTAATTTGAAAGGGGCAAAATGTAATTTACACCTGAAAAACATATGGCTCTCTTAGGTTCAAATCTCATGGGATAGGGAAGAATTTTAGGGAGAATAAAAATAAGTTAGTCTATTATCACTCAATGGAAATAAGAGACAAACTGTAACAACCCAAGCCCAAAGTCCGGTCCATCACGCATAGTCCATGTACTGGCCTGCCACATATAGCTCATGCATTGGCCCACCACAAGCCACCTAAAAGTCCATAGATAGGTTGATACCCAGTGGTAGTAGGTGGCCACTTATAAGGCAATCCCACATCCACCCGACGTGGGATATCACAATCTCCCCCACTTGAATTCTTGACGTCCTCGTCAAGACCCAAAGGAGGCCCAAAGGATCGGCACCCCGGGCGATGTGTTCAAACACATTTATGACCGGGGCCCGCTCTGATACCATTTGTAACGACCCGAACCCGAAGCTCGGTCCGCCACGCATAGTCCATGCACTGGCCCACTAAACACCTAGGTCAACTGGCCCACCACTAGCCATCCAAAAGTCCATAAATAGGTTAGTGCTCAGTGGTAGTGATTTTTTTTTTTTTTTTTCAAAGGTTGGAGGGGACATAGACCTTACCCCAACCTTTATTATTATTATTTAATGCCTTTAAAGGCTACAATGACTCTATGATGCCTTTTAGTATGGCTAGACAAATTGTTTAAACACCCGACCTCTCCGCTGAGAGTAGTGAAGTACTATGGTGGCTATGGTGTAGGGCTTGAACACTCAACCTCTCTGTTAAGGGAAGTGAGCAGTACTAAGAGCCCGTTTGTTCGCGCGTTTTGGCCAAAACGCAGGGTTAAAACGTAGCTTATTCCTTAACTTAGCGTTTCAATGCTGCGGTAGAAAACACAGCGTTTTCAAAACGCAGCTGCGTTTTAAAACGCTGGAATTCCTAGCTTTTTCCCAAAACGCAGATTTTAAAACGCAGTAGGGAATAAAAAGCAGCGTTTTGACATAATATCCCAAACGCATTTATAAAGAAAAAAGTCTTTTAAAAACGCTGCGTTTTTAAAACGCTGCGTTTTCAAAACGCTACGCCAAACGGGCTCTAAATGGACCTTTGGTGAGGCTTAAACAACAACGGTGCCTCTGGGTGGCCACTTATAAGGTACACACAAGTCCTACATCTACTCGATCTGAGATATCACACTAACTTTGAAGGTTTCTTTAGGCAACTTGATGGGTAGTTTATCTTCAAACAGTAAAATATAAAATCAAATTAATTAATCAATCCTTCCCCATGCATAATCTGACGGCTAAATATTTCATAGCAAATTAACAACGGTATTAATAGTTCAAAACCATGACTCTGTCTACAAACAGATTCAAACAAGATCAACTAATATCTCTTTAAAGAAAAGAACAATTTCCATTATCTTCCAAATTGGTCAAAATTCAAAATTTCCCAACAAAATCAACATAGACTTAGACTCCAACATCACGGGAAAATTTCCATATATATTTGTGTTGGCTATTCCAAAACATTTGAACAAACATTAGACTCTTTAACCTTACGAACGAACTATTTGTTTTGCAATGGAAGCGAAAAAGGCAGTTCATTTCCAAGATTTGTTACCAACTATAGCAGAAAAGCTAGGAGGGGAAGGATTGATTACAGAGCTGTGCAATGGGTTTCAACTACTGATGGATTCTGAAAAGGGTGTAATTACTTCTGATAGCCTAAAGAGGAACTCTGCACTTCTCGGGTTGGGTGATTTGCACGACGATGAATTGGAAAGCATGGTGAGAGAAGGAGATTTGGATGGCGACGGCATGCTTAATCAGTTGGAGTTTTGTGTTCTGATGTTCAGATTGAGTCCCCAGTTGATGAATGAAGCTGACAGATTCCTACACGGAGCTTCCTTGTAAGATACTCACAAGAATGTTTGCTTTCCCTGATTTTTTCTCGATTTTTCAGTGTGGTATTTGTCAAATAACAATCGAAGTTGGCTTATGCTTCTTGTTTTTGTTCTTTTATTCAAACACCCCCGATGCCTTGCATGCTATTTCACTTGATAATATCAAGATATCTTCCTATTTTATCATTGATCACTGTATCTTAGCTATAGCCTGTAGGCAGAAATTGTGGGAGATAAAAAAGAAAAGCTACCCGCAAAATAATTTAAATAACAAATTCGCAAAAAATAGTGAGATAATTACACTACAAAAGTAATCTTGATCTTATGGGAACGTAGCTGCGTTAAAAACTTGTTGGGGGAGCTTCTATTGACACTCGTTGTCCTACCGGCTCAGAGATTAGTCTTGGACTTTCAGATTTGGGGGACACCTTTGATAAAAAAAAAAAAAAAAAGTAATCTTGATATTGTATAAAACATGCGCATAGTACTTATGAATGATAATTTTCAAAAAAATTTAACGAAATCAAGTGTATGTTTTAAACAATATCAAAATTTCACCCAATGGTAAAAGCAGGTCTTTTGGGAACGACACTGGACAAGTAGCAGTGACTGGTTAATTCTCAGGTTGCTCCTTTTCAGCTCACCGCATCGGCGGTCGCCCAAACTCAGTCCATCGTTTCATTTACATTCAGTTTAAGAGAGTATTGTACTCTGGTTAGAAAATACAATATTTAAAATTGAATGTAAATGAAATTTATAAATAAAATCCGTAGATGTAAGAGGCAGCAAATTTTGGAATGTTTGTTTCCACTTATAAAGCTTGCACGGAGAAGCTAAAGCTAAAGCTAAAGCTTCATATTTCTCCACATTGCGTGTAGTAAGAGAAAGACTTGGAATTGCATCGTGTTTTTATCTTCTAATAGATACTTTTCATTCAGATTAAAGAGTTCAATTTTTATTTTTTAAAATTAACATGTGACTAAATTAAATTAAAATATAACATTCTTTAATTATGTTCGTGAAAATAAAATCTCATTCACTGAAATTACATTAAGAATATTATCAATTACAGCTTATATATTTTTGTAAAAATAAATAATTTTATGTAAATCATCGGACAAACTTTAATCAAATTAATAAAAAAAAAAAAGTGTATTGTTTAGTTGGAACGGATGGGGTATAGTTTAGGAGATCTGAGGGGAGCAAAATACTCCCTCCGTTCTACCCAAATAGTCAATGTTTGAAAAGTCTAATTATTAGGAGATATATTAGTGTTATTGGAGTTGGTTAATTACAAAAATACTTAAGCGCAACCAAGATGTTACAATACAAGTGGAGAGTAAAGATAAAAGATTATGAAAATTATAGACGTAATTTTTAATATTTTGAAAGTGCTCTTTAAGTGAAAGTACCAAAATAGTATAGTGGACTCTTTGTCTGGAATGGAGGGAGTATGTATGAATGTGTTGTGTTGTTCGACTCTAGAGGAGCCACCAGTCGGTTAAGGTTTATACATTCATTTAGACATGGATTCTATTCCCATGTGTACTAATATCACATATATAATCAAGCATGAAATTCTTGAAAAAGATCTGCACGTACAAACTTCAAAGCTTCAATCTGGATCGCCAAACATAGATGCTTAACTTCTTTATTTTGAACAAATTCCAATACCATAGTTAGACTTAACATTGTTCTTTTCTTTTCTTTTCTTTTTTATTTTTAACGTGAAACTTATATTGTCTTGTACACAAGACTATGATCAAGGGGAATAATTCACCTTTGAGTAAATTTAATTAAAATGATGAAGCTTATCACATTTTCATACTCTATTCGTTCCTAAATTATTGTCATATTTTAATTTTTTGAGTCAAACTGACTGTTTTTTAAATATTAGAGTTTTTTTTTTCAAAATCGTACACGTACTTCTAAGTATTTTTTTTTACTACTAATTACGTATTTTATGATTTAAAAAATAAAAAATATATACGTTAAAGTTTCATCTAAAAATCGTCGGTTTGACTAAAAAATCAAAGAAGATAATAATTTATGAGCAGATGGAGTAATTTCAAGTAAATGGACTATAAATCAAGTTAAATGAGAAAAACGTTGACCCTTCCCACTATAAGTTAATCGTTAGGACAGTCACGCTACATAGTAAATGAAAGTGGTGTGACGCACCAATCGTATACCAACACTAGAAGATGGTGGTGTGAAGTGTCTTATAATCCCCTTAATTTAGGGGACCTGATTAATTTAGTTTCATTTTAACCATTTTGTCTATGTCATTAATGAAAATTTATGATTTGGCTTAGAATGTTTATAGCCAATGGCAATCCATCTCTATGTGAAACGCCCCAAAACTCGGTCCTCAACATCGTGGTCCCACAGTTTAGCCACGTCACCATAATCAATTGCTTATCAAATTAACCTCTAATAAATACAACATCAAATAATCTTAATTTAACGTAACTCAAACGTCAACTCCAATAATAACCCATAGTAATTATCAATACAATCTCACTTCAAAACCAAACTTAAATAAACAGTTTTCTCGTATTACAACAAAATAAATTCATTAATAAAATCTCTCGGAATATTCTTGTTAACGCCTACCCGAGCAGACGATCCTTCCTACTTATAACCTGGAAGAAAGAATAGGAAAAGGTGAATTGAACAATGCTCAGCAAGTTCATATACAATCCCTCCGATTTCTACGGAGTTGACTCGAAGAAAATCATAAGTTCGTACACTTCCATATCGAAGTCATAAAGGTCAACATTCATAGTTCATAAAATCGTAAGAGTATTAGGAATTCTAAAGAAAAGGATACCAACATGCAAGACAAGTACGAGAGGTACAGCTACCGCCAACCGTCCCATACCAGTTGGAGATAGTGTCCAACTCGCGGACGCTCATAATATCATATGAGCAAACGAAAATTTCAAATGAAAGTTACAGACTGCAAAATGACTACGAGAGGTACGGCTACCGTCAACCGTCTCATACCAGTTGGATGTAGCGTCCAACTCGCGGACACCATGATCACATAAAGTTGTCTCAATCCCTTAATTAAACAGTTACTCCGAAGAGTTCTGATGATTCGTATTTCGTACATATAAATGGTATATCCGGATAACCGCACCACGGGCTAGGTGGTGTAATTAAAGTACATCCGGATAATTCGTATCTCGTTGTACCGTAGTACCCCTGTGACAAGTTGTTTGACTTAGTGATCATAGTAAGATTTTCAATAAAGTACATCATATATTCGAAGTTGAGATACATCACAATTGAATAGTTTTCACAAAAAGATATTTCTCATAAGACACAATTCATATGGAGGATTATCAATAAGACATAATAGGAAGTAAGAATGAAACGATGCAACGGAGTTCAAAACAATTGCCGGCACAAGTGCCGACATAGCGTATACAATGACGTTTGACAGCAACAAAAAAATAAAGTAGAAGTCTATCGAATAAACTTATAGTTCAAATACTTAAAGAGGTATAATTCCTTACCTTAATAGCTTAGCAAATAAACCGTATGCGGATAGAGATCGTGTTAGGTCCAAGGTTGCTCTATATAGGCTAGAAGGGGGGGTTGAATAGCCTATGTCCAATTTTTGAAATTGATTCAAAAATCTTACTTCACTAGAGATTTTAAAAATTTTGCAGGCGGAAGTCATGTGAAGCACAGGACAAGTTGAGAATGGCTGATCTTGGCAGGACAAGATCAGTTCTTAATGATTGGAAATCTGGAAATTTAAAGCAACACAATCAAATCACAATCACACAAAAAGAGACAGAATATTTAATATGGTTCACACTTATAAATAAGTGCTACGTCCACAACCAAAGTGGTCAACTTTGGATTTGAAAATCGTGTACTAAGTTTTTCCACTAGATATTTTACAAACTAAATCTCTAATGGATTGTGTACAAAAATTTTGTTGACCAAGTGTTTGTGTGGGAGAATTGATATCAATAAGATACAATTCTAGTGAGCTATGAAAAGCTAGGTGTTGCAATCAATGAAGAGCTTTAGTGGACTGATCGTCTTAGATTGAAGCTCTTCAAAGAAGGAAGTACAGATAGGACGTTTAAGCTTTAATGCACTTGAAGAAGATGAAGAAGATTCAGAGTTGTAGTTGTTGAAGTATGTTGAATGCAGCAATGGATTCTCCTTTTATATGCAGGAGGAAGCTTGGAGCCGTTGGTGGTCTTCTAATTTGAATTTAAGAGCAATTAATGCTCTAATCAGTTGTTGACTCGATAGGTGACTGTAGATCGAGTCTGTCTCCTGACACTTTGCTAAATATAGGCGGTCTGTGCTTGCAGGAGGAATGTCCTTTTCTGAGTTGTATGCCAAGAATGGAAAGCTTCATTGAATGCGCTTTGCAGGTTAACGTTGCATCGAAGTCAATGAAAGCTTCAAATCGGGACATGTCTTGGCGGTTCTATATCGGACGATCTTGGAGTCTTCAACTTAGGCGATGAGGCTTGGACTTAGATGAATTTGTCCGATATTTTGAAGAACTCTGCGATGCACACTTCAGAGGGAGGATGGCCGATATCCTATAGGCTATCTTCTTCAAGGCAACTTACAATAAGCAATCCTAGGCTATTCAAGCTATGTCTAAGTACAAGTTGCCACTCTAACAGACACGCAGGCCCATTAGTCATCTTGACTTAGACTTAGGTTATGGATTCAAGCAAATCTAGGCTAAAATACAACAATCTCCTCCTATTTGCTTGAGTCCATGACCCTACGAATACAATATCAGCTGACCATGTTCAGGTCTAGTAATAACATGCTTGTAAGATTGATATATTAAATAAGCATGCCCTAGATGAACTTACATAAAGGTCATTGTATTCAAGATTTACAAAGTGTTTACAAACAGGAAATTAAGCATCAGACACTTGTAATGAAGCTGAATTTAAAGACATGCGAGAGGCGTAATAGGCAATATAGGACATGTCTTTAAACCAGTGGTTTAAATTTCATGCAATCACATAATAAGCAGTTCATAATAAACATGAAAGTTTTAAAACATAGACATTGTTAATTAAACAAGTTGTTTAATTACAAAGTTTAGCAAAAAGATTATACAAAATATTATCGGCCGGTTCGGGAGGATGACCTAGATGATGCACGACCTTTGCCTTTGCCTGATGAAGATTGCCCATAGCCTCTTGATGCCCATTTAGAGTCAACAGCAGCCTTAAGTCTTGCAATCTCTTCTTTTGCTGCTGCTAGCTCTTCTTTAGTATCGGCCAATTCAGAGGAGAGCTCTTTGTTCTTCTGCTTGAGCAGAGCATTATGCTCAATGAGCTTAGTCTGCTGATCATTGTTGAGTCTAGCTATCTCCTCCTTCATGGACGCAAGCGAGGTATCAATGAAGCCGAGGCGATTCTCAGTATTTTTACGCTCCTTGCGATAGAAAGCCAAGTGCTTGGTCGTGAGAGTACGCGTCGCTCGCACGGAGGAGTGGACAGAGCGATTGGCCTGGCGTTGGGAGTGAAGCACAAGCTTGTAACCAGCTTCAATCATGTCGACGACCTGCATCATCTTAGTGGCGAGGTTGTCCCAGTTGGTTTCAAAGATGGCAGAGGTCTTGGAGGAAGAGGCTGAGATTTGGCTAGCGAGAGCGGTTGGGCCGAGATGGATCGTGGCAGCATCAAAGCGGCCTTTGCACCCTTTGAAATCTCCATCACTTGGGTCATGCGGTCGGCCGCACATGGGTGATGTGAGACGATCCGCGAGAGCTGGGGGCCTTGGTCGGGTCAACAGAGATGACCTCAAAATCTTTCAAAAATTTATGGACGGGCGGGATAGGTATCGACGAGTCAGGATGACTCGCTGGAGGAGAGGATGGATCTGCTGAGGGGGAAGGATGTCTGGTGGCTTGGGTAGGGGAGGGGGGAGTATGGCTGGTGGAGGAAATGGTAACATAGGTAGAAGGTGAAGGAAGGCTAGGAAAACGCGAGGAACAGGAAGAGCCTTTCTATGTAGATGACATAGGAAAGGGGTGAATGAAGAAGGGGAGGAGAAAGAAAGGGGAAAGGCTAGGAGAAGGGAAGAGAATAGGGATGAGAGGGTTGAAGCCAAGGTAAGTGGTGACTACATCAATGAAGTAGACCACGGGGTGAAGAAGGATGGAAGGATGGCGGATAATGGTGAAGACGGGGGTTTAGGCGAGAGAGGAAGGGGAGATGTCCGATTTGGTTGGAAGGGAAGGCCTAGGTCCTTATGGATTGCAACCCATTGGTTGAAGATCATAAGATCTTGAACCGCCGAGTTGTGGGAGAAAAAGAGTTGTGACCAGGCGGAGGAAGAGGGTCATAGTAGGCACCCCATTGAAAGATGATTTCACTGAGACATAGGGACAGGAATTCTCTTGGGGTAGTCAAGGGTGGCTAAGAAAGGGTCGGTGTCGGCATGGTTGGGTTTAGGCTGCTGTCTCGAAGGGCGAGCCGCACCTCGGGTGTAGGTGGTTATAGGGGTTGGTTTTGAGGCGTTTGGGAGTAGGCGGGTCGAAGAGGGAGAGATAGGGCGTTTGGAGGATGGTGGTTGAGAAGAGGTGGCAGTGAGATATATGGCTCTTGTGTGGTGGTTGTTTGGATGGGAGCGAGATGGAGGAGGTGAGGAAGCGGTGAGGTGGTAGTGGTAGTAGGCATAGGTGGTGAAGGTGGAGGAGAAGTGGTTGGATCGGCCACGAGAAGTGCACTGCTTCTTGGCACTCTTCTTATAACGTTTGCCATGTTTGGACTTAGTAGGAGTGGAAGAGGCGAAGCGGTGGTGGAGATGATTTGGTGGGAGCTGGCTGGAGGAACAGTGATGGAGAAACAAGGTGGAGACAGGCGGCAACACTGGTGTGGATGAGACCTTAGGAAGGCCAAATGATTCGTCTGTGGATAGGAGGGTTTGTTTGGTTTTGGCTATGGAGGATTGGGAGGTAGGTTTAGAGGGTTTGGAGAGGTCAGCTGGTTGGAAGGATGAAGTGTCCTTCTCAACAGCTGCCTTTGAGCGGGCAGGCTTCCGGGATTGCTTGAGTTTGGGAGTGAGAGAGGGAGAGTGTTTAGGCTTTTTGGATGGAGGCTCAGCAGGCTCATATGGATCATGGTCCAGCCTACTGAGGTCAAAATGCTCAGGTAGCTCAGCCCCAATGGGTGTAGGCTCCTCCTCCTCGGTGGTAACCCGGCGTGTAGGTGACTTTCCTCTTACCCTTGGCGGCTTGGGTAGAGGGCCACGATGCGCAGGCAGCGAGTGCGCGGCAGCGGCGATAGCGGCGGCGCGGCAGCGGCCTCACCGCGTTGGTTGTCCTTTTGGCCATATCATCCCGATAGCGGGTGATGTTGTTGACCGTGAAGACGTAGGTGTTGGACACCTTGATGAGGTCGTCAGTAGCGACCAGCTCATCAATCTCCTCATAACGTCGGAGGATGACATTAATAACCCTTACAAAGGGCCTCTTCATGGAAGGGTGAGCTTGGACTTCAGCAACGCTCTGGGATAGCATTGAGAAGATAATTTTGGCCCAGTTGAGTTGCTTGCGAAGGACCACTGCTTTGGTCCACATCAGCTGTTGGGAGGTGAAGATGTCCCTCGAGCCATTTTTGAATAAGATGCTCTTGTCGAGCGGATGGGCGATATGATAGGGGTTTTACGGGAAGAGGTTCTGGACATCTCGGAGAACCTCTCTTGGGCGCGATCCTCATCATTTCCCAAGCAAGTGCCGATTCGGCATCGGTCAAGTCCAATTTGCCTTCAACAGGCGGTCAAGGATTTCTCCAACATCCTTGTAGGTCAACTTGATGTAGTGGCCTCGATGTAGCCCTTGATATAGCTTAAGTTGAGCGGCTCGAGGCACTAGCCGGAGGAGGAGCGAATCATCCTTGTATAAAACTCCTCGGCTAGATGATTGTAGTAGTGGGTGTCGTTGAGTTGAAACAAGGGAAGAAGGCCACACTCAGCCAAATCTTTTAGTAGGGCATCACCAGCAGATGTGCTAATGATGGAGTCTCGGTCTATTGTCATCCCGGGGTGATAACTTGACTGGGAAGGGTCCGATTGGGAGCTCGGCGGCCAATGCGCCTGGTTGGCTTAGCGGCGGAGGATGAAGTGGTGGCGGCGGCTTTGAGGATTTAGATTTTCCCTACATGATCGGCAGATGAGAACAAGCATATATAGAATCGGCAGATATGCAAGAAATGAGATAATCATGCAATCGGCGAGATAATAACATAAACAGTACTATTCGATCAAAACCCAAAATATAGACAATTTAAAGCATAATATAAGAACAGTTCATCATCCGGGTTTTCAAATATCGTGAGTTTGTCGATTCAAGCAAACAAACTGATATAAATTGAAAACATAGTACCACAGAATCTCTACAACACATTTTACACCCAAAAAGCATGATTCAAGCAACAATCGCAAGATAGCACAGTTCATCAATGGCGGACGGTTTAAAAACTTAAATTAGGTCAAAACAAGATCCTAAAACTGGATTTAAATGACTCGAAGGTGTAGAAATCCTTACCATTGATGATTTTAAGCTTGAAAACTTGAGAACTTTGTAGGTTTAAGAAGATTTGAATCGATTGTAGATTCGAAGGTAAAGAGGTTTTGAAAGTTTGAAAATGGCGGTTATAGAGCAAGTGAAGAGTCGTGCATTTGTCCTTTTATACCTCGACAGGCCAATAAATGACATTTGATAAAATTTGAAGTCCGCATTTATTACGATGAGTCAGCGTACGTATGGCGCTTAAGTCGCTTATTTCATCAAGGTCTGCCTATTTTATCAAAGTCGCCTATTTTATAGAGGGCCGATAATATAGATCTGCCTAGTTTATAAAATGACTTAAGGAATTTGCAAGAAAGGTTAAGGATTGAGGTCAAGCATACCAAGCTCTCCTCTTAAATAAGCAAACCTGGTTGAATCAAGTGGTTTTGTGAAGATGTCGCTACGATTCTCTGTAGGCACATATTGCATGCTAATGTTACCTTTTTCAACATGATCTTTAAGAAAGTGATATCTCACATCAATGTGCTTTGTTTTGGAGTGCATGACAGATTTTGAGAGAGAGATTGCTGATGTGTTGTCACACATTATAGGACAATCATCGTTTTGATCTCATAGTCAACTAGTTCTTTGTTTGATCCACAGCAATTGGAGCAGGCTACCGGCGGCTATGTATTCCTCAGTTGTTGAAGTTGAAACAGAGGTTTGCTTCTTCTGGCCCATGAGACAAGTCTATTTCCTAAGAATTGACATGTCCCACTTGTGCTTTTCTGTCAACTTTACATGCAGCAAAATCAGCATCGAATAGCCTATAAGATTAAAAGATGAATCTCTAGGATACCGATTCCCAAATTGGGAGTATCTATCGATATCGATGATTCTTTTGGCTTGTAGGTGAGACTCCTTTGGATCGGCTTGAAACCTAGCACAAACACAAACGGCAAACATGATATCGGGCCTACTAGCGTTAAGTATAAAAGTGAACCAATCATGCCTCTAGAGAGTCATGTCCACTTTCTTGCCCTTCTCATCTTTGTCAAGATGGCGGTTAGTAGCCATAGGAGTCTTTGAAGTTGTTTGCATTCTCAAGACCAAATTTCTTGATGACATCCTTTGCATATTTGGCTTGATTGATGAAGATACCATTTGAACTTTGTTGAATTTGAAGACCAAGGAAAAAGTTGAGCTCTCCCATCATGCTCATCTCAAATTTACTCTGCATAAGCTTTTCAAACCTTTTGCAAAGATTTTCATTAGTAGAACCAAAGATAATATCATCAACATATATTTGAACAAGTAAGGAATGACCTTTATGCTTCATAATGAAAAGAGTAGTGTCAATTTGACCTCTTACAAAGCCTTGAGATATCAAGAACTTTGAAAGGGTCTCATACCGAGCTCTTGGAGCTTGTTTAAGTCCATAAAGGGCTTTCCTCGGCTTGTAGACATCTTCTCTCCTTGAGCAGTCTATGAACCCGGTGGTTGCTCAACATAGACTTCTTCTTGAAGTTCTCCATTCGAAATGCACTCTTTACATCCATTTGATAAACTTTGAAGTCCTTGTAAGAGGCATAGGCCAAGAATAATCGATAGCCTCTAATCTTGCAACGGAGCAAATGTCTCATCATAGTCAATACCCTCCTCTGTCTGTATCCTTGGGCTACCGTCTTGCCTTGTTTCTTGTAATATTGCCGTTTTCATCCATTTTGTTTCGAAAACCCACTTTGTGCCAATAACGCTTGTCCTTTAGGCCTAGGGACTAGTGACCGAGACTTGGCATCTGTCAAATTGGTTTAGCTCTTCTTGCATAGCTTCCACCCGACTTGGATCTTCAGAGCTTCATCAATCTTTTGGGTTCAATGTTAGATACAAATGCAGTAGAATACATGCATTCATTCCTTGAAGCTTGTCTAGTTTGAACACCGGCATTAAGATCTCCAATGATTTGAGTGATAGGATGATCTTTTACTTCCTAACTTCGAGTTGAACTTGTCCTATTGCATCGGCGAGTTGGATTCTTGAGAAGTAGAAGTGAAGCTTGGTTTTAAAGGGTAGGTTAATTCCAAGGTAGGTTGTATGACTTCGGTGTGGAAGGCAAAGGGATTCAGGGTTTTCGAGTGTTCATTTGATGGTTCGTTTGAGGATTCTAACAGTTGACTCTTGGAAGATCTTGTGAAGAAGGAGGATCGCAGATCGGGATTAGCCGTTACGCACTGTCTCATATTCATCGAATCATTAGTAACCTTAGGAGCCAAATGTGGCCCAATGAAATCAAATTCATCAAAAGAAACATGTACGATTCAACAACTCTAAGTGAAGTTTTATTATAAACTCGTATGCTTTTGAAAACTTGGCATATCCAGAAAAATTCCTTCATCACTTTTGGATTCAAACTTACCTCTATGTTCTCTACCATTGTAAAGAACATAGCATTTACAACCAAATATTTTAAAGAATCCAATGTTGGGAGCTCGCTCTCCATATTTCATATGGAGTTTTGTTATGAAATTTATTTATGATGGACTGTTTTGTGTGAAGCGCGGTGTTCACGCCTTCGCCCGAAATACATAGGCTTGGCTTCAGCAATCATTGTCTTTCTGCTTCAATGAGAGTTCGTTCTTCCTTTCAGAACTCCATTTTGTTGAGGTGTGCCAAGCAGAGAAATTGTGACCAATTCCATGGTCATCACAATATTTGGCCACACCATTGTTCTTGAACTCGTTCCATTGTCGATCGACATCGAGATATCATCCGGCCGAGTGCGTAGTCTTCAAGAGTTCAAGAATGATGTCATATGCTTCATCTTTGGAGGACATCATTTCTACCCAAGTAAATCTTGAGTAATCATCAACTACCACAAGAGTATACTTGCGCCACCAAGACTTGTAGTAGTTACAGTCCAAACAGATCCATGTGCAAGAGCCGTAGAGGTGCAGTTGTTGATAGGCAAGGCTTGCTTTTGAAGGAAGATTTATGTAGTTTGCCCAGTTGACATGCTCTGCAGAGGCGTGTGATTCGGTGATATTTTAGGCAAACCAACAACTAGATTGTCTTTTGATAGCTTCTCCAGGTATTTGAAATTGAGATGACTAAGCCTTTTATGCCACAACCAGCTGTTGTCAGTTGATGACCTAGCAACCAAGCATAGATTTGATTTTCTTCCAACAGCATTTAGGTCAACAGCATAGACATTTCCTTTTCTGAATCCTGTCAGGATAGTTGAACATGTCTCATTGTCCTTTATGAGACATTGACTAGAGGAAAACTGACAGGTTAGACCTTTATCACAGAATTGTGATATGCTCAGCAGATTGTGCTTTAAACCTTCAACTAGAGAGACTTTGTTGATGGAGAGATTGCCTCTGATTATACTTCCATAACCAATGGTCTTCCCTTTTGAGTTATCTCCAAATATGACTGAGGGACCCTTTGCTTCAACAATGCTTGAGAGAAGATTTGGATCACCATCATATGCTTTGAGCATCCACTGTCTAGATACCATAGATCTTTCTCTTCTTCATTGACACCATAAAGCATTCTGAAATATAGACATTTAAGAATATGGTCCCCTTTTATTTTTGGGTCCTCAAGGTTAGCAACCTTTTGGGATCCACACTGTTTAACCTTTGGAGGAGTAAATCCTCTAGATTTAGGTGTGAATCTCGAAGGCATTCATGAATCTCATGACCATGGCATTTGCGAAAGAGCATTTGTGAAATCCTTCAACATGAGTAATGATTTCTTTTGAGGCTTCTTAATATCGAGTCTTTGGAATGATCTTTCGCGATAATTGGCCTATAGGACTTAGGGCGATAATGCCTTTTCTTGTTGATGTTAGGTTTACCATAGGTAGACCTCTTATCAAAAGATTTTGTATTTACAGCACATGTCCTTTAAGCTTTTTATCTCGAATTCACTTCTTTTACCCTTTTATAGGCGGTGTTGGGATCGCAGTCTTGCCTTTGACAAATTTAATAGGTTTGAGTGAGAATTCCTAGACTTGCTATTAGTCATCCCTGTTTTCTTAGGGTGACTAATGGCGGTTTTAGTTGCTCGACTCACTATTAGCAGAGTCATTCTGCGATTGCTTTCTTTTGGACTTGTCTTTTGTGTTTTGGGATAAACAAAAGGAACTTTGTTAAAGCCAAGTCCTTGCCTTTTGGGAGACTCGCTGGTCATAAGAAACTTCTACACCAATTCTTCAATCACTTCGATGTCTCATCCTTTTGAGAACTAGAAGAACTACCTACTTTGAACTCACTTTGGAAACCAATACCGCTTTGTCATCTAAAGTTTTTGGTTTGAGAGAATGGCATCAAAGTTTCCTTTAGAGTTATTCCAAGTATTGACAACCTTTTGAAGGTCATCTTTCTCGAATTTATCTTCTTGATGTGTTCAAGTAGGAAATCCACTTTTTCGATCAAAGCTTTGTTCTCTTTTTGCAATTTGATACTTTCACTTTTGTCTATCAAGATCTTTGATCTTAGACATCAAGGTTGATTTCTCGAGACACTAGTTCATGCTTCTTGGCTAATTTCACATAGGCGGCTTTGAATTTTGAAAACTCTTCCGGCATGTCTTTGTTAGCTTTGATGAGCTCTCCCTTTGATGGTTCATTGAGCTCATCATCATCATCATGTCATCTTGTTGAAATGGTAGTGACCTCACCGAATCATGTGGTGACTCCCGGCCATAAGGCATATGTTGGCTTCTTCGGAAAGTCACAAGAGTCATCCTCATCAGTCGGTGTCACACCATGTAGGCGATTGCTTTCATCAATGTCTTCACCACCATCCCTTTTTGTTTTTGAAATTTAGTTTCGGACGTTTCTTATAAAATTCATATTTTGGCTTTGGACATTTAGAGGCAAAATGGCCTGGTTTCCTACAGTTAAAACAAACTAGCTCATTATCCTTTTGATGGTCCGATTTATAAGGAGCGAGAATTTTTGGTTGGCATTGTTTTATAAGGAACGGCAGTTTTGTGAGAAGACGCCTATGTGATGATGGTTTATTAAACCTTTTGAAACGTTGATATTTCTTTACAAACATAGCAAAGGCTTCGTCGAAAGAATATCATCATCTTCACTGGAAGTAGAAGGTGTTTCATCGGGTTTTGAACAGGAAGGTTCGAGACATGGTGGTAAGGACAAGTTTTTAAAACTCTTTTCCATTTCTTGAGCTTGTTGGATCTCAAGCTCATAAACCGAAAGACTAGCATAAAGGTTTCTAAGAGTCAATTTGTTTAAATCTTTTGACTCTTTCATGGCGATGATTTTAACATGCCATAGGCGCCTAGTGCATTTAGAAATCTCATGTTTATTTCTTTCTTTTCATACTTCTTTCCTAATGAATAGCAAGAGTTGACTACCTCATAGAATCTGTCATAGGCACTTCGCGAGACTCTTTGGGATCCTTTTGAAGGAGTCAAACTTCGGATGCGGTATATAATTTGTTGTTCTTTGTCTCGCCATCACCTTCAAGATATTCAAGGATGGCTTCCCACATCTCCTTTCTTTGTGTCCAAGTTGATAATCTGGCGATAAGTACTTATATCAACACAGTGGTAATGATGTTGATGGCCTTTCCATCCGAGCATCATTCTTTCTGTCTTCATCATCCCACTCTTCTTCGGCTTTGGTACTTCAGTGCAGCGGTTGGATCTACCGCGGCCGTGTATTAGGCTTCATTGGAATTACGGGTCCATCGTGACACATTTCCACAAACGTTTATCAATTGAATTCATATGTCTTTTGACTTTATCTTTCCAGATGTCAAAGTGAACTTCATCCAAGACAGACAATGGTTCACGTTTGAGGTTTCCAACATTTGGTGAGCAGCCATGATCTTTAATCTCTCAAGAGGTTAATCTTGGAAAAACTAGTTTTCAAAGAGTTAAGCTCGATACCAATTGTTAGGTCCAAGGTTGCTCTATATAGGCTAGAAGGGGGTTGAATAGCCTATGTCCAATTTTTGAAATTGATTCAAAAATCTTACTTCACTAGAGATTTTAAAAATTTTGCGGGCGGAAGTCTTGTGAAGCACACAAGTTGAGAATGGCCGATCTTGGCGGGACAAGATCAGGTTCTTAACAGATTGGAAATCTGAAATTTAAAGCAACACAATCAAATCACAATCACACAAAAGAGACAGAATATTTAATATGGTTCACACTTATAAATAAGTGCTACGTCCACAACCAAAGTGGTCAACTTTGGATTTGAAAATCGTGTACTAAGTTTTTCCACTAGATATTTTACAAACTAAATCTCTAATGGATTGTGTACAAAAATTTTGTTGACCAAGTGTTTGTGTGGGAGAATTGATATCAATAAGATACAATTCTAGTGAGCTATGAAAAGCTAGGTGTTGCAATCAATGAAGAGCTTTAGACTGATCGTCTTAGATTGAAGCTCTTCAAAGAAGGAAGTACGAATAGGACGTTTAAGCTTTAATGCACTTGAAGAAGATGAAGAAGATTCGAGTTGTAGTTGTTGAAGTATGTTGAATGCAGCAATGGATTCTCCTTTTATATGCAGGAGGAAGCTTGGAGCCGTTGGTGGTCTTCTAATTTGAATTTAAGAGCAATTAATGCTCTAATCGGTTGTTGACTCGATAGGCGACTGTAGATCGCAGTCTGTCTCCTGACACTTTGCTAAATATAGGCGGTCTGTGCTTGCAGGAGGAATGTCCTTTTCTGAGTTGTATGCCAAGAATGGAAAGCTTCATTGAATGCGCTTTGCAGGTTAACGTTGCATCGAAGTCAATGAAAGCTTCAAATCAGGACATGTCTTCGGCAGTTCTATATCGGACGATCTTGGAGTCTTCAACTTAGCTGATGAGGCTTGACTTAGATGAATTTGTCCGATATTTTTGAAGAACTCGCGATGCACACTTCGGCATGTAGGGAGGATGGCCGATATCCTATAGGCTATCTTCTTCAAGGCAACTTACAATAAGCAATCCTAGGCTATTCAAGCTATGTCTAAGTACAAGTTGCCACTCTAACAGACACGCAGGCCCATTAGTCATCTTGACTTAGACTTAGGTTATGGATTCAAGCAAATCTAGGCTAAAATACAACAGATCGTCACACGCGCTCGTTCGCCCCTAAAATCAAAGCATATATATATATATATATATATATATATATATACACTATACAAGTAATATTATGAACTGATTTGTGAACTATCATTACAACAGAAAAGGTCTATTAGGACGCCCGATTGAGTCCTTAAATATGGCTTTATAGGACGCCTTATTTGATAGGACGCAAACTTGGGCATCCTATCTAAAGGGGTAGCAAAAGGTTAATGGGACTCTTAAGGGCGACCTAATAAGTAAAATGTGTTAGGACGCCTTTAACCGTCCCATAAAGAAAATTAATAAAACCACATCCATGTCCTAATAGGGAATATTATAAAATGACTTATGGCGTCCTTAAAAACCCAATTTCAAAATTATTTTTAGGACAAATCAACACGTCCTAAGATGATGGTGTATGGCATCCTAATATAGTATCGTGATAGGGCGAGAATCATCCTCATATATCATCTTGATAGGACCAAGTTTGTCATCCTAATGCCATACCGTGATAGGACGAGGAGAAGCGTCCTAATATTTTATCTTGATATGACCAAGTTTGTCGTCGTAATACAATACCGTGATAGGACATGTTTAGGCATCCCAATAATATCACCTTATACGATAGAGTTGGGCTTCTCAATAGATTGATAGAACACCCATGCCTCTACAAATTTTGCTAATATAGCGTCTTAAAAAGCACTTACACCTCTAATTTTAGGACGATCCATGACGTCCTAATTGAATGTTTAAAAGAATATCTTCCAAAATAATGCTTCAAGAACTTTGTAAGAATCATTCTACCACTGTAATAACCATCAATATTCACATATCATCAAAAAAACAAACACTTAAAAAGAAAAACTAAAAATTTTAAAATTAACTCGTTAATATTAAAACATAACCATTCATACAAATCTTTACCAGCATATCCCAAATAGTTTTATACTAAAAGCTTTTGACAAGCCTGGTGGGCTAACTATCCCACTAACCAACATATGCTAAGCAAAAATAAAATAAAAAAAAAACCACACAAAAGTTGTACCTAAAGTCTAAAACATAGTAAATGAAAACTAAAAGCTAACCAATATAATTAATACATCAAACCAAAAAAAGCAACCACGTATTCGCGAACAACTAAACGTATGTCACCATTAGGCACCACCTACAATTATTCAATGTGTATATATATATATATATATATATATATATATATATATATCAGTATTATAGAAATGTCCACTTATAAGATACAACATAACCAAACACACTAGTTCAACATACCATAGTGAAATTGCAAGGCCATGCAATAGTTGCTCCAATGGCATCTCCAATTGTTACAAATAATCCATAAGGCCTGACCAAACGTTCATTTCTTTTCACGGGTACTTCACACCAATTTGGTCTGATTTCTTTGCCACCTACTTCTGTCGTGGGGTCTAAGCTGTGAATCCATCCTTTTGCTACAGTCTCGGAAGGATTTGTTATGCTTTTTAGATAAACTTCAACTCCATCCTAAATGTCAAATTCAAGAAATGCTTAAAACAAAAGCCTATACAGTCATATGATCAAACAACAATAAATGCAAAACAACACATTTATTTCTCAATCTTCTTTCCTAGCATGTATATAGAGCCAACTCATAATATTCTAGAGGATAGAAAGAAACAAAGTTTAGAAGAAAATCAATATACAAAAAACTGATTAAAACATTAAAATTTGTTTACCCGAAGAGGTCGAGATTGTTGGGCTATTGTACGATGGTCTCCGAATGCAACACCAGCACTTGAACCAACACCAACACTTGAACCATTAGAAGCATTAAGACCATTAGAAGCATTACTTCTCATCTCCATTACCAAAGCCCTCATTTCTGCCATTTCACTGCTCAAATTCTCATATGCATTCTTCCATTGCATATTCTCCCTATGAGATGCAGAACGACTAGGAACTTCACCCCAAACATCAGATGTGCGAACACCTAACCCATACATGCATGCACGACCTTGTGGATCTTTTCCTAAAACTTTAGAAAGTATATCATCTGGCCCGGGTTCATCAAGTGTCCCCTCAGGAAGTTGAGATTTTAGTTCTTGCATTTGTTCCTATAAAATAGGGCATACTAATCATATTAGCATGAAAGTAAAATTGCATAAATTACTTGAGGGGAATAATTAAGTAATGTTCTCCTTTTTAGCCATCAAAATATTAATATTGTTAATTAAATAAAGATACTAAATAACATAAGACGGTCAATATGAGCAATTCACTTATGACTCCATTACAACCCCCTAGTCCCTCATGTAGAACTATATACAGTAATGACTGTGATTGCCACAACCAAATGCCAAAACTAAGCAAAACGTAAGTTATTACATAGAATACCAAAGTTACTAGCTGAGGATGTACTTGTATTTGTGTACCAATATTCAAAGATGCAATATCAACACAGTATATTAAAGCCATGTGAGCTCCATCAATAACCACATCAGCAGTCTAGTCTCGTAGAAACAAAATTTTTATAGCATAAGCAAACCACAAAAAGTGAACAACCAAATATCCTCCCCAAGCTGAAACTAAGGGTGGCAATTCGTGTCATCGTGTCGTGTTCGTGCTACACTATCGTGTTTTCGTGTTATCTATCTTATTTGATTATAAATATAATAATAAACGTTATTTTAACTAAATTTATAATTTCGTGCTTTCGTGTCGTGTTTCGTGTCGTGTCGTGTCGTGCCGTGCCTTATCGTGTTTCTTGTCTTTGTAATTCGTGTTTATAATCGTGTCGTGCTGGTTCGTGCAATCGTGTCGTGCCTGCCATTGCCACCCCTAGCTAAAACCATTATGACACAACTTCTTCTCATCAAACATTCTTTGTGCAAAAGGTGTGAAAGTTTTTGTCTGATATGAGGGAAATATCCGCTACAACACGAATCAGTGAGACCAATAAGAATATGCACAAAGTAGTGATTAACTATGAGACATAAGATTATGCTCAAAAGATGAGAAAAAAATTGTGAAAGGAGATTGACGTTTAGAGGAGAAGATATAACTTCTAAAAGCATAAGTACTCTAAATAGATTATTGATAAATTTCTCATCTAAATGTTAACAACTAATTATGAACCCAACAATGTAACCTTGTATCTCCCCCAACATAATTATATAAAGTAATTACATAAATGACAATTGGTGGAAAGGATTTGAAAAACATACAATTGTTTTTTATGCTTCTTCATTTTTGGAGGCTCCATCTTTAGAGTAAAATGCAACAAACAAATCCATCCGGGGTGGATAATATCCCAGCTCTTTTATCTATGCTCAAAACAACATAAATTGCATTAGCACAACTTAGGTAAGATAAACATTATACACAAAATTTAATGTTGGGATTATTATACCTTTTCTTCACGAATTCGAGGGTAGCTCTTTTTGCCCGTGACCTGCACCATCTTCCTTTTTTCTCTATTTTCTTGATTCTTTTTGCTAATTATCTAAAGTAGTAAACTAATTCAAAAATGAGAACATTCTTAAAATGATTATCTAGATAGCCTAGTTATTTATTTGAATTTGTTAGCCAAAATGTTATTATATTAAAGAGAAAAAGTCATCATATATACATCATAGCTCATTGATAGTTGATGTGATTCCCAACGAGACCCACAAGTTATAACGAACTTGGAACCACGCTTTCGGAATTACCTCGCGGAAACGTACGCCTAGGACTTGAATAACAATCACAAAGATGATCGCAACCCTTAGTTTCGCAATGAACTAAGAACCTTGATCGATTCGAAACCCTTAATTATTGATTAATTAAGAACCACGAATTAGAATATCACACAAACTTAATCCAAAGTTTGCAAAATGCTAACAAACTATGTTTGTCAAGAAAGAGTTTAAACTCACACTATTTTTAATAATAAAATTCTGTCTTTTACAATGAAAGAAAAGACGCCTTTATATAGACCTTAAAACAATGTATCCTAATTATTTTAGGAGACTAATTGACTACCAAATTTTATCTAGAAAAGGAATAAAAATCTGAATAACAAAAGGACTCCTAATCTAAGAAGAAAACTAAAGAAAACATGTCTAACATACTTTCCAAGTCAAAGAAGGAACAAGGAAGTAAGAAAGAAATAGGAAACATGGCCAAGGTCTTCTAGAAGCTCTACAAATCCCGGTTTTCTAAAGGTTCAATTTTGAAAAGTGCACTTTGGCCCCCAAAAGTCATCCATTTAGTATTAAAAGGCTCCCAAATTCATCCTTGAACTTATGGGCTGACTTTTTAAGGCTTTTGCTTCCAAAAAATGTCATTTAAGCCCTCGAACTTTCCCTCCATGTTGGACTACAATCATATTCACCAAATTGGCCTCTTCAATTGACTTCCATGCTTGGACTTGTTTTTGGACTTGCAAAATAAGGCTTGCTAAAGCTTGGTTCATCATTTTAGCCCTTGCTCTAGTTATTGGCCCATCCTTGATCTTCAATGGTTCATTGTACTTGCTTAAAGGATCCTCATTGGTGTTACTTGATGGTCCTCCATCAATAGTAAGTTATCAAAAACATTCGAGAAATCATACCTGAACTTCTTCATTATTCCAATGTTTAACAAGATTTGTCCATTGTGCTTGATGAACTTTTGGGGGTTTTTTCATAATTTGCTCTTGAAGTGGCAACATTGGATCGTAATAATGTTTCTTTATCCTTCCTCTCCAATTTCTCACCTTCTTTCCAAATGATTGGAGTAACCAACTCTCACAGCCAGGGGGAAGATCAAACCTTGACTATAAATTAATCAAGAATATAATACTTAGTTTCTAAAAATGAAATCTAATACTAACAAATAAGTTCGCAATTTACATTTAGCGTATCCAACAAATCATTTTTCAATTTTTTGTCAACTTTATGCCATTGTTTATCAACTGGGCAAAATTACCCAGATCTCGCCATTGATCCCATGAAATGAGTCAATTTTGATGTGTTTTCTTCATCAACAGGCTACCCCAAGTCATTGAATAAAACCTTTATCCGATCTCCTTGAGCTTGCTTCCAAATATTAGGCATGTACGTAGGACCTCGAACTCTCTTGCGCATGTTTCCAACGACTATTAATAAAAAACAGAAACAAAACAAGGGAACTGTATAAGCATGCACACTTGCAACAAGTAACTTTAAAGTTTGAAAAAGTTTAACAAAGACATAAGTATAGTACATATTCAAGAAATTTTCTTGTACCTAGGGGTTCCATAGGTTGATCAGATATTTCGTCCAATAAATCCTTTAAATCCAATTGGCTGGTACTATCCATAGTTATGTTACATCTACGATTTTTGGACATTGATGCCATTGTTGTGCTATAATCTATACAAAAAAATAAAAGAGACATATGTTATACAAGTTCACATATAACCAAAAAGACACGCTCATTTATACTTTATATTTATTAGCAAACAAGTTCAGTAAATATCTGATTGTACAAAAAATAAAGAAGATAACATCAAAATAATAAATGAAGGGAAAAAACATCAATAAGGATGAAAAAGATATCATAGATTTTATCGCTTCTCAAGTATTGAAGTCACCAACAAAACTAAATAGCCAAAGTAATAGAATAAACAAAACATAATTTTAGCAATCAAATAATCAACATCAAGAGATATCCATTTGATCTCCATCCCTATCTATAACCGCCATATCCTTGTCAATAGTAGTTCCATTAACACCCTCTCTAAGCCAGTGAACATCCTCATTTTCATCATGAGGAAGACCATTGGATGTTTCACTTTGTAAGTATGTCTCGATGTCATCGTCAGAGGCACGCTCGTTCATATCGTAGGTGTCTCTAGCTGTTGTCTTGACCAAAACATGCCACCCTTTGTTTAATGGATCTTCAACATAGAACACCTGTTGTACTTGAGAAGCTAGCACAAAAGGCTCCTTTTGAGGCTTCAATCCTTTAAAATTGAGTAAAGTGAAACCATTCTCATCTTCCCTTTTCCTCTTTCCTTTTGAGATCCAGTCACACTTGAACAAAACAATTTTGTTGTCCTCTTTATAGTATAACTCAACGACATCTTTTAAAACCCCATAATAAGTCATACACCCTAACACAGGATTGTTATCTCGAGAACTTGAAAAACTTGACGTCATGGCATCAAGCATAACGCCACTATTTTGAGTTTTCCTATACCTCTCAAGCTCTTTTATGTGAAATCTAAAACCATTTATAATATATCCTTTGTATCTTTTCAAAATCTTAATAGGACCCTTAGCCAAAATCTTTAAATCCTCTTAAATCTGCTCATCCCCTGCATTATACAACTCTTGGACCTGGTTCAAGAAAGGATTGTTAAGAAAGGCATACAGACTTGTCGCAAAGCTGTTTGTATGGACATAACTTTCTATTTTAATTTACTTACATGACTTCGAAACCATAAAGCAAATTTTTCGCTATGTTCACGTTGAATATCACGCTCGCGACCTCGAGGATTATGACCACAAACATAGTGATAATGATCACCATGATCAAATTTGATAAAAGTAAATGCAATCAATAATAAAAATTAAAGCTCCAATGTAAAATGATTATGATAGTGGCTTACTTGAGGAATGTCTCCACATCTTTACAATTGAATAATACATATGAATGTGCTTGTGCCAACGTTTCAAGATCTAATGATTCTACCTCGGTCACCCCAATTGGACGACCTGACATAGAGAAGATAGGTAGTCCTACCTCACAACTGCCTTGATCATAATTTTGACCATTTCTGTTAAATTTTGTCTCCACATCTTCTAACAAGTACATTGAGCAAAATGATAAACACTCCTCAGCCAAATACCCTTCTGCAATAGAACCCTCTGGATGACTCCTATTTCTTACATAGGATTTCAATGTAGACAGATACCTAAAAGTTTTTTAATAACAATTTATGTTTAGTGTACCACATCAAATATGTACCCAAAAAAATTTGTTCATAAAAACTAATTAACCACTTAACAACATGATTGAAAAGGTACCTCTCGATGGGATACATCCAGCGATAATGAACCGGCCCAGCAATCTTGGCCTCAGTTGCCAAATGCACAGTTAGATGGACCATTACATCAAAAAATGATGGCGAGAAAATCCTCTCCAGTTCACAGAGTATATGACTTATCTCACTTTCTAGTCGAATCAACTCACGAGAATGAAGCACTTTTGAACATAACTTTCTGAAAAAGCCACATAATTTCATCAAGATAGAATGCACATGCTTAGGTAACACTTTCCGTAAAGCTAATAGAAGTAACTGTTGCATCAGAATATGACTATCGTGACTCTTGAGCCCTAAGATCTTCGGGGGCTTAGTCTGCACACATCTTGATAAATTAGCAGCATAGCCATCAGGAACTTTTGCCTTCTTCAAAACATTGCAAAATATCTCTTTCTCATTTTTATCCATCGAAAAACAAGCAGGAGGAAGATACACCCGACTCCCTTCCTCTACAGGATGAAGTTCTGGTCGTATACCCATTTTTTGTAGATCAAGTCGTGCCTTTATATGATCTTTTGTCTTTCCTTCAAGATTCATTAATGTCCCAACGACGCTATCACAAACATTCTTCTCAATATGCATTACATCAAGATTATGACGCAACAAATTGTCCTTCCAATATGGCAATTGAAAAAATATACTTTTCTTTTTCCAATTAAATGGAAGCTTAGGATTATCTTTGACTAACTTCCAAAATTTAATATTGAACCCTTCCAACTGATCCAATATCTTGGACCCTGTCAAGCTTTGTGGTGGTTTTCTCTTTTCTTCTATGCCATCAAAAGATCGTTTATCAATACGAAACCTATGATTATTAGCCAAAAAACGACGGTGGCCCATGTAATAATATTTTCCCCCGTGGCTCAACCGCATGGAGCAGGTTTCCTTATGGCATGAAGGGCATGCAAATTCGCCTTTTGTGCTCTACCCTGATAGATTAGCATAAGCAGGAAAGTCGCTTATAGTCCACAATAGTGAAGCACGCATTTGAAAATTTTGTTTTCTTGATGCATCATATGTGTCTACCCCTACATCCTATAATTGTTTTAGCTCCTCAACTAAAGGTTGTAAATAAACATCTATATTATTGCCTGGAGCAGATGGACCTGGTATAAGCAATGACAACATAAAATATGGCTGCTTCATGCACATCCATGGTGGTAAATTATAGGGTATCATCACAACAGGCCATGTACTATGAGAAACACTCATAGTTCGAAACGCTAGTTGCTGCTAGTCTAACATTGCGAGGGTCCTTAACAAAATCTGGATTTTCATAGTCAAAAGTTTTCCAAGCAGGAGAATCAGCTGGATGTCGCATGAAACCATCTTTAGTACGACCTTCTTCATGCCATCTCATAAAAGAGGCTGTTTTTTATGACATAAACAGCCTTTGCAATCTTGGTTTTAGTGAGAAGTAACGTAAGACTTTTGCAGCGATTTTCTTACGCTTCTTTGATGAAGATGATTCATCTCGAGACTCATACTCATTACTATCAGGTTCTTTATATCTCGATGTATGACATACATCACATTTATCCTTTCGTGCATCTGACTTCCAATATAACATGCAATCATTTGGGCATGCGTCATCAATTCTCTCATAGCCAAGCCCCAAATCCTTAATTACCTTCTTTGTTTCATAAAAGTTCGTTGGTAATGAAACATCAGGAAACGCCTCCTTTAGAGTATCAAGTAGCATGGTGAACCCTTTGTCGTTGCATTTACCATGACACTTGATATGAAAAAGTCTTACAATGAAAGAAAGTATAGAGAAGGACTTGCAGCCAGGATATAATTATGTTTTAGCATCTCCTAACAGTTTATAAAAAAAAATTCTTCTGCATTAGGCTCATCTCCTACCTCTTCTTGTATTTCATCTTCGGCACCGTCTTCATTTAAGATTCCAAAGGCATCATGCACCAATCCTTGCATGTCATCAAGAGCTTCCAATGGAGATTGAGATGGTTGTTCAATAGAGGGCCCATCTTCTTGAGGAACAACCCACGTGTAACCCTTTATAAACCCATCACACACCAAATGACACCTTACTTCCTCTCATTTCATCCATGCTTCATTGCCACACTTGATGCAAGGACATAATATCTGTCCCTTAAAAGAAATACAAGAAAATGCAAAATCGAGGAACTCTTCCGGTCCTTTCTTGTATTCCATGCTTACCCTTGAAAAATTCATCCAACTCCTATCCATAATGTTATTCCTTAAATAAGCAAGTATTGATATGTTAGTGGCATATTTTGACTAGTAAAAATATAAGCAATGCTCTTAACAAAAGATACAACCAATATAAAATAAATGGCAGTCATAAAACAAATAGTACATGTAAGTTTGCACACTACAGCAGCCTCCTAGAAACAACATCTCATTTCCCATCCCCATCCCCACCCCTTCCCCTAATTTCAGCATCCCCATTTCCTGTTTGGTTGGGGCTTTCTTTTGCACAAATACATAAAATGCACACCAAATGAACCACAAATTTAATGAGTGTAAACGCTGACCTGGTCATGGTGATACCAAACATCCAGGGCTAGGATCACACCATAAAAGGTTCCCACAGATTGACTATTAAACACATGAACACCCTTGCTTAATTTGCATTTAACAGGGTATATCTTTTGAGGTCACTTGCCTGAACCCCACTCTTCCACCAATTCTGTCCTCAGTGTCCTCTAATTCTTAGGTATAAAGTCAATACATATTTTAGCACAAAATGGGATAGTATGTGGCTTAAAAAGCCAAATTCAGTAAGCTAATTAACCTAACGGATCTACAGATCGAGAGATGCAGCAGAAATTCGTTAGTTTAACATGCTGGAAACATTGTTCTGATGCAAATAGCAGGTACAGCAGTAGCAGCAGCAATTCAGTGAGTTCAAGATTATTTGGACCGATTTCACATCCAAGTTCATAATTCACGGAAAACCACAATCAGTATAAAAACTGTGACAGAAACATAAACAGAAAATGCCTTCCATAATGATCAATTATTTCTTCTTGAGAAACAGTGGATTCCATGTATTTTAATCACAAAAACAATGAGTGCATAACTTAAGATTATTCCTTTTAACCATGGTTAGCTAGCTAAAAAAATAATCTCCTGTGGATGAGTACTTAATGCAATACCTAATGGATTACGAAGATAAGAAGTTCTAAAATGTGTCCAAAGAGGGCCTCAAACTTGGAAAGGATTCCAATGAGAAAGAACTCAAGGAATCTTTCAAGGAGTTGACTAAATGGTGGAAGGGTGCTCTTGCCAGTGAGAATGTAGATGATGTGAAGATTAGCCACCGTCTGGCTGACAGTCCCTGTGTGGTTGTAACATCGAAGTATGGTTGGAGTGCAAACATGAAAAGGATCACGCAGTCACAGACTCTATCTAATGCTAGAAAACTAGCATACATGCGTGGCAAGAGGGTCCTTGAAATTAATGCAAGGCACCCAATCATTAAGGAGCTTCGGGACAGAGTAGTCAAGGACCCAGAGGATGCTAGCGTAAAGCAAACAGACAAATCATGTACCAAACAGCACTGATGGAGAGTGGTTTCATGCTTAGCGACCCCAAGGATTTTACCTCCCGTATATATGACTCTGTGAAGACTAGTCTAAGCATCAGCCCTGATGCCGCGGTTGACAAGGAAAATGAGGCAGTAAAAGTCGAGGTAGAAACCAGTGGAAAAGAGCGATCTAACACTGCTCAAGATGATGCAGCACAAGACACTGATGTCAAGGATGAGTTGTAGATTTTGCTTTGATGGGAACATTGATGGTGCTTTTTTCCACCATGACTTTTGTATTCGTGTAGCCATCTTAAAAAGTCTCATCTCTAGAGATAACCCCACTGAGACGATGAATACCGTATTAGGCTCACTCGTGAAGATGTAGGAAACTATTAGTTTATAGATTACTGTAAACATAAACCATGAGAATTTTGTCTAAATACATGCATATATATATATATATATATATATATGTGTGTGTGTGTGTGTGTGTGTGTGTGTGTGTGTGGCTTAAAAAATCTCTCAATAATTCAATACAACAGTTGATAAATCTGTATTATCTAATGATTGCTATCAAGACTTGAAGCTTCTACTTTATCTAAAGAAAGAGAAAAAGGAATGTATATTCTTGTTACACACGTGCCTATGAGGAATACTTCGTGGTAAGCTCAACTACTTTAACGAATTGGAGCATGTAAGTCTCTCAAGGAATGGAGATTTTTCCAACTGGTGCATATTTACATTTTAAAGCAAATAAATATGCACCAGTCGTAACAAATTAAAATAGATGGTAATATTATGCACTTTTATTTACTCAACATCTATGCCACATGTAAAAGTAATATGAAATACAAATACAAATACCTCCTCAAGTACTAGTAAAACTTTGACTATTGAACTGGCAAGAAAATGGTAGCTAGTGAAATTTGACCAGTAAGTAAGAATATAAATTATGTGAAAGCTCATCTCAAGAGATGCATTCAATATGCCCTTTTATAGAATAGTAATTATAGTTAGCTTATGCATCATAAGCTCCAATTCGTAGTTTGTCAAAAGCTTCACCAAACACCATTTTGGAGCTTCTCCCTATAATCTTCACCAAACAAGCTATAAACCAAAGATCCTTACAAGTTGGAACCCAAATAGTATAAGTAGCGCGCAGATAATTTAGGGGACGGCGCGAAATCGAAAGTGAAAAAAGGAAAAAGGAATGTAAAAGGAAGAAAGGATGGGAAAGACTTCATTAAACAAAACTAAACTAAACTAATATTTTTTAGGATTAAGTTACTAACATTGAGTTCTATTTTAATATGGATTGAATTTTACCAAAAGTTAAAAAGATTGATTTTTTTTGGCAGTAAGTATTTCTTAGAAAATATGAAACTTAATGTTTTTTTTTTTTGAAGAAATGAAACTTAATGTTAAAACTCATTAAATATTAATATATATGTCCATCCTCTTGTAATAATTACATTTTGGGATAGAAAGAGTAACCTTTAATATAATAAAATTTACTACATTTTTCGTCTAAAAATAAGTGTTTATTTTTTTAGCTTTCAAAAAAATTAAGAATATACATTTTAAGCACTTCTAGTAGAGCATAAATATAAACACACTTAATTACTTATAAGTATTCACATATATTTTTTGCAAGTATACACTAAGATATGACAGTTGACAAATTAAAATAAATTTCGTAATGATTGTCGGTACTGCGTATATGTAGACTTGAATGTGTATTAATGTAGGATATCTTGCTTAAAGTTATTGTAACCTATCACGAACAAAACAAATTACCGTGAGTGGAGTCAGCATTGTCCCGACTCAAGCCCTCAGGCGTAGGAGTATCTAAGACTATGTAGAAAAAAGGGTGAATTACCGGCCGGTCCCTTTTTCAACATTTGTAAGCACTCCAGTCCACTCATATTTTTTTAAAACCGAAAAAAGGTATTTTTGTGGTAAAAAGATTATTATGCCATCAATGAAAGAAAAACACGCGCGCATCAGTAACTAAGGCATCGCGATGCAACACTTTTGCATCACAATGCACCGCTTTTTTGCAACGCGAATCCAATTTCAGGGGGACAAAACAAAATTTTGAGGCTGCCGCACCTCGCTAAGGCGACCAACCTCGCTCTGCCGCACCTCGCTAGGGCGAGCAGGGTAAAAAATGAAACATTTTGATTGCCGCATCGCTAAGGCAAGTAGTGGGAACAAAAAGCGATGCTCCACTTTGTGCATCGTGATGCTCCACTTTGTGCATCACGATGCTCCGTTTGAATTTCAACCGTTGAAGGGGACTTGATTTACATGTCGATCCCCGTTGCGTTGCCCAGCATACTGCAATTGGCGAACAATTATGATTTAACACAATAACAAATATATATTTTGTGCTAACGTTGATTCTGCAATACGAGCTACAGAATTGAGTTGGGTTTCAAGTTTCAACTCATAATTTGTTAATTGTGGCCGGTTTTCAAAGTGGATCTACCGGAGTATTAGGAAACATCAAGTTATAAAAGAAATGAGGGTATTTTAGGAACAATTTTATGAAAGTGCCTTTTCGGGTTACAAAAAATAAGGGTGGACTTTAGGGGTTAAAAAGTTTTGAAAGTGGACCCGAATTTCCGTAGAAAAAAAGCCCCAACGATCTTGGACCTGAGCAGGAAATTGTGCCGGAGGTGTATATCTTGATAACAAAGTTGTATTATTTTGTAGAATGCTAAATATAGCTAGTCTCCAAAATGTCTCAACTTGTAATGTATTTATAGGCAATGGAGATTCGAATCATAACCTTTCAACTTTATTCACATTATTAGACTTTATATGTTATAATCAAACGGAAGATATAATTTCACTAATGATTAACCGTCGTACTCAAATACGGTTTGATGGTTCTTCTCGGAAATTCAGTTCAATATGGTTTGGTTTGGTTCAGCTCACCTTAGCAAGCCAAACTACGAATCGAACTAAACCGATCAACCGCTTGGGTTTCAAAAACTCAAATCGACCTGAACCATATAAGTCACGAAACCGAACTAAACCACTCGGTTTGGTTCAGTTCGGCTCAATTTGGTGGCTTGGCAACTTGGATTGACTCCCCTAGTAACAACTATAGACTATTAATACATAGTATAATTTTTGGATAAATCTACTATAATATATATGGTCTTCAATATTGCTATAATATATGTAACATTAAAGAAGATTATTTTTGATAATAGGAATCAAGTAAGGCATCATTTTACACCTCAGATAATAGGACTTGAAGGGTTATCTGTCATATTTACCCTTTTATGGGATGCTTGCTTAAAAGGCGTCCTATTAGCCCTTACGCTAATAGGACCCCAAGAGTTAGGTGTCGTATTAGGCATTATGATAATATGACCACTAAAAAGGGGTCTCATAAATAACACCCATAATAGGTCCTAATGAGTTCGGCGTCCTTTTAGGCCTTTTTATAGGATGGTAGTGAAAGGGCGTCCTATTAGGCCTTATGATAATAGGACCCCATGAGTTAGGTGTCCTATTAGGTATTATGGTAATAGGACCCCTATAAGAAGGCATCCTATAAATCACATCCCTAATAGGACCCAATGGATTAGGCGTCCTTCTAAGCTTTTTTATGGGATGGTAGTAAAAAAGTGTCCTATTAGACCTTATGATAATAGGACACCAACGATGAGGCGTCCTGTTAGGCCGTACCATAATAGGACCCAATGAGTTAGGTGCCCTATTGGGACTTTTATAGGACGACTACTTAAAAGTGTCCTATGTCTATATGGGGGGGGATCCTAAAATATCATTCTTGTTGTAGTGTATATATATATATATATATATATATATATATATATATATATATATATATATATATTAATAGAACACACGGACCAAACACATTGCTTACACACACCGCTCACACACAAACAGCATACACCCATACCACTTCATGCATTGACACCCATGCACAACTTAATGTTCCTTCGGATCATTCTCTCTCTTTGAATACTATATTAAGGGAGAAAAATATATTGTTACAATTATTGACCAATATATCCCATACTACAACCAAGATTTACTGACACACACACATAAATACACTCACGCACCCAGTTCACTTTTACTAGCATGTCTCCATCAGTCCCCTATTTACTCATTAAAATGTACACTAACCACATCCAATCTAATTGAGTAATAATATAATTGATATGACTAGACTATTCCTCAGTTACAAAGTATACTCTACAACAAAACTCTTACCTAATATCTCCACTAATAATGTGAAAACTGCAAACTGCCGATCAGTCTTTATTCCTCTAGAGAATTTTGAATGCAACATGCTTTCTTAAAGCGACATTTTGTCCAGTGGCCAGGATACTTCTCAAGTAGAAGTGAACAACATCGAAAAAGCCTCATGGATAAGAGGCGATGTTTCTCATCTCACTCGATCTGGTAGAGCATACCAAGCAGCTCAAGATATGGGTTGTCCGTAAGGGAAAGATAAAGAAGTTAATACCAGTACCAAGGATATTGGGGCTAAAGACATTGAAGACGCTCTCCTCACTCAGATGAAGAAGACCCAAGTCAATGTCTCTATTTGGGGTCTTCTATGTTCCTCCAAGACCCACCGTGACAGCCTAGCCAAGTCATTAAGTCAAGTTATCATTCTAATCGGGACCTCGCCCAACGAGTTGACTCAGATGATTGGAAACATCCACTTTGGGAACGTTCTCATGTTCACTGATCTTGATTTACCAAAAGGAGGTGTCGACCATGTTGACGCATTGCATATTACTGTCGATATCCAAGAAAATAGGGTACCGAAGGTTTTGGTAGACAACGGGTCATCTTTGAATGTCTGTCTAACAACAACCTTAGCCAAGCTGGGAACGAATATTTTGGACCTCACTCCATCATCGCAATCAGTGCGAGCCTATGATAACACCAGTCGATGTGTGCTCGGGGTTGTAACGTTCATGCTAACCATTGGCCCGTTGGAAATGCCCGTCGAGTTCCAAGTATTGGATATTCCGTCCACTTTTAGTCTACTGTTAGACCGTCCGTTAATTCATGGTGTGAAAGGAGTAGCTTCATCACTCCATCAATGTGTGAAGTTTATCCACGAGGATCACATAGTCATCATTTTGGCAGACAAACTCATGGAATCAAGAGAAAAAGGGGATGTTCTTATTCTCGAAAATGAGCACGATGACACCGGCATCTTTTGAGTGGATTCAAGTAATCCTTCGTGAGGGTAAATGCAATTCAGCACACGGAAGAAACCAACATCAGTGACAAGAAAGATGTGGAACCTAGAGAGATAGTCCCTTATTGCATGATCCGCAATATAGGCTACATGCCAGAGGGCCGGGCAAGAGTCGCAAGGCGTAATCAACTCGATACAAGATGACATCAAAGAATGCATACCACCTTTTGGGTTAGGATACAAGCCAACACATGTAGAAGTTGCGGCAGTAATGGAAGAGAAACAGAGCGGTCAGAGGAACCACCGTACACGGCACCTCCCATGAACCCCTACAGAAGACCTTGAATGGATACTTTGTCAAGCACGGAGAAACCATGGCTTACCTCATGTTCCCTGAGCCATGGATGGATAACAGCAGAAAGAGGCACCCCGAATGAGATATTTTCAATGACATCAGCCTCATAGCAGAAGAAATGAAAAAAGTGAGTATCGGCCCTCGTGACACATCTTATAAGGTATTGACGGTCGAGAACACATGGACTATTGATCAGGAAGATTCTGCTCTGGCCCTATTCAGAGAAGACTTCATGGGAGACAGTTTTCTGGGACTGATTGACAAAGTAGCAGATAGCACAAAGGACTCAATGGCAGAATTCGAGACAGTGGCATACAACCCGCTTTGAAATTAGTACACTACTACAGGACCGTTGCTGGAGGCCGAGGACTTGGTGGAGCACTTCGGATACACCTTACCCCCTTCTTCCCTTTTTGTTAAGAACTGGTCATCAATCGGTTCTATTCTCGATGCCAAAATCGAGGATCTCACCTGTGAGGACCTCGATGAGGTTGTCGACTTTGTAGCCCTTCCTTTCATTAATGATAATGCAAGTGTTTCTGTGTACTCCTTGGTTGCCAATGTGTTAAAAGATGAATTAACTGAAAACATGATAAATCATCCTGTTAATAATGAATCGACTAATAATGGGGATTGTTAGGAATATGCCTGTAAATCAGCTGATATATATGTATGCATATTCCAACACAGTGATTTGCTTGTTCCCATTACAACGCATGTTTCACAAGTGGCTAAAAGGGCGCGTCCGGTTAGTGTGGCACTTGTTGAAACAATGCATAGGTCATTAGACTAGGAAGTCTTTGTACATATCCGAGTCTTTGTCCTACCGAATGATGACAAACCTTCATATGAATCAAGCTCTTCAATTTGCCGGTTGACGTGACTATCGGCAGATGTCTCACTAGCGACATTTCCCTTCGCTATGATCGCCTAAATAGCCATCTCTACATCGAGTTCTATATCGGCGACTCTAGTATCCGCCAAAGCACTTCATCGAACAAAGAGAAGCTATTTATTCAAGAGGAACATCGTGACCATCCGGTTTCTACACCGGTTCTATAATGGCGCATCTCGAATCGCCAAATCCTCATCAAAACAACAGCGAGAAACCGTAAGATCACGAGATACATCGGTCGTTACTCAATGCACTTCAAGACAAAATAGATCCGTTACAAGATCTGTCGACAAATCCAAGATACGCATCGATGTCCGCACCTTCACGTTTATCCAATAGACATTTCCTCTTCGAACAAGTGTTCGCGGTCTTCAAAGCTTCATTTCCGAAAAGGCCAAGCACGGGACGCCGCACAATCAAAGCAATGAAACGTCCACATCAATCGCCCGCATCCAGGCTAAGCTCGACACGTCCAACTATGTCCACTGTGTCCCGCATCATCTTCAAGATTCAAACCTAACTGAAGGTCTTTGCCCAACAAATCCAAAAATGTACTGTCTACATCACGAGATTCGATCACCAACGGGCATAAACCTATTCAATACACCAACGGTCACATCTTCTTCTCCAAATATATAAGAAGACTCTCATCCTCATTTCTAAACAATGAGCACAAGAGAACAAGAGAGAGAGCACAAGCACTCTAACACACAAATTGTGTATGCTTATGCTTGAGAAAGGTTGTGGTATTGATCTTCATTTCTTCAATCCAACCACTCCTTCGAGTGAGAAATCACAAGTGTAAGAACAAACACTTTGTGAGAGAGAGAGAAGAAAATCCAAAAGCTGAGAAGCTCTGCTTGATCAACAACCTTGTTGTTGATTTGAGTTCTTCTTCCTTCGAAGAACTCAGTCTCTTCAGTGGCCTCAACTCCATCATTCAACAAAGAGACCAAGTATCTTACAGATCGTTGAAGCCAGACCAAGCTTGAAGATGTCTGATGAAGAGCCAGAACTTACATGTCCAGATTGCATTCATATCGGCAGACTTATACTACATTATAAGCTGTGCCGATTGTGCAATAAGGTGTCATCATTGTTGGTCGAGTGCTTAGCACTCAGTTGTTCAAATATATGCTATTTGAACAACTCCTAATATTCTCTTCTCACAACAAATATATCAAGTTGAAACTACAGGAAGATGTCTTAATAAATATTAAATACATCTTCTAATGTATTTTCGATATATTTGATTTCGCTTTCTTCATTTCTCCTTCTTTTTCCTAAGAAGATTGCTAGGTTAGAGATTCTAGGTTGATGTACTAAGCATGTTTGCCTTTGAGCAAACCTCTGCTGAATTTTAACATAAAATATATAATTGTTACATTCAGCCTTGATTTCTCTTTCGTATATAATTTGCTTTATCATGTGCAATCTGTTTAAGGAAAGTAAATGATGCATCTAATACAGATTATAGTCAACTGTCAAGCTCTCTTCGATCAAATCTTTAGTTACTTTAATCTAAATTGTTGAACTTATGCCGTTTATTTTTCCGCCGCTCAAACTCATTTCCATCGCTAAGTTCAACATACATCTTCCAACCGCATATTTCATATCTGCTGATCCTAGATGTCCATGATCTACATCTCGCGATCTAAGATGTCCGATCACTCTATCTTCGCCTAATCATTCAAGATGAGGAAGATGATCTATGTGTAGTAATCATTTCTTCTACTTTTCAATCTAAATGTAAAATTTGGATGAAATTTTTATTACACCAAGTATAGGCTATTCACCCCCCCCCTCTAGCCTATACACTGAGCAACCCTCGGACCTAACAGGGATCCAAAAGATAAAGACTTTTTAATTGAATTGACCAAGATGATCAAACAACGAGGGGAGCGCCGATTCGAAGCTCTGCAAGAAGACTTGTCCACCATCAATCTGGGGCTGAATGATGAAGTCAGAAAGGTCAAGATTGGAAGCTACATGCAAGATGAAAGGAGAGCAGTATTGATCAGTCTGTTGACAGAATTTCAGGATGTGTTTGCCTGGTCTTACGAAGATATGCCTGGGTTGGATCCAGCAATTGTTGAACATCGGATTCCGCTGTACCCCAATGCCAAGCCGATGAAGCAGAAGCTCCGTAGAATCAAGCCTGAATGGTCCCTGCAAGTCAAGGAAGAAATCATCAAGCAGTTGAAAGTCAAGTTCATCAAAGTAGTGGAATACCCGACATGGTTATCTAACATCGTGACAGTGCCGAAGCCGAACGGCAAGGTTCGAATCTGTGTGGATTTTCGGGATCTCAACAAAGCATCTCCGAAAGATGACTTTTCCCTACCAAACATTGACATTTTGGTAGATGCAGTAGCTTCACATAAGATACGATCTTTTGTGGTCGGAATGCTCAGTTACAATCAGATCAAGATGACGAAAGAAGATCAGGAGAAGACTTCCTTCATCACCCCTCGGGGAACTTACTGTTACACAGTCATGCCTTTCGGGTTGAAAAACGCTGGGGCTATGTACCAAAGAGCTGATACCACACTCTTTCATGACATGATTCACAAAGAAGTAGAGGTGTACGTGGATGATATGATTATTCATTCAGTAGACGCGGACGGTGCCCATTTGAGAGATCTTCGCAATTTCTTTGAGAAATTGCACAAATACCGAATGAAACTCAACCCCACCAAGTGTACATTCAGGGTCACCCGAGGAAAAGTCTTTGGATTCATAGTAACTGACAATGGAATCGAGGTGGATCCTGCAAGCCATCAGAGATATGTCGCAGCCGACAACTCTGATTGAAGTCAAAGGTTTTTTTTGGGCCAATTACAATACATTAGTCGTTTTATTCAGCAGCTAACATCCATGTGTAAACCTCTGTTCAAGCTTCTCAAGAAGGATATGAATAGAGAATGGGATGACGAGTGCCAATAAGCATTTGAAAAGGTCAAGAAATACTTAGCTAGTTTGCCAGTTCTAGCTCCTCCTCACAAACTGAAATGTTTATTGTTATACCTAACCGTCACGGACACCGCGGTTGGAGCCATGTTGGCCCACGAAAAGGAAGATTCCCACGTTGAGAACGCCATCTACTTTGTCAATAGAAAGTTGCAAGGCAGCGAATTGAACTACTCCGCACTTGAGAAAAGTTGCATAGGTCTGGTATGGGCGACGCAGATACTCAAGATTTATTTGCAAACATTGCCTATAAAGGTGATCTCCAAGATGGACCCGATCAAATACGAAAAGCCATCACTTTCGAGTAGGCTCGCCAAATGGCAAATGGTCTTTCTTGCTGAATGAGTTCGATATAACTTATGTAAGGGGAAAGTCAATCAAAGGAAGTATAATAGCAGATCAGTTGGCAAACCTACCGATAGAAGCAGAGGAGTTTGAAGAACCGGATTTTTCTGATGAAGGGGTTCTTGAGATTAATGACAGCACGTACAAATGGAAACTCTTCTTCGACGGAGCCGCCAACAAGAGAGGTTACGGTATAGGCATACTGTTGATCGATCCTATGGATACACATACGCCTTTGGCCATACGATTAAAATTTGAATGTTTCAACAACACTACCAAGTATGAGGCTTGTATAGCTGGCTTGGAGGAAGCCTTGAAAATGGGCGCCAAAGAATTAGAAGTATACGGTGATTCAGCTTTGATCATAAATCAAGTTGACAGAAAATGGAAGACGCAGGATCCTAGACTGCAGTTGTATCATGTCCGCCTGACAGCATTGCCAGAGAAATTTAAGTTCATATCATTTCACTATCTCCCCCGAGATAGAAATTGCTTCGCGGGCGCTTTGGAAACTTTGGCATCGCTAGTTGAGATCCCCGCTGAATTCAATGTCCAACCCTTCGTCATTGGGACGAAACATATACCAGAATTTTATTTTGCCATTGAAAAGGACCAAGAAAGAGCCGATGGGCCTTGGTATCTAGATATTTAGAATTTACTAAGGAAAGGTGAGTATCCACCCAGCACTGAAAGAAAAGGCAGGATTGCCTTACGAAGATGGGCTTCCCAATTTATAATCAGTGGTGACAACCTGTACAAAAGGCATTATCAAGGGCTTAATCTCCTTTGCATCGATCAAGCGAAAGCTGAGCAAGTCATGAATCAGCTGCACGGTGGCACTTGTGGTCCGCACATGAATGGGTACATGCTCTCGAAGAAAGTAATCCGGCAAGGTTATTACTGGAGTACAATGGAAACTGACTCATCAGATGGGTGCGTCGTTGCGACAAGTGTTAGAGGTTCGCCAACTTGCAACATTTGCCTCCTCACATGTTATACAATTCTACAGCACCGTGGCCTTTCTCGACATAGAGAATTGACGTCATAGGGCAAGTGCATCCGAAAGGATCGAACGGCCATGAGTATGTTCTGGTTGCCGTTGACTACTTCACAAAGTAGGTTGAAGCCGCATCATACAAAGTTCTGAATGCTAAGAAGGTTGTAGAATTTATCAAGACAAACATCATTTACCGATTTGGGTACCCTTTGAAATGATCTCCGATAATGGTACACATTTCAAGGGAGAAGTCAACCGAGTATTGGATGAGTTCAAAGTACAACGGCACAAGTCTTCACCTTACAAGCCGCAGGCCAATGGCGCTGTGGAAGCAGTTAACAAGACATTGGAAAACATCATTCGGAAAATGGCAGATACCGAGAAGGATTGGCCTGACAAACTGCCGTTAGCACTCTGGGGCAATCGTACTTCTATTCGTACGCCTACTGGGGCTACCCCATTTTCTCTTGCCTATGGCATGGAGGCAGTATTGTCTGTTGAAGTTAAAATCCCTTCTTTAAGGGGAATGATAGAAGCCGAGGTGGCTGAAGCTGATTGGCTTAAGCATCGGTACGATGAACTGGCATTCCTGGATGAAAAGAGATTGATGGCTTTAGAGCACACACGAGCATATCAGAGAAGGATTGCTCGATCTTTCAACAAACGGGTCAAAGCCTGAGACATCAAAGTAGGCGACTTGGTTCTCCGAGAAAAGCCGCCTAGCTATATTGACAGTTTTGAAAAGTCAAAATCACCATGGATGGGACCATACGTAGTCAGGCTCATACAGTCAGGCGGCGCAGTTTTCCTCACCAATGAAAATGGAGAAGATCTCATTCAGCCCTTCAACATGGACAAGCTCAAAAAGTACTATGCATAGTTGCCCGCTCAGCTATAGTTTTACTTGTGTTTGTAAATACTTTTCTCCCCCTTCTAAAAATAACTCGGTAGGTCGAAAACCCAAAAAGGCGGCCTAGGAAAAAGTTAGAGTTCAAAAAAGAAATGAGAGAGATAAAACATTGGAGAAAAAGAAATAAAAATCTCTGTCTCTTGCAAATCTGGGTTGAACTACAATCTGACCTGATTTTCTTCATGAGATACGTAAGCAGCCTTCGGGTTCGATCGTTTACTTACACATTTTATAATATTTGTTTTGTTCCCCCTGTCATGGTGTTATGATCACAAGGGAAAAACCACTACTCACCATAATAATAATAACACACTTTTAATTTATAACAAAGTCCCCGGTTTGGTAACTAAGGAATACATAGATAAGACTTACATGCATTCATATTTCGTCTTAATCTATTTTACATACAAATATATACACCATCACTATAATCTATCTTCTACGGCGTCCACCACGTCTCCTCTCATGCTCATTACTACCACTGGTCTCAGCTCCGTCAAATCTTCGTGAGCCATAAGGAATGATCCCCCGATTGCGCTGAAGTCGCCAAGGATCCCTTGCATAAATCTCTAGACCAGAGTCTTCCACAGATTCGCCAAGCTCCAGCAAGCGAGCGTTTGCTCCATTAGACACAATTTTGCCGAGCAAACACTCCAGGGTAAGTCTTATGTTGAATGAATGCTCCATCGACTGCGGCACGAACCATGTCAGATAATCGACGAAAAGATAGATATTCTCAAAAGGGATATGATCTAAAGAAAGCACAGTACGTGGTCCTATTTCATGATCCCACCACCCTCGAAGATCCCTACAAATGTCACCATTGAGCTCGCTCGTCCCGAACTCAGGGAGGTCAGTGTCAGGTAGCCTTTGCTCCAACCCAAATTGACGCATCACTCGGGAAGCATAGTAGAAGGTCATAGTACAGAGTCCTGCGATTATGACTTGTGCAAATCGGTGGGTCCCTGGTATAAATCGTCGAATCTTCCAATGGGATACAACCCATACAATATAAAATGAAGGGACACATAGAAAATACTCCACCCAGTCCTGTTCAGTCACTAAATGATCATGTTGGTGACCCCTCTGGGCATAATTAATTGGGTGATATCTCGTACCGAGTACTGGAGGGATAACCCTCATGAAGCGTTCCTCTAGCCGCATATGCAACAGAATGGGGCTGCCAGAAGGAAATTGTTCTTCTCCATTAGCATAACTGTCCAGGCCAAGAATAGTCTCCGTCAAAATGAGATGAATTATGTTGCTCATCCGTCCCCTGACACGCAAAACAACATCCAAGACCCGTATGTCAACATAACCGTCAAGGTTAATTAGGAAGAATTTTCCTAACAAGCATAAGAAAAGAGCCGTTTGCCAATGCTCTAAATAAGCATCGTCGGGTTGATAATTGGCAAAGATCCTCGGAAGTTGGGTCAGGTCGAAAAGTCGACCGTACAACATGTTACGGGCCTCTCGGATAGTGAAACAGAACAATTCTTGGATGAGCACCAAGGGAGGTTTCCTCAATAACGGCACTGCAATAGGACCATCAATGGACATTCCCGTCAAAGCACAAAAATCTTCGAATGTGGGACACATCTCGTTCAAAGAAAAGTTGAAAAGGTGGTCTTCTGAGGACTAAAAGCGGGATGCACCTCGTATCATATGCCAGTGAATTCGAATACATCTCCATCCAAACACACATCGAAAACCATAGGTGTCTGCGAGATACCCCTTTTCGGTGGCACTGAGACTAAGGCACCGATCGTTTATGCGGGCCTCGTAATCTGCAATAGTCTCGAAGGAATGGTTCATTTTGTTAAAAAAGAGTGTTTAGCCTAAGGACGAGAGGTCTTTCTTGGAAGGACTTCGCGATTCACGTCGGCAAGAAAAGGAAGAAGGGAAGAAGGATTGGCAGTAAGTCGTTCTGTCCAAATCCCTTAAAAGAAGACGAATAAAAAAATTCTCTCCCTAGTCTACAGCAGCCTACACCTTAGGCAAACAAAATTTTGCCCCGACATGTCTCAGCATATCAAATTGAGCTCCAGGACAAAAAAGACAGCTCTGGTGCGCGGGCACCAAGCCTGGTGCGCCGCGCACCATACCATGCATTTTGATGTTTTTGTCCAGATCCCCAGTCCACATCCTTCCCTCGACAAAGGACCATTCTCCTCGGATGAAAAGTGCCCCAATTATCACTCCAGGAGTGAATTTCTCAAATAGGCATCATGCCTATGACCACAGTGTAGCAGCCGCTACAAATACAATGTTTTCTCCTCCCGTGCGAAGGCCACCAATTATGCATCAACCATCAGCCGCCTCAGTCAAAGACCCATTTTTTGCTCCTGCAGCACAATTTGTGTAATTAAAAGCAATTAGAATTGAGACCCTAGGTTTTCTTTTCTTCTTTTTGCATTTTCTCATTAATAATAAATAATGTACAGAATAAATAAAAGTTGCTTACAAATACATCTTTTTAATAAAAAACAAAAATAGCAGGAAAGGAAATCATTGTCTTCCTCTCTTCGACCTGCTAGTGCTGACACCTCTGGAGCCTCCGCTCCCGCCACCTTTGCGACGTGACCCGATCGCGTCCGCACCACCTCGGCAAGTGAAATCACTGGCCCCGGCCTTCAGTTTTTGATATAGATCGGACAGCTTGTAAATCTGCTCAACAGCTTTTGATAGGAGCTCGCCAACACCTGTTCATACAGCATTTCTTTTAGCATCATTTTATTTATCAAAATGCAAATACATATAGATAAAATAGACAAATAGCATGTATAGGGTAGTCAGAAATATACCATATCTCTCCCTCACGGAAGATAGTCATGTGGTGGAATCTCACCACCGCTCAGGTTCTCCTCCCTGTAGTTTTCCCCCTCTCCATAGCCAATCGTCCGCGGGACTTTCGGATAGTGTATCCGTCCAGCAAACGACCCAATCTCTCCCACGAAAATGGGAAACGAACCCTCTGCTTCCTGAGGAAAAGGAGGATACAGCACGGTCTGCACGAACACCCCGTAATCCATCTCCACATATCTATGTGGATCGATAGCCTCTCTCGCGAGATACCACTTGCGTCTCGGCATCACGTCAAGTGTCATTATCCCGAAGGGTGGTGAAGGCGGTGTCAGAGGTTGGCCCACGTTGGGCCCATGCTGGCGATTGACCCGATTGCCCAGATACATAGAGTCGCACATGATGGAAACCATCAAATTACGATAACCGTTGGCCGCTTGGGCCGAACCATAGGAAGCAGGCAGCTGACCCCATAAGAAGAAGCTGACAGATTCAGGACTGGAGTTGATAATCGTAGTCCAAACCACCTCGGTGTCAGGCCGAGCAGGGGTCCTCCGAGCGTATTTCCGGTTTGAAGTCCGGAAGTTCACTACAAATGGCGAGGTCATCACCCTGATACGGAGAGTGAACTGGTGAAAGCTGAACACCGCATAAGCCCAAGCCTGTCAAATCAAAAACAATGAGTCAGCATCTATTTTAAAATGATAAAACAAGTTTTAAAATAAAATTTTTTGCTCTGAATATTACCTCCCATGCCACGTTGTAGCCAGTCACGCTGCTGGCAACGTTTCGGCTGGCGTTATCCAAAAAGAAATAGTACTCTGCCAGGCCAGCCTGTCCCCAGTCAAACTCGCCCAGATAGCTCAATCTCCTTAGACATCCGAGTAGGGATACTCGCAGGGTTGAGGAAACATTGGCAAAAAGGGTAATCCCCAATGCCAAGAACTAGAAAACCCGAACGAACCGGGTCACAGCAGGTCGATCGGCTGTATCGACGAGATCCACATTGTGGAGCAGCTACTCCCTAATAGAGCTGATAGGAATCTCGTTAAAACTCTTGTACACCGATGTGAACCCCAACAGCTGAGCAACGGCATCAGGACGATGTCGCAGCTGGAAGTCTGGTTCGATAACCCGGCCCCGACCAGTCGGTAGCCCCATGATCACCGAAAAATTGCAGACGTCATAGTTACCTCGCCCTACGGAAGATGAAAAGTGTGGGTAGTGTCCCACCAGAAGCACCACAACACCTCATGGATGTTGCTGTAGCCGATGAAATCGCCCAAGTTCTGGATGAACGTACCAAGACAGGTACCATTCACCCTCTCCTGAATCAGTTGAGGGAGTCGATCATAGATCTCCCTTACCATGTCCCCATTCGCCTGGATGCGAGTAATCCTCCTCCGTGACTGCGAAACAAACAAAACAAAAATTTCAGCGTGTCAGCATAAAGTACACACGCACATTTTATATGTCATTTTCATAAATGCACATCTATGTCAATTCATTCATATTTGTCATGCAAAAAAAAAATCAAAAGTTTTTATTTTTTTTCCTACATACTCCAAATCCTATCCCCAGGATCCCGGGATCAGAATAAAGTTTTTTTCAAGTGTTTAGTGAGGGTTTTTCTTCACTTTTCTTCATTGAAGCTTTTTTTCAAACAGTTGGTGTGCAACTTTCACGCAACTTCGTACAAAAAAAATTCACACATTTTGAGCCACCCCAACAAAATCAACTTGAGGGTTTCCATCTTTGTTCATCCCTCTACACATATATACTCTCGATTTCGAGAAATTTTTATCCTAACATGTTCAAAATTGCAATTAAAGTAGGCACTTTAAACATGCAAAATCCACAAAACATACATACTTTTTTATGCCCATATTGCATAAATTCACATTTTTTGCTTAGATTCAACATGCAACAACATATATTTGCTACTTGGATACTAACAATTGAAGCATTAACATCAAGAGTCCAGCAAATCATACAAAAATTTCAGATTTAGGATACTTTGCGGAACAAATGGATTTTCTGAAAACTTACCGCGGGTGGATCCAAAGAAGAGATGTGACTGCTCTGGTCATGATGAATATCGTTAGGATTACTATCCGAGAACGGATAGCGAACCCGATTCTGTGCCATCACCTCTTCGGCTTATTCACCACCGGTACCCACATCACCAAAAATCTCATTTTCTGAGTCCGAATTGTTGGCCATTATCGCTAAAAATAATTTTGGGCGATAAACCTCAAAAATTTGAGTGATTTCGAAAAATTTCGAAAGAAATCGGAGAAGAATGGAAGAGTTGAGAGAGAGAGAAGTACGGCAGCTTGTTGCTGCCTGCTGCTGCCGTTTTCTTCTTAAGAAGAAAATGGAATTTTCCCTTTTCCCTCCAAGTTTTAGCATTTTGCGATTTGCACCCTCAAGTCCTTCTAACGGCAAATTAACGTCCAACTAACGGTCGTTAACCGGACGCCCTAATAGAGGTCCACCATCAACATATTTTCAAGGATAATCCCCAGCGGAGCTACTCCCAACGGCCCTACCGTCCAATCCATCATCTCCAACAGAATCCCTATGGGAATCTACACAGCATATCACAGCAGATGCATCGCCAATGGTCGTGCGCATCACCCCCAACAAAGTGTCCCCTGGATACCACACCGCTTTGCAGTGCTTTCACACACGTTTGCACACCCAGTTACCCCATCATTTCCCCCACAGGTTCAGCCTGAGGCACATGGAAATCAACTGCTCAACGGCCCTACCGTCCAATACAGATCAGAATCCGTCCCCCGGACGCCACACAAAAATAGTATCTTTATTTTATATCAATTTAGGAATAATTATAAAAATGACCAACGTACTATCAGTTGGTAACCAATTTCACCCCGTACTCTCAATATCCTAAAATTGACCAATGTACTACCAATTTGAGTCCAATGTGGCCCTCCCGTTAACTTTTCATCCAAATTTCTAACGGGACTGCTAACGTGATTAACGGAGCTAATTTATGAAATGTATTTTTGTCATTTCCTTTCGGGATAATTATAAAAATAACCAACGTACTATCAGTTAGTAACCGATTTCACCCCGTACTCCCAATATCCTAAAATTGACCAATGTACTCCCAATTTGAGTCCAATGTGATCCCTCCCGTTACCTTTCCATCCAAATTTCTAACAGGACAGCTAACGTGATTAACGGAGCTAATTTATTAAGGGTATTTTTGTCATTTCCTTTCAAATCTCACCACCCCACCCATATACTCTCTCTCTATTTATGGAAAATACACTAGATCTGATCCAGCTCACGCCTTGGCCATAATTTGCAAAATAGAGTCAGTAAAGAACCCTTCGGCTCAGTCACCCTTCTCACTATCAATCCACCAAACGAGTCCCTAGCACTACTAAACCCAGCAAGCACAGTACCAAGAGAACCACCCAACCAGACCAAACCCCAAACTCCGGTGGCCACAAAGAAGACGACAACCGGACAACACCCTCACCGCCTCTCACCTTTCGAAAACCCCGAAACCCTCAACAATACCAAAATGCCACCAGCAAGCTCACCGAAGGTAGAACCTTCAAGAACCCACCCAAGTGTATACTCTCTCTCACACACTCACACACTTACAAAGAGAAGAGAGAAGAGAGAAGAGACTCAAGGCTAACGGTAGAGAGAGAGACGGCTGAAGACCCAAAATCTAACCCTAGATTTTTCTCTCACTCTAATGACGCAAGGAGGAGAAGACAGTATAAATACGGCGGTAGGGCAGAGCAAGGGGCGTGCAAAGGAAACCTCCAAAAGCCTTCAACAACGAACCCGATGATTCTTCCGCCGCTAACCTCACTCAACCCTCCGATACCTACATGGTCGGCTTCATCATCGTCAACATTGTCGGCTTACAATACTATTCCGGCACAGTGAATGGTTGAGAAATGGTGGGTTTCTGTTGGAGAAGATATTGACCCAACCAGCATAGTCGCTGGCACCGATTAGTGCGTCAATTATGTTGTTAAGTTGTTGTTGGACCTGTTCTGGTGACGTGGGTGGCGACGGTGGTGACACCATGGTTATTGGAGGAGGAGAAGATGATGGCGGTGGTAGAATTAAAATTGAAGAGAGGGGTGGAGGGGGAGTAGTGGGTGGTGGTGGTGGTAATGGGTGGAAACTGAGGCAGGTGGAGGAGACGCCGACGAGAAGGGGGTTTGGGGATAACAGTCTTTTAACGGAGACCAAATATCTCTTAGACCACCTTCATTTTGAACAAAACCCCTATTACCATGGTCAAAATAATGAAGAAAATTAGCTAATTACAAATGAATGAATATGAGAGAGAGAGAGAGAGAGAGAGAGAGAGAGAGAGAGATGAAATCTCCGGCAAGAGAGAGAGTATGTGGGTGGGGTGGTGAGATTTGAAAGGAAATAACAAAAATACCCTTCATAAATTAGCTCCGTTAATCACGTTAGCAGTCCCGTTAGAAATTTGGATGGAAAGTTAACGGGAGGGACCACATTTGACTCAAATTGGTAGTACATTGGTCAATTTTAGGATATTGGGAGTACGGGGTAAAATCGGTTACTAACTGATAGTACGTTGGTTATTTTTATAATTATCCCGAAAGGAAATGACAAAAATACCCTTCATAAATTAGCTCCGTTAATCACGTTAGCAATCTCATTAGAAATTTGGATGGAAAGTTAACGGGAAGGACCACATTTGACTCAAATTGGTAGTACATTGGTCAATTTTAGGATATTGGGAGTGCGGAGTAAAATCGGTTACTAACTGATAGTACGTTGGTCATTTTTATAATTATCCCTATCAATTTACAGTTTATCCTAAACTACAATTTACCTCATTTTGCATTAGGTACAGCTTTCTGTTGGTCGTTTCCCAACGGGTATAGACCCGGGGTCCAGAAATGAACCACTCCCACACACAGCAGTTCACATCAAATTTCTTTCCTGAAGAAATTTGAACTACGTTTTGACCTGATTCTCTTTATAGAGATACGTAAGCAGTCTCCCTGGAGATCCGGTCACCACAGAGTAGACCCTGTCGCTCATTCTCAATAGGTTACATTTCAAATTTCTTCAATGAAGAAATTTGAACTATGTTTCAACCTGATTCTCTTTATAGAGATACGTAGGCAGTCTCCCCTGGAGATCCGGTCGCTTTTTGACCCATGTTGTCACCCACGCACATATACATATGGTCACACAAACTCTCATGTAGAGTTTGACCATTCAACTGCTAGTACGAAACTGGATGTTTATTCTTTTTCGACGACGCTCGCTTACTTCTAAGCAAACGTAGTCGAGGGGCTCTGTAGACACCCATAATTCGTACACCTACATTATACGAATTGTTCAATAAATAACTGTTTATTTACAAATGGACTAACATATGTTTCTATGATTATTTCAAGAAACAATATACACAACGGACTACCAACGTTCAACAAATACAACAAACTTCGGTTAGATCAACATCAAGGGTCAAACTCGAAGACACAACGGACTAACGACGTCCAATACACAAACAAGCTTCCGTTAGATCAACATCAAGGGTCTAAACTAAAGATACACAGCTTAGAAGGGCCAAAGTGCAAGACACAAAGCCTGGAAAAGCCAAAAACAGGGTTTGGTGCACTGAAGACATTTCTGGTGCGTCAATACACCCAAACAGGGTTTGGTGCGCGGGCACCATGCCAGGTACGCCGCGCACCAAACCAGCATTCTTCAACAGTGAAGCAGTCGGCTGCTGAAAATTCAAACGGTGCCTTGGTTGCTCATCGCGATGCCTTGGTTACTCATCGCGATGCCTTGCTTGCTCATCGCGATGCCTTGGTTACTCATCGCAATGCCTTTGTTGCTCATCGCGATGCCTTGATTACTCATCGCGATGCCTTTGTTGCTCATCGCGATGCCTTCGTTGCTCATCACGATGATTAATCTATGCGATGCCTTGGATTACTCATCGCGATGCCTTGGGTTACTGATGCACGACTGTTTTTCTTTTATTAATGGCATAATCATTTTTTCGCCCCAAAAATGCTTTTTTTCGATTTTAAAAAAAGATGAGTGGACTGGAACGATTTTAAATGTTTAAAAAGGGACCGCCTATAATTCACCCTTATAATAAAATAGTTAGTCAAAAGTGGGCCAACCCCAATTCATACGATTTGATTTAATAAATAAGTCTAATTAGTAAATTATTTATTCAAATATAATTTAATGTCATAAATAAGTTATATTATTGTAAAAGAACATTAATGACTAATTTAGTTATTATTAATAATATTTATATAATTAAATATCGTTAAAAATAAATATCAATTTTTTGGAATATAACACTATGACAAAATTGCAGCACTTGAATCCAATATGGTCTCACCCTTACACTTGTGACACCTTTTGAGATGGACTCACGCAGTGTTATTTTGTCACAAGAAATAGTCACATGCTTAAAACGAGTCTAGTGGATGAAAAAAATTACTCTTTTTGTTTGACAAAGATAGACCAAATCGTTAGCTTGAAAATCGATTTCAAAAGTGCAAAGGTCATATAGAAAGAGAAAAATTACTCTTTTGTTTCAAAAAAATTCCTTTCTTTTTCTTTGCTTTATTCAACAAAAATATTTTTTATTTCCAAGAAAATAGTCACATTTAAAAAAAAATTTAAAAAGTATAAGGATATAAAGTTACATTTGTAAAAAGTTTGATTAGTTAAATAAGGTTATTTTTATTTTTTTAGAACAGATGGAGTACATGATTAGATTAAAACAAAAGACAAACTGTAGTTTCCAAAATTAAATTGTTTTCTAGTAAATACTTTGATCACATAATCCTTGGATAGATACTCCAAAGTTATGGCCTAACGATAGAATTGGGGCTTCATAAAACCTGAGGTCTCAGGTTCGATCTCTTCTCACTTTTTTTGAGGACACTAAATATTAAAATAAAAAAAGAAAAGCTATGGCCTATGGCCGCGGATCCATGGATTTTGGGTGGATTCATTTTTCCTAGTTCGCAAGCTCGTCTTTTTCCAATTTGCATACTCAACTTACTTATTAAATTCGGATATATCGTTATTCTCATTCGTGTATTTAATAAATAGAAACCATGAATTTAGGGGCTGAAATCCGCTGGTTTTGCAAAAACCGGGAGAAAAATACTTTTTTTAATGGTTAATTAACATATATCTACATAATTTAAAATTCGTTTTAAAGGTTTTAGTATTAGTTTATTAAAAAAAATCAATCAATTTCCTTACTTTATTACCTTAGTTGGCCAATTTAGACTTTTATGGATTAGTTTAATTGGGAAACTTTTCTTTGGAAACATCTTTGAACATAGGAAATGAGAAAAATATTTTTTGAAAATTATTTTCGGTAAAATAAACGAGCCTTGATAAATATTCTAACTCTCTCTTTCTCTCTCCTCTAGAGCTGGCAATGAGTTAGATTGGGCTAGATCAGTCCAACTTGAACCATTGAGTCAAGCTTTAAAATTGCGTTGGGTTGGGCCGGGCCAATTTGCATTGGGATTCCAAAACTAAAGTTCAGTCCTGCTCAATATCGATTTGGACTTGATGACGCATTGGACCGGTTAATTTTTAAGGTGAATTACAGGTCGGTCTCTTTTTAAACATTTATAATCACTCCAGTCCACTCTTTTTAAAAAAAAATTGGAAAAATATATTTTTGAGGTAAAAAGATGATTATGCCATTAATGAAAGAAAAACACGCGCGCATCAGTAACCCAAGGCATCGCGATGAGTAATCCAAGGCATCGCATGGGTTAATCATCGTGATGAACAACCAATACATCGCGATGAGCAACTAAAACATCGCGATGAGTAACCAAGGGATCGCGATGAGTAACCAAGGCATCGCAATTAGCAACAATGGCATCGCGATGTGTAACCAAGGCATCGCGATGAGCAACAAAGGCATCGCGATGAGTAACATAAGCATCGCGATGAGTAACCAAGGCACCGTTTTGAATTTCAACTACTGGTTTCGAGGGCGTTGCCCCAAAGCATCGCGATGAGCAACAAAGGCATCGCGATGATTAACCAAGGCATTGCGATGAGTAACCAAGTCATCGCGATGAGCAACCAAGGCATCGCATATTGTCAAGCTCGATTTGGATCTCGAAAATAGTATATATTTTTTTTTAGAAAAATTGTGCACAAATGTAGTACTAAGTTAGGATAATAATATGAGATTAATTTTAAACAAATTCGAAGCTTAAAACATATATTAAAGTGGCCAAAACAGCCCAAAAATAAAGAAAAACAGGATGAACTCAAAAAATTCGAATTTGATCAAATTGTGATCAAATTCATGTTCTATGTATGAAAATTGATACCCAAACATGAGGGAAGACTATATTAACAACATGAAATCATTTATACATCAATTCGAACCTCAAATCTGAAGGAACAATGTTGTTGAGAGCATTTTAGGAAGAAAATTCTCAAAGTGCCTTTTAGTGGTTTAAAAAAAAAGGTGGACTGAAGAGAAAAAAAGTTTGAAAAAGTGGACTGACCAGCAATTTCTCCTAATTTTTACTAATTTTGTCATTTTTGTCAGCCCACACACAAGCTTATCAGGCCAAGTCTTAAAATCAGTTCGGTTAGGCTAGCCCAGCCCAAGTTTATATCGGGCCTCTAAAACTAAATTTCAGCCAGTTCAAAAGTCGGGTTGAATGGGCCACCCATCGAGTCAATTCAGCAAGCTCTACTCTCTCTTTAATAATAAATATAAATAATATTATATAAAATTTTGCTTCAAAAATCAACTTTGAAGTTTCTGTTAAATACTACTCCATATTAAGTTACTTGGTCAAAGGTGTTAATATTGGAATTTGGATTTGAATTTTTTTTTTTTTTTTTTTTTGGGTTCTTAAAAAGCAAGTATATCAACGGATTAAGATTTTTGAAAGTAAATAATTTTTACTCATAATTGATCAATGTCCACGGTTTATAAACACAATCATGCACTATATTGGTTGTAAATTTGTAATATGTAAATTGCGGGTGAATTGAATTACCCAATATTATTTTAGATAGGTAGTTTCTTTTATACTTTATACATTTGGTTTTTTTTTTTAAAGCTCAATTCTCCCTTTGTTTTTAAATAAATGTCATATTTTGGCTTGTTAAAGTTAAACGAAATGTTTTTCATATGAAAATTTGGCTTGTATTTTTCATTCTTTTTTAAATTCATAACACATAAAAAACATAACACGTAATTCATAATACATAGAAAGTATTACGAATTACGTGTTTTATAATTTTTGAAAAAATATATATATACGTCAAATTTTACAAATATTTTGGAATGAATGGGACGTAGCAGAAATAACAACGATGAATTTCTTACCACAAGAAACTCCAATAAAGCAAGCCAATGACAGCTTAGAGTTTCACACTCAAAGGTATGAAGAAAGAAACAGTTTAATAATCATAAAAATTGTCCAACAAAACGTTTTTGAGGGTATTTATATACCATAAAACAATTTCAACCCTAAAAAGAAAACAATAAGGAAAAAGAAAAAGAAACTAGAAAACTTTTAAGACTCAAAACAGTACTTAAATAGTGTTTTTTTGGGGCTTAAAACGAACTCGTCATGGGGTACCCCCGGTGAGTCTTATAGATCTCGTCGATAGCTTCGATTTGATATGTTGTGGATCCTGTGGTTCATTCGGGATCAAAAGTTATACCCTATCGACGGATTCAAGTCGTGATTTCTACTAGAGCTAGTTCTGCCTATTGACACTTTACCTCTTAACTTTTCAATCCTCTTCCCATCAAAGTTCTTAGTCCTTTCCATTTTGTGCAAATACACTTCAGCTACGTATTCTACATTAAAATGGAGTATAAAATTAAGATTTATATATGTTTATATACTATCTACATTCCTAAATAATTGTCATGCTTTTTTTTTTGTCAAGTCTTAAAAAGTTGTCATGTTTCTAAAAATTTCACTCTTACTTTTTCTTCTAACTTTAATGGCCTTACATGCACATAAATGTGAAAAGAAAATACATATATTTATAATAAAGCTAATTAATTTTTTCAATGTCAAACAAAAAAATTACTCGTATTTAAAACGTAAAGAGTAATTTCTAGAAATACATGTATTGCAGCACTATGAAATGAAAGTATGGTTTAAGATAATTTTGAAATTTGTTTGATACATTCGCGCTCCAGTTCACGCGCTCTGCGCCGTGTGATGTAGATGAATACTCCTAATTAAAAATAATATTTGTTAAGATCATTCATACTACGTGGTGCATAAATGTGAACTTTGGATAGGCATGGCCATGATGGGACCCAGTCGTACCTATAAATTCCACGCACATAAAACGACAGCTCAGTAAACAGAAGCGCAAAACTCGAAGGTTAACTGTTGACATTTCCGTTAAAAGCAATGGTGGACCGGAAAAAAAATCTCCCTACCCTTTCCCAATCCGAATTCCCAGTTTACCCCTCCTATAAAAATTCCCTTGCGCCAAAACATGACTTTATACGTTCATTAATGGAACAGCTATCTTAGATTGGTGAGGTACTGATGACTACTGAGACTCTATTTAAAGGAACAGCTATCGTTCATTAATGGGACAAACTTTTCTCCTTTGCGCGGAGACGACCATTCAAAATCTTGGACAACCAATTCCACAACTTCGATTCCTATTGACTAAAATACACCACCAAAAAAATAATTAATGGTTTCGTGACATTATGTTACATGTTTACATTATATATTATAATTAATAATAACACATTATAATACTCCTTCCGTTCTAGGTAAAGAGTTTACTTTTCATTTTTAAAAGTCAACACGTGACCAAATCAAATTAAAATTTCACATACTTTACTTATGTTTTAAGAAATATAATTCCATTAATTATAAACTACATTAAGAATACTATGAATTACTCCCTCCGTTTCAAAAAGATGACGTTTTAGAGTTGTGCACACATATTAAGAAATTTTATAAGTTAACAAATATACCCTTATTAAATATCTTTAATTTTTGTGCTAGGAGTAGTTGAAAAGATAAATTAGAATGAGATAGCCATTGGGAGAAAATAAAGTATTTAATGAAGAGATGATCAATTATTGAAACTTGTGAGAAGACAAGGGTAAATTAGGTAAAACATGCATTGAAAACCTAAAACGACAATCTTTTTGAAATAAATTTTTAGAGCTAAAACGACAAATATTTTGAAACAGAGGGAGTACAACTTTTATAATTTAGTAAAAACAAATAAATCTATGTAAATAATCGGTCAAACTTTAATTAAATTGACCTAAAAAAGTCAAAAGTAAACTCTTTAGTTGGAACGGAGAGAGTATTAAATAATTTAAAAGTGAATCCATAGCTTACCATTTTGGGCATTATAGAGTTGAAATAGGATATCCTCGACGGGAGTATTAAGGTAGATGACCTAATCACAACGAGGAGCAAAGGGGCTACCTCATTTGGTGGCGACCTAACGAGGTATATAGTCGAGCTACCTCGCCATCGAGCTGCCATGTTCAAATTGAAACCTACGAATGTATTAGTATCGGTTTGGGCATGTGATTTCGTCTCATTGGTTCACAAGATATGACAAACTCAATTAATCTGCCAACATATGTTAACTTGCACGATCTATTCTTGATTTGTCAAATGGTTCTAGAGTACAAAAGTGATCTGGCGTATGAAAGAGCTCCTATTGTCCACCTAGCAAATTAACCAATTTAATTTGCAGTCTTGTCTCTAGCTTTTAGGCCATACATACCTTAGTTGGTGAGTCTCCTCTCCCTAGACATAATGAATCCCTCGCCAATCTTCTTGCTCTCCAAATTTCTTTGCTCTCTCATTTTCCTCTTTAATTTGGCTGAGCTAAGTCACCAGCAAGACCCCCACCCCGCTGGGTTAATCTTTTCGGTCTTAATCTGTTTGAGAGTATTTATTGGTGATATTACCTACTCTTACACAAAAGGTTCGAGGCAGAACGACTCTCTAGTTCTGGCTCACGGTGTTTTCTAGTTGTGGTCTCATGTTAGATATTACATCTGAGTATCATGCTCTCTAGCACAACCACTCACTACCTCTCTCTACATCTTACACGTAGTATTCCTGCAATATCACATTTTGACATGATCAATAGCGTGTCGATATTGGTTCGTAGTGCTTCACGTAGACATGCTACGTGATGCTTTAGGACCAATGAATATATATATCCGAACATGATCGTAAAGCCATGTCTTTAAGGTGATAAGGTAAAAAATTATCTATCTAAACAGACTATTGTGAAAAATCTCATAAACTTTAAGAGAAATATATATATATATATATATATATATATATACTTGTTATATATAAATGAGATATTACACTGTTATAGTAAACAAAAAATTAATACATGTTAAAAACATTCATTTATTGTATGTTTTATTTCAAAAATCACTTTAGTGCTAAGCTTATGATCGAATTGTTATCGATACAATAATTAATATGTTTAGGTTATTAAAAATGGATAATTTAGGACAACCGCAGTCGACGCTTAGTCAAATGATGTAATGTGATGGGATAAAACTTCTATATCTAATTTTGTATACTAAGAGCATCTTCAATACTATCATCTAGTTTTTTTTAAGTGACATGTTTAAATAACAAGATCTCTTTCATATGTGGCAAAAGGTTTAAAAGATAGAGAGTTATCTTTCTAAATGTGCTCCAATGTAAGAGCCCGTTTGGTACAACGTTTACAAAACGTAGTGTTTTAAAAACGCAGCGTTTTAGAAAACGCAGTGTTTTAAAAACGGAGGTCTTTCCTTATAAATACGTTTGGGATATCACTTCAATACACAGTTTTTTTTTCTAGGAGTGTTTTAAAACCTGCGTTTTGGAAAAAATGGGAATTTCAGCGTTTTAAAACGCAGCTGCGTTTTGAAAACGCTGCGTTTTTTGCCGCAGTATTGAAACACATTTTTTACAAATAAGATGCGTTTTATCACTGCGTTTTGACCAAAATGCTCGACCAAACGGGCTCTAAGATTTCTTTTAGAACATTCTTTTAAACGTGTCATTGTTTTATAATTATTTATAACAAGTAAAAAATAAAAATTACTTCTAGTGTAACTAATTGACGGTAAAAAAAAAAAAAAAACAGTAAATGAAGTGGATAAAAAATCATCTGACCCTCTAGAAGTAGAGGATCACGTAGAGGGTGTCTTCCCAACTAAATATCACATCATCTCTACCTCAGCATTAGAGGTTTGCATTAGAGAAGATTTTTTTGGAAAAATCTATTTTTTCTAAGTGTCTCACATTTTTTACTAGATAGATAATTGCATTGGAGAAGCTCTAAGTATACAAATGATCAGTTACACAATGACATGTGTTTGCTGATAATATTTAGGGAGAGTTTATTTTCACTACAAAATTTACTCATCCACTACGTTTATCTAAATTAAAATTTGTATATACGAAAATACCCTTCATTCTATCCAAGTACAAAAGTTAACGAATATAGAAGTCTTAATTATGATATATTCATATTAATCTTAAATTTATTTTAGGAATAAAATTTTATACTTGGAAAATATCTTCTTCAAATCTTGTAAATAATGCCATGTATTTTTTACATTTTTTATGAGTGTTAATAGTTAAGTATGATTATTCAATATAGTAGGAAAAAAATAAAAATGTTTTGTTCGTTGATATGCAAAATAAAAAATAAAAACATTATGTTGAGTTGTAACTTGACAAATATTAGTAACATTTAAGTGCATGAAAATTATAAGATTTTTGTAGGCATATCATATTATGTTACCAAAAAAAAAAAAAAACAGATTTAATAATGTGTAATTTTACATGAAAATATGAAAATAAAAAAATAACAATTGTTTTTTTAAAAGTAAAAAGTAATTTGAAGATATATCGTATAATTTCAGAGAATAACTTTTTAAAGTGCTTTTTTGTCCTACCAAGAACTAATTTGAAGTGATTATTAATGAATGTAGTGGATTAACGATTTTTGTAGTGAAAATAGTCACTCTCTAATATTTATTGCACTATAAATTTAATTGGAGAACACTTGTTATATTTTGATTAATTATTTATATATTTTATAGACTTGATCAAACATATAAGGTGTATTTGGCACAAGAGTTTAAATGATGATTTTTAATTTTTAAAATTTTGTTTTATACTAATAAAGAAAGAAAAAGAAAAAAAGAAAAGTTAATATAACCAAAAATTAAAAGATAAAAATCAAAATTCCGAATATTAAGAAGATTACATGTTTTCCAATCCGGCGGTCTCACTCGATAGTTTTTCTTTAGACCGTCTGACTTTCCAAAATTGCCCTTTGAAAAAGGGTGTCCCCATTACCTTGTTCACGGCATAGCAACCGACAAAATCCGTGAAGTTGAAAATGAAAATTCATAAAGTAAACCCAATTACAATACCCAAAATAGCCCCCATTTCCAGAAAACTTTCAAAGGTATCAAAGCAAATTTCAATCAAAATGTGGGGGTAATATGGTATTTAGGGTCAGATGTTAACTACTCTTCACAGGCTAAGGTCCTCCCCCCGCCCCATATTACCTTCCATTTCCAAAGTGCGTGACCTAAACCTCATAAACCCTCTCTAGAGAGAGAAAGAAAGAGAGAGAACTGTAGATATATACTCACATAGATAGATATAGAGAGAGAAAGTGATAGAGTTAAGAGAGTCAGAAATGGCAACCCCAGCTCAGTTTCCCGACGACTTCAAGTGTCCGATTTCATTAGAGATAATGTCGGACCCGGTCATATTATCATCGGGTCACACTTTTGATCGGTCGTCAATTCAACGGTGGTTAGATGCCGGTCACCGGACATGTCCTATTACCAAATTACCCCTCTCGGAGCCCCCTTCTCTGATCCCCAACCACGCCCTTCGCAGTCTAATTTCCAACTACACCCCCGTTTCTTTATCAAAATTGCGGTCCAGTCCGGACCCGCAAGCCCTAATTTCTACCCTCACCTCCAAATCCTCTTCCCCGGAGTCCAGACTCAGCTCGCTGGAGCAACTCTGTCCGCTTTCGCAGCGCGATTTTGAGCTGCGTAAGCGACTCACTGAGTCAGGCGCTGTGTCAGCCGTTCTCAGCTGTGTTTTATCGAGCGATGCCTATTTACAAGATAAAGCGCTGAAATTGTTATTGAATTTGAGCTTGGACGACGATAACAAGGTGGGTTTGGTGGCGGAGGGGGCAATCGGCAATATCATCGCCGCCCTGCGCGGGGGCTCAGCTGATTGCCGGGCGCTGGCTGCTACCTTGTTGACTAGTTTAGCGGTTGTGGAGGTCAATAAAGCCACAATTGGGGCGTACCCATTTGCAATTCGTGCTCTAATTACTCTTCTTCGGGACGGAAATGTTAGAGAGAGAAAAGAGGCGGCGACGGCGCTGTCAACTCTGTGTTCATTTCCTGATAACCGGAGACGGGCCGTGGAGTACGGAGCGGTGCCAATTTTGGTTAGTGCTGCAAGTTTAGGGCTTGAAAGGGCAGTTGAGGTATTGGGTCTGTTAGCAAAGTGTAAGAAAGGGAAAGAAGAAATGGCGAGGTTTAATGGGTGTGTCAAGAGTTTGGTGTATGTGTTGAAGAATGGGAGCTCAAGGGGTGTTCAATACGCCCTTTCAACTCTTAATTCGATATGTTTTTATAGTGATCAGATGTGCTTGGAAGCTATGAACGAAGGGGTTTTTGAATTTTGCTTGGGGTTGTTGGAGGATGATAATGAAAAGATAAGGCGGAATGCTTCGAATTTGATTAAGGCCTTCGGGGGAAGATGTATTTGATGGAAAGGGCTTACAATGTGGAGAAGAGTTCGATGCTACAAATTGGGTTGACTATGGAAGGTTTTGAAGGAGATGAAGTGGACATATGTTATCCATTCCATGTTTGTAGGTCAGTTGGGTTTCTCTTTTGTTGGATAGATTTTGTAAAAAAAGTTTAGATTTTCGTTGAAGATGCTCAATGTTGTCAATTTGTATTTGTATATTGCAATAAGTTTTCCACATATGAACTCTCTGTTTTAATTTGTTAATAGAAAAGTTTGAAATTTGTTTCTTTGATTTTGATTCTTTTCCCCTCTTTTAGAGAATTCGATACGTTGCACATAAACATGCTCAAACATTAGTTATAGATCCAAACGTATTCCATTCTTTCTAATGGAGGTTGAATTGGTTTTATTGATGATTATTTTTTAAGATACCTTTCTATGCAACACAAAGGAAGCAGGAAATCACTGGCAAGTGGGCTATTGTTGTTTGAATGATGATTATGAATGCCAGTTTGAGTAACTACATCAATTATGAAGTTCTGTTTTCCTTTTGTCTCAGTTCCCCCCATGCTTGATACCTTTTAATTAAGTACTTATACTGCTATAGGAATAGGAGGTTTGAATGCTTTTTGATCAAGTAGTTCCTTGATTACCTCGTCCTTATGTCCTTGAATGGGAATCATTATGAGATTCACTGATAAACGGGAATGGCTCCAACTTTTTGTTTGTTGCAGATTCAATGTTTTAGAAAACTGTTGATTAAATTTAAAAAAATGTGCAGGAGGTTCAGATATTCAATTATGAAGTCACATACTTGTTTTGATGATTTTTCAGACAAAGGATTATCTAGATAATTGTGTTGTTGCACTTGTTTTTTAATGTTGTTTTCCTTTAGGTTTAAAAACTGAAGGCACGATATTAAAAGCTCCTATGAAACATGTGTCTTTTAATGTTCAGATATTCGATTGTGTGTTGGCACTCTGTTGTTGGGGTGCTATCAACGATTTTGGCTTCTGTGCAGAACATACATATACTATCTTGCAGTTCCAAGTTATATCTTCCTCATCAAAATGATGACCTTTTGCTTTTCTAGGCTTGGGTTTCCTGCCACAAGTTTGACATGTTAAAAGTAGAACTACTTGGTTAATGTGAGGTGCTTATTCTGTGTGAACACGTGTGTATGCGCGTGCTATGGGAGGAGATAGTTTGATGTTATACCAATGTTTGCATTTGATTATCATTATAATGATTCACTGATGTAGAATCAACAGAGAAATAGCCTCTCTAGTTGCAGGAATCTGGATGATCTAATAGATATTCTGTAGTTCTCAGGGCAATGGCTTCTGGCTCATCTTCTTCTGCTGAACACCTAAATGCTAATGTTAAGGTTTCATTCATTGAGGTAAGTCATCTCCCAGCTTATTTACTCGTGATTCCCAACGGTATTGTGTACATATGGAAGTTGTAGACTATCTCGTAGTCTATTACGGATAGGATTCATATCTGAGGTAGTTAATAGGTCCTGCATATCATTGCCAGAAATGTCAAATCTTGCTCAAGGCGGACAGATATCTTTCTATTAATTTGATTTCGTGTTTTGTTAATCCAAATTTTGTGTTTTCCAGTCCCCTCATTTATCAGAAAGAACATTTTGTAGGAGTGATCATAACATATTTTATTGTAACAATCGGTAGTGTTTCCTTGGAAATATATGAATCCAAATGGGGCAGGAAGATCAGTTAAGTTTTAATCTCTGTGCAGAGTTACCTCTTTGCAATATATATATATATATATATATATATATATATATATATATATATATTGTGAAAAACTCTTTGCATTTGATTCCTTTGGCATTGAAAGAAGCAATGAAGCTGATTAAATATTCCGCATGGGGAGAAAAAGGGCTGGCCATGGCATTAGTAATTTAGCATTAAGTTGGAGAGCCCTGGAGATGTAAAACTAGACTAGTAGGTCTGATTTTTCTTGTGAAGTTGATGAGATACCCACTGCCGGCCTACGAAAGTGATCTTATAGTAAACAAATTAAAAGTTTAGGTCTTAAGATACCCTTTTTATTTGACTATTGAAATTTTTAGGAGCTGACGCCAACAGTAGCAACTTCCTAGAAAACATGTTTGTTTGTTTTTACTGATTCGTAGATAACTTGGGTATATTTTTGTTTAACGTATTTAGTTTCTCGCATATATTAGAAAAATAAATTATCTCTTGTTCATTGAGATATCAATTCTCATGATCTTGGCACCATTCAAAGCCAAATTTTAATAGATTTGTTTAGTATCTCTTATAGACTGCAGTAATTTGAAAATTAGAAAATTAACCATTTGTTTATTTTAAAGATGTGATGGGGATGGGAGAATGTTGTTGTTTTCTAGGCGTGTTTGGTGTATCCGTGAGTTGATTTGGATCAAAAGTTGTGGATAAGATGTTTGGTCCGGATTCACTTGACCCAACAATTTGGATTTTGACCTGATTCCATCAGATCGTGTGCGAGGAGGATATATATCAATGAGAGAGGGAGAGGGGAGGGGCGGGATCGAACTAAATTTGACGGTTATTAATTGGTTTGATTGAATATGGGACGGATAACGGAGAATTAACCAAATGAAAAATGGGGATACGGTTTGATTTTGGTAATAGCAAATACCCACTCAATTTCCCCAACAGCTTATTTAATACTAATATAATTTTACCTCTATTTATACAAATATTTATATATACATGTATGTGTTAGATTTAAAACACTAAAATTCAAACATCTTTTTCAATTATACGAATTTGTTACTGTGCTTAGTTGTTCACTTCTCTTCATCACTTAATTATTTAATATTTGGTGAATTTGTAGCATACATAACTACTTAATTAGACTTTTTAGCTTTTACGAATATGATTGTGATGAGTTTTATGTATAATTATTATCTTTTACGAATTTGTGGAGTATGTTAATTGAAAATTACGTTTTGAGTATTTTCTAATTATAAACTTATTTTAAGCTAAATTGTTAGTTTGACCAATTATCCGTAGGTATTTTTCGATTAATCGTTACCTGTGGGGAATGGATATGAGGGGACAAATTGATTCCCCGATGGAGAATGGATATGAGGGGACAAATTGATTCCCTGATGGAGAATGGAGCAGTTATGGGGCATAAAATTAAACTGAAAAATGGGGGTGATATTACGTATAATCGCCCCATTGTCAATCCTAATCTCCACAAGTAAAACACTAGCTAACTTATTTTAGAGGAGTTGGACATACATATTAGGCTTAATTTTCAATTTGATCATCCTACTATTACAAAAAGTTCGTTAAGTTCACTCTTCAATTTTTTTTACACTTTAATAACTATACTTTATTAAAAGTGTCAATTTGATAACTCAAAGTGAATGTGGTTAGTTTTGTTAGACAGAAGCCTTCAAAAATACTAAAATACCCTTTAGCTATGGCACATGCCGTGCACATGGACTTAAGCCTTTAAAACACTGAGTAAGAAAAAATTATTTAATTTTTTCATAAATCTAATAATTAGAAAAAGAAAATAAGCATATTAACCAATCATCCCACCAATTTTTCCTCTCCCCAAACAGTAACCACCATCCCGACCACCATAATTGCCTCTCTCTCCCCCGCCCTAAAGAATGCCAATTCTTTGAAAAATGTTAGGTTTACAACGATTTCTACAACTATTATTACAACTAAGCTTTGATGAAAGATAATAATGTATTGGAGAAAGACATTAAAACTTAGTTGTAATAATAGTTGTAAAAAAAATTACAAACCTAATAAAGTTAGGGTGTCTTCAATAGCCATAAAGGCTTCTTCTTCTGAAGCCTATTGTGGGGGCGTCTTCAATAGCCAGATAAGGGGGGGGTGCAAGATCTCAAGTTCTCAGGCGGGAAAGAAAACTAGGCGTACCCTTTGCGAACTACGAAGGTTGCATAAGCTGTATGAGTGTTACATTCCGTCAGTCCCTTCTATTATATTTGCCATTCGGTCAATCGGAAGTAGTCGGCAAGGGATCTTGGCCCCGAGCTCACCTTTTCTTTTCTTCGCTACTGCAATTAGGCTTCTCAGAATGCTTAGATATTGTCGTGCCTGTGTCACGAGAAAATTAGAAACATTTTGTCCACTTCAACAAAGAAGCAATGGCTTCATTATTCTTCAAACTAAGAACCCATTTTGTTCATGTAAAATGTATTGTGAAATTGGGTTGATTTATGATGCTCATAAGGTGTTTGATGAAATGCCTAGAGATATTTAGTTTTTTGGGCTACTACGATTTTCGGGTTTACAATGCAAAAACTTGCTGGTGATGTGTCGGAGCTTTTTAAGTTATTGATGGTTTAAGAAAAGGGGTTTGTGAATGAGTTTGTTATAACTAGTGTGCTTAGAGCATCACCAATGGATAAACCTCATGTCACATCATCAGTTAATAAACCTTTTATTTATAAATCTGTTCTCTCCTATAAATAAGCCTCTTAAAGCTTTATAGCATAGATTTACTTTTAAATATTTTATTCTTTAACAATATACATATAAAAATAATTAGTATAGTGTGTAGTTTTCTTTAATGTCATGTTAATGTAACCCATAATTAAAGTAAGAAGCCCTCACGGGCGTAGCTCAGTTGGTTAAGAGCTAGTAGATTTGGAACAGGACCAAGGATCGAATCCTAGCAACCGCAGTGTGGGGGTTTCATCCTCTTGTGGGAGTGGCTCCTTGTAGGTATTAGGCACGTGTCCTCTTAGCTACTTAATCGCTGAGTCATCGTGATTTTCCCTCTCACATTCTCATGGGGCTAGGGTGTGGGGGCTCTTGGGGGGAGAGATTTCCCCCCTTTTTTGGAACATAATTAAAGTAAGAAGAAAGTAAATGTAAAATGGTAAAAGTATTGTCCTAAAAAGAAAACCTTCAAATAAGACAATTATTTTGAAACGGAGAAAAAAGAAAAGTAATACAATAATTTATAAATATATCTTTGTAAAACATAAAAAAAATTATAGAAAAATATATTATGTTCACTAAATAATTTATTCATTTCTTAATTTTATGTTCACCAAATAATTTATCTTTGGAGGTGCTCTTAGGAAAATGCATGTCCATTCACGTTGGCAAGGAAATTCAAGGTTTAGCTGTTAACCATGAGCTTTCTAATAAGAACTGTGGATCAAGCCAAGAGCCAAGGCCTAAGTCAAGTGATACAATTATGTTCGTTTGGGTTCAAAGTCACTTAAGTCCATTCGAGGTCCAAGAAAAGGCCTTCAATTCACGCATGTTTAAGAAGCTTTCGAAGACAAACGGACACTTAACGACGTTGAAATGAAGACCTTGGAAAGGGTAGAGTACGCTTGGGAGATTCAAAGATTCTACATCAACTTGATTCGAGGATTCATTGATGATTCGGGTTACTTCAATGGATATTCGAGTCCAGGGCAAAGACACGACTTGCTTCGTAAGCTTCAAAGACTCAAGGAATTACGTTAGGATCATCCAAGGATGTTTGGGAATGTTCGAGGGCCTAAATGACATTTTTTGAGAAAAAAAGCCTTAAAAAGTGAGCCCATAAGTTCAAGGATGACTTTGAGAGCTTTTTAATACTAAACGGATGACTTTTAGGGGCCAAAATGCACTTTTTAAAATAAGGTCTTTTAGAAAACCGAGATTGAGAGTATTTTCTTTATTTTGATTTGTTATTGTTTCCTAATTAGCCTAGGTAACTTACTTAATTAGTTGTTTCCTACATAGTTTAGGTAATTGTTAATTATTTCTTTTATTTTAGTATTCTATTTCCTTCAAGTATTAGGGTTTGTAAGCCTATATAAAGTCTCCTCTTTCATTGTAAAACTTTAGAACTTTGATATTGATTAATTTGAATTGAGTTTTCACAATATTGTGAGCTTTTGAGAGATTTCTTGGATTAGAATTCTCAAATCCTTGAACTTATCAAGTTTGTTGAGCTGCAGACTTGTGACGTTCCGTAATCTTGGTTCCTAATCAATTGCGATTAGTGGGTTAAGGTTACACCCCAAGATTCTAGGGATTAAATTTGCCCTATGGTTGAGAGAAACTCCCTATCTTTTCATTTCAATTCGTTGTTTCTGTTTTCAATACGCATTCTTGGTTGGTTCCGCTTTATCACGATCTTGGAATCACAACACTTTTATCCTATTATTCCGGTTGCGGTCGTGAGAATCAACTTAAAATTATTAAGGGTATTTTTGAGTTTTTAGAAATGTTTTAAATTTTTCATTCAAAAATATGGTTGGAGTGATGAACGTGACACTTTTAATAAAATACAGTTATTAAATTATGAAAAAAAAATTGTAGGGTGAACTTAACAAATTTTTTTTAAAAGAATGACTAAATTGAGATTAAGTTAACATATTAATATGCATCATTTATTAGGGCACATCAATTGGTATCAGAGCAACAAAGAGGTAACCAACGTTTTCGTTCTAACATTTTTTATCTTTCCTATATTTTGTTGGATTCATAGTTTTCTTCTTTCCTACGTTTTCTTCTAGCAATCTTTGATCTGTGGTCTTTCTTTCCAAACACTAGTTACAATATATATATATATATATATATATATATATAATTGCTCCAAAGAAAATCCCTTGAATCAATAAAATTAAAATTTGATCAAGAAGTTGCAAAAAGTCAAAAAAAAAAAAAGGTTGATGGAGCCGAAATTGTGGACAACAAAAAACAAATTAGGGTTTTGGAAAATTGCTTGAAAGTTGTCAATTTCATCAAATCTTTCCAACATCCATTAAATTCATTATTTTCTTGCTTTCACTGTGAAATTGCATCTTATTTTGAAAAGTTTGCCAAAAAAATCTAAATCCTAGATTGCATTGTTTTAGTTCAAACTCGTAATGTTTTCAAAACTTGCACTCCGTATTGATAATTTCGTGGGTAAGAGAATCTCTTCAAGAAATTGTGAGTTTGTGAGTGAGAGAGTTTATACACGAGCAAATTGTGAGTTGTGTGTGTTGTCTCAAACATGTCTCAAGAAGGTAATGAAGCAGCTAAGGAAGGCCAGGAAAATTCAATTGAACGGATTGTCCGACTAATGGAATCTCAACGCTTGGAATCCCGTCAATTGATGGAGGATATTACTCAGCGGTTGGCTAGGCTGGAAGAAAAAGGGAAAACACAACCTCAAGGGAATCCACCTCGATCCCAATCGAGGAGGTGGCGGTATGTAAAGGAGGAGGATGAGTGGGTAAAAGGTGAATATGAGGCAGATAGGAGACATAATATGAGGAGAGGTGCAAGAGTAGACATGAAAGTTCTTACTTTCAATGGTAAGGATGATCCGGAGGAGTACCTAGATTGGGTTAGGAGAGTTAAAGTCTTTTTTGAGTGTAACCACTACACATAAACTCAAAAGGTGAAACTTGCATCTAAGGAGTTCACCGATTATGCTAGTGATTGATGGAAGCAATTAGTGAACAACCGAAGGAAGATAGGAGAGGGTCGCATTGACATGTGGGAATAAATGAAATGTGTAATGCATAGGAGGTTTGTCCAAAAATACTACCGTCGGAATTTGTTGAGGACTACTTATTGTTCTCCATTCTCTAGCACACCTAATAGACCCACGGTGGAGGAAAACAAGAGCATTAGCGATGTACCTATGAGGACTATTGTAGGGTCATCACAATGTAAGGAGAGATTTAGTGAAAATAAGGAGAGGTTGGCTAAAGAAAAAAGTGTGAATCAAGAAATAGCCGAGCAAAAGAAGAGGATATCTAGAGATAGGAAACAAGTGAATAGTGAGAGTGAGGAGAAAAATAAAGAATGTGTTGAGGAAGAATTGATAGAAATTAAACCCAAGTGAAGAGGCCGAGAAAAGTGAGTCTAGTGAGACCGAGATGAAAAATGAAAAGAGTGGGTTGATGGAAGAGAGTGAAAACCCGGGGGTTGAGAAAAGAATGGGTGAAGAAGACAAAAACATGAGGGTGAATACAAGAGAGATTGGGGGAGAAAAAGTTGAAGAGGTTTAGGACCAACAGAGAGTGGAACCAATCGTTCCTGCCATCCCAAGTGAGCTTAAGAGGGAGTTGGAAAAGAATCATAGTGAGGTATTCTACATCTCTACGAAGATACATTTTTATGCTAACATATTGCCTCAATTATCTCTTCCGCATACTGTTTCTTCTCTACAGGGTTTTGATGTGTTCACCGAATTAAGCAAGGAAGCTAGGAGCTTCAAATTGGATGATCAACTAGGTAAGGAGATTAGTGTCGTGCATTCACAATCTCAAAGGTATGATTCCATTCCTTTTTATGATACTAGTTTCTTGAAACTTGAGAATCATAATAGATTGTTTCTTGTTGATCACCATAACCTTGATGAGATATTTGAAATCCATGGAGTAGCTGTTTTGGATAAATTCTCTAATCACATGTGTGTTTTATTCTTAAGAAAGCTTGTAAGATCACATGTGTTCGGTTCTATGAGTTGTGCTAATAACTATGATCTTGTTGTGTTGCATGGAGCTAATGTGTTGATCATGGTTATACAAAAAAAGGACTTTGTTAGATTAATTTTCAAACCCGGTGAATGTTATGAGATTGTCGTTTTCCATACATTTTCGCAAGAGTTTGTCTTATTTTCTTTTGTGAATTGTAAGTCATTAAGTTTTGGGAAAGGTGATGATTCTCATAACTCTAAGGGGGAATTTGAAGAATATGGAGAGTTTGGATGTATTAAAATTCCTAAGCATGTGGACATTTTGTTCTTGAATATTAACGTTTCCTTACCACACATGACTAGGATATTGTCTCCTTGGATTGTGAATTTGTTATGTAGTGATAACCTTGATTATCTTGCTTTGCATAGTTTTATTAGAAGTCTTTCATAGGTTAAAGGAAGGATCATGGTGGAGCATGTGCTTGGCAATGTCATAAAATTGGACTTGATGGGTAAGGTTTATGTGAGTACATATTTCTCTATTGCTGATTTGCGTCCTTTTGATGTAGGTGATTCGAGGACAAATCCTTTCGAAGGGAGAGGGAATGATGAGAACCGTGGATCAAGCCAAGAACCAAGGCCTAAGCCAAGTGATACAATTATGTTCGTTTGGGTTCAAAGTCACTCAAGTCTATTCGAGGCCCAAGAAAAGGCGTTAACGCATGTTTTAGAAGCCCTTGAAGACAAACGGACACTTAACGACGTTGAAATGAAGACCTTGGAAAGGGTAGAGTATGCTTGGGAGATTCAAGGATTCTACATCAACTTGATTTGAGGATTCATTGGTGATTCGGGCTACATCAATGGATATTCAAACAATGGAGTCCATGGCAAAGACATGACTTGCTTCGTAAGCTTCAAAGACTCAAGGAATTACGTTAGGATCATCCAAGGATATTTGGGAATATTCGAGGGCCTAAATGACATTTTTTGAGAGAAAAAATCTTAAAAAGTGAGCCCATAAGTTCAAGGATGACTTTGTGAGCTTTTTAATACTAAATGGATGACTTTTAGGGGCCAAAGTGCACTTTTTAAAATAAGGCCTTATAGAAAACCAAAATTGAGAGTATTTTCCTTATTTTGGTTTGTTATTGTTTTCTAATTAGCCTAGGTAACTTACTTAGTTGTTTCCTACATAGTTTAGGTAATTTTTAATTGTTTCCTTTTATTTTAGGATTCTATTTCCTTCAAGTATTAGGGTTTGTAAGCCTATATAAAGGCTCCTCTTTCATTGTAAAACTTTAGAATTTTGATATTGATTAATTTGAATTGAGTTTTCACAATATTGTGAGCTTTTGAGAGATTTCTTGGATTAGAATTCTAAAACCCTTGAACTTATCAAGTTTGTTGAGCTGCAGACTTGTGGCGTTCCGTAATCTTGGTTCCTAATCAATTGCGATTAGTGGGTTAAGGTTACACCCCAAGGTTCTAGGGATTAAATCTGCCCTATGGTTGAGGGAAACTCCCTATCTTTTCGTTTCAATTCGTTGTTTCTGTTTTCAATCCGCGTTCTTGGTTGGTTCCGCTTTGTCACAATCTTGGAATCACAACACTTTTATCCTATTATTCCGGTTGCGGTCGTGAGAATCAACTTAAAATTATTCAGGGTATTTTTGAATTTTTAGAAATGTTTTAAATTTTTCATTCAAAAATATGGTTGGAGTGATGAATGTGACACTTTTAATAAAATACAGTTATTAAATTATGAAAAAAAATTGTAGGATGAACTTAATGAATTTTTTTTAATAATAGAATGACTAAATTAAGAATTAAGTTAACATATTAATATGCATCATTTATTAGGGCAAATCCAACAATGGTACTTGGCGATACCTATTGATTACTATTGACAAGGTATCAAATTATCATCTCCAACAATAGGTATCAAATTTATGATATTAAATTTATTTTTGATTAACTTTATTAATACTGTGTGCATTATCAATTATTTAAAGTATGACGATTGTTTTAATTAATTAATTTTTTTGTTAAATTAAATTTTTTTAAAAATTATAGTCATCATTTGTCATGATATAAAAATAAAAATAAATTATGAATTAATGATAATTCAATCGGCTATTGCCTCCAGGCCCTCCACCCGGCCGTGCGCGTCTTCGGTTATGTGAAGTCCTAAGAGAGATAGCACTAAGGTAAATTTTGGTACCCTTTATTTTGACTATTGGAGATGTTAGGACCTTCAATTATGTATCAAAATTTGTATTTGATACCCACTGTTGCATTTGCCCTAAGGAGACGGAACTTGGAGAAAACATGTCTCTCATCAATTAAAATCATGTTGTATTTGTAGAAAATAATAATTCTTGTGAATAATGGCATAACCTTTCCATTGATCGGAGAACATATTTATAGGGTTACAATACTTGGATTACAAGTTAACTTGATACAATAAGAACTAAGAGAAGAGTTATAATACAATATTAACTAGGAGACCTAACTAATTAATAGGGATAATATACCAAATATAACAACACTTTAATACAAATATATGGAAGAAATATTATTCTCTTATATGCCCCCGTAAGTTGGATCTCCGGGAGTAGACATGCCCAAACGGTTCGGAATCGACGGTTTGAACCGGAACCGAACCGCCCAACAAACCGCATAAACCAGAACCGTGAGGAACCGGAACCGTCCCTGAACCGGAATTGCCGGTTACACAGTTCGATTTTGGTTTCTAATTTTTCAAAACCGTGAACCGCCGGTTTGGAACCGGGAACCAGAACCGCCGGTTCCAAACCGTGAAAAATCGCCAAAATTTAAATTTTTTATTTTGAAATTGCCTTGTTTACTCTATAATTTCAAAAATGAAAAATTTACAAAGCTTCAAATATTCAAAAAATGCTTTGTACAAAGTTTTAAGATGAAATCTTTTTTAAATATAATTATAAGAAAATATTAAAAAAAAATTAAAAATTACGGTTTGGAACCGGAACCGGAAGCGGCTTAGCCGGTTCGGAACCGAAATCGTAACCGTGATTTGTCAGTTCGGTTACAGTTTGTTGTCTGGCGATTTTTGGAACCGGCGGTTCGGAACCGGAACCGGCGGTTCGAACCGTTTGGGCATGTCTACCCGGGAGGAGAGACCAATCTTGAGTAGGAGATGTTGAAAAAGTGCGAGGAAGCAGCTTGGTAAGGATATCAGCGAGCTGGTTTGCCGAGGAGATGTGAGATACCCGTAAGATATAGTCTTGGACTTGTTGATGGATAAAATGATAGTCGAGAGCAACATATTTCATGCAAAAATGAAATACTAGGTTGGAGCAGAGATTCGTAGCGCCGACATTATCACATATTTAAAAATTACTCCTTAATTAGAAACGCTTATGTTATAATATTGTTATGGCATAACACTTCGAATTCCTAATAAACGAGTCAACACGATTTTGTCTATTTATGTTTTAAGTTCAATTTATTTACCTGTTCATAGATTATATTTTTGGCTAATTGGACTATGCACGATAACAACGAAAGTGAGACAAGGTGATGGATGAGTTTTATACTCATCCGTAGGGTATTTTTCCGGCTTAGATTTAGCTAATTTTCGAGTTTTTATTATCTAATATGGGTTGTTAGTGCATTTTTGAAGTTTCAGGGACTGGAGGAGACAGTTATGAAATTTGGAGGTCTCAGGTGCTATTGCAGAATCTCTAGGGTTCAAAGTGCAAAGAGAGGAAAATTGGTAATCTGAAGCCATGCGGACGCATAAAGCGGCCGCACATATTCCAGAATGTCAAAGATTGGGATGCGAGCTCGCGCAAGGCAGCCGCATGGTTTTGTGATAAGTTATGCGGACGCATTAAGCGGCCGCATAGCGCCGTATATTTTGTTGCCCTATTTTATGGTTAAGTGTTTTGTTCAGCCGAAAAACTTGATATATAAGCAGCCCTGTAGGTCTTAGAAGGGAGAGTTCTTTTTGGAGAGAAAACTGTTTGGGTAGTGCTTGTAATCATTTCTTAGTCTTTTCTTTCAAGAATTCAAGGATGGATAATTAATTGATTTTGGTTTTTGTTTCAATCATGAGGAACTAATCTCATTATCTAGGAATTGGAGGTAACTCTGTATCAAAGATTTATGCCGTAATATAGTTCTTATTCAGTTCATTGGTTCTAGTCATTCATAAAAGTATTTTTATCGAATCTTCCTGTGTTGTCTTTGCGTGTAGGTAATTTCAACTATTAGATTATCAGGGTTTGATGAATTGCACGATCCGAATGCATAAGTCATATGTTTGCCATCTTTTATGAATGTTCTTTCTTATTGATTCATAATCTTGCTAAGATAAGGAAGAGATTAATTGTTCCTAAATTCTTAAAGGATCACTGCTTGTTATATCAAGAAAGTATAACAACTAGGGATACTAAGCCTGCAAATCATGATTCAAGCGTTCCAGTCTTTACCTTTGTGAACCAATACTAGAACTGAGCTGATACATAAATTAGGAAGGCATAAATCTAAGATACAGAGTGAATCCCAATTTCTAGGTCTCCCAATTCTTGTTAAATCTCCGAAATACTTGCTTTGTAATTAGTAGTAGTAATTGCTGTTTAGTTAATTTAGTTAATAATCTCAAACAATCTTTATTTACTTTAATTATCAATCAAAGTTGGTAGTTAGTTTGCTAAATCAAACTCAAGTCTCCGTGGATCGACCCTTGTCCTGTGCAGCTATACTCCGGTATACTCGTGCACTTGCGAGGTTATAATATCATTTATCAATTTTTTGGCGCCATTGCCGAGGACTTGGGTTTTCCTGATTTAGTTCAATTAGCTATAATTAGCTTTCTGGATTCCTGCAGTTTATGCATGGTCGTCGGCCATTTAATCCCACTCTGGCTGAGATTAACGACGGCAATAATTGATAAGTTAGGTAAGAACAATAGAGTAGAAGAACCTGAAGGTGGACCATCGCTTTTCAAAACTGAAATTCTCGATTTAAAACAGGACCATTAAACAGTCACAATGAGAGAACCACCTCGTCCTATGAAGGACTACGCTCGTCCTAAGATTGATTCTTCGCCCTTTTGCATTGTTTTACCTACGGTTGCAAGGAATTATGAGTTGAAGAGTCTTCACTTCAACATGCTCCCATCCTTTCATGGGATGGCTTCTGAGGACCCTTTAACATTCATCCGTGACTACTTTTCAACTGTTCAAAATTTTCCCTTGAGAACTTTAATTAACTGAAGACCATTTACAGATGCGCTGCTTCCAATACACTTTGAAGGATGCAGCAAAAACCTGGTTCATGTCTTTAGCTCCAAGCAGTTTGACCACGTGGGGAGGGGTGTATAACACTTTCATAAGCAAATATTACCCTCACCCCACATTGACAGAGATGAGAAAAAAAAAATTCAACAAGAACAAGGTGAGGCATTCCATGAGGTATGGGACAGATTTAAAACATTGTTAATCCAATGTCCTCACCATGAATTTTCAGTACACTGCTTGAATCAAACTTTTTATGATGCACTAACTCAGAGCTGCCAAGTTATGGTAGACAATGTTGCAGACACCAGCAGAAACTACAACATTATTTGAGATGCTTGGTGGCAATTCTCAACAGAAAAGTGTGAGAGGTAAGCCAAGAGGTATTATGAAGTGAACTCCAACAGTAATATGAATGACAACATGTTGACAAGAATGGCTGCTCAGTTGGATTCACTTGTTTCTAATTCTAAAACTCCTGTAATCAATGAAGCATGCGCAATCTGTGGTATATATAATCATGCTACTAACATGTGTCCTTCCAGAGAACAGTTTCCTGAATACTTGCAACAGGTGAATGCAATGAATTCTTATTTTCTTTTGTGAATTGTAAGTCATTAAGTTTTGGGAAAGGTGATGATTCTCATAACTCTAAGGGGGAATTTGAAGAATATGGAGAGTTTGGATGTATTAAAATTCCTAAGCATGTGGAGATTTTGTTCTTGAATATTAATGTTTCCTTACCACACATGACTAGGATATTGTCTCCTTGGATTGTGAATTTGTTATGTAGTGATAACCTTGATTATCTTGCTTTGCATAGTTTTATTGGAAGTCTTTCATAGGTTAAAGGAAGGATCATGGTGGAGCATGTGCTTGGCAATGTCTTAAAATTGGACTTGATGGGTAAGGTTTATGTGAGTACATATTTCCCTATTGCTGATTTGCGTCCTTTTGATGTAGGTGATTCGAGGACAAATCCTTTCGAAGGGAAAGGGAATGATGAGAACCGTGGATCAAGCCAAGAACCAAAGCCTAAGTCAAGTGATACAATTATGTTCGTTTGGGTTCAAAGTCACTCAAGTCTATTCGAGGCCCAAGAAAAGGCGTTAACGCATGTTTTAGAAGCTCTTGAAGACAAACGGACACTTAACGACGTTGAAATGAAGACCTTGGAAAGGGTAGAGTATGCTTGGGAGATTCAAGGATTCTACATCAACTTGATTTGAGGATTCATTGGTGATTCGGGCTACTTCAATGGATATTCAAACAATGGAGTCCATGGCAAAGACATGACTTGCTTCATAAGCTTCAAAGACTCAAGGAATTACGTTAGGATCATCCAAGGATATTTGGGAATATTCGAGGGCCTAAATGACATTTTTTGAGAGAAAAAAGTCTTAAAAAGTGAGCCCATAAGTTCAAGGATGACTTTGGGAGCTTTTTAATACTAAATGGATGACTTTTAGGGGCCAAAGTGCACTTTTTAAAATAAGGCCTTTTAGAAAACCGGAATTGAGAGTATTTTCCTTATTTTGGTTTGTTATTGTTTCCTAATTAGCCTAGGTAACTTATTTAGTTGTTTCCTACTTAGTTTATGTAATTTTTAATTGTTTCCTTTTATTTTAGGATTCTATTTCCTTTAAGTATTAGGGTTTGTAAGCTTATATAAAGGCTCCTCTTTCATTGTAAAACTTTAGAACTTTGATATTGATTAATTTGAATTGAGTTTTCACAATATTGTGAGCTTTTGAGAGATCTCTTAGATTAGAATTCTCAAACCCTTGAACTTATCAAGTTTGTTGAGCTGGAGACTTGTGGCGTTCCGTAATCTTGGTTCCTAATCAATTGCGATTAGTGGGTTAAGGTTACACCCCAAGGTTCTAGGGATTAAATCAGCCGTATGGTTGAGGAAAACTCCCTTTCTTTTCGTTTCAATTCGTTGTTTCTGTTTTCAATCCGCGTTCTTAGTTGGTTCCGCTTTGTCACAATCTTGGAATCACAACACTTTTATCCTATTATTGCGGTTGCGGTCGTGAGAATCAACTTAAAATTATTAAGGGTATTTTTTAATTTTTAGAAATGTTTTAAATTTTTCATTCAAAAATATGGTTGGAGTGATGAATGTGACACTTTTAATAAAATACAGTTATTAAATTATGAAAAAAAATTGTAGGATGAACTTAACGAATTTTTTTTAATAATAGAATGACTAAATTGAGAATTAAGTTAACATATTAATATGCATCATTTATTAGGGCAAATCCAACAATGGTACTTGGCGATACCTATTGATTACTATTTACAAGGTATCAAATTATCATCTCCAATAATAGGTATCAAATTTATGATATTAAATTTATTTTTGATTAACTTTATTGATACTGTATGCATTATCAATTATTTAAATTATGACGGTTTTTTAATTAATTAATTGTTTTGTTAAATTAAATTTTTTTAAAAATTATAGTCGTCATTTGTCATGATATAAAAATAAAAATAAATTATGAATTAATGATAATTCAACTGGCTATTGCCTCCAGGCCCTCCACCCGTGCGCGTCTTCGGTTATGTGAAGTCCTAAGAGAGATAGCACTAAGGTAAAATTTGGTACCCTTTATTTTGACTATTGGAGATGTTAGAACCTTCAATTAGGTATCAAAATTTGTATTTGATACCTACTGTTGCATTTGCACTAAGGAGATGGAACTTGGAGAAAACATGTCTCTCATCAATTAAAATCATGTTGTATTTGTAGGAAATAATAATTTTTGTGAATAATGGCATAACATTTCCATTGATCGGAGAACATATTTATAGAATTACAATACTTGGATTACAAGTTAACTTAATACAATAAGAACTAAGAGAAGAGTTATAATACACTATTAACTAGGAGACCTAACTAATAGGGATAATATACCAAATATAACAACAATTTAATACAAATATATGGAAGAGATATTATTCTCTTATATGCCCCCGTAAGTTGGATCCCCGGGAGGAGAGACCAATCTTGAGTAGGAGATGTTGAAAGAGCGCGAGGAAGTAGCTTGGTAAGGATATCAGCGAGCTGGTTTGCCGAGGAGATGTGAGATACTTGTAAGATATAGTCTTGGACTTGTTGACGGATAAAATGATAGTCAAGAGCAACATATTTCATGCAAAAATGAAATACTGGGTTGGAGCAGAGATTCGTAGCGTCGACATTATCACAATAGATGACTGGTTGGCGTGCCAAGCTCACCGAGAAGAGAGGTGATCTAGTGGACCTCGGCAGCTATTGCTGCAACTGCTCGGTACTCGACTTCAGTCGAGGAGCGAGCAATTGTACACTGCTTTTTCGAGCTCTAGAAGATGGGGTTTCGACCAAGATACACTATGTAAGCACTCCTGGAGGTAAAATCACTTTTGTTACTTGCCAAGTCTGCATCAGTGAATACATGAAAGTCGAGAGACGACTAGCGATAAAGAAAGATGCCATGATCAATGGTATCATTGAGATAGCGAAGCAGGCACTTGGTGGCGAGCCAGTGATCCAAGGTGGGCCGATGCATAAACTGGGAGAGCTTGTTGATGACATAGGCATTGTCCGGGCGGGTGAGAGAGAGATACTGAAGACTCCCAACCACCACTCGGAACTCGGTGGGTCAGTCAGAGCAGTGCCCGACTGAAGTGTGAGAAATGGTGAGGTCGCAAGGGGTAATGTCACTAGGCGAGCATCAGACATACCAGTGCGAGCAAGGAGGTCGGCTGTGTATCCTCGTTGGGAGAGGAGAAGCCCAGTAAACCGAGGAACCACTTCCACGCCGAGGAAGTAATGAAGGTTGCCGAGGCTTTGAGTGAGAACTGAGCAGCGAGAACAGTGATGAAATACTGCATTGCCTTGGTATTGTTGCCAGTGATGATGTTGTCATCAACATAGACGAGAAATAGAAGGGTGATGCCGGCCTCGTTAAAGATGAATAAGGAGGTATTGATGTGCAAATAAATGCAATAAAGTGTACGTAAGTACGAGTTATTAATCCCACATGGAATGTACGTAATTTTTACTCCAACTAATTATATTTGAGCGAAAATAAATTGAGAATAAAAACTAAAAACTAAAAATAAAAAGTTAACATGATTGGATGGAAGGATCAATTGCGTTTTACTTGATTTGTACATGGACAAATTTTTTGCAAAAATTAGTTTAGGGACGAATCCCAAAAAGGTCGAGAAGGATAGGGACCATTTGTTTAATTTGCCCTAGAATTATTGGTGAATAGAAATACTACCAACAAAGGCTTGTAAACAGAACAAAATAGTAGTCGACAAGGGCAGTTCGGGGGCGGTTATACATAATACTATATTCATTCTCCAATTCAATTTTATACCCTATTAGTCATTACCACCACATTCCCCACCGGAGAATCAATTTGTTTTCACGTATCCATTCCCAACGGATAACAGTTAATCGGAGAATACCTACAGATAATTGGTCAACCAAACAATTTAGTTTAAAATAATTTAATGATTAGAAATAACTCAAAAAAAAAAAAAAAACCTTTCAAAGAAAATGCTCCCTCCGTCCTTAAATTATTTTCTTGCTTTCCTTTTTCGTTTGTCCAAAAATAATTATTTTGTTTGAAAGTTTTCTTTTTAGGACAATACTTTTACTATTTTACCCTTACTTTTTCTTCTTACTTTAATTATGGGCTAGATGCACATGGACATTAAAAGAAACTACACACTATATCAATTTAATCAAGTCAATCATTTTTTCTTAATTCGTGTACCGGGTTAAACAAGACAATAATTTAGGGACGGAGGGAGTACTATTTAATCAAGTTCATGTGACTTGATAAAGGATAATATTTTGACTTATAACTCATCACAATCATGTTCGTAAAAGCTAAAAAGTCTAATTAAGTAATTGTGTACGAGACAAATTCACCAAATATTTAAAAAGTTTTATTAAGTGATGAAAAGGAGTAAGCGACAGCGACGGATTCGCATGATTGAGAATGATGTTAAATTTTACTCCCTCCGTCCCGGATAAATGTTTCTAGTGGACAAAACACAGGAATTAAGAAATATAATTAATGATGTGCTGTAAAATGTGTTCAGACAATAATACCCATGAATCTAATTGAATTCAACTATTTTAAATAATTGAGTTTCTTTGAGATATGTTATATTAAATAAAACTTTAAGGGTATATCAGAAAGAATGATAGAAAATATGTAAATCAAAAGATTTTAGAAACATTAGTTAGGACATCCCAAAATAGAGAGTATGAATATTTATCTTGGACAGAGGGAGTAGTGTTTTACATCTGACATATGTTTACCGAGGTTATATGGTAAATACTTGTATAGATAAGGGTAAAATTATTACTAAACAAACAATTCGGGTAACGGTTCGGAGAATGGGGCGGGTACTACTAATACCAAAGTCGTGATAGAGTTATAATTCCTTTAGCAATTCTTTTCCATTCTGACATTTATTTCTTTCCTTATTTTGTAAATGTATTTCTAGTAGGTTTCTTTTATTTCTTTCCTTATTTTGTAATTGTATTTCTAGTAGGTTTCTTTTAGCTTGCTCACCAAGTATACCTCTTGTATATATTCTATAGAGATGAATAAAATTAATTGAGCTTTTCAATATTCTTCAATCTCTTATATGGTATCAGAGCAATAATTCTGGATACCTGTACAACCATGGCTGCCGCTGCTGACTCTTCAATTTTTCTTCCAAATTCCGGTGAACCCAATAAACTCCTAGTCGTCGTCTCTCTATCTCATGTTCTAAAACTCACCACCACCAACTATATTGCTTGGAAAATCCAAGTTGAAGCCACCCTCCTTGGCCATGACTTATTTCAATACATTGATGGCACACTTCTCACTCCACCAGAATACATCACCCCAGTCGCTTTGGGTGTCTATGTTACCCATGGTTATGCCCCTATACCAAGAACAAACTTGATCCTCGCTCAACTCCTTGTGTTTTTGTTGGTTATTCTCTAACCCAAAGTGCTTACTATTGTCTTGACCTATCCACAAATAAAATCTACACCTCTCGCCATGTCAAGTTCGTTGAGCACATTTTTCCCTTCCAGTCTCTCACTCCCTCCCCGACCTCTGCTTCATCGGTCAGTGACTGTTGCTCTCACACCTTGCCCATCCTCCCAACTTCATTTCTACCTACTGCTCCTCTCTCCTCGTCATTACAGTCTTCCACCCTTTCTTCACCACCTTCTGGTTATACATCTTCAGATATGTCCTCCCCTACATCAACTTCACCACCCAACCTTCCAGCTCCAGATTCTGTCCGTTCCCAGACCAGTCCGCCTCCTCCTGGCTCGCCTTCTCGCCCAGCCCGAACCCCTTCCAGTTCTGCCGGCTCCCCTTCTACCTCTTCCCCCTCTTCCTCTCCATCTTCCTCTCCACCATCTTCCTCTCCTCCCAGACGACTTGTTACTCATCTTCAGAACAACATTACCAAGCCCATACAAAAATTAAATCTTCAAACCTCTCTCCAAAATCCTGACATTGAACCTTCCACCATTACTCAAGCCTTAAAAATCCCGACTTGGTGCAATGCAATGCAACAAGAATTTGATGCCTTGCTCCGTAACAATACTTGGGAGCTTGTTCCATCTTCCTCTTCTCAGAATGTGATTGGGTGTAAATGGGTTTTCCGAACCAAATATAATCCCGATGGTTCAGTTTCACGCCACAAAGCTCGTCTTGTGGCTAAGGGCTTTCATCAGAGACCTGGCCTTGATTATTCTGAGACCTTCAGTTCTGTTGTCAAACCGTCAACTGTACGCACTATTTTATCTCTTGCCACTGTCCACAGCTAGCCGCTCCGTCTAGTAGACATTAATAATGCCTTTCTTCAAGGCTCTTTGACTGAGGATGTCTTTATGTCTCAACCTCCTGGGTTTGTTGATTCTTCTAATCCCACTCATGTCTGTAAGCTTCGTCAAGCCATCTATGGTCTTAAGCAAGCGCCTCGGGCTTGGTACATTGAGCTCAAAGCCTATCTTGTTTCTATTGGGTTTCATAACTGTGTATCTGACACATCTTTGTTTGTCCTTCGTCATACTTCTGATGTTATTTATCTCCTTGTCTATGTTGATGACATTGTCATCACTGGCTCCAATCCCACACTTCTTGAGTCTTTCATTACTACTCTTTCCTCTTGATTTTCTTTAAAGGACTTAGGCCCTCTTTCCTATTTCCTTGGTGTCGAGGTTATCCCTACTTCTCATGGTCTCTTCTTGAGCCAACACAAATACATCCAAGACATTCTTACTCGTTCTCACATGACTGATGCAAATCCAGTTGCCACACCCTTAGCCGTACATCCCTCTCTCTCGGCTAGCTCCAGTCCTTCCATCTCCAATTCATCCGACTATCGGGCTATTGTTGGGAGTCTGCAATATTTGTCTCTCACCCGGCCTGATATCTCCTTTGTGGTTAATCGACTCTCCCAATTTCTCCAGCGACCTACTGAGGATCATTGGTTAGCTCTCAAACGGGTTCTTCGATATTTAGCTGGCACATCTACTCATGGTCTTTTTCTGCGCAAATCGTCACCTTCTTTATTACATGCCTTTACTGATGCTGATTGGGCCGACGATAAAGACACCTTTGTTTCTACTACTGGTTATGTTATCTACTTGGGTTGTAATCCAATATCATGGGGTTCTCGCAAACAACGCACTTTAGCTCGCTCCTCCACCGAAGCAGAGTATCGTGCAGTTGCCGCTGCCACAGCAGAAATTTTGTGGATTCGAAATCTGCTCCAGGAACTTGGTATTTCACTACCGTCTACTCCATCAGTATTCTGTGATAATCTTGGTGCCACTTATGTTGCAGCAAATCCTAAGTTCCATACACGGATGAAACACCTTAGTCTGGATTATCATTTTGTGCGCGAGTATGTTCAGAACAAGTCCTTACGGGTTACTCACATTTCTGGGGATGATCAAATCGCCGATGTTCTTACCAAGCCCTTGGCTCGGGCTCGTTTTCATCATCTTATATCCAAGATTGGCCTTTCCTCACAGTCGTCCATCTTGCGGGGGCATGATAGAGTTATAATTCCTTAGCAATTCTTTTCCATTCTGACATTTATTTCTTTCCTTATTTTGTAAATGTATTTCTAGTAGGTTTCTTTTATTTCTTTCCTTATTTTGTAATTGTATTTCTAGTAGGTTTCTTTTAGCTTGCTCACCAAGTATACCTCTTGTATATATTCTATAGAGATGAATAAAATTAATTGAGCTTTTCAATATTCTTCAATCTCTTATAAGCCGAACCATTCCCCATTTTTCATCTCGGTTACTCCTCGTTACCCGCCCCATATCTAGTCAAACCAGTTAATAATCATTAACTTTGGTTTAATTCAATTTGATAACCATGGTTCGGTTCGAAATTTTTAAGCTGACAAAGTAGGCATTGCGAAGTGTTGTATTGATTTATTAATATTACTCTTGTAAGCATACGTACACTTTATCCGTACTTTGAAATCTGTTATGTCTATGTCACGATCGAGCAACATTTAGATGACCAATCAGGCTTGAAAAGGCACGGGATCAAGAGTATATTAGGGTTGACAAATTAAATAAGTAGCAGATTCGAATTGTAGTTTGTGATAATACAACAACTTGCCCTTTAGCGAGCTTCAACAACAGACATTGTTGCTTCATTAATAGAAATATTTCCCACGCTAGCTGATCCAGAGTCTGAAAGTACATAATTTGGCTTTCTAAAAATAAATGCAGGTTGAGTAGGAGAATGAAGAGCTGTTTCATTACACAACATGAAAGCTACTTCAGACATGGTTGGTCGAGCTCCGGGAAGTTCTTGAACGCACAAAAGGCCAACATGGATGCATCTCAGTACTTCATGATCCTTATACGAATCTCTTATTGATGGATCAACTATATTCAAGGCTATGCCTTCTCTCCACAGTTCCCAAACCTGAAACAGTGCAGGGTAAAATATGATTTTCAAGTGTGAATACGCATGCATTTTAGCAGTTTAGGTACTTACATGTCCAATTAAGTTGACGGAATTCTCCATGAAAAAACTGCTATTCTTTCTTCCACTGATGATCTCTAATAGTAGAACTCCCAAGCTAAAAACATCTGATTTAATCGAAAACATTCCTTCCATTGCATATTCTGGTGACATATAACCACTGCAATCAAACTTTCATAAGTAACTTATAAATGAGATGACTTCAATAGCTCTTTCCTTCTCTCTCTCTCTCTCTCTCTCTCTCTCTCTCTCTCTCTCTCTCTAATGCATGGAAAACTTACTATGTCCCGACAACTCTACGTGTTGTTGCTTCAACTTGATCCCCTCCAAATATTCTGGCCATCCCAAAGTCAGATATTTTTGGGTTCAAGGCCGCATCGAGTAAAACATTACTTGCTTTCAGATCCCTATGAATGATTCTAAGTCTTGAATCTTGATGAAGATACAGCAGCCCTCGAACAATCCCCAAAATGATGTCAAATCGTTTTCTCCAATCTAACTGTGCGGCATTCTCTTTATCTGGGATACAAAAAGAAAATTCATTCATATAAACATAGATTCATCCAAGAAAATTAACCTTTAAGCTTAGTTTGTTTCACGAAAAATAATATCTAGTAGTATTTTTCTCATTTTCCGGAGTTTGGTAATGCTATGAAAATATGTTCAATATAAAACATTTTACGATCACCTGAAAAATGAACCATACACTAAGAAAAATGATCTACGGAGGTTCCCCTCCGTAACTTATTTTCCAAAATAATGCCTCAAGAGTCTAGCTTTCAAACTCAATGGATGACATCTCTTCACCTGCCACTCCCCCACCCCACCTCAGAAACCACATACTACACCACCAGCTTTTTCCCTTCTCTCTCATGCACAACTATTACGTATTTATTTTTTTTTATAAAATTAAAAGTGAATAAAACACACTTTATATTATATATTCTTATTAAATTTGCTATATATACTATTTATAATTTATATGAAATATTAATTTTTAACAAAAATAATAATTGTATAAATTCATAATTACTTCGGTCACATTTTCAATGTGTTTACTAAACACTTGAAATTATCTTCTAAGCATTTTTAAGAAATTTACCGAAAACTTAAAAGTGAAAATTTTTTATTTCCAAAAAGAGTTTTCCAAAAATCATTTTTAAGAAATAGTTCTCCTTGAAACAAACGAAGTCTTGACATCGCAAATGCTAAAAGAGCTGAATCAGAAGTTCAAAAAAAGGGAACATACCGAAGATAAAATAGTCTAAACCTTTATTTGGCAAGTACTCATAAACTAGCATTTTTTCTTCTTTTTGAACGCAATATCCCAGAAGCCGTACGAGATTCCTATGCTGGAGTTTTGCTATTAGGGTAACTTCGTTCTTGAATTCTTCCATTCCTTGCCCTGAACTGTTTGATAGTCTTTTGACAGCTATCTCCTGCCCATTCTGTAGCTGACCCTGATATTACGTACAATTCAGAAATACTACAAAAATTACTCTTTAATTAGAAACGCTTATGTTATAATATTGTTATGGCATAACACTTCCCAATAACCGAGTCAACACGATTTTGTCTATTTATGTTTTAAGTTCACTTTATTTACCTTAAAGATGTTAAACGGGCTAGTCCTAGCGGTTTCGGGCCAGCCCTAACGGGTTGTAGCCCTAACGGGCCGTGGACTAAACGGTCCATTTTTCGGGCCACTAATATTACAAACCTAACCCTAACCTTAGCGGGTTTCGGGCTAAACGGGCCACTATCGGGCCACGATTAAACATATAATATAATAATATTTTAAAATAGTGAATCGATAAACCATTCATAACTTTGATAGTTTCTTGTGTTTTTCAAAAGAAATATAAACTAAACATTTTTTTACATCGATGTCTTATAATTTCCAACTTGTTATTCTCAAAATAAATAATATAATAGCTCTACTAAGTAGTTCTTTCCAAAATTTTTGTTTATATTTCAATATTTATTTACAAGTACACAAAGAAAACCTGTAATAAGAAGGATAAATGTGTTTGACTTTGGATTAAAGGTTGTTTGTTTTATTCTCATGGTGGTTATTTTACATATCTCCTAAACTTTTTACGGCTTAATTAATATTACGCGGGCTGGCGGGCCAACCCTGAAACCTAGCGGGCCAGCCCTAACGGGCCGCGGGTTAAACGGGCCAGCCCTAAAAAGCCCTGATTTTAAACGGGCCAAAAATATTGAACACTAACCCTATTTTTTTCGGTTTAAACGGGTCAACCCTACGGGCCGCGGCCCTTTTAATATCTCTAAATTTTACCTTTTAATAGATTATATTTTTGGTTGATTGGACTATGGACGATAACAACGAAAGTGAGACAATGTTTTTAATTTTTTGATACTTTAGCCATGAAATCAATTAACTCGATTTTATGAAATTCTAGGAAAGTTACCTTATAAACTGATCCAAAGCCACCTTCTCCAAGTTTGTTAGCAATAGCAAAATTTTCTGTCGCAGCAACTAGAACGTTTAAATCAAACACACACAAATCTGCATTTGTCCCATTTTCACTCATATCCTTCCTCGTTGAAGACCCTTCGAGAGAAGTGCTAGTTTTGAAATTGAATAAAGCTTCACGTTGTCTTTGCTTGGCTGTCCTTGAACAAACAGTTCAACATTAGCTAGGATCGCAGAACAAATTAATACTAATGTCAATCATTTTCTGAAGTGATTCTCATGGGAGTCATCAATTCCAACAGCTATAAGAGTTATCAAAACTTATATGTAGGGTTCGCTAACATGTGCCTGAAGACTCATTTTAAAAGATTAGAAATAGTAAGTTTTGTCTTGATTCTTGATGAATGCAATGTACAAGTTCCAATGTCATTAAGGAAGTTCATGAGACAGTGCATACTATTTTTAGATTCTTTAAATTAAAATATACACTTAGAGCACATGTTAGCTTTTACTATATCTGTTCCAAAATAATTGTCGTTTTAGTAAAATTTTTTTGTTTCAAAAAAATTGTTGCGATAGGATTTCAAAAAACATTTATCCATATTTTACCAAAATTACCCTTATTTATTACTCTAATTAAAGAGGGTTTAATAGGAAGAAAGAGAGAAATACTCCTACAAATAGTTAAACTTGAATAAGGGTATATCAATCTTTTTAAAAACTTCCTTAATATGTGTGTAAATTGCTAAAACGACAATTATTTTGAGAGGAATGTAGTACCTATTATGTATGGTACTCCATCTGTTCTAGGAAAAGAGTCTAATATTTTATTTTGAGATGTTTCATTTAAAAGTCCACTTTTAAAAATTATTCTTACAATCTCCATAATTTTTCAACTTTATCTTCCATATGCGATGTTAACTATGTTCAAATATTTTTGTAATTATAACAAATTCTAACGATAGTTATATAGCTTATTACTTTCTAACTTATTATTGATTAGTAAAAGAGCACATCTTTTAATGATTGTACTATTAGATAAGGGGAATATGAAAACCGAAATTCGGCCTACCTCGCTTTTTCCTTGCGAACCAAAATGCCATTAAAAGTATGAGAACAACTGCGGCAATAGATAGTATCACCAGTCCCGCAATTTGGCGTCCATTAAAGCTCTTCGATTTTTGATATTGAGCTGAAAAAAGGAGTAGGAGACCTCCATTATACCTCATTAACCCCCAACACACTTATATGTATGTGTTTACCATCTAGGACTGATAGAAGAATAACAATGTGGCTTAAAGTGTATTAAAATATACTAACAGGATTTTTTTCTAAAAAATATGCATAATAGAGGGGACCTTATTGAAAGTTATGATGATTTGATTATGACCAACCATAGTTATGAATTTCGTTTTGTATCGGTATCGGTTTCGGTCAAAAATAATTTCGGCCTGTACCGGCCCAAAATTGAAACATAACAAATTTTAAATTTTTAATAATATTAAATAATTATTTAAGTTAATAAATTAAAGTCGAGGTTGAGGATTAAATTAAAAGTGTTTTTACGAAGTTTGGTATAGACTTCTATTTAGTTAAATATTATATAACTTAGCATATAATGTCACCTTCTAATTCATTATATGCTTGACACCTATATTTATGTATATAATTTTTACAAAAAAAAGATACATATTTTTTTTTAAGTAAAATAGAAAACTCCATTTCAATCATTTCTGGTTTAAAATGCATTTCTTTTTCTTTGCACACTTGTAAAATAGATACATATATATTTAGCACTATATGAAGATGCCAACTCCAAAAAAATAAATAGAAAAGTTATGTTTGACTACTCAATGCTAAGCTTTAGAATTAAAATTAGATAAACAATTTATACTCTAAAAAATTCAAATTATTTTTTCTTCAAATTCAATTTCAAACTTTATAATTAAGTATCGAAACATATAGTATAATTGAAAAATATAAGCATGTGAATTGATGTGTACCTAGTTCAGCTTTGTCCACGCGTATGTACAAGTCCTGGCCCCCATCAAAATATTGCTTTGTATCTGACATGTCACCGTACCAGTTAATGCAACCGGTCCTACTGCTAAAATTGGCACTAGCATACCCCAAGCATGAGCAATTCCTCAAGCACATCTCCTCACATGCTTTCAATCCTAAACTCCTGTTCACACGTGCCGTTGACGAGTCTGGGACCTTCACATGTTCTATCTTCATAAACCCCTCTCCATTCCCGCATACGTTGACCCCAAGCTTCCTTGTACACCCGCTCGAACCAACCCTCTGGTCCCAGTCGGTTATTGACTTGGGCTCGAACCCTGGGAAGCACTTGCACTGGAATGAACCCGCGGCCGACGCAACGTCGCAATACCCAAATGAACCACAATTGTTATAGTGGTCGCATTGGTCCGTGGGTGCGGACCAGATTTCATCCCATCTACCGTTGCTCTCGCGCCACGTAAACCTCTTGACATTTCCCGAGTCAGTCACTGTCATTCTTGAGAAAATCGATGCATTAAGCAAACCCCAAACAACTGTGACCTCATCCTGATTGTCTACGAAGCTCCCATTAAAGAGGGCTCTGCCTGTCATCTCGGGCACACCGCTCCACCCTAGACCTGACCATGTCCCGGCTCGCCATATCGGGGTCCTACCCTGGTACAAGAACATTTGGGTTGAGCCGACAAAATCCATTTTGAATGAATACTGCCCGGTCCCTGGATCATCTCCAGACTTCCAAGATGTCAGGAACCGGTTCAAACCCGTTTGCCGATCCCACCCGATTTTCATATTGGGAAGCGTAGTATCAGTAGGATGATCAAAGCTTTGCCAAACAACAAACCCATCGCCTTCACCTTGAAACAGTACTAAATTCCCTGAATCCAAGAGCTGACCGAAAGAATTACTCGTCGTGCCCCTCGCAGTAACATTAGTAGACCATATATCATTCCGATCATCGTCGCGCAAAATGAGATTCCCGGTGTCATCAATGGATAAAACACCGCCAGAGGAGTTGATGAGTGGATGGTCTCTATTGGCAACCCAAACAATAGTACGCACAGAAACTTTGTTATACCAAATACCCACATAGCGATTGGTAGAATTGTTGAGACTAAAGAATCCAAGAGCGAAACTCTCTCCATTAGAGACCAATATGTCGCCGTCTCTAATGGGGCGAGTGGAGGTAATGGTGTCAATGGATTTGCAAAACGGGAGAAGTAGAAAGAGATGAAAAGAAGATATTACAAGAAAGTAGTTCTGGTGATCGTGCATGGACATGGCTATGATTTTTCAACAATTTTGCTGTCAAAAATCAAGAGGATACTAGGGTGAAGTCACCATTTATTATTTATGCACCTCTGGATGATAGTATACGCCCTTATTGCATTGATTTACTCTATTTCTAGCAAGATGTGGCCTTTTAAGTGCATACTAATGAGTTGAAAAGTCTAAAATATACAAGTATAAAACTAAAATATTACTGTCAAGCTAAAAAGTCTTGTGAGTTAAAATTATTAGGTCTCTAAACGTTGAAGGGAAAATGATGTAACCTATATTTCGAAACCATATATGTTGTCAAACCCATTTTCCTGACAACCTGTATTTTATTATTGGCTAAATATTCTAAATACATCAAGTGAGTGTATTTTATTATCGGCTAAATGATTTCTCTATCCTGTATCAGATAGAGTATTTTAAAATTTTACACATCTTCGACGCACACAATATTTCCACAGCCTTTGACAAGTTTTATCGCGCCAATCAAATATGAAAGATTTATTTTTCTAGCTCATTTAATGAAATGCATAATTTTTCAAAGAAGCCGATTTCTACAATACGCTCAATTCAAAAATCTTCTCAAAGAACTCAATGAAAAGCTTTCAAGTTGTACTATATATTGCAATCCTTGACCCTTGAGAAGACACAGAGAACAAACAACTTAAGAACATTATTGCAGTTATTCTACTCATTTTCATACACTCTCACTTAACTCAACATTTGCAAATATTATTTATTGAGAGTTTTTGAGAAAACCTCTATAACTAATACTTTCACTTGAAAAACTATCCTTTGAGAGAGAATTTCGTAGTGAGAATATTTGTACCAAAACTAGTGTAAATTTGAGAAACAATCCTTGGTGAAGGCTTGATTGTAAAGGTTTTGAGCATTTTTTCTTTTTTTTTCTTTTTATTTTTTAAAGAGGATTAATAGTGGTTCCCCACTTATCTCTGATGACTCGAACCCATTACCTATCGGTTGTAGGTAAAGTGTCTTACCAACTAAGCTGCACTTACTTGTCAAAGGTTTTGAGTCTAGTAAGTCAAATAGTTGGATATTAATTTTACCCGCAAAGGATAAACAAGTGGATTAAAAATCTTAAGCAAAGGCTCAGGGAGTGGACGTGGACCTTGAGGATTAGAAAGTCGAACCACGATAAATTGTTGCGTTTGATTCATTCTCCCTTGACTCTTTACTTCCCGCATAATTTATGTTTTTTAATATATATTATTGCATAAATATTATGAGTTAATAATTTAGAAATTCAAGTATGCGAAAAATCAGTTAAGTTTATATTAAGCTAGATTTGTAGAGAATATTTTTACAATCCTAATTCACCCTCCCTTTAGGATAGCCACCTTGGTAACACAAATCACTTTCTACTACCTTATTCAATCCTAATTAAACTACTCCCTCCGTTCCAGGCAAAGAGTTCACTTTTCTTTTATAGAAATTAACATAAGACTAAATCAAATAAAAAATTTACATAATTTAATTATGTTTTAAGAAATAAAATTTCATTAATTAAAAACTATCTTAATAATACTATGGATTACAACTTTAATAACTTTGTAAAAAACACTAGATTTATGTTAATTATTGGTCAAACTTTAGCTTAGTTGACCAAAAAAAGTCAAAAGTAGACTCTTTAATTGGAACGGAGGGAGTATTTATTATTGTATTTTTGATATGACTGAAATATTTTGTATACTCAATGAAGCAACAATATTCAATGATAGGTTACATATCATATGTGGCAAACTATTTTCTTTAAATTTATGACAGGTGTAAATTTAAAATAAATAATTTGTCGACATCAGCTTACCCGATATGAAGACTTATTGGACAGTTGATTAAGGGAAATTGAAACTAAATCAAACAAAGGAGAAAGATAATTCTTTGTTAATTAAATTTGATTTGATCTCAAGGAAATTTTCTAATTTTTTCTTTCTCCTAAGGACAGTAAAACCAAGGCCGGGTCAATCGTTTGTTTCGTGTCAACATCAATCAGACCGGAGGGTCCAAGGATTAATAAACTAAGTCGAGGATAATTTTTTATTAAAATTTGTTTATTTTCGAACTCTAGCTCCTGACTTTTTCAAGATCGGCTCATAATATAAATAATTGCTTGAGATTGACTTACGAACTGAATGAAAACTAGTTTGCAATCCACTAAGCTTGAGCCAAGCTCAACAGCAATAGGAATAAATAATTGTTTGAGATGGACTTACCAACTGAATGAGAACTTGTTTGCAATCCACTAAACTTGTAACAAGGTCAACGGCAATAGGAATAATTGTTTGAGATCGACTTACCAATTGAACGAGCTTGTATATATATATATATATAAATTTTTATTTTTGTTTTTGTTTTTTATTTTTCAAATGTGTCCCCCGCTTGAAAACTCAAGACTAATCCCCCGAACTGAGTAGGATCACATGGTAGAAGTTCTTCCAATAGTTTTTAATATAGCTGTGTTTTCATCGGACTCGAACCAAGACTTATGGTTAACCTAGAATAGCCAAAATCAAGTTCTTAACCATTGAACGAGCTTGTATGCAATCCACTAAACTTAGCCAAACTCAATGGGAGAAAAAAAGAATATATATATATATATATATATATATATATATATATATATAGGGCAGTATTCAATGGTTACTATTATATCAATCATTGCATCAAAAATCAAAGGCTAAGATTAATTGCATTAAATGATTCACCTACTTGCATTAATTGCATTTTCCAACTAACCATTAAATCTTAGTCATTGATTTTTAATCTAATGGTTAATAATAATAGTAACCATTGATGGTTAATAATAATAATAACCATTAAATACTTCCCATATATATATATATATATATATATGAAGAAATATATATATATATATATATATGTGTGCGCGTTAAAATTTAAAAAATTATCCATATATTTCATCTCTTAAGTCATATAAATTTTAATTCATGTCTTATTTAACTTCACCTCTTCCATCCCGCACATGTTCAAATTAATAAACCCTTTTTAGACCAATATTTAGTATAAATGTACGTAATTGGTGTGCAGAAAGAGTAAAAGATTGAATATTGATTATTGAATTGGAATTATTTCCTCGTTTTCTGCATCATTAGATTAGCGAATGTCAATTTAATTCCTGATGTTTTGTTTCCTTTTGGTTGGAAATTTTTGATGATAAAATATGGGTGATATTAAACACCGCCCACCATTTTACTAAATACCGTCCTTTTTGTGAAATGATTAAACTGCTCTTAAGCCTTTAAACACATTTTATACTCTTAACCCTCACATACTTGTCTTGATGATCTTTCAGACAAAGGATTAGCTAGATAGTTGCGTTGTCACACTTGTTTTTTTTAATGTTGTTCTCCTTTTGGTTTTAAAAACTGAAGATTAGATTAATATTTAAAGCTACTGTGAAGCATGTCTTTGAATGTTCAGTATTCGATTATGTGTTAGGTGCCGATGCATCTGATCTGTTGTTGGGGTTGCTATCTACGATTTTGGGTTCGCTGCAGAACATACATTTACGATCTGCCACTTCCATGTTATCTATTCATCACCAAAATGATGGTCTTTGGCTTTTCTTTATAGGCTTGGGCTTCCTGCCACAAGTTTGACATGCTAAAAGTAGAACTATTATACTTATGCAAGTGTTATGGGAGGAGATAATTTAATGTTATACCAATGTCTGCATTTGATTATCATTATTGTCATACACTGACGATGGAGAATCAACAGAGAAATAGCCTCTCTAGTTGCAGGATCTGGATGGTCTAATAGATATATTCTGTAGTTCTCATGATGCTGTCAATGGCTTCTGGCTCATCTTCTTCTGCTAAATTGCTAATGTTAAGGTTTCGTTCATCAAGGTAAGTCATCTCCCAACTTATTTACTTGTGATTCACGATAATATTGTGTATGTGTGGAAGTTGTAGACATAATCTACTATGGATCAAGGTTCTAAAAAGCGCTAGGCGGATGCTAGGCGGCACAGCAGCGCCTAGCGCCTAGGGGACTAATCGGGGCCTAGGCGGGGCCTAGGCGGGGCCTAGAATTCAAGTCGTAATTAGACATTTACACTATAGATTCACACAATACCTGCTCCAACAATAGTAAATAACTAACTAAATAAATTAAAAGTAAAAATCACATTACAAGATTTATAATTAAAATTAAAACTAAATTCAATAGTACCAGTCCAAACTCCAAAGTTTAAATTCGAAAACAAAACAATAATACTACAATAGTCAAAATACCAACCGTAGTCCATAGGTCCACAAACAAATATTGTGGTCTCACACTCAAGTATCAAGTCTCAAACATCACAATACAATACTTAAGTAACAAATTAATAATTAACAACAAGAACACAGTTCAATGTCATAAATACTAACTACTAAATACCAAATGGATCTTCTTCTTGTTGTCCATAATTTTCAACAACACGTTCCTCATCGACTCAAATTCAACCTCATTCTCATTCACTTCCTCCTCATCCTGAGTCAAAATCATCCTCCTCAAGCTCTCTTACTCTAGAAGCATCATCATCAAGTCCATCACCCATCTCATCTTCAACATCACATAACCCAGGAATAATCCAATCTTGTGCTTTACTTGCATCACTAGCAAGAAGCACATCAACATCTTTCTCCACTCTCCTTTTACGTTTGTTCAATAAACGTGAATTGAACTGGACATAGACTAGATTGTTTAATCGTGAAACATCTAATCTATTCCTCTTCTTATTATGAACCCGTAAACAAAAAAAAAAAAAAAAAAAGACATATAAAGTACAAGTATTTACTATTTAGAAAATAACATATCAAAATATTAACTAAAAATTAAAAATTATAGGTTAACTATCAAATGTTTCTAACCCCTTCAAATGCACTCCAACATCTTTCACATCCGGACGAGCTAGTGGTTAATGACAAGATCCTCGTAGCAATTCTTTGCAAATTAGGTGTTCCATAACCATAATTGAACCACCAAGTTGCTGCATGAATGAAATTGAAAAAATGATAAAGTAGTAAATAACTAAATACTATATAATGACTTACTTGATAATTTTAAAGGAAGAATTAAAAGTTTCTTTTACCTGGATCAAACTTGTCATTATTTACTTCACATCCTTTCGCCGCAATAGGCTTCCCAAAACTCCTCCTTTAGCTTTATAAATCGGCAACTCAACATTCATGATTTGATTCATCAAATCAAAATTGTCATAACAAATAACATCAAGACAATCAAGAACTCCATTCGAGACAATTTGATCTAATCGATATTGGGATCCTTATAATAATAATAAGGATTTAATAGATAACTCATCAAATGTAACGGGTGTCGACTCTACCCGTCATCTTTGCATCCATTATCTCCAAAATGGGCTCATAATTTCGGGATAATTACTTAGGGCACTTTTTATATCTTCCTTTGCCTGTAGAATCTCCCCATATAAAAATCCCATTGCTGGCTTTTTATCTGCATCAACCATACGAAGCACTTTCACCAAAGGTGCAAAAACCGTCAAACAAGATGTCACACCATTCCAAAAACCAATAGACATCACAAGATTATAACTTGTTTGCCCTTTGACAGTCTTAGACCATTTGCATTCATCCCACTCTGAGCTACCAAACATTGCCTTCAATTGAGTTTTTTCTCCACCAAACTCGCAAACTAAGGAATGAAGAAGCAAATCTAGTAACTCCGGTCGCACTATGTCTCTCCTTTTTGTATAAGACCTCATCATGGCTAAGGTCTTATGGTGTGCATAGATGAAGATTGTCAAAGCTTTGGCTTGCTCAATGATTTTCTTGAATCGAGGTAGTTTTCCAATGCCCTCAAGAATAAGATTAATGGTGTGTGTGGCACATGAAGTCCAAGATAGTTGGCCTTTTCACTCGCAATAACTTTGCCGCCCCATATTGTTCGAAGCATTATCTCGTCACTACTTGAAGAACTTTCTCGGTCCAATTTGCTCAATGCACCGATCAACATACTCAAAAATCATTTCACTAGTATGTGCCACATCCGAAGATTCCTTAGAAGAAAGAAAAATTGTACCGCCTTAGAATTGACACACAAGTTCATGATGCTTCTTCTCTTCTCGTCACTCCAAGCATCGGTCATAAGCGAACAACCATTCATTCCCCATTCATCTTCATGTGGCTTAACTTTGACTTTAGTTCTTTCAACCGCTTTTTTCAATAAGGGCTCTCTCAATTCATATTGACTAGGAGGTTTCCACCTTGGTCCAAATTGACCAACTGCCTCTGTAAAAAGCCTAAAACTTTCCAACTCAAAAGCATTGAAAGAAATGCCAGCTTCATAAACCCAATCAGCTAAATAATTTTTTACAGTAATTGATCTCTCTTTCCAAAGGGCATCTTGTATGTTTCTCTCCCGCGATGTCTTTGCCATGTTCAATGAAGCTTCAGGATTGATGGCCGTAGCAAATTTGTCAATCGGACCAAGAGAATGAGATGGCTTCGACCCTAATAACTCTCTTAGTTCATCTTCTTCCTTGTCCAACCCCATAACATTCACAGTGTTGATCAAATCTTCTTCATGCTTTTTCAAGTTTCTCTTCTTTTCTTTGACCTCATTAATAGCATTTTTACACTTAGCTTGATCCTCGGCTGAAGATTTAGGACAAGGAAGAACATTCCCTTTGATGTGTCCTATATGCTCTTTTATTCTACGAACACCTCCAGACATAACCTTATCACATAACTTGCATTTCACCCTGTCTAAGTTTAATGCATTGACTAGGGAACCATAATCCCAACCAACATCGTTTGACTTTCGTTTAAGTGGTATCTCACTCTCAGATGAAGGTCTTGATTCGATGGAGTACTACCGCCGAAGCGCTTGAAGATGCCATTGAGTTTACATGTACCTACACAATTAAACATTGAACAACAAGTCAACAACACATAAAGTATGAAAAAAATCACTAAAATTAAAATTTAAATAGCCAAACCGTAATTCATAGGTATGATTTATGAAAAGATCCAAATTCGTGATCACCGATCGGTGTGCATCATCCACCATACTTAGCAAAGATAGTCATGAACACTTTCGTTACTCAAAGATAACAAATACAATCGAACCAAGATTAACAAAATTACCATTTAATTTATAAACATTTACTTTAACACAAAAATGAAACTCTCCCTTGCGAACACATTAAATTTTGTACTATTACAATCAGCATTAACAAAACTACCATTTTCAATAAAAACTAAATAAAAATCATGAAGTTTAAATAAGCCTAAGAAACTTGATACACACTAAGGGTGTTAGGAATCCCAATTCCATAACTAGGAATTGCAATTGGGGCCACCAAGTCCACTGTTTGAATCATGAAAAAGATGTAGAATTGGAACCGAATTGGAATACCATTTATCCCGATTCCAAGAAATGAATACCATTTATCCCGATTCCATGAATGACCAAGCAAGCAAGAGAAACTTAGTTCAAACTTCAAACTTCAAACAATCAAACTACACATATATATTATATACTAATGTCAATGCATAGTTAACACTTAACATCAAATTCAAATCGATATATAGCCTTGAAATCAATAAAAGTTTTGACTTCATAATCAAATCTCTTTTTTCCTTTTTTTCTTTTCCAAGTGAGATTCAAGTGGTAATCTAATTTATGATTATATACATAACTACATAAGTCATACCTTATCGTTATGGATGGTGGTTGGTGGCGGGAGGCGTGCACGCCGCACGAGTCACGACTTAGCAAAGACGGCAACAGGCGAGACACCACCGCACAAAGACGGCGGCAATGGCAGAAGCGGATTGCGGGAGGGATCGTGCAAAGCGAGGGCGGTGGTCTAGCGACGACGGCGGCAGCCTTCACGGCGACGGAAGCGACGGCGATGGACTGTGGAGGAGACGGGAAGAGAGTTTGGTGTTTGGCTCATTGGTCGTTTGCAATTTCGCCCGATTTGGAGATTTGGGCGTTTTGAGCCCTAATAGTCAATTTTTTTTTTTTTTAATAAAAGACCCAAAACGACGTCGTTTTGGGCATAAGAGTTTTTTTAAAAAGGCCAAACACGGCTAGGCGGCGGGCGTGAGGCGGCCTGGGCGGCGGCTAGGCGGCGCTAGGCGGGCGCCCGGGCGATTTTCTCCGTTTGGCGATTTTTAGCCCGATTTGGACCAAATCGCGGCGTTTTCTCGACGCCTAGCGCCTAGGCGGCGCCTAGGCGGGCGCCTGGGGCGATTTTTAGAACCTTGCTATGGATAGGATTCATATCTAAGGTAGTGCATAGTTCCTGCAAATATTTTGTTGGATATTAAACCAAGTCTAATCCAATTAGGATTGTTATTTATTAAATAATTAGTTGTCAAGTTCAATTGTGTCTCCTAATTAATTTAAGAATATATTTGTCAAATACACTTTCCTATTAGGAATATGATTTAATTAGAGTATTATAAATATGTGAGTTGTGCTTTATTGTAAGAAGAGGAGGATTTAATAATTATTTGAGAGAGATTCGGCCGTGCCGTGAATTGTGAAAGGCCAAGTTGGCCGTGAGTGGTAATTTCCTCCCAAGGTGATTGTGAGTATTAGATTAGTTTATTTAATTGTAAGTCATCTCCTCCATATTATTCAATTAAGTGATTTTAATATTATTGGTTATTGTTATTCCGCCGTGTGATTTTTGAGTGTTAGGAATTATTTAATCCTACGTTAGTATTGGTGATATGGGAGATGTTTAAGAATTATTTCCTCAAGTAAGTGGTGTTGAGAGTTTGTTTTTTGAAGATGATAAATTGGGTGACAAAATTTGCATGAAAAATTTAGAAGATAGTATAAAAGAGGAAAATATGGAATTTAAAAATTTGTTTGGGCTTACTCAAGATTTGTATTTTGTTGATTTGAAAGCTGTTGAGGAGGTTGAAAATTCTACTCTTGTTGATTTTCTTGGTATTAAAAAATTCCTTACTCATAATTCAAGTGCTATCAAAACTGAAATGTTGAAGTATTGTGGGCCATTATTTATTAAATTTCAAGATTTGATGAGGAAAGAAGATTGATACTTTATTCAATTAGATAATGAAGATGATATGAAATTCAATAAGTTTTCAAGATCATGCTATAGTGGAAATCGTGGATTAGATAGTTGCTTTATTAAGTTTGAAGATGAATGAGTCAACATGGAAGATTATTTTGATCGCGAATAACAAGTCAAGAAGTTGTATGTCAAGTATAAAGTTCGTCCTCAACTGCGGGTAAAGATGAAGACCAAAGATCAAATACAAGTGTACAAGTTTCTGACAGCTACAGAGATCGCGTTAAAGATTATTGCTCGAGATGGCGATGAACCTCATACTTTTACGAGCTTGGTTTAAGAGAGGCAATGTTGGATATTAAACTAAGCCTAATCCAATTAGGATTGTTATTTATTAATTAGTTGTTAAAATCTATTGTGTCTCCTAATTAATTTAGGAATATGTTTGTCAAATAGACTTTCCTATTAGGAATATGATTTAATTAGAGTATTATAAATAGGTGAGTTGTGATGCCTTATTGTAAGAAGATGAGGATTTATTAATTATTTGAAAGAGAGATTTGGCCTTGCCGTGAATTGTGAAAGGCCAAGTTGGCCGTGAGTGGTAATTTCTATAAGAGAATAATATATATCTCCTCCATATATTTGTATTCTAGTGTGATTATATTTGGTATATTCTCCCTATTAGTTAGGATTCCTAGTTACTATTGTATTGTAATTCTTCTCTTAGTTCTTATTGTATTAGGTTAACTTGTAACCTAAGTATTGTAACCCTATAAATATATACTCCAATCAATGGAAATGTTATGCCAGTATTCACAAGAATTATTATTCTCTACATGGTATCAGAGCTTTAATTCCGCAAACCCTAAAACCACCAAACTTCCGCAACCCTTAAACACCACCGTCCACCACCCTTCTCCTTCCTTTCAAGCAGCAATCATGGCTTCCAACACAATCACCATCCCAGATCCCACAGACTCCACCAAAACTTATGAATTCATCAACATCTCCAACCACAACATCACCAAGCTCACCCTCATCACCTACTTCGCCTAGAAGCTCCAGGTTGAGTCCACGCTCATTGGCTATGATCTTTACAAATTTGTAGATGTCAACTTCATCAGCCCGCCAGCCACATCATAATTAATATCGCTCAATCACCAACCCAGCCTACGTACCATGGATCAGACAAGACAAACTTCAGTTTAGTGCTCTTGTAAGCTTCCTCTCCACAAGCCTAGTCCCGCTTATTCAGCAAGCGGCTATAGATCGAGAGGCGTGGGTCATCCTGGATAACACATATGCTCGCCCTACCCGTGGGCATATCAAACAAATTAAGGACCAGCTCAAGCGAGCTACAAAAGGCTCCTAGTCGATCTCCGAGTACATGTAGTTCATTAAAAGCAAATTCGATGAACTCGCTGCCCTCGGCAAACCACTCGACCATGAGGACCTTATAGAAATAGTGCTCGGTGGCCTGGATGAAGACTATCGACATGTCGCAGATGCAGTTGAAGGACGGGACACTCCTATCCCATTTGATGAACTTAATGAGAAGCTTATCAATCGCGAGCTGGTGTTGAAGCAATCCTACCTCACCTCTACTCCCCACCCTGCCATGGCTAATACCGTGACGACCAGGTAACATGGATCTCCTTAACCCAGTATCCTCGCCACCAGCAGCTCGCCCAGCTTCCTCGGCATCCACAGTCGGGCAATACTGGTCCTCGTCAACAGCGACCTTACCTCAATAAATGTCAAGGATGCCGTTAACAAGGTTGCACGATCGCTTAATGCCCCAGCTTTCAGCTTGTTCCGGCTTCATCATCCAGCTCGTCTTAGTCCTCTCTTGCGGGTAACAAATGACAACTGCGAGCAAACATAGCCACAACCTCGGACAACACAACTTCGAGTTGGCTCCTTGACAGTGGTGCTTCCCACCATGTCACTACTGACCTCGGCAATCTATCTCTCCACACTCCGTACTCAGGCTTTGATGACATGGTTATTGGTGATGACACTGGGTTACACATTGCCAATATTGGTTCTACCTCTCTTCACATACCCTCTCACACCTTTCAATTGCATAATGTTCTGTTTGTACCTAGCATGCAAAGAAACCTCATTTCTATATCTCAATTCTGCACAACTAATAATGCATCTATTGAATTCTTACATACTTTTTTTCGTGTGAAGGATTTACAGACAGGGACCGTGCTACTGGAAAGACAATCTAAGGATGGTGTGTATGAATGGTCGAGCTCAATGCCACTGTGTCACCCTACTGCCCTTGCGAGTTCAAAAGTGTCTGCTCCTGATTGGCATAATCGACTTGGTCATCCCTCTGCCAAAATCCAATGCCACATTGAGTCTAGTTTTACTCTCGAGCATTCTCGAGCTAAGTCATCATTTTGTAATAGTGTTTAAGTAATAAAAGTCATAAACTTCCTTTTACTTTATCCACTATTGTGTCCATCCACCCCATTCAAATTATTTATTCTGATGTATGGACTTCGCATATTCACTCATTTGATGGCTTTAAATACTATGTGCACTTCCTTAATCACTACACGCATTACATCTGGCTTTGCCATCTCAAAAAGAAATTAAATATTGCATCCATCTTTCCTCGCTTCTAAGCCCTAGTCGAAAACCACTTCAAACACAAGATAGTCACCCTTTACTTGGACAATGGTGGCGAATATACTGGTCTGGCCAAATCTACCGGCCTAGCCACATACCTTGCCATAAATGGCAGCTCGCACCTCACCTCGCCCCCCACACACCCGAGCACAATGGCTTCTCTGAACGACGACATCTATACATTGTTGAAACAGGTCTATCTCTACTGTCCACAGCCTCCGTTCCCCTTACCTTCTGGTCGTATGCCTTCCTCACAACTACCTATCTTATAAATCGACTTCTCACTCCTAGACTCTAGATGTTCTCTCCCTACGACAAACTCTTCGGGTTTGCCCCCAACTACTTAAAACTCTGAGCATTTGGATGTCTTTGTTATCCCTGACTGCGACCATACACCACTCACAAACTCGATCCTCACTCGACTCCTTGTGTCTTCTTTAGGTACTCCCTCACCCAGAGTACCTATATCTATTATGACCTGACCAGTGCAAAGCTCTTCGTCTCCTGTCATGTTCGGTTTGTTGAGTATGTGTTTTCCATGTCTCAGGTTGAGCTGGGTATTTCCCGACCTGACGAGTCAACCTGCACTACCTGGTTACTACGTCATGATATCCTTGTAGCTTCATACATGCCATCGGCAGATAGTCCTCATCGCGACCTGACTGATGCTCCTCCTGCGACCTCGCCTCTACCAACCCCGACGCCTGACACAACTCATCTCTACCTTGCCGAGTCGTCGCAAGTCGCCCCACCTAATATCGACCTCCTCATCAACCAGGATACATAGCCCACTTCCTTGCTCGCACTGATATGTCTGATGCTCGCCCAGTGGTAATACCCCTCGTGACCTCACCAGTTCTCATACTTCAGTCAGACACGACTCTAACTGACCCCACTGAGTTCCGAGCGGTGGTCGAAAATCTTTAGTATCTCTTTCTCAACCGCCCGGACATTGCATATGTCGTCAACAAGCTCTCTCAGTTTATGCATAGGCCTACCTCGGATCACTGGATCGCCACCAACCACTTGCTTCACTGTCTCAGTGGTACCATTGATCATGCCATTTTTCTTCATTGACAGTTGACACTCGACCTTCATGCATTCACTAATGCTGACTAGGCAGGTAACATTAATGATGTTTTTACCTCCACGAGTGCTTACATAGTGTATCTTGGTCGAAACCCCAACTCTTGTAGCTCAAAAAAGTAGCATACAATTGCTCGCTCCTTGACTGAAGCAGAGTACCAAGTTGTTGCAGCAACAACTGCCGAGGTCCGCTGGGTCACCTCTCTTCTCAAAGTGCTCGGCGTCGCCTCCTCGCGCCTAGCAGACATCCATTGTGATAATTTTAGTGCTACAAATCTTTGTTCTAACCCGATATTTCATTCTTGCATGAAACATGTTGCTCTCGACTATGATTTTATCCGTCAACAAGTCCAAGACGGTATCTTTCTTGTATCTCACGTCTCCTCGGCAGACTAGCTCGCTGATGCCCTTACCAAGCCGCTTCCTCGCGCTCGTTTTCACCATCTCCTACTTAAGATTGGCCTCTCCTCCTGAGGTCTAACTTGCGGGGTCATATAAGAGAATAATATTTCCTCCATTCCAGTGTGATTATATTTTGTATATTCTCCCTATTAGTTAGGACTCCTAGTTACTATGTATTGTAACTCTTCTCCTTGTTCTTATTGTATTATGTTAACTTATAACTCAAGTATTGTAACCTTATAAATATGTACTCCAATCATTGAAAAGGCTATGCCATTATTCACAAGAATTATTATTCTCTACAATTTCCTCCCAAGGTGATTGTGAGTATTAGATTTGTTTATTTAATTGTAAGTCATCTCCTCCGTATTATTCAATTGAGTGATTTTAATATTATTGGTTATTGTTATTTCGTTGCGTGATTATTTGGTGTTAGGAATTATTTATTCCTATACGTTGGTATTGGTATCGGAGCTTATTAATTAATCAGAGCAATTAAATATTTAGTTGCATACATATTTGTTAGAAATGTCAATTCTAGTTCATCCATTTATCTTCCGAACAATTAAAAATGTGGAGATACACGGACAAATGTCTTTTAATTTGATTTCGTATTTTATATATCTAGATTTTGTGTTTTCCAGTCCCCTTATTAATCAGGAATGATTATAACATCCTTTTTTGTAATGATCAGTAGTGTTTCCTTCGCCCTCACAGGCGTAGCTCAGTTAGTTAAGAGCTAGTAGATTTGGAACAGGACCAAGGATCGAATCCTAGCAACCGCAGTGTGGGGGTTTCATCCTCTTGTGGGGGTGGCTCCTTGTAGGTACTAGGAACGTGTCCTCCTAGCTAGCTACTTAATCACTGAGTCACCGTGATTTTTCCTCTCACAATCTCATGGGGATGGGGTGTGGGGGCTCTGGGGGGAGAGTTTCCCCTTTTTGGAACAGTAGTGTTTCCTTCAAAATATTTGAATTCGAATGGGGGCAGGAAGATTAGTTATGTTTTAATCTCTGTGCAGAGCTACCTCTTTGCAATATATATCAAATTACACAGAGAAAACCTCTTTGCATTTGATTCCTTTGGCATTGGAAGAAGCAATGACGATGATTAAATATTCCGCGTGGGAGAAAAAGGGCAGGCCATGTTATTAGTAATAACTAGTTATGGAGACCATGCTCCACATTGCTAAAATTTGATTTTTAGATTAATTGATACATATCAGAAGTATTTTTACAAAAAGATATCATTATTAAATATAGATGTTTGTTGACTTAATGTCTGACAAAAATCAAGTGTTGTCAAGATATGCAAATTGGTGGTTGTTTAGTATAGCACTTTCGTTGCAGAATAATTTTTTTTAATATTTATATGGGTATGAGTAAATAGTTGTTTGTATATATTTTTTAATTTTTAAATTAAATATCACTGATGAGCCAAATAATATTTAATATTTACTTTGATAAATGTACTTAAATATAAGTATGCTTAGAACTTTTTTGAAAATTTAAAAATAGGATTAGGATTTTAAGTAAGTCCAAAAAAAAAAGAAAAAATAATAATTCTCCCCCCTCTCTCTCTCTCCATATATACCCCTACTTTTTAGAACCCTTTTTTTTTCCTTATTTTTCAAATCTAGAAATATACTAAAAACAAAATTAAAAAAGGAGTGGACCACAATTATCCACGATTTACCATGGATGAATCAAAAGATGTTTGGGGAATTCTTCACTTTAGAGCACTTAAACTTTCTTAGGTAGATCACCCATGGTGGCCTTTAAACTCAAGTTTTCCTTTAGTCAAATCGGTCTCATGGAGCTCCATCGTTGAGCTCTCTCTGAGTGACATTTCTTGAAGCCTACTAGACCATCGATGAGTGCGTCGACAGATCCGAAAGTCACTGCCTTTTGACAGTGCTACTTTACCAACCCGAGCTGTCTCGAACGTCGATCGACGAATGAATGAGGAGAGACACCAGGTAGAAAAATCAATCCGTTCATTTCTTTAAGATTTAGCACAGTGCCATTGTTGAGGAGGAGAAGAGAGAAAATGGAAGTATGAATGAAAGAGTACAGTGGCCAGTTGGTTTTCAGTGTCACCTTCATCTAGATGTCTTTAAGATATTCTAATTATGTTTTGGATTTGATTCGTTTTTAAGAGTTTAAACATAGGTAGTTAATTTTATGCTTCGATCAAATGATTTAGGGCCTTGATTAATTTCTTTGATTTGAAACACGCTCCAATTGGGTTTGATAATTGGTTTTTTTTTTTTTTGAAAAAGGGTGGCTACCATTAAGTAGTTGAATATGAGGATTACGATGACTATAGCCCTTGGTAAATTTACCAAAGATGAAAATGATTTATCTAATATTATGGATGACTGGTTACGGAGGGACCAGTTCGATTTTGTAGGCTGGTCCGGTCTATTGCTCTTTCTATGTACTTATTCCACGTTAGGGGATTAGTTCACAGGTACAACCTTTCTAACTTCATGGTATACGCATGGATTGGCCAGTTTCTATTTGGAAGGCTGCAATTTCTTAACACAGATTTATATGATGTATTTCTGGTGGTTAGATAAAAAGAAAAGCAGTGAATATCTTGACTGATCAAGTATTTATACACTAAAAGATTGGCTATAAGATTTTGTATTGAGTAAATGAAATATTTGTACACATCTAGTAAATGTTGCAGGACAACAAGTGACATGAGTTCCTCTTTATTTCACGCAAACTCATTTGATCTTTAGTTTGGGCTTTGCGCAAGATGATCAATGACATGTGGTTACCTTTCTTTCGTAGGTCAGACTATTAAATTCTGCTCTTGGCCATGTGATAAGTGAGTATTTTACCCATTATAGGATAACATTTGAGCTTAAACTTTGTCACTTCTCGAGGTTTTTGTTATCTAATATGAGTTATAGTGTTATTTTGGAGTTTTAGGGAATTATGGAGACTTTTGTGCAAATTGGAGGCCATAGGGACTGTTTTCGAGACTTCAGGGGCTTCTGAGCAATTTCTAAAACTTTTGGGAGCAGCGCCTTAGCGCCGCGAGGTGCCGTGAGGAAATTGTGCAAATAATCTAAAAACTATAGTGCTGAAACTAGAGTCTTAGCTCCTTGAGCCTTAGCGCCCTGCGCCCTAGCGCGACGCCGACTTCTGACGCACATCTTGGCCCAAATTTTAGCGGTTTGTTTCTTTTTTCCTTGGAGGATTTTCCCTTGTATAAAAGGACTCATATTAGGTTAGTTTAGGGGTCGCTTAACAGTTTTAGAGCCGTCAATAGAGAATTGACAAGAGAACAACGAAAAACGAAGATTGTATTATGGGATTCAAGCATCAAATTTTTTGACTCTTATCAATTATTATTCTTCTTCTTCACATGCTTAATCTTATGAGTCTTTTGTTTATAATTATGGATTTTGTTTATTTTATTATAAACTAAATTCATAAAGCTAGGATAAGGGGTAGCCAATTCATGAAAGAATAAATTTGATCCGATTAGGGTAACGATCGATTGCATGATTGTGTGAGTTTTAATTCTAGTTCTCAATGCTTTGAAAGATTGGCTACCTTTTAATTGTTTTCAATCATGTGGATGAGACCAGAGGAGATTTCATATGATGGATCGTAGGAATTAATACCATGGATCTAAATTCATGCTAGAGATAGATGAGTTGATACATGCAATTAGCCATAGATCGTTTCAAAAGCTAAGATAATTTCATAAAGCCTAATACATTGTTTTCTAACTAAGTTTACCTAGAGATACGTAGGTTGCTAGGAAATAATAGGATTGATATTGCTCGAGAGAGAATAATGATTAAATTAGGAAATTTCGTTGTCAGATAATAGTAATTGATTAGAACCTGAAATCGTTGTTTGTTATCCTGAAGTGAATTGGTGAACCAAAACCCTAGCGCTTTTCTCACATTAAGGTCTTCAAAACTGTTATCTACTTGCTTTCTTTAATATTTAATTATTTTAGACAATTCCACAATAAATCTCTTTTACTCTCTAGATTAAAGTATAGAATACAAAAATCTGATTTTGTTCCAGTCCCTTGGGTATGACAACCCCTCATACTTCCACTTTAATACTTGAGACTAGTGCTCGAGGTACTTTATATCTACATCTCTTACGAAGTACTTGTCTCAAACTATGCTTTCCTGTCAAATGAAATTTTAGTTTATCTAATGAGTGTCATATGTTGAAAAACTATAATATACTTGATTTATTTGCATTTTTGATAAAAATGGAAACATGGAAATCTTGAGATGTCCTTAAAATTTTAGTGTCTAAATACAATCAAAGAATTGAAAATGATTGTTCTATTTGTTCCGTGGTACGTTGAGATAACATTAAATATAATGATAGTAATTTTGTGATAAATGCATACCTGTGATGAATTTAATTATATATTAAATCTCTTCGTTAAGTTCAAAAACTAAGCATTGGTACTTCGAGACTTTGTTGTTACTGTAAGGAGATTGCAAATATCGGTAAAAATTGAATAGTCAACTATAGAAATTTTATGGTGAAGAACTTATAGGTATGGAAAAAAGTTGAAACTATATTGTGAATGACTTACTTATATTGAGACGGTTGAAAACTTCTCTCCACACAATATTTTTTGTCCACCCTTTGTATCCTTCTTTGTCTTCAAGAGCAAGAATTTTTAGTCCTCCTGGTGTCTTAACTCTTGACGTTGCAACATACGTTGTCCTTGGCTAAACACTGGCTTAGGGAGGTAAAGCCTAACATTAGCTAGTGTTTGTCCTTGACTCTTGTTAATAGTCATTTCATAACAAACTCTCACCGGGAATTGTCTTCTTTTCATGACAAATGGCAATTGAGCCTCGGATGGCGATAAATCAATTCTTGGGATTGGAACTTTATCTCCAATGTTTGACCCTGATATTATCCTACCTTCAATAATTCTCTTACCAAGTTGTGTGACGATAATTCTTGTTCCATTGCACATTCCTTTGCTGGGATTAACATTTCTCAATAGCATTATAGGGATTCCAACTTTCAGTTTCAATGTATGTTCTGGTATGCCTGGATAATTTAAGCTGTTTAAAAATTCGATAGGGTAAAGTAGTTATTGTTCACCTTTGTTCTTCGTGCACTTATCTATTGTATCATAACTTTTGTACTCTCTTTCTTCATTATCTGAAAGATTTGCAAGGGTCGATATTCAAAGTATTTTTGCAGAAAGTAAATGTCGTCTAAAATGTGATCAAGAATGTGCTTATAGATGTGAACCACATTCCAAATAACACTGCACAGTGGAATAATAAAACAGAAAACGAACAGAAGATGTAAACATTTATCCACAAGTGATTTACTTGTAGATGTACCAAGCAATATGGCGAAACTTTCACTAGAAAAATCTTTGTTGATCAATACAAACTATTTGACTCAAATACTAGTGAAAATCAAATGAAAAACTCTCTATGAAGTAGATCTATCTAATATAATTAACTCACCCAATAACAGAAGTAAATGACTCGATTTGTATAACAAAAGAAAACAGATGGGTGAACAAAAATTCTCCAAGCAAAGGAAGCACGAAAGATGTGAGTCAGAAGTCGACGGCATTTTGGATCACACAGCACAAACAGAATTTTATCTTTGCTGAAATTCTCTCTACAATCTCTCTTGTGATATTCTGCAATTCTTGGCGTATTCTCCGTCTCTGAAATGAAGAGCTGGACGTTCTTTAAATAGCCTTCAAGAGACCTATATGAAAAAGACTACAAGATATACACAAATATAATAAGAGTATTACTTTGGTTAGGAAACTAATCATACCAAAACTATCTAATCAATCCCTATAATTTAGCAATCATAAAATCCTAAATTGAGCTGATCAAATCTCCAAATATCTTGGAAACACGGTTTACAGAGATGAAGATTTTTACTGTCATAAAACAATTTTTTTACTTTTCTCTAAGAAATCCGAAAAGTGAATAAAATAAAATAATAAAATGAAATACTTAAAAATACCAAGGTTCTAAAAAGCGCTAGGCGGATGCTAGGCGGCACAGCAGCGCCTAGCGCCTAGGGGACTAATCGGGGCCTAGGCGGGGCCTAGGCGGGGCCTAGAATTCAAGTCGTAATTAGACATTTACACTATAGATTCACACAATACCTGCTCCAACAATAGTAAATAACTAACTAAATAAATTAAAAGTAAAAATCACATTACAAGATTTATAATTAAAATTAAAACTAAATTCAATAGTACCAGTCCAAACTCCAAAGTTTAAATTCGAAAACAAAACAATAATACTACAATAGTCAAAATACCAACCGTAGTCCATAGGTCCACAAACAAATATTGTGGTCTCACACTCAAGTATCAAGTCTCAAACATCACAATACAATACTTAAGTAACAAATTAATAATTAACAACAAGAACACAGTTCAATGTCATAAATACTAACTACTAAATACCAAATGGATCTTCTTCTTGTTGTCCATAATTTTCAACAACACGTTCCTCATCAGACTCAAATTCAACCTCATTCTCATTCACTTCCTCCTCATCCTCGGAGTCAAAATCATCCTCCTCAAGCTCTCTTACTCTAGAAGCATCATCATCAAGTCCATCACCCATCTCATCTTCAACATCACATAACCCAGGAATAATCCAATCTTGTGCTTTACTTGCATCACTAGCAAGAAGCACATCAACATCTTTCTCCACTCTCCTTTTACGTTTGTTCAATAAACGTGAATTGAACTGGACATAGACTAGATTGTTTAATCGTGAAACATCTAATCTATTCCTCTTCTTATTATGAACCTGTAAACAAAAAAAAAAAAAAAAAGACATATAAAGTACAAGTATTTACTATTTAGAAAATAACATATCAAAATATTAACTAAAAATTAAAAAATTATAGGTTAACTATCAAATGTTTCTAACCCCTTCAAATGCACTCCAACATCTTTCACATCCGGACGAGCTAGTGGTTAATGACAAGATCCTCGTAGCAATTCTTTGCAAATTAGGTGTTCCATAACCATAATTGAACCACCAAGTTGCTGCATGAATGAAATTGAAAAAAAAAATGATAAAGTAGTAAATAACTAAATACTATATAATGACTTACTTGATAATTTTAAAGGAAGAATTAAAAGTTTCTTTTACCTGGATCAAACTTGTCATTATTTACTTCACATCCTTTCGCGCAATAGGCTTCCCAAAAACTCCTCCTTTAGCTTTATAAATCGGCAACTCAACATTCATGATTTGATTCATCAAATCAAAATTGTCATAACAAATAACATCAAGACAATCAAGAACTCCATTCGAGACAATTTGATCTAATCGATATTGGGATCCTTATAATAATAATAAGGATTTAATAGATAACTCATCAAATGTAACAGGGTGTCGACTCTACCCGTCATCTTTGCATCCATTATCTCCAAAATGGGCTCATAATTTCGGGATAATTACTTAGGGCACTTTTATATCTTCCTTTGCTAGAATCTCCCCATATAAAAATCCCATTGCTGGCTTTTTATCTGCATCAACCATACGAAGCACTTTCACCAAAGGTGCAAAAACCGTCAAACAAGATGTCACACCATTCCAAAAACCAATAGACATCACAGTATTATAACTTGTTTGCCCTTTGACAGTCTTAGACCATTTGCATTCATCCCACTGAGCTACCAAACATTGCCTTCAATTGAGTTTTTCTCCACCAAACTCGCAAACTAAGGAATGAAGAAGCAAATCTAGTAACTCCGGTCGCACTATGTCTCTCCTTTTTGTATAAGACCTCATCATGGCTAAGGTCTTATGGTGTGCATAGATGAAGATTGTCAAAGCTTTGGCTTGCTCAATGATTTTCTTGAATCGAGGTAGTTTTCCAATGCCCTCAAGAATAAGATTAATGGTGTGTGTGGCACATGAAGTCCAGAAGATAGTTGGCCTTTTCACTCGCAATAACTTTGCCGCCCCCATATTGTTCGAAGCATTATCTCGTCACTACTTGAAGAACTTTCTCGGTCCAATTTGCTCAATGCACCGATCAACATACTCAAAAATCATTTCACTAGTATGTGCCACATCCGAAGATTCCTTAGAAGAAAGAAAAATTGTACCGCCTTAGAATTGACACACAAGTTCATGATGCTTCTTCTCTTCTGTCACTCCAAGCATCGGTCATAAGCGAACAACCATTCATTCCCCATTCATCTTCATGTGGCTTAACTTTGACTTTAGTTCTTTCAACCGCTTTTTCAATAAGGGCTCTCTCAATTCATATTGACTAGGAGGTTTCCACCTTGGTCCAAATTGACCAACCGCCTCGTAAAAGCCTAAAACTTTCCAACTCAAAAGCATTGAAAGAAATGCCGCCTTCATAAACCCAATCGCTAAATAATTTTTACGTAATTGATCTCTCTTTCCAAAGGGCATCTTGTATGTTTCTCTCCGCGATGTCTTTGCCATGTTCAATGAAGCTTCGGGATTGATGGCCGTAGCAAATTTGTCAATCGGACCAAGAGAATGAGATGGCTTCGACCCTAATAACTCTCTTAGTTCATCTTCTTCCTTGTCCAACCCCATAACATTCACGTGTTGATCAAATCTTCTTCATGCTTTTTCAAGTTTCTCTTCTTTTCTTTGACCTCATTAATAGCATTTTTACACTTAGCTTGATCCTCGGTGAAGATTTAGGACAAGGAAGAACATTCCCTTTGATGTGTCCTATATGCTCTTTTATTCTACGAACACCTCCAGACATAACCTTATCACATAACTTGCATTTCACCCTGTCTAAGTTTAATGCATTGACTAGGGAACCATAATCCCAACCAACATCGTTTGACTTTCGTTTAAGTGGTATCTCACTCTCAGATGAAGGTCTTGATTCAGATGGAGTACTACCAGTGGCCGAAGCGCTTGAAGATGCCATTGAGTTTACATGTACCTACACAATTAAACATTGAACAACAAGTCAACAACACATAAAGTATGAAAAAAAAATCACTAAAATTAAAATTTAAATAGCCAAACTGTAATTCATAGGTATGATTTATGAAAAGATCCAAATTCTGTGATCACTGATCAGTGTGCATCATCCACCATACTTAGCAAAGATAGTCATGAACACTTTCGTTACTCAAAGATAACAAATACAATCGAACCAAAGATTAACAAAATTACCATTTAATTTATAAACATTTACTTTAACACAAAAATGAAACTCTCCCTTGCGAACACATTAAATTTTGTACTATTACAATCAGCATTAACAAAACTACCATTTTCAATAAAAAACTAAATAAAAATCATGAAGTTTAAATAAGCCTAAGAAACTTGATACACACTAAGGGTCTGTTAGGAATCCCAATTCCATAACTAGGAATTGCAATTGGGGCCACCAAGTCCACTGTTTGAATCATGAAAAAAGATGTAGAATTGGAACTGAATTGGAATACCATTTATCCCGATTCCAGCAAATGAATACCATTTATCCCGATTCCATGAACAGACCAAGCAGGCAAGCAGTAGAAACTTAGTTCAAACTTCAAACTTCAAACAGTCAAACTACACATATATATTATATACTAATGTCAATGCATAGTTAACACTTAACATCAAATTCAAATCTGATATATAGCCTTGAAATCAATAAAAGTTTTGACTTCATAATCAAATCTCTTTTTTCCTTTTTTTTCTTTTCCAAGTGAGATTCAAGTGGTAATCTAATTTATGATTATATACATAACTACATAAGTCATACCTTATCAGTTATGGATGGTGGTTGGTGGCGGGAGGCAGCACGCCGCACGAGTCACGACTTAGCAAAGACGGCAACAGGGGACACCACCGCACCGGCGGCAATGGCAGGAAGCGGATTGCGGGAGGGATCAGGCAAAGCGAGGGCGGTGGTCTAGGCGACGACGGCGGCAGTCTTCACGGCGACGGGAAGCGACGGCGATGGACTGTGGAGGAGACGGGAAGAGAGTTTGGTGTTTGGCTCATTGGCTGTTTGCAATTTCGCCTGATTTGGAGATTTGGGCGTTTTGAGCCCTAATAGTCAATTTGTTTTTTTTTTTTTAATAAAAGACCCAAAACGACGTCGTTTTGGGCATAAGAGTTTTTTTTTAAAAAAGGCCAAACACGGCTAGGCGGCTGGGCGTGAGGCGGGCGGGGCGGGCGGCTAGGCGGCGCTAGGCGGGCGCTGGGCGATTTTCTCCGTTTGGCGATTTTTAGCCCGATTTGGACCAAATCGCGGCGTTTTCTCGACGCCTAGCGCCTAGGCGGCGCCTAGGCGGGCGCCTGGGGCGATTTTTAGAACCTTGAAAAATACTAAATAAATGACAAAGAAAGGCAAAATAAAAATAAAGGAAAAGGTCGGATCTTGCGACCCAACAATCTCCCCCTTTTTGCCTTTCTGGTCAAAAACACCAAAAAAATAAAATATATATACAAACCAAAAATACTGCCCCTCGATTGGATGTGGACTGTGCTTGAACTCCCATTTGATTAGTAGTACCTTACAAAATTACTCTCCCTTGAATGGACTCTCCCCCTTAATTAGAAGTACCATCTCCCCCTTTTTGACCAGAAATCTAAAAATCAATGAAAGTGAGTTGTTCCTGCAACATACGTGACTGCATCCTGGACTGCATCCGGGATTACATCTAGGACTGCATCCGGGATTGCATTTGCAACTGAAGGCTCAGGATTTGAAGAAGGAGTAGCATTCACTGGATGATTGCAATAGCGAAGAGGATTTAGAAGGACTAGTACAGAACTTCTTGAATCCGAAAGCAAGCTTGTCCATAGAGGGCTAATGCAATTTGAAGATCAACCTACAAAAAGAGTTAGAAAAGAGCAAGAAAGTGAAGCAAATTGATCGAATACAAAATAAAGGGCACAAACTGAGCATAAATATCTCACCTACTATTATTGAGACTCAGGATGAAACCTGATTAGACAAGGAATGACATCTATTGACATAATGAAACCCATTTTATTTTTTAAAAAAATTAAACCAACTCTAGGAGTAATCCTGAAGATTTAAGGAAATATAGATCAACAAGGAGATTACAAAGACCAAAAGTGTTGATAACTCAAGGCAAGATTTGCACCATATTCAATTTCTCTAATATTTGCACAATATCCCTTAAAATAAACTTAATCCAAGAAAGGTCAAGATTTACATAATTCTCAAATTGTATAGAAATTGAAAATCAGAGGGTTAAATAGATTCACCAATATATGCATGCCCTATGATTTATGCCTGGAATTATGAAAGAGAAAAAAAATCACACAATACAAGATATGGACTGGTTCAATAGCTGAGGGCTCAAATGTTATCAAATTTGGACTTACATAGCTTCACAAATGCAACAAGTCACAACCTTGACTCCCAGAAATATATATATATTTTTTTACGAGAAAGATTTAGCCGGTGGGTAGCTTTCACTCTAGCCCAGGGATAGCCCTCTTTCACATGATTACATCAAAGATTCACAAAGTATTCTTATGTGATTTTTAATCACAAGTGATTAGCTTCATACATATGGGTAGGTAGCTATTTCCCTCAAAGGCCTCCATTCAAAAAAAAAAATTTTTAATTAATTGGGAGCTTCAAGAATCACTATAGTAATTCATACTTGCTAACAAAAGCCAATGATAACACTAAAACATCATCAATTGAAACCAGACATGCTAAAATATGCTCCTATGATGCAGGGATGACTAGAATAAATAGTAAAAGAACAAAAAGAAAATATGCACATTTTTTTTTTTACAACAAATGTGATCGCAAATGCAATCACATTTTGTACTGCGATTATATGGCACTCAAAACGAGAGATTTTCTTAAGATTGAAAACCTCTCAAAATATAATGCGATGGTGAATATGTCAGCCAACTGATCCTTCGTCCCAATATACGGTATGTGAATTATATTTTGCTTAACCAATTCTTGAAAAAAATGATATCTAAAGTCTATGTGTTTACTTCGAGAGTGTTGAACTAAATTATCTATCGCACTAGAGTTATCAAAGTATGTGGTCAGTGTATCACTATACAACCTATAATCCTCAATCATTTTCAGACCACATAAATTTCCAATCCTTTTGTACAATAGTTTTAGGGATTCAAAAATTTCAGATTTTTCTCGTAAAAAATTGACCCATATATACCAAGAAAAATCATTTACACCAATATATGAACATTTCTTCCCACCTAAACTTTCTACTACAATGGGACCCAAAGGATCCGTATGAACTAGTTCAAGACATCGAGAAGAAAAACGTTGTTGAACCTTTTGGTGAGAAGCCATGGTACATTCACACTTTTGACAAGAACCACACACACTTGAATTTTTTGTGCTTAAATTGGGTAAATCACGAAAATCTTCAAACTTAACAAGTTCATGAAGTTTCTTAAAACTTGCATGATCTAGTTTTCTGTGCCAAAAAGTTGTTTCATCAACACTTGTACTTTTGCAAGTTTGATTATTACCGACTAGGTAACAATTATCTGAAGTTCTTATCCCTGCAAGGATACAAGTGTTAGTTTTATCAAATACTTCACATGAATTTTATTGAACTTAACAAAAAGATCATCATCACACAATTGACTTATGCTAATGAGATTAGCAGTAAGCCCTTCTACATGAAACACATTTTAAAGTTTTGGAAGATGTTTGACATTCAAGGTTCCTTTACCAACAATCTTAATTACCTTGAGCTCCACCTCCATATGTTACCTTACCTCCATCAAAACTCGAGTAATCAGTTAGATATTCAAAAGTACCTATCATATGTCGAGAGCAACCACTATCAAAGTACCAAGAACCTGCAACGTTAGTTCTCGAAGAAGTATGGATAACATGACATTTAATTTCAAATTTTCAAACCCAAACAGATCTGGTGTAGTTCGAACTGTGATGGTGTGGATGTGATGACCCGTGATGATGTGAATGTGATGACATGTTGGACTGCATTTCGGGAGACATCTAAGACAACATTTTTTTCTGAGATTTATTTTTCATCAGATCAGCCTTTCTTTTGTAACAAAACGGCCTAATGTGTCCAGGAACAGAACAGTAGTGACATATGTAATGTCGCTTTCTAGGTCTTGACTTTTGTGAATTGATCCTTTTGTTATTTGAGAGAGTTAAAACTTTCTCTCCCTCTTTGACAAAAATAGGAGCTTTATATCCTAGACCTGCTGCATTTTCTTGACCTAGAACCAAAATTTTATCAAGTTTAGCCTTACCTGTGTTCAACCGGTTCAAAGTCTCAACTGATTTATTCAATTCAGTTTTAACCTTGTCGAGTTCAACGTCTCGTTTGGTTAAGAGAGCCTCCAAACCAGCAATGGCACCTTTTTGATCATCATTCTCATTTGTGAGATGATTCTTTTCTTTTACAAGAACTTTGATCATCTCACAACGTTTGACCCAATCATGATACAACTCATCATATGTTTCTTGTAAATCTTGATCGTCATATTCTGATTCAGCATCATCCTGTTCATCATTGTTAGTAATAGAGGAAGAATTGAAACACACAAATTTAGAAAAATCATAAGTCTCCAGTTTGACAGATGTGGCTGAAGATGTGACTTTAGGTGTGATCACATTTCGGGCTTCACCCCGACTAACACCTAATGGGTTAATCTGAAGAGATTTCTTCTCTTTGATTAATGAAGAGAAATTAATCAGATCTTCGTGTTTATCAGTCTCTTCATCCTCACTGTCGCTCAAAGTCGCAACCATATCCAGTGTATGCTCTACACCGAATGAAACCCAAGTTTTTGTTGTTAAACGGATTTAGTGGATTAGGACTAGCATAATCATGTCATGTGTTTTACCAAAAGAGTTCTTTTGAAGAAACTTATTTGGCTCAGTTTTGAAAGGTTTTTTTGACACTAGTAGAACGATTTTGACTTTTTTTCTTTCAACATGTTACTAAATTTCTTTGTAAAGAAATCCATAGATTCATCACCTAACTCAGATTCATCAATCTCTTTGGAAAGTTCCAAGAGGTCATTGTTGACAACAGGGAGAACTTGTAATGCAATGTCTTTTACTTTCTCTTTTTTTTGCTCAACAAGATTTAACTCATAGGTTAGAAGAGAACCTACAATATCATCAAGAGCAAGTGTGGCGGTGTCACGGGCCTCTTCTATTGCAGAGATGTTTACATTAAAATGTTCGGGAAGAGAACCCATCATCTTACTAACCAATCTCGCATTAGGAATAGCCTCACCTAAAGATAGAGCTTCATTTGCAATTTCACACAATTTCCCATTATAGGACATAATGTCCTCATCTTCTTCCATCCTTAGCTTTTCAAATTTTGTTGTTAAAAGTCTTAACTTAGTCTGTCGCACACTATCGGACCCTTCACAATATCTTTGAAGAGCGTCCCATGCATCTTTGGCAGCAGTATATGACGAAATTACTTTAAACATTTTTAAATCTACTGCTCCAAAAATAGCATTTAGTGCTTTAGAATTAAGATTTGCTAGAGTTAATTCATTAGCTGTCCAACTAATTTCCTCTTTAACAATGTAGTCACCATCAACATCAATCGTCCTAGGTGGAGTCAACCCAGTGAGAACGGCACGCCAAGCCCTTTCATCAATTGATTTGATGTAGGTTCGCGTTTTGACCTTCCATATCGAATAGTTTGAGCCATCGAGAGTAGGAGGTCGATAAGTTGTAACACTTTGAACATCCATGGTAAATGCAATCACACAGGATCAACACTTAGTGTCGTCAAGTGATGGCTCTGATACCAATTGAAAGATTTGCAAGGGTCGATATTCAAAGTATTTTTGCAGAAAGTAAATGTCGTCTAAAATGTGATCTAGAATGTGCTTATAGATGTGAACCACATTCCAGATAACATTGCACAGCGGAATAATAAAACAGAAAACGAACACACGATGTAAACATTTATCTGCAAGTAATTTACTTGTAGATGTGCCAATATGGCGAAACTTTCCCTAGAAAAATATTTGTTGATCAATACAAACTATTTGACTCAAATACTAGTGAAAATCAAATGAAAAAATTTCTATGAAGTAGATCTATCTAATATAATTAACTCACCCAACAACAAAAGTAAATGACTAGATTTGTATAACAAAAGAAAACAGATGGGTGAACAGAAATTCTCCAAACAAAGGAAGCACGGAAGATGTGAGTCAGAATGCCGACGGCATTCTGGATCACACAGCACAAACAAAATTTTATCTTTGCTGAAATTCTCTCTCAATCTCTCTCGTGATATTCTGCAATTCTTGGCTTATTCTTCGTCCCTAGAATTAAGAGCTGGACGTTCTTTAAATAGCCTTCAAGAGGCCTATATGAAAAAGACTACAAGATATACACAAATATAATAAGAGTATTACTTTGGTTAGGAAACTAATCATACCAAAACTATCTAATCAATCCCTATAATTTAGCAATCATAAAATCCTAAATTGAGGTGATCAAATCTCCAGAATATCTTGGGAACATGGTTTATAGAGATGAAGATTTTTACTGTCATAAAACAATTTTTTTACTTTTCTCCAAGAAATCCGAAAAGTGATAAAATAAAATAATAAAATGAAATACTTAAAAATACTAAAGAAATGACAAAGAAAGACAAAATAAAAATAAAGGAAAAGGTCGGATCTTGCAACCCAACATTATCCACAAAGCTCATAATGAACTTATTGATCTCATCAATTGTCTCACTCCTAGGTGTTAGAATAGCACGATCAGTCAAGTATCCAATATCATCTTTCATCCAAATGAAATATGGATATGTTGACTCAAATATTTGCTGTATTGGATGCACTGTAGGCTTGAAAAGTAGTGAATCAGGAACTTTTATCCATTCTGGTTCACAATCATCACCCCTTGTTCATCCTTCTTGAGAACCATCTCCTATTCACAATAACCACTTAAAAATTATTTTAAGTGGATTGTCATTTGATCATTGGCTCCATCTATTGTTTGAAGCCTCATATTCGTTGACAAAAGGCAGACTTGAAATCATCCCATAAATTCGAACTATTCAATGAAGCATTTACTATATCACTTCTTGTTCCCCTTGGTACGACCGGAAGAATTTTTTTAAAATCACCTCTTAAAAGTACTGTCTTCCCTCCAAATGATTTATCTCGATGAAATCCTTAGTCCCTCTGATTATATCTTTTAGAGTTTTAGCAACAACCTCAAATGCGTGTTTCCCATCCATTGGAGCTTCATCCCAGATTATTAGACTTGTTTTTTGGATTAATTCTGCAAGTTGTGTGCCTTGTCTAATGTTGCAAGTAGAATCCTTTGTTAAGTTGATAGGAATTCAAAATTTGTTGTGGGCTGTTCTACCTCCAAGAAGCAATAATGCAGCAATTCCTATTACATATTATAGAAATTATTTTAGTAAGCTATTTTCTTAAATAAAATTTTTAATAGTGTAGTTAAAAGCGTATAGATCTATACATTAGATAATTACCTGATGAAGCAACTGCGAGGACAATCTTTGATTCTGATCATAGTTTGCTTATTACTGCTTTGTACACAAAAGTTTTCCCAGTTCCTTCATATCCATAGAGGAAGAAAAGTTTCGAATTATTCATTTTAATAGCCTTAATGACCTCCTTATAGACCTCTAATTGCTTCTTGTTTAGCTGACTTTTCAAGAAAATGTGTTCTATTTCTAGTTTTTGAATATCATAATTTTGCTCCTCTTGAATAAGTCTATTCTTCAATTCCTCCAGTAACTCTTGGTCTGGTATTCCAATGAGCGACCATTGTTCAACAATATCCTTTGGAGTTCTGCAAGAGTGAAATTCTGTATTTCAACATCAGTGAGATCCAGAGTAGGAATTCTCAATATTTTTCTCTGTGTAGGTAAGATTTCATCACTGATTTTTGAACCAATTATAGTCCCAAAATCTTTTAACGACAGATACACTACAAAATAGTAATATTGTCAAGAAAAGGTCATGCATTTTACTCCTTGTTGTCCATTGTGATGCTTCCTCAAGGGCTTCATTCCACTCATTGTCGTCCTCTAGTCCACAAACATAACATGCTATCTTGAATGATGGATATGTAATCGCATCAACTGTTTGAATGTCTTAGAAACACATTGGTCCCCTAACAATATTAAGAAGTAATCGTAAATAGTACCTTTCTCTGAAAGCTGGATGCGCAAATGTCAAGCGACTTATTGATTTTCCTGACTTTCGGCTATGCCATTTAACTTCTTGTTTTTTCCAAGAAAATTTCCCTGGAAATTTAGCATATGTCAAAGTTTTGGCTAGGCTATCCCTTTTGTTTGTTTCCATCCATTCTGTAAAAATGGTTTTCCTTGTCTTCTCAGTGTCTACTATCTTTGGCAAAGGATCATTGTCACTAAAAATGAGGAACTGTTCACCTTCAAGATGATAGGAAAGACGTTCAACAGATTGGCGTCTATAACGAATAACAAATTCATTAATTCTCCAAATAGCTTCACAGGCTGAAATATATCTACAATCAAGAAATGTATTTATCTCATCATTAATGCTCTTGTTAAGTTGTGTATCATTTGCTTCATTGATAGTAGTTTCTTGAACTATTGTAGTAGTCCTATCAGGCCCTTTTGTGACATATATGAAAAAATATTTTATTGCCTTCAACTTGCTGCATGCTTCGACGTTGATATGACTCTGATACTTGACTAATAAATATCTGTTATACGGAAGAACATATGAATTGTCTAACTTTATACCATTCTTTTCAACAAATACTTGTTTATCATGACGCCTATATTTACAATAACCACTCTCATCGATTATTGTTTGCTGTTGATGGGACTTTGGAAAATTCTTAGACCAGAGACCTACAAAAAATGATTAAAAGATTTATTTTTTAATCGTAAACTTATTCTAGCATTTTAGGTTAAAATTTCATGTACCTTCAACCATGCATGGTGAATCAGTATAAGAAACTCCACACGGTCATTGCATCATGAACTGTGCAACTGTTTCATAACCAATAGGATCATCTTTAGGATCTGGTATTTCAGTAGAGATTAAGCTATCCACTTGTTCTGGAGTGTTTAATTTTGACATTCCATCTACCCAAACTAAGATATGGGCATGTGGTAACCCTCTCTTTTGGAATTCAATTGTATATAGAACTATAAATATAAAGCATAAACAAAGTGAATTATTGTTCAAAATTAATTAAAATTAAAATTAAGGAAAGTGTTATTACGTACTTGCTTGAACTTGGCCAAATATCAGATTTTCTTCATTATCATGAGTCATTTCATCCAGCTCCATATTGAAGATTCTTAATTCAATGTCAAGTCTATTTTTAGCTGACTATCCTTCAATCTCATTCAAAAATTCTCCAATTTCTGCCCAATTAGGATTGGCAGTAAATGTTATAAAGAAATTCGGATTACCATAAAATCTATAAATCGCCATTACACCTTGATTGTTCTGCATCACTTACCTTGGGCTTCCTGCGAAAGATGTGGGCAAATTGTTCTCAAGCCAACTTTTGTAGAATCAATATCTCTATTTTGTATCACGTCATACACATTTTGGTACAAATTAGTTCTTAAATTTCCTTGATTTTTGTTCAACCATCTCAATCTTTGCTGCTCTATTTGAGTGTAGGAGTCAACGATATACTGTTGGAACAATCTACCTGCAACATGTAATGTTTGTCCTTCCTGTCTCCTTTATTGCAATATGTATGAGTAATATTCTTTAATAGTGACAAATTTTCTTTTAGTTTCTCTTGTCCCGACATTTCTGACATAGTAGATGTTTGGATGAAATCCATCTTCTCCGTATGGAAATAAAATAGGATACTGAAGAGCCATGAAAGATGGATACAAATCACTAATACGTTTAAGTGCACATAGTAGATGTTTGGATGAAATCCATCTTCTCCGTATGGAAATAAAATAGGATACTGAAGAGCCATGAAAGATGGATACAAATCACTAATACGTTTAAGTGCACATAGTAGATGTTTGGATGAAATCCATCTTCTCCGTATGGAAATAAAATAGGATACTGAAGAGCCATGAAAGATGGATACAAATCACTAATACGTTTAAGTGCACCAGAATTTAATTGAACAACAACATCCCTTTCTGCATTGGTATTTAACATATCACTAACAATTAACATGGCAATCTGAGATCAAGTCGGTGGATTATATTGACGATTGCGAATATACCTTCTTTTAAGTAATTTCAAAGAGAAATTGTGCATACAAAATTCTTCATAACAATCTCTTGCAATACGAAATGCCTTCACCAATTCATTATGAGCATCGAACATCTTAATTAGCTGGTCCATAACATAAGGCTCAAGATCTTTTTTAGGCTATTTTTGGTTGACCGCATTGATCCTATTTTGAGTTTCATGTAAGGTGTCGTGAACGTAGAGCTGTAGGAAGTTGGTACTTTGGCCTTCAGAAGGTATTAATGAACCAATTCTATGATGATTTTGTCCACTAATTCTGTAAATATATGGACCAGCTTGATTGTTCACTGAGTTATCTACTTGAGCTCCCATTGATATCATAGAGAACATAGAATTATAAGCACGAATGTTCTCTAAGAATTTATTGGAGTACAAACATCCATTGGGTTGCAAAAGAGATTTCAAAGGTTCAGGAGGTTGTTTTCTCCTTGGCAGTTCTATCTTCCTATTTTTGCAACAAAGACCATACATCAGATATTTATTTTTGGGAGTTTTTTTTTATTTTTAATTTCTCTCTTTCCCAAAATATAGCATGACAATACTTACATTTAAATGATGGAGGTCCATAATATGATACATCTGACGTATTTTTATTTTTTTGAATAACAAGTAAAATTCAGTGATGATAACTTGCAATATTCTCAAATGTATATCCTTAAATTATCAAAAAGAAAATTACCTTGTGCACGAACATGTTTGCGCTTTGGAACACTTTTAATATTCTTCTGCTTTTTGCCATGAATAGATCTCTCTTGTCTCTTTCTTTTCAAAGACATTGTCCTTTCTGCTCTACATTGTCGAGCATATAATCTTTGCAATTCTACTGTATAATTTATAGTATATAATAGTATTACATCAAGTAGCATTCATAAATCTGTTGAATAAACTCTAAAACCCAGTAGCTGTTTCAGCACTGAAATTCTGACATTGAGTACCTGATCTGATGCTTCTAACAATTGTTTGAGTTGTGAAGCTTTTACTTTTTTTTCCATGACTCCTCATTCTTGGAAGTGTTGAATCTTTGTTAGAAACATGTAAAAAGAGTGAAATTGTTTATACCTTGTAAGTTGGTTCTCAAAAACATGTAAATGTCTTTTAACACTTTTATTCTTTTATGCTTGACATATGAAAAGAGTGAAATTGTTTATACCTTGTTGATTTTGAATGTAAAAATCTCTTTGTTGATTATGCGTAGAACATGTAGGAATGAAGAGAGTATGATTTGTGGATACTTGAACTTGAGAGGGACTATTTTCTCCTGTGCAAGTTCTCTTTTTTTTATTTTTATTATCTAAACTTTGCTTGCGATGGGCTCGATTTCTTTGAGCTTCTTCCTTCGTAGGGTGCACTATGCAAAACATTTTAGATTTAGAATAGGTTGTAATCTCTAAATCAGACTTGAAGAAGTTTAAATCTTTATGTAAGTACCTGTTTGGAGATATATCATGGGCCGTTTATGTTTACCTCTATTTCTTTTTTGAGTGGAGCTAGTAGTTGTGATTTCTTTGTCCATGGTGCTGCTTGTTGCACTAAGCACATATTACTATAGATTTAAAGTGATTTTCGAGATGTTGCTCTTTATTGTTGAAAAATACCATGTCATATCTGTAATAGTCATGAATTTAGCCATTCACTAATGTGGTTTTTAATGTACGTTCTTAATTGCCCAATTATGTATTAAATCTTGGTCAATTAGTAGTTACGAATTCTTTTATGGAATATAATAGAGGTCTCTTGGCATTTGAAATGAGAAATACTGAATTCTTGGTTTTACTACAGTATATTTTCTTTACTTGGTTGTTAAATTTTTTAAATTTGAAGGCTAGTACTTATGTTAGATGTCAGTAGGAGGAGAACTATTAATTTGTCCTTCCTGATAGATAATTTACATGTAAATGATGTCAATTTTGTCTGATTTGGATATGTGTGCTTCATTTATTTTGGTAGTGAGAAATTAGGGCTTTTGCATATAAGTTGACAATATATATATATATATTTAAATGAGTCGATTTTTAAGTTGTAACTGATATTATTTAACATATATTATTTTCTTAGTAACAATTAGTAATAACTATTGACATAAGAATAGTCTTATGATAATAGCGATTGCTCATTGTGTAATTTCAATTAGTCATTTTTAAGAGTCATGGTGTTTGTAACAGCTAATTTTAAAAGGGTTTCATGCTTTGTAATTATGGCAGAGATTTCATTATTTGTAATTACACCACATGTTAATTGCCTTTATCATAATTGTAAGTCAAGTATGATTATTACTAAGTCTTTATCTTTTTGTCGTATTTGTTTCTGGGTTTCTTTTTAAATGTTAGATTGTTCAAAAGATAATGAGCATCATGGTTATTAGTTTGTTTTAGGTCTTCTTGTTTGAAGTAATTTTACAATTACCAAAAAATGAATAAGTTATAAAATTTAGAAGAATATGTTAAAATATTTAAAAGCGTAATTTCATTGTACATCACTGTGCCGACTGTCATGGGTGTGGTTAAATCTGAAACCAAGTGTGGCATTGTAGGTATTCAAGGCATTGTTTGCGCTTTTAGTGGTATGATCTTTGCCCTTGTCTACTGCAATGCTGGTATCTCAGGTTAGTTCCCCTGTTTCCCTATCTTCATTTTGTTTCTAACTTTATTTGTTACTCTTGCTAGTTGTTTTTATTGCTTATTTAACTGACTCTCTGCTTCACTTTCCATTTTTTTGGGATTATTCAAGTTAGTTTGTTTATTTTTCCTCTATATTTGTGATTTTTTTTCCTTTTTGGAAAAACAAAATCTTGCATTCATTTGTGGGTTTTCCTCTCAATTCAATTTGCATTTACTCCATTCAAGAAAGTATATTTAATTTGTACCCAATATTTGTGTTAATCTATCATAGATGAACTGGATCTTGGGTGTTTCTTGAAAAAATTTTAAACTCATTCGACTGAGGTTAAGTTTTTTTTTTTTTGGTCTTAAAAACTGAGATAAAGAAGTTGAGTATGTGTATTTCCTTAAGATCTCATCACTTTATCATCACTTTATAAAATTAATTCAACATTCATAATTGAGAACACCAATTTTTCACATCAAAAGTATGAACAATAGCAAGCGGGGTCAATATTTGAATGTTATGCAACCAATTATTAAACATATACTCCAGCTATCACATCTTATATAAAGTAAAAATTTTCCCTTAATTGTTTTCAGTAAATTGCAAGTCTAAGACAAAGATAAAGCTAAAAATTTCTAGTCTTGTCAATGAAAATTAGCTACAACTGAAAGTAACTGACTAAAACTTTAAGATCTGCCTAGATTTTTTCCCCTGTTGAATCCTCTTTCTCGTTGTCTTCCTTGCCACCAACAATAACCAATTCTCCGGCTGGTGACCTGCCATAAAAAACATTAAGTTAGTAGTGTTCTATTTTCCATGTTATTTCTTCTCATTTATCTACCAGTACACATTAAAAGAAACAAATGACAATAAACCTTCCATCATGTGCTCTTTTTTTTGGAGTCTCTATTGGCGATGTCATTGTGATAAGCATTTCTTGTCCAGTCTTGAAAATTCGGTCCCTCTACCAGTTTTTCAAATACAAAATTAATAATATGAATAATAATCCCTTTACATTGTGGGCTTCTTAATTGAATTAGATTGATGGTATGGAATTTCGATGTACTTACTTTCTCCAGCGAGTCATCTCTTATGTCTAATTCACTAAATTAATATTCGATTCACAGTAAAGTTTTCATAGTTTGTCCCATGATTGTATTCGTTAAATTTGAGCTAGAAAATAAAACAATTTCCAATAAGTTGCCTCAATGGCCTCGAAATTACGTCATCGGTACCCTCTTGAATATATAAAGCAGGTGCACATTAGTTTCCAGAAGTCATGGTAAGTGGTGTTAACATTAGTCAAAGTTTTCCCAGGCCTCCGATTATTTTCACCTCTATAGCAATGCGTACCAAATCTATAGCCTTTTTTTTATATTATCTTCTCCACCTCACGATCGAACATAACACACATTGCACTTTCACTATTATCTTCCACAACTACCTCGACGCGATGTCTAGATAAATAATGAAATAATAATGTTCATTTAAGAAATCAGAGTATATTGAGAAAAATGTATACTAATCTCAAACATAAAAAAGTGTAAGCTATACCTAATGCCTTTTCATAACACTTGTCACAAAATAACTTGTCATCCTGAATGCGAAGCTTCTTCTTACATTTTTTACATGAGTTATATTTCCAACCACTTTGCTCATCAATCTTTGCGATAGTGCCATAAACATAAAGATCAGGTGTCCCCTGCCCATTAAAAACATCAACATGATTTATCTAGTAGTCTCATGGTGATATTAATGGGAGGCAGAACTCACGAATTATGAATTTGGCATCTGAGTTCAATGTTTCTTGTATTTCTTCCATTGTTCTCTTTTTCTTATCATACTAGGTTCGATTTATGTAGGGTGAAAAAAGAGGTATCTCAGCAACACCTCCAAGCTCTTCGAAACAACCCTATTCCATTCAAAGAAACATTTTCATATAAAATTCTATAATCCAAGATTTTAGTATAAAATGATTAGGTACAACCAACAGAATAAATGATTTACGTACTATTGTTGAACAAAATTATACCTATTCCGAAATGTATGGACCTCTTCTATATCAAGATCAGCATAAAATTTTGTAGCACTGCTCGTTGAAGCAGCTATTTCGCCTAAATGAGTTTGGCAAACAAAAAAAAATCTATATTTAGCCTTACCTTACGAATAACAAATGTTGCCCTACTTGTCATATCCTAACCTCTAGAAGTTGATAAACCTTCATCATTGTGAATAATTGTAGATGTGATGATAAAGACCTTGCTTTTTGAGTCTTTCAACAAAGTTGTTGCATTGTTGAAATTTTTAGTTAGATTTCCCCAAATGGTAATCCGAAGGCGATTGTTCCTGCAGAAAAGAAAGTAATAGATTAAGTAGTCTTAGCAAAAGTATAACATAAAAAATATTATAGTTCACCTGCCATCCTCGAGGTTTAAGACTTGCAGCTTAAGGGTTTGTCCATCTCGAATCCTCTTGTCTTCTACTCCAGATATGCCTACAATTACTCCCATAACATCTGATAACAATAGAAGAAAATGCCAGGACAATGAGTTTATATCAAGTAATTAATATATAAGTCATTGAGTTCATAGTGTACACTCACCAACCAAATTCTTCTTGTTATCTCCGATCGATTCAATTGTCAAATGGAACTATAGAAAATTTATGGCACGGAATACTGGGGACATTGTTGATTATCTCTTCAAAGATTGTACTTGAATCGAACGATATATAGAGTTCTTGGTGAAGGACTCTATACAATGGTTTTTATACATCAACCATAAAAATTTTCATGACATAGAAGTTGCCCTCACTTATTAATCCCGAGAAATCTGCAATAAATCTACTTTTGATGGTGCAATGCATCATAGCTTGCTGCATTACACGCATGAAGTATTTTGGGTTATAATTTTAAAAAAATAATTTCTAAAATTAAAAGTTTTAAAAAAGGTATTTGCATGTTGTACCTTCTCATCTATTGCAATGAAGTCGAGACTCATGACCTCACCACTTTTCTTAGTGTTATGAGTTTTCCACATGCGTGTGACTAGTACTTTGATTTTCTTATCATTTCTTCCCTTCTTGAGTTGGGTTAGAGATGCAAATTGTCCTTGATGACTGGTCATTGTTCCATTTTTTCTGGAGATTTCGATGAAGGTCGTGACAGGCTATTGAGGGCTGGACAGGAGAAGGTGAACTGGTGAAGGCTGTGAATGCTGTTGATGTTGCCAATGTAGTAGATAAGGGCTATATTAATAGTTTGAAAATGTTAATATATGTACAATTTTTAGTATCCTTTAATTGATATTATTATTGTAAATTATTGCCTTTGTAACAGTTTTTTTGAAAAATGGAAAGACTCTTCTACTATTTCAATTTGAAGAAGTCTCTAGCAGGTAGGTAGTATTAGGGTTATATTAGGTCTCTATCTATTAATTAGAATTATAAATTGGTATTTGAAGGTTGTATTTACTAATTATTAGTAGAAGACTAATTGGTATTCTGTATATGATCTTAATTATGTGCACTATACAATGGTAGAAGAAAAGTCATAGGACAATTACTATTTGTCATTGTGCATTATGTATTAGATGAGTTTCATTCTCTCTAATTATAACATATATAACTGTTATTGTTGTAACCATAGGATATATGAGTATATATAAGAATAGATAACATATATTATTAACTAATAGAAGAATTCATTAGTTTTTGTCATAATTATAGTTAATATCTATTGTTAATAGCTAATGTGTATAACATATATAACTGTTATCATAACAGTAGGATATAGGAGTATATATAAGAATACATAACATGTACTCCCTCCGTTCCAAGTAAAGAGTCCACTTTTCTTTTTTAAAAATTAACATGTGACCAAATTAAATCAAAATTTTACATACTTTATTTATATTTTAGGAAGTAAAATTTTATTAATTAAAAACAACATTAACAATACTATAAATTACAACTTTTATAACTTTGTAAAAATAAATAAATTTATGTAAATTATTGGTCAAACTTTAACTAAGTTAACCAAAAAAAATCAAAAGTAAACTCTTTGCCTGGAACAGAGGGAGTATTATTAACTATAGAAGAATCCATTAGTTTTTTTCATAATTATAGTTAATATCTATTATTAATAGCTAATGTGTGAATCTTTGTCAAAGAGGAAAGTGAGAAGTTGAATCCTCGTTGGCAACCTCATAATCCATCTTTAACATAGGGTGATGATGTGTCAATGTTATAGGCTACTTTATCTACTTTAAATATATATATATATATATATATATATATATACTCCATCCATTCCGGATAAATGTTTCTAGTGGATAAAATACAAAAATTAAGAATCATAATTAATGATGTGCTGTAAAATGTGTTCTGACAATAATACTCATAAACAGTTCAACTATTTTAAATAATTGAGTCTTTTTGGGATGTGTTATATTAAATGAAGATTTACGAGTATATTAGGAAGAATGGTAAATAATAGGTAAATTAAAAGTCTTTAGAAACATTAATTGGGACATTCTAAAATAAAAAGTAAAAACATTTATCTGGAACAAAGGGAATATATATATATATTTGACTTTAGGATTAAGTTGGAGAGCCCTGGAGATGTAAAACTCGACTAGTAGGTCTGATTTTTCTTGTGAAGTTGATGAGATACCCACTGCCGGCCTACGAAAGTGATCTTATAGTAAACAACTTAAAAGTTTAGGTCTTAAGATGCCCTTTTTATTTGGCTATTGAAATTTTTAGGAGTTGACGTCAACAGTAGCAACTTCCTAGAAAGCATTTTTGTTTGTTTGTTTGTTTTACTGATTCGTAGATAACTTGGGTACATTTTTATTTAGATTATGTTTATATATTTAATTTTAAATTTTAAAATTAAAATTAGAAGAATAGTTTGAATTTTGCAGAGCTCAAATTATTTATTTAATTCTAATTCTAAAATTTGGCATTGAGTAATTAAACATAGCCTAAAGGTATTTAGTTTCTCACATATTAGAAAAATAAATTATCTCTTGTTCATTGAGATATCAAATCTGACGATCTTGGCACCATTCAAAGCCAAATTTTAATAGATTTGTTTAGTACCTCTTATAGACTGCAGTGATTTGAAAATTAGAAAATTAACCATTTGTTTATTTTAAAGATGTGATGGGGATGGGAGATGTTGTCGTTTTCTAGGCGTGTTTGGTGTATCCGTGAGCTGATTTGGATCAAAAGTTGTGGATAAGATGTTAGGTCCGGATTCACTCGACCCAACAATTTGGATTTTGACCTGATTCCATCAGATCGTGTGCGAGGAGGATACATATCAATGAGAGAGGGAGGAAGGGGGCGGGGGGGCGGGGGTTGTTATTAGATATTGAGTGGGTGACGGAAAATAACTAAATGAAAAATTGAGAAATGGTTTAATTTTGGTAATAGATTTATACAAGTATTTATCATATTCACTTGACCCAACAATTTGGATTTTGACCTGATTCCATCAGATCATGTGCGAGGAGGATACATATCAGTGAAAGGGGGGGGGGGGTTATTGGATATTGAGTGGGTAACGGGGAATAACTAAATGAAAAATTGGAAAACGTTTTGATTTTGGTAATAACAGCTTAACCGCTTATTTATTACTAATATAATTTTATCTCTATTTATACAAGTATTTACCATACAACTTAGGTGTGTATATATATATATATATATATATATATATATATATATATATGTTAGATTTAAAACACTAAAATTCAAACATCTTTCTCAATTATTCGAATCTGTCACTGTATTTAGTCGTTCACTCCTCTTCATCACTTAATTATTTAATATTTTGTGAATTTGTGGTGTACACAACTACTTAACTAGACTTTTTAGCTTTTACGAGTATGATTATGATGAGTTTTAAGCATAATTATTATCTTTTACGAATTTGTGGAGTATGTTATTCGAAATTTTCTTTTTGAGTATTTTCTAATCATAAAATTATTTTAAGCTAAATTGTTAGTTTGACCAATTATCCATAGTATTCCCCGATTAACCGTTATCGAATGGATATGAGGGGACAAATTGATTCTTGGTGGAGAATGAGACAGTTATGGAGCATAAAATTGAATTGGGAGATGGGGGTGATGTTATGTATAACCGCCCCCGAACACCCCATTGCTAATCCTAATTTTCACAAGCAAAACACTAACTAACTTATTTGTGAAAAGAGTTGGACAAACATATTAGACTTAATTCTCAATTTGATCATCCTAATATTACAAAAACTTTGTTAAGCTCATTTTACAAATTTTTGTTACACTTTAAAAACTATACTTTGTTAAAAGTGTCAATTTGATCATCCAAAGCGAATGAAGTTAGTTTTAGGCTTAAATTGCAATTCGGTCACCCTACTTTGACAGAAAATTCATTACGCTCACCCTACAATTTTTTTTCTCAATTTCATCACTATACTTGGCATAAATCCCACGTTAATCACTCCATCCAGATTTTTGGATGAAAAACTTACTATTTTTTTAAATCCCAAAAATACCCTTACTAATAACTATCAATTTAATCACTGCACTTCGATATAAATATCAAGTTCATCACTTCATCTTGATTTTTGAATAAAAAGTTTAAAATTATCCTAAAAACTCGAAAATGTCATTACTAAAATATTAAAATTCATTGTAACCAAGAACAAACAAAAACCCAAAAATTGAGCAACTAGGGAAAAAGATTAATATTTAATTATCCTAAAAACCCGAAAATATCATTACTAAAGCATTAATATTTAATCTATTACTAATCTTAATTAAATTAACATTAATATTTAATATTATAACTACATTGAGATAAATGACTAATACTTTAATTAGATTAAGATAAAAAAAATTATAATTAAATTTCTTAGGAATTTTCGATAATATCCTTGAAAAATGGCATATACCACATGATCGACTTAACGAATTTTTTCTAGTAGTGTCATTAACCCTTATTTAAATATCGATAATTACTTATGAATAATTTATAATAATATTTTAAGCTTACTTTATTCTACAATAATAACTATCTCATAGTAATTTAAGGCATTTGTTTAATATAATTAGTATTATATAAAAAAAAAAGTCAAGCTAAAGAATTTATTGCTTTAGAAAAGACCAACATAATCTTTTATTAATTTTGATTAAGAATTCTGATAAATTAACCTAATTTTTTTTTAAATATTTTTAAGAATTAGTATGAAATTATGTTATTTTATTATATTTGAAATAACTTATTTAATTATTTTAAATATTTTATACACAAAATTGGGTGATGCTCTTTAAATTATGTTAATTATTTTAAATATTTTAAATATTGTATACATATATATATATATACATATATATATATATATGTATAAATATATATATATATATATATTTAAAGTAGATAAAGTAGCCTAGGTGGCACCCAATTTCTACATTGAGATAAATTAAGTAGCCTAGAATGTGAAAAAATTGGGTGCCACCTAGTTGACACATCATATTCACATCCATGTAATTCACCCAATTTCTATAAATGCATTAAAGATTTTTTTTTCTAAAAAATACATAAATTCTAGGTGGCACCCAATTTTTTCAGATTTACATTTGCATTGGTGATGCTCTTAGGAAAATGCATGTACATTCACATTGGCAAGCAAATTCATGGTTTTGCTGTTAACCATGGGCTTTCATCACACACACTATTCCGGATGCTATCGCGAGAATCTACTTAAAATTATTAAGGGTATTTTTGAGTTTTTAGAAAAGTTTTAAAATTTTCATTTCAAAATATGGATGGAGTGATGGACGCGACACTTTTAATAAAATACAGTTATTAAATTGTGAAAAAATTGGGTGAATTACAGGCCGGTCCCTTTTTAAACATTTATAATCGCTCCAGTCCACTCATCTTTTTTAAAAATTAGAAAAAGACATTTTTGGGGCAAAAAGACGATTATGCCATTAATAAAAGAAAAACACGCGCGATTCAGTAACTCAATGCATCGCGATGCACTACTTTGGCATTGCGATGCACCACTTTGGCATCGCGATGCACCAATTGTTGCATAGCGATGCACCACTTTTGGCATCGCGATGCATCAATTGGTGCATCGCGATCATCGCAGCGCGCTTTAGGAAACCAACGCATCGCGATGCACCAATTGTTGCATCGCGATGCAACAATTGGTGCATCGCGATCATCTCAGTGCGCTTTAGGGAACCAACGCATCGCGATGCACCACTTTTGACATCGCGATCATCGCAGCGCGCTTTAGGGAACCAACGCATCGCGATGCACCACTTTTGGCATCGTGATGCAACGATTATTGCAGCGCGCTTTAGGGAACTTGATTTTTGTTTACCTTTCGGGGGCGTTGCCCCGGGGCGTTGCCCAAAGATACCGCGATTAGCGAAATCATCCAAGAACATCTTCCTCTTTTCGGACAGCACGTCAAGCTTGATTTGAAGCTCAAAAATAGTGTTTTTTGGTAGAAAAATTGTGCACAAATATAGTACTAAGTTAGGATAATAATATGAGATTGATTTTAAACAAATTCGAAGCTTAAAACAGAGATTTAAGTGACCAAAACAGCTCAAGAACAAAGAAAAACGGGATGAACTCAAAAAATTTAAATTTGATCAAATTCGTGTTTTATGCATGAAAATTGATACCCAAACATGAGGAAATACTATATTAACAACATGAAATCATTTATACATCAATTTGAATCTCAAATCTGAAGCAACCATGTTGTTGGAAAGAAAAAGTTTGGAAACGTGGACCGACCAGCAATTTCTCCAAAAAAAATTATAGTGTGAGCTTAAGTAATAGTAGAATGACTAAATTGAGAATTAAGCCAACATATTAATATGCATAGTTTATTAGGGTAAATTTAACAATGGTACTTGGTCCATAGGTATCAAAACCAAATTTTGATACTTATTGATTACTATTTACAAGGTGTTAAATTATCATCTCTAATAATAGGTATCAAATTTATTTTTGATTTTTGATTTAACTTTATTGATACTGTATACATTATCAATTATTTAAAGTATGACAGTTGTTTTAATTAATTATTTTTTTTGTTAAAATAAAAATTTTGAAAAAATCATAGTCATCATTTGTCATGATATAAAAATAAAAATAAATTATGAATTAATAATAATTCAACCGGCTATTTCCTTCAGGCCCTCCACTCGTGCCCATGTTCAGTCATGTAAAGTCTTAAGAGAGGTAGCACTAAAGCAAAATATGGTACTCGTTATTTTAACTAGGACCTTCAACTAGGTATCAAAATTTGTATTTAATACCCACTGTTGGACTTGTCCTAAGGAGACGGAACTTGGAGAAAACATGTCTCTCATCAATTAAAATCATGTTGTACGAGTTGGTGAAGTTTGAAGGATCCATTAAGCTCTCAAACCAGGATAAGAACACTGCTAAAAACTATATTGATTATCAGCTTTGGAAACTCGATACTTCTTTTTTGTTGAGGTCTATTATTCTATTTTAGGATATTTTAGCTAAAGAGCTATTTTCAAAAAATTAGGCTTATAATTTCTATAACTTTGCAACTATACCTACCACATGTGATGCAATAATCATGTTGACTAAGTTTAAATATTTTTGTAATCTTCAATGCTATCGTCTAGTTTTTCTTAGTGATATACTTAAACAAAAAGACCTTTTTTATATGTGACAAAAAAAAAAAATTAAAAGATAGAGAGTCCTCTTTTTAAAGTGCTCCAATACAAGACTCCTTTTAGAACATTCATTCAGACGTGACAGTTTTTTATAATTAATTATAAAAAATGAAAAATAAAAATTACTATATACCGCAACTGATTGACGATAAAAAATAAAATAAAATTGACGGTAAATAGCGTGGATGGAAAGACATCCTCTAGAAATAGAGAGTCACCTAAAGGATGTCTTTCCAACTGAATGACACATCATCTCCACCTCAGCATAAGATGTTTGCATTGAAGAAGTTATTTTTTAGGAATATTTATTTTTTCTACGTGTCTAACATTTTTTACTAGATAGATGATTGCATTGAAAAAGCTTTCATGTATCCGTAAAATTCAAGTTAAAAGTTGGGATAGTTTTTAAGGCTGAATTGAAGTTATTTTTACAATTGAGAGCCCGTTTGTTCGTGCGTTTTGGCCAAAATGCAGGGTTAAAACGCAGCTTATTCCTTAACGTAGCGTTTCAATGCAGCATTATAAAAAGTAGCATATTCAAAACGCATAAAACGCTGAAATTTCTAGCTTTTTTCCAAAAGCAGATTTTAAAACGCAGTAGGGAATAAAAGCTGCGTTTTGACATAATATCCCAAACGTATTTATAAATTAAATAAAAAAGCCGCATTTTAAATAATCTGCGTTTTAGAAACGCTACATTTTCAAAACGCTACACCAAATGGACTCTGAGTATCATATATGAAAGTTGTTGAAACAAACATAGTCCAAGGATGACAATTGTCTTCGAGCCCTTAAGCATAATTTTGAAATGCTAAACGTTACTTATTGGAATTGTTGGAGTATTTAATTGTCCCATTAATTTTGGAAAAAAGGTGTATGGGTTTGCAGCATATATAGAATTATGGGCAAATTACACAAATGGTCTACGTACTTCTCGACCTTTTTGGAATTCGTCCAAACTCAATGCCAGCAGTTTCTGAACTCAATTTTTTAACGCATTTAGTCCTTCCGTCTACTATCATTTATTTTTTTGGTTAAATGGAATCATGTACAATTCACGTGATTTTGCCTAAGGGTAAATTAATCATTTTTAGTTAAAAAGTACATGGACCTTTTGTATAATTACCCTAAACTAAACCCACCCCAAAATCATCTTCTTCCCTAACCCACCACGACTTGATTTCTCTTTCTTCTCTTTCCAATCTCAAATTTACCCACCTGAAGATGTTTAGCTTTGCATCAAAGAAAGAAAGAAACTAAGAAATTGGAAATCTGGGGATGACAAAATAACAACCGGGGACAGTGAATTGGGTGGTGTTCTTGTTGTAGAAAATCCTCCTCCTCCTCCATCCTCTCTCATCTCAACAACACTACTCATCCAATCTCTCTCTCTCTCTCTCTCTCTCTCTATATCTATATATATATATATATATATATATATATATATTGGGGAGTATTTAATGGTTACTACATCTCTCTAACCACAATAGTTACTCTTCTATCAATCATTGGATCAAAATTTAAAGGTTGAGATTAATTGTATTAAATGACTCACCTACTTACATTAATTGTATGCCGTTATACATAATACTATCTCCATTCTTCAATTTAATTTTATACCCCATTACCACCCCATTCCCTACCGTAGAATCAATTTTTTCCCATATCCATTCCCTATGGGTAATTGGTCAACCTAACAATTTAGTTTAAAATAATCTAATGATTAGTAACTCAAAAAAAAAAAAAAAATTCAAAGAAAATACCCCCTCCATCCCTAAATTATTATCTTCCTTTCCTTTTTCGTCTGTCTAACTATAATTGTTTTGTTTGAAAGTTTCCTTTTTAGGACAACACTTTTACCATTTTACCTTTACTTTTTCTTCCAACTTTAATTATGGGCCACATTGACATAGGCATTAAAGGAAACTACACACTAGACCAATATTAATAATCAAGTCAATCGTGTTTTTTTAATCGGTGTTTCGTGTCAAATAAGACAATAATTTAGGGACGGAGGAAGTACTATTTAATCAAGTTCATATGACTTGATAAAGGATAATACTTTGACTTATAACTCATCACAATCATGTTCATAAAAGCTAAAAAGTCTAATTAAGTAGTTGTGCATGTCACAAATTCACCAAATATTTAAAAAGTTTCATTAAGTGATGAAAAGGAGTGAGCAACAGCAACGGATTCGCATGATTGAGAATGATGTTAAATTTTAGTGTTTTACATCTAACATAAGTTTACCTAGGTTATATAGTAAATACTAGTATAGATAGGGGTAAAGTTATATTACTCTTAAATAAACAGTTCAGGTAACTGTTCAGATAATGAAGCGGGTAACAGGGTGGGTACTACTAATACCAAAGCTGAACCGTTTCCCATTTTCTATTTCGGTTACTCTCCATTACCCGCCCCATATCCAGTCAAACCAGTTAATAATCATTAATTTTGGTTCAGCTCAATTCAAATATCCACAGTTCGGTTCGAAATTGTTTTCCCAACAAAGTAGCACTGCGAAGTGTTGTATTGATTTATTAATATTACTCTTGTAAGCGTACGTACACATTATCCGTACTTTGAAATCTGTTATATCTATGTCACGATCGAGCAACATTCAGATGACCAATCAGGCTTGAAAAGGCATGGGATCAAGAGTATATTAGGGTTGACAAATTAAATAAGTAGCTGATTCGAATTGTAGTTTGTGATAATACAACAACTTGCCCTTTAGCGAGCTTCAATAACAGACATTGTTGCTTCATTAAAAGAAATATTTTCCACGTTAGCTGATCCAGAGTCTGTTATATAATTTGGGTTTCTAAAAATAAATGCAGGTTGATTAGGAGAAGGAAGAGCTGTTTCATTACACAACATGAAAGCTACTTCAGACATGGTTGGTCGAGCACCGGGAAGTTCTTGAACGCATAAAAGGCCAACATGGATGCATCTCAGTACTTCATGATCTTCATACGAATCTCTTATTGATGGATCAACCATATTCAAGACTATGCCTTCTCTCCACAGTTCCCAAACCTGAAACAGTGCAGCTCACTATCTTTAAGTGCGTATTAATCAAACATAATATCAAAATAAAGGTAAAATATGATTTTCAAGTGTGAATACGCATGCATTTTAGCAGTTTAGGTACTTACATGTCCAATTAAGTTGACGGAATTCTCCATGAAAAAACTGCTATTCTTTCTTCCACTGATGATCTCTAATAGTAGAACTCCCAAGCTAAAAACATCAGATTTAATCGAAAACATTCCTTCCATTGCATATTCTGGTGACATATAACCACTGCAATCAAACTTTCATAAGTAACTTATAAAGGAGATGACTTCAATAGCTCTTTCCTTCTCTCTCTCTCTCTCTCTCTCTCTCTCTAATGCATGGAAAACTTACTATGTCCCGACAACTCTACGCGTTGTTGCTTCAACTTGATCCCCTCCAAATATTCTGGCCATCCCAAAGTCGGATATTTTTGGGTTCAAGGCGGCATCGAGTAAAACATTACTTGCTTTCAGATCCCTATGAATGATTCTAAGTCTTGAATCTTGATGAAGATACAGCAGCCCTCGAACAATCCCCAAAATGATGTCAAACCGTTTTCTCCAATCTAACTGTGCGGCATTGTCTTTATCTGGGAGAAAAAGAAAATCCATTCCATATAAACATAGATTCATCCAAGAAAATTAACCTTTAAGCTTAGTTTGTTTCACGAAAAATGATTTTTAGTACTCCCTCCGTCCTGAAATTATTGTCCTGTTTGACTTTTTTTGGTCAAATAGGACTTTTTTCAAACGTAAATTTAACGTATATTTTTTTACTTTTTCCAAAATCATAAAACATGTAATTCGTAGTACTTTAAAGTACTATGAATTACATGTTTTATGATTTTGAAAAAAGTAAAAAAATATACGTCAAATTTACGTTTGAAAAATGTCCTGTTTGACCAAAAAAAGTCAAACAGGATAATAATTTTAGGACGGAGGGAGTAGTATTTTTCTGAATTTTCGGTGTTTGATAATGCTATAAAAATATTGTCAATATAAAATATTTTACGATCAACTGAAAAATGAACCGTACACTAAGGGCTTGTTTGTTAACCATTTCTGTTTCACATTTTTTGTTTCTGTTTCTAATTTTTGGTGAAAAATAGAAATAGAAATGCGTTTGACAACCATTTCTATTTCTGAAAAACTAAAAACGTTTCTCATTTTTCCCCAAATTCTAGAAATAAAAAAATTTTGTTTCTTGCAGAAGAAAAACATTTCTCATCCAAAATACAGAAGGGCCAAGATCAATTAGGTTAGGTTTTTGAACTATGACACGAGAAATTCTCAACCCTAACTTTTTTCCTCCATGTAATATATATATATATATATATTTATATATATATATATATATATATATATATATATGAAGGAGTATTTAATGGTTACTTTTTTATTTAACCATCAATGGTTACTCTCATTTTCAACCATTGGATCAAAAATTAAAGGTTGAGATTTAATGCATTAAATGACTCACCTACTTGCATTAATTGTATTTTCCAACTAACCATTAAATCTCAACCTTTAATTTTTGATCAAATGGTTGAAAATGAGAGTAACCATTGATAGTTAAATAAAAAAGTAACCATTAAATAATCCCCCTATATATATATATATATATATATATATATATATAGGATTGGGTTTTCAAAAGAAAAATAAATAAAAAGTTTAATACTGAAATTAAATAATCAGAAAATAGAAACAGTAATTGAAAGATGATGAGTACTTGAACAATAATAAAATAGAGTTGGACAAATAGAAAATATAGACCCGAAGAAGTGAGGGATATTATGGCAAAAAGGGTCTCGAATAGTGGTGTCCATGACATCAAACAGTAGCACCGGCAGCCGCCTACAGTGATTGTTTTTGTTGGTGGTGGGTGCTGCGCACGATGAAAATATTATACTCACAGTAATAAGAGATGATTTTAAAGAGGATGATGATGATGAATTTATGATAGGCAAGCAGCTAATGGTCGTGGGTCTCCATTTCAAAGTCAATACAAGAGCCATGAAATCAACTAACGGTTAACCTATAATTCTTCCTCTAAATATTGTTGCTATGAATTAATTAATTTATCTTTTGGAAATCAAATCAATTCCTGAGTCTATGTATGTATGTATATATGAATATTATTTTTTATTTTTTATTTTTTATTCACAATTTTTTTAATAATAGATAAAATGTGAATTATTATTCTACACTTTTTAAGTTGGATATAATATATGATGAAGTTGTAATGTGTTAATAGTTTTGGGAAAAGAGTTTAACTTTGTGAAAGAAAATTGAAATGTTTATCAAACACGACATGTTTTAAGAAACAAAAACAAATTGAAACAAAAAGAAAGTAAAATAAAAATATTTAAAATATAATAAAAAAAATAAAAATATTACCAAACACTACCTAAAGAAAATGATGTACGGAGGTCCGTCCATAAGTCATTTTCCAAAATAATGCCGAAGAGTCTAGCTTTCAAACTCAATTGATGACATCTCTTCACCTGCCACTCCCCCACCCCACCTCACAAACCAACATGCTACACCACCAGCTTTTCCCTTCTCTCCATGCACACCTATTACGTTTTTATTTTTATTTTTATAAAATTAAAAGTGTATAAAACACACTTTATATATATTGTATATTCTTGTTAAATTTTCTATATATACTATTTATAATTTATACAAAATAGTGATTTTTAACAAAAATAATAATTGTATAAATTCATAATTACTTCGGTCACATTTTCAATGCGTTTACTAAGTACTTGAAAATATTTTCTGAGCATTTTTAAGAAATTTAGCGAATACTTAAAAGTGAAAGATTTTCATTTCCGAAAAGAGTTTTCCAAAAATCATTTTCTAGAAATTTTTCTCCTTAAAACAAACGAAGCCTTGACATCGCAAATGCTAAAAGAGCTGAATCAGAAGTTCAAAAAAAGGGAACATACCGAAGATAAAATAGTCTAAACCTTTATTTGGCAAGTACTCATAAACTAGCATTTTTTCTTCTTTTTGGACGCAATATCCCAGAAGCCGTACGAGATTCCTGTGCTGGAGTTTAGCTATCAGGGTAACTTCGTTCTTGAATTCTTCCATTCCTTGCCCTGAATTGTTTGATAGTCTTTTGACAGCTATCTCCTGCCCGTTCGGTAGCTGACCCTGATATTACATTTCCGAAATACTACAAAAATTACTCTTTAATTAGAAACGCTTATGTTATAATATTGTTAATTATGGCATAACACTTCCCAATAACCGAGTCAACACGATTTTGTCTATTTATGTTTTAAGTTCAATTTATTTACCTTTTCATAGATTATATTTTTGGCTAATTGGACTATCCACGATAACAACGAAAGTGAGACAAGGTGATGGATGAGTTTTATACTTATCCGTAGGGTATTTTTTCGGCTTAGATTTAGCTAATTTTCGAGTTTTTATTATCTAATATGAGTTGTTAATGCATTTTTGAAGTTTCATGGACTGGAGTAGACAGTTATGAAATTTGGAGGTCTCAGGTGCTATTGCAGAATCTCCAGGGTCCAAAGTGTAAAGAGAGGAAAATTGGTAATCTGAAGCCATGCGGACGCATAAAGCGGCCGCACATATTCCAGAATATCAAAGATTGGGATGCGAGCTCGCGCAAGGCAGTCGCATGGTTTTGCGATAAGCTATGCGGACGCATTAAGCGGCCACATAGCGCCGTATATTTTGTTGCCCTATTTTATGGTTAAGTGTTTTGTTCAGCCGAAAAACTTGATATATAAGCAGCCCTGTAGGTCTTAGAAGGGAGAGTTCTTTTTGGAGAGAAAACTGTTTGGGTAGTGCTTGTAATCTTTTCTTAAGTCTTTTCTTTCAAGAATTCAAGGATGGATTATTAATTGATTTTGGTTTTTGTTTCAATCATGAGGAACTAATCTCATTATCTAGGAATTGGAGGTAACTCTGTATCAAAGATTTATGCCGTAATATAGTTCTTATTCAGTTCATTGGTTCTAGTCATTTATAAAAGTATTTTTTCGAATCTTCCTGTGTTGTCTTTGCGTGTAGGTAATTTCAACTATTAGATTATCAGGGTTTGATGAATTGCACGATCCGAATGCATAAGTTATATGTTTGCCATCTTTTATAAATGTTCTTTCTTATTGATTCATAATCTTGCTAAGATAAGGAAGAGATTAATTGTTCCTAAATTCTTAAAGGATCCCTACTTGTTATATCAAGAAAGTATAACAACTAGGGATACTAAGCCTGCAAATCGTGATTCAAGCGTCTTAGTCTTTACCTTTGTGAACCAATACTAGAACTGAGCTGATACATAAATTAGAAATGCATAAATCTAAGATACAGAGTGAATCTCAATTTCTAGGTCTCCCAATTCTTGTTAAATCTCCGAAATACTTGCTTTGTAATTAGTAGTAGTAATTGCTGTTTAGTTAATTTAGTTAATAATCTCAAACAATCTTTATTTACTTTATTTATCAATCAAAGTTGGTAGTTAGTTTGCTAAATCAAACTCAAGTCTCCGTGGATCGACCCTTGTCCTGTGCAGCTATACTCTAGTATACTCGTGCACTTGCGAGGTTATAATATCATTCATCAATTTTTTGGCGCCATTGCCGAGGACTTGGGTTTTCCTGATTTAGTTCAATTAGCTATTAGCTTTCTGGATTCCTACAGTTTATGCATGGTCGTCGGTCACTTAATCCCACTCTGGCTGAGATTAACGACGGCATTGATAAGTTAGGTAAGAACAAGAGAGTAGAAGAACCTGAAGGTGGACCATCACTTTTCAAAACTGAAATTCTCGATTTAAAATAGGACCATTAAACAGTCACAATGGGAGAGCCACCTCGTCCTATGAAGGACTACGCTCGTCCTAAGATTGATTCTTCGCCCTTTTGCATTGTTTTACCTACGGTTGCTAGGAATTATGAGTTGAAGAGTCTTCACTTCAACATGCTCCCGTCCTTTCATGGGATGGCTTCTGAGGACCCTTTAACATTCATCCGTGACTACTTTTCAACTGTTCAAAATTTTTCCTTGAGAACTTTAACTGAAGACCAGTTACAGATGCGCTGCTTCCAATACACTTTGAAGGATGCAGCAAAAACCTGGTTCATGTCTTTAGCTCCAAGCAGTTTGACCACGTGGGGAGGGGTGTATAACACTTTCATAAGCAAATATTACCCTCACCCCACATTGACAGAGATGAGAAAAAAAAAATTCAACAAGAACAAGGTGAGGCATTCCATGAGGTATGGGACAGATTTAAAACATTGTTAATCCAATGTCCTCACCATGAATTTTCAGTACACTGCTTGAATCAAACTTTTTATGATGCACTAACTCAGAGCTGCCAAGTTATGGTAGACAATGTTGCAGGTGGTGCAATGGTAGAAAAGACACCAACAGAAACTACAACATTATTTGAGATGCTTGGTGCCAATTCTCAACAGAAAAGTGTGAGAGGTAAGCCAAGAGGTATTATGAAGTGAACTCCAATAGTAATATGAATGACAACATGTTGACAAGAATGGCTGCTCAGTTGGATTCATTTGTTTCTAATTCTAAAACTCCTGTAATCAATGAAGCATGCGTAATCTGTGGTATATATAATCATGCTACTAACATGTGTCCTTCCAGAGAACAGTTTCCTGAATATTTGCAACAGGTGAATGCAATGAATTCTTATCCACCAAAGGGGCGTAATGATCCGTACTCAAATACGTACAACCCTGGGTGGAGGAATCATCCAAACTTCTTCATCAACCTCCACCACAGCTGCAGTAGGCAGTCGTTCAGCCGACTCAAACCCTTTTGGAAGAGATGTTCCAGAACTTCATGCTTGATAGTCGGAGAACCCAGCAAGACAATGAAATAAGGTTCAAGAAGAATGAGCAAATGCACAAGCAACATCAGGCAGCATTAAGCAAATTGGACAATCAGATTGGGCAATTAGGCAAATCCCTGCAAGGCCACAAGCAAGGAACTTTCCCAAGTCAACCAGAACAAGCCCAGACAGTCACGGTGCTTCGCAATGGTAAGGTGATAGGTAGTAAGGTAAACTCTAACCCTACTCCTGAGATTAATTGTGAAAAGAATGTGGAAGTGGGGAAGGAACAAGCTGAGGAAATTCCACAAGAAACTCCAAAATTTCCTCCCCCAACTCCATATTCGCCACCTATTACCTTTCCTGGCAGATTAATGAAGAATAAGATGGATAAACAGTTTTCAGAAATTTATGAGATGTTTTCCAAAGTAAACATAAATCTTCCCCTGTTAAATGTAATCAAGAACATCCCATCTTATGCTAAATTCTTCAAAGATCTCACACTAGGAAACATAGGTATGAGAAGAATGAAAAGGTGATAATGTCGAGAATATTAGTGCCGTTCTCCAGCAGAACCTCCCACCTAAACTGAAAGATCCTGGTAGCTTCAACATCCAAATTTCTTTGAGGGATTCGAAAAAGGTGAAGGCAATGCTGGATTTAGGTGCTAGCATTAACTTAATGCCTTATTCTATTTTAGTTCAGGTTGATAAACTGATTTTACCTGTAGACTTTGTAGTCTCAGAGATGGAAAAACAGGTTAGCGCTAATCATGAAGTGCGCATTCTCGTTGGGCGACCCTTTATGGCTACTGCTAACACTGTTATCAATGTGAAAAATGGTAAATTTTCCATGTCTGTAATGGATAAAACTGTTGAGATATTTGTGTTTGATGCCATGAAAATGCCTGATGATAAGAATGAATGTTTTTTCGTTGATCAGTTAGAATCTATAATCTCTAAGAATTTGGAAAATGAGCTGATTTGTGATGAAATTGAGGCTTTACTGAATGGTGATGAGAACATGGATAATGAGGAAGTCTATGAAATAAAAGTTGTCTTCGATAAGACAGAAGAGAAAATTCATAGTGACTCTCCTTTTCACCCCCTAGGGCACTTCAACACAAAACTTGTGCCATCTGTTGTATCCCCTCCTAAGTTAGAGTTGAAACAATTGCCTGAGACATTAAAATATGCTTTTCTTGGGGAGAGGAATACTTTGCCTATTATAATTGCTTCTGATTTGACTAATAAACATAAAGAAAGGCATCTTTGTGTTTTGCGTGCACACAACGAGGCCATAGGTTGGACTTTGGTTGATATCAAGGGAATTAGCCCTGTCATGTGCATGCACAAGACAAATCTTGAGGAAGGTGCCAAGCCTTCGAGGGAGCACAAAAGAAGACTTAACCCTCACATGGAGGAAGTAGTAAGAGCAGAGGTGCTCAAGCTACTTGATGCGGGTATTATATACCCAATAGCTGATAGCAAGTGGGTGAATCCGGTACAAGTTATACCAAAGAAATCAGGAATCACAGTGATTAAAAATGATAAAGAGGAGTTAGTGCCCACAAGAACAATTACAGGGTATAGGATGTGTATTGACTTGCGGAAATTGAATGCCGCCACAAAAAAAGATCACTTTCCCTTACCTTTCATTGACCAAATGCCGCCACAATTACAGGGTATAGCAAGTGGGTGAATCCGGTACAAGTTATACCAAAGAAATTATTTTCTAGATGGTTTTTCGGGATATAACCAAATTCCCATTGCACCAGAAGACTAAGAGAAAACCACTTTTACATGTCCTTTTGGCACTTTTGCATATCAAAGGATGCCCTTCGGTTTGTGCAATGCTCCTGCTACCTTTCAGAGATGTATGACTTCGATATTTTCTGATATGATTGAAAGGTGTGTGGAAGTATTTATGGATGACTTCTCAGTTTTTGGAGATTTTTTTTATAATTGCCTTAAGAATTTGACAATGGTACTTAAACGTTGTTGTGAGTCGAATTTGACCCTTATTTGGGAAAAATGTCATTTTCTAGTCAAGTAAGGCATTGTGTTGGGATACATTGTCTCACAAAAAGGGATTGAGGTAGATAAGGCAAAAATAGAAATTATTTTAAAATTACCTCCCCTGTTTTTGTTAAGGGTGTCCGCAGTTTTCTAGGGCATGCAGGTTTCTATAGGGGATTTATAAAGGATTTTTCAAAAATTTGTAAACCTTTATGTAACCTGCTTGCTAAAGATATTGAGTTCATCTTTGACAAAGATTATCTCGATGCCTTCAATCTGTTGAAGGAAAGTGTTAGGAATATGCCTGTAAAACAGCTGATATATATGTATGCATATTCCAATACAGTGATTTGCTTGTTCCCATTACAACGCATATTTCACAAGTGGCTAAAAGGGCTGCGTACCGGTTAGTGTGGCAGCTTGCTGAAACAATGCATAGGTCATTAGACTAGGAAGTCTTTGTACATATCCGAGTCTTTGTCCTACCAAAGTGATGACAAAACTTTCATATGGATTAGCTCTTCATGCCCCAGCAGACATGTCCATCAGTAATGTCTCACCAGCAGACATTCTTTTCAGCCGTGTCTCATCAACAATCTCTACACCAGCAGTATTATATCGGCAGATCTCAGTGTCAGCCAAGCTCTTTATCAAAACAACTGCAGAGAAGCTGATTACTCAAGAGGAACATCGGTCGTTGCTCAAAACGCTACAAGTCAAAATAGATCCGTTACAAGATCTTTCTGACAAGCCCAAGATACGCATCGATGTCTGCGCCTTCACTATTACTTAGAAGACATTTCCTCTTTTTTGTATTGGTCCCAGTCTCCAAGGCTCCATTCTATAAAAGACCAAACACAGTGCGCTACATCCCAGGCATGCATGACAAGTCAAATTCTGTCAGCCTGACTCACGGACCAACTTCAAGACAAAAGCTTAACGGAAGGTCTTTGCCCAACAGTTTGAACGACGCACTCCAGTGCATTAATGATTCAGATTTCCAACGGGCAGAAACTCATTTAATGCTCTAACGAATCCTTCATCTTCTCCAGCCTATATAAGAAGACTCTCATTCTCACATCAAAAGAGACCTGTGTATGCGTATGCATGTGAGAGGATGTGGTATTGAAATTGTTCTTCATTCTTTCAATCTGAAACCACACCCAAAGAAGTGAGAAACACAAGTGTAAGAACAAACACTTTGTGTGAGAGAGAAACAAAAATTCCAAAAGGCTAAGAAGTTCTGCTTGATCAAAAACTTAGTTTTTGATTTGAGTTCTTTCTTCCTTTGAAAGACTCAGTCTCTTCAGTTGCTGTATTTCAAATCTTCAGCAAGAGACCAAGCATCCTGCGAGACGTTGAAGACAGATCAAGCTTGAAGATGTCCGATGAAGAGCTAGAGCAGTATAATCCATATTGCATTCATATCGGCAGACTTATACTACATTATAAGGGTTGTCGATTGTGCAAAAAGTTTTCATCACATTTGGCCGAGTGCTCAGCACTCAGTTGTTCAAATATGTGTTATTTGAACAACGCCTAATATCCTCTTCTCACAACAAATATATCGAGTTGAAACTACAGGAAAACCTCAATTAATATTGAGTACATCTTCCAATGTATTTTCGATATATTTGATTTCGCTTTCTTGATCTCTCCTTTTTCTTCCTAAGGAGATTGCTACGTTAGAGAGTCTAGGTTGATGTACTAAGCATGTTTGTCTTTAAGCAAACCTCTGTTGAATTTTAATATAAATCATATTTTAATGCATTCAGCCTTTACTTATCTTTCCTGTAATATTTGATATATCTTGTGCAATCTGGTTGTGGAAAGTAATTGATGCATCTAATACAAGATTTTAGTTAACTGTTATGATAGACTTGTACACATTCACTTACAGTTACTTCAATCTTGTCTGCTATACTTATGCTGCAAATTCTTCCGATGCTCAAACTCTTTTCTACCAGCTAAGTATAACAACATCTTCCTATCATTCATTCTTCAAGACGGCCGATGCACCTCGTCTGATACAACTATAGGCCATGTTGCTTGAACTAGGAAGATGACCTATTCATGTTTAATTATTTCATCCATGTTTTCAAACATACAAATCAAAATAGGATGAAATTTTTAATAAAGGTAGTATAGGCTATTCACCCCCCCTCTAGCCTATACTCTGAGCACATATTCTTGGACCTAACAAAAAGGTTGATTTCGGCCCCAATTCTCGTTAGCCCTGATTGGTTCCTGCCCTTTGAAATAATGTGTGATGCATCTGACTTTGCTATTAGAGCTGTTTTAGGGTTACGAGTTGACAAATCACCACATGTAATTCATTATGCAAGTAGGACACTTAATGATGCACAATTGAACAATACCACCACTAAAAAAGAATTTCTAGCTGTTTTGTTTGCATTGGAAAATTTTCGTCCTTATTTTCTTGGATCAAAGGTGATTGTTTACTTGGACCATGCTGCCCTATAATACTTGCTAACAAAGAAAGATGCCAAACCTAGACTCATTAGGTGGATGTTACTATTACAAGAATTTGACTTAATGATCAAGGACAAAAAGGGGACCGAAAATGTAGTTTCTGATCATCTGTCTAGGTTAAAAATGTTGCCTCTTCTTGAAAAACAATTTTTAAAAACGTGAGTCCGATAAATGATGATTTTCTGAATGAACAACTGTTCAGTTCAAATTAGAGAACCATGGTATGCTGATTTTGTGAACTATATTGTTGCCAACATCATTAACCCCGATTTTGGTCACCATGAAAAGAGAAAATTTTTGTCTGATGTAAAGCACTATATTTGGGATGATCCTTATTTGTTCAAACTGTGCCCGGATAGGATGATTTTAAGAGAGATTATGAAATTCTCGGAAAGCTACCTTATAAACTGATCCGAAGCCACCTTCTCCAAGTTTGTTAGCAATAGTAAAATTTTCTGTCGCAGCAACTAGAACGCTTAAATCAAACACATACAAATCTGCATTTGTCCCATTTTCACCGATCTCCTTCCTCGTTGAAGACCCTTCGAGAGAAGTGCTAGTTTTGAAATTGAATAAAACTTCACATAGTCTTTGCTTGGCTGTCCTTGAACAAACAGTTCAACATTAGCTAGGATCGCAGAACAAATTAATACTACATGTTATTGAATTGTCACTCATTTTCTGAATGGGAGTCATCAATTCAAACAGCTATAAGAGTTATCAAGACTTATATGTATGGTTCGGCCGGCTAACATGTTTCCCAGGGCTCATTTTAAGAGCCGACAAATAGTAAGTTGTCTTGATGACTGCAATGCAGAAGTTCCAATATCATTAAGGTAGTTCATGAGACAAAACATACTAGAAAAATTTACACTTAGAGCACGTGTTAGCTTTTACTATCCCAAAATAATTGTCGTTTTAGCAAAGTTTTTTGTTCTAGAAAAATTGTCACTATAAGATTTCAATAAACATTTACCTATATTTTGTCAAAATTGCCCTTATTTTATTACTCTAATTAAAAATGGTTGGTAGGAAGAAAGAGAGAAATACTCCTACAACTTACCTATAATAGTTAAACTTGAATAAGGGTAGATCAATCTCTTTAAAAGCTTCCTTAATATATGTGTAAATTGCTAAAACGACAATTATTTTGAAACGAAGGTAGTACCTATTATGTATGCTACTCCATCCATTCCAGGAAAAGAGACTAATATTTTATTTTGAAATGTTTCACTTAAAAGTACACTTTCAAAAATTATGCTTACAATCTCCATAATTTTTCAACTTTATCTTCCAAATATTATGTAAACATCTTAACTATGTTTAAACATTTTTATAATTATGACAAATTCTAACGATAGTTATATAGCCCTTATTATTAGATTTTTCGAATATGAACAGTTTGAGTGAAACGGAGGGATTACTTTCTATCTTCTTATTGATTAGTAAAAGGGCACATGTTTTAAACCGAAATTTGGCCTACCTCGCTTTTTCCTTGCGAACCAAAATGCCATTAAAAGTATGAGAACAACTGCGGCAACAGATAGTATCACCAGTCCCGCAATTTGGCGTCCATTAAAGCTCTTCGACTTTTGATATTGAGCTGAAAAGACGAGTAGGAGACCTCCATTATACCTCATTATCCCCCAACACACTTATATGTATGTGTTTACCATCTAGGACTGATAGAGGAATAACAATGTGGCTTAAAGTATATATAAATATATAGTTATAGGGATTTTTCTAAAAAATATGCATATTAGAGGGGGCTTAATTGAAAGTTATGATGATAATGATTAATGAGTTATGACCAACCATATCTAGTTATGAATTTCGTTTTGTATCGGTCCGTATCGGTTTTGGTCAAAAACTTGAATAAAACAGGTTATTCATCATTTTACTTAAAATTTCGGCCTGTACCGGCCCAAATTAAAACATAACAAATTTTATTTTTTTAATAATATTAAATAATTATTTAAGTAAATAAATTAAAGTCGAGGTTGAGGATTAAATTAAAAGTGATTTTACGAAGTTTGGTATAGACTTCTATTTAGTTAAATATTACTCCCTCCGTCCGGATAAATATTCATAGTGGATAAAATACAGGAATTAAGGAACATAATTAAAGATGTGTTGTAAAATATGTTCTGACCATAATACATATGAATATTAATTGAGTTCAACTTAGAAAATAAGTAGATCAAAATTTTAAGAACATTAGTTGGAACATCCCAAAATAGAAAGTAGAAACATTTATCCGGGACGAAGAAAGTATATATAACTTAGAATGTAATGTCACCTTTTAATTTATCATATGCTTGAGACCTAAATTTATGTATACAATTTGTACAAAAATAGATACATTTTTAAAAATTTAAAATAAAATAGAAAACTCCATTTCAATCATTGCTGGTTTAAAATGCATTTCTTTTTCTTTGCACACTTGTAAAATAGATACATATTTAGCACTACATGAGGATGTCAACTCAAAAAGAAGTAAACAGTAAGGCTATGCTAGACTACTTTAAATATTAATTGAAAATTAATTAATAATTTGAATTTTACAAGATTTAAATTATTTTATTAAATTTAATTTCGAGCTTTGAAACTGTACCTAGTTCGGCTGCGTCCACACGTATGTACAAGTCCTGCCCCCCATCAAAATATTGCTTTGTATCTGACATGTTACCGTACCAGTTAATGCAACCTCCTCCACTGCTAAAATTAGCACTAGCATACCCCATGCATGAGCAATTCCTCAAGCACATCTCCTCACATGCTTTCAATCCCAAACTCCTGTCCACACGTGCCGCTGACGAGTCTGGGACCTTCACATGTTCCATCTTCTTAAACCCCTCTCCATTCCTGCATACGTTGACCCCAAGCTTCCTTGTACACCCGCTCGAACCATCCCTCTGGTTCCAGTCGGTTATTGACTTGGGCTCGAACCCTGGGAGGCACTTGCACTGGAATGAACCTGCGGCCGACGCAATGTCGCAATACCCAAATGAACCACAATAGTTATAGTGGTCGCATTGGTCCGTGGGTGCGGACCAGATTTCATCCCATCTACCGCTGCCCTCGCGCCAGGTAAACAACTTGACACTTCCCGAGTCAGTCACTATCATTCTTGAGAAAATTGATTCATTGCGCAAACCCCAAACCACTGTGATCTCATCCTGATTGTCTACGTAACTCCCATTAAAGAGGGCTCTTCGTGTCATCTCGGGCACACCGCTCCACCCAAGACCTGTCCATGTCCCGGCTCGCCATATCGGGGTCCTACCCTGATACAAGAACATTTGGGTTGAGCCAACAAAATCCATTTTGAATGAATACTGCCCGGTTCCTGGATCATCTCCAGACTTCCAAGATGTCAGGAACCGGTTCAAACCCGTTTGCCGATCCCACCCGATTTTCATATTGGGAAGCGTAGTATCAGTAGGATGATCAAAGCTTTGCCAAGCAACAAACCCATCGCCTTCACCTTGAAACAGTACTAAATTCCCTGAATCCAAGAGCTGACCGAAAGAATTACTCGTCGTGCCCCTCGCAGTAACATTAGTAGACCATATATCATTCCGATCATCGTCGCGCAAAACGAGATTCCCGGTGTCATCAATGGATAAAACACCGCCAGAGGAGTTGATGAGTGGATGGTCTCTATTGGCAACCCAAACAATAGTACGCACAGAAACTTTGTTATACCAAATACCCACATAGCGATTGGTAGAATTGTTGAGACTAAAGAATCCAAGAGCGTAACTCTCTCCATTAGAGACCAATATGTCGCCGTCTCTAATGGGGCGAGTGGAGGTAATGGTGTCAATGGATTTGCAAAACGGGAGAAGTAGAAGGAGATGAAAAGAATATATTACAAGAAAATAGTTCTGGTGATCGTGCATGGCCATGGCTATGATTTGTCAACAATATTGCTGTCAAAAATCAAGAGGATATTAGGGTGAATTCGCCATTTATTATTTATGCTCCTCTGGATGATAGTATACACCCTTATCACATTGATTTAGTCTATTTCTAACAAGATGTGGCCTTTTAATTAGTGCATACTAGTGAGTTGAAAAGTCTAAAATATACAAGTATAAAACTAAAATATTACTGTCAAGATAAAAAGTCTTATTTGCAAATAAACTATTTTGTGTGTTAAAATTATTATGTCTCTAAAAGTTGAAGGGAAAATGATGTACTCCCTCCGTCCCTAAATTATTGTCTTCCTTTCCTTTTTCGTCCGTCCCAAAATAATTATCTTGTTTGAAACTTTCCTTTTTAGAACATCACTTTTACTATTTTACCCTTACTTTTTCTTCCTACTTTAATTATGGGCCACATACACATGGGCATTAAAGGAAACAACACACTTTTTCAATACTATTCCAATATTAATAATCAAGTCAATTGAGTTTTCTTAATCCGTGTGCCGGGTCAACCCAGACAATAATTTAGGGACGGAGGGAGTAACATATACGAGTTCTATTAACACCCCTCCTTTCTATTAATTCACCTCAAAAAATTAATTACAAAAATGTCACTGTTTAAAAATACATTAATATCCTTTCCCATTTTTTTCCAATCCATCTTCTTCCCTCACTTCACCACCGCAACAGCCCTTCCCCTCCAGCAGCAGCGACCTGCCCCGCCCCCCCTTCCCCCATTTTTTTTTCAATTCCACCCCCTGTCCCTTCTCTCCTCGCCCACTGCTGCCTGAGTGATTCCGCCACTTCTTTTTTCCTTTCTTTCCTTCTTCCCCTCCCCTCTGCCCTTTCCCTTTTCTCCTTCTTCCCCTCTTCCAAACCCACTACCTTGAAAAAAATCACTGGATTTTTGTCAAGGATTTCAAAGAGGAGGGAGGAGAAGAAAAAAAAAAGAGGGAAGAAGGGAGAATGGGGAGGCTTACCTTGCCAGACTTGAAGGAGATGAGGGACCGTGAGTTTGGGGCCATGAGGGAGAAGGGGGTTTTACTGTGGGTGAGGGAGGGAGGCAGAGAAGGAGGGAGAAGGGGGTTTTGCCGTGAGTGAGTGAGGGAGGGAGGGAGGCAAGGAGGGAGAAGGGGATTTTGCCGTGAGGGAGGGAGGGGAAGTTTTCTGAGTAGTGAGGGAATGAGGGAGGGGGGTTTCTTTTCTGGGTTTCTGGGTAGGGAGTGAGGGAGGGAGGGGGGTTATGTGGTGTATTGATCAATAATGAGTGAATTATTGGGAGGGGTAAAATTGAAAATGTGAAGGTTGTGTATTTAGAAATTAGGTTGGTATGGAATCAGTGTGTAGGGTGTATTAGGAGAAGTGTATTTAGAGTAAAGAGGGGTGTTAATAGCGCTACTCAACATGTATTTCGAAACCATATATGTTGTCAAACCTATTTTCCTGACAACCTGTATTTTATTATCGGCGAAATACTCTAAATACATCAAGTGGGTGTATTATTTGAATAGTTGATATGATGTTAATTAAATGGTTTCTCTATCCTGTATCAGATAGAGTATTTTAAAATTTTACACATCTTCAACGCACACAATATTTCCACAATCTTTGACAAGTTTTATTGCGCCAATCAAATATGAAAGATTTATTTTTCTAGCTCATTTAATGTGACGCATAATTTTTGAAAGAAGTTGATTTCTACAATGCGCTCAATTCAAAAATCTTCTCAAAGAACTCAATGAAAAGTTTTCAAGTTATACCGGTTCCAAAAGGGGAAACTCTCCCCCCGAGAGCTCCCACACCCCAGCCCCATGAGAATGTGAGAGGAAAAATCACGGTGACTCAGCGATTAAGTAGTTAGGAGGACCCGTGCCTAGTACCTACAATGAGCCACCCCCACAAGAGGATGAAACTCTTACACTGCGGTTGCTAGGACTCGATCCTTGGTCCTGTTCCAAATCTACTAGCTCTTAATCAACTGAGCTACGCCCGTGAGGGCTGTTTTCAAGTTATACCGTATATTGCAATCCTTGACCCTTGAGAAGACATAGAGAACAAACAACTTAAGAATATTATTGCAGTTATTCTACTCATTTTCATACACTCTCAGTTAAGTCAACATTTGCAAATATTATTTATTGAGAGATTTTGAGAAAACCTCTATAACTTATATTTTCACTTGAAAAACTATTCTTTGAGAGAGAATTTTGTAGTGAGAATATTTGTACCAAAACTAGTGTAAATTTGAGAAACAATCCTTGGTGAAGGCTTGATTGTAAAGGTTTTGAGCCTTTTTTCTTTTCTTTTTTTTTTTCTCTTTAGTTTTTAAAGAGGATCAATAGTGATTCCCCACGTACCCCCTGTTGACTCGAACTTACGACCTATCGGTTGTAGGTGAAACGTCTTACCAACTAAGCTGTACTTACTTGTCAAAGGTTTTGAGGTTACAAAGTCAAATAGTTGGATTTTGATTTTACCCGCAAAGGATAAACAAGTGGATTAAAAATCTCAAGCAAAGGCTTAGGGAGGGAGTGGATGTGGACCTTGAGGGTTAGAAAGCCGAACCACGATAAATAATTGCGTTTGATTCTTTCTCCCTTAACTCTTTACTTCCTGCATAATTTATGTTTTTTAATATTTATTATTACATAAATATTATGAGTTAATAATTTAGAACTACAAGCGTGCAAAAAATCAGTTAAGTTTATATTAAGCTAGATTTGTCAGAATAATTTTACAATCCTAATTCACCCTCCCCTTAGGATAGCCACCTTGGTAACACAAATCACTTTCTACTACCTAATTCAACTATTTATTATTGTATTTTTGATATGACTGAAATATTTTTTTATACTCCATGAAGCAACAAAATTCAATGATAGGTTACATATCATATGTGGGCAAACTATTTTCTTTAGATTTATGACAGGTGATAAAAATTAAATTTAAAATAAATAATTTGTTGATTGAAGGGAAATTGAGACTAAATCAAACAAAGGAGAAAGATTATTCTTTGTTAATTAAATTTGATTGGATCTCAAGGAAATTTTCTAATTTTTTCTTTCTCCTTAGGACAGTAAAACCAAGGTCGGGCCAATCGTTTGTTTCGTGTCAAAATCAATCAGACCGGAGGATCCACATAATTTGTTTATTGAAATTTGTTTATTTACGAACTCTAGCTCCTGACTTTTTCAAGATCGGCTCATAATATAAACAATTTCTTGAGATTGACTTACGAACTGAATGAAAACTTGTTTGCAATCCATTAAGCTTGAGCCAAGCTCAACAGAAATAGGAATAATTGTTTAAGATGGACTTACCAACTGAATGAAAACTTGTTTGCAATCCACTAAACTTGAGCCAAGGTCAACGGCAATAGAAATAAGGGTGAATTACAGGCCGGTCCTTTTTTAAACATTTGTAAATTGCTTCAATTTACTCATCTTTTTTAAAACCCAAAAAAAGGTATTTTGAGGCGAAAAGATAATTATGCCATTAATGAAAGAAAAACGGGCGCGCATCGGTAACCCAAGACATCGCGATAAGTAATCCAAGGCATCGCGTGGGTTAATCATCGTGATGAGTAACAAAGGCATCGCGATGAGCAACAATGGCATCGCGATGAGCAACAATGGCATCGCGATGAACAACCAAGGCATCGCGATGAGCAACTAAGGCACCGTTTGAATTTCAACCGCTGGAGGGGACTTGATTTTCGTTTCCCGTTGCGTTGCCCAGCATACTACGATTTGCAAATTAAAGGCATCCCGATGCCCAATTTAAAGCATCCCGATGTCCAATTTTAGGCATCCCGATGCCCAATTTTAGGCATCCCGATGCCCAATTTAATATAATATCAAAATCGATCAAAATGGTTGTTTTTTGTTGGGAAATTTACATACAAACATGATATTAACTTCCTATAACAGTATGATAATGATATTATACAAAATTCAAACTCAAATCATTGATTAAAGTCCCAAAATTAGTCCAAGAATATCTCCCTCTGTTTTCGGACAGCACACTGTACAGCTCGATTTTGATCTCGAAAATAGTATTTTTTTTTTATAGAAAAATTGTGCACAAATGTAGTACTAAGTTAAGATAACAATATGAGATTGATTTTAAACAAATTTGAAGCTTAAAACATAGATTAAAGTAGCCAAAACAGCCCAAGAACAAAGAAAAAGGGGATGAACTCAAAAAATTCGAATTTGATCAAATTGTGATCAAATTCATGCTCTATGCATGAAAATTGATACCCAAACATGAGGGAAGACTATATTAACAACATGAAATCATTTATACATCAATTTGAACCTCAAATCTGAAGCAACAATGTTGTTGAGGGCATTTTAAGAAGAAAATTTTCAAAATGCCTTTTAGCGGTTAAAAAAAAGGGTGGACTGGAGAGAAAAAAAAGTTTCAAAAAGTGGACCGGCCACCAATTTACTGTAGGAATAATTGTTTGAGATCGACTTACCAATTGAACGAGCTCATATATATATATATATATATATATATATATATATATATATATATATATATATTTTTTTGTTTTTCAAATGTGTCCCCGGACTTGAAAACTCACTAATCGTTCGAACTGGATAGGACTACAAGTGGTGATAGAAACTCTCTCAACAAATTTTTAATATAACTGTGTTTTCATCGGACTCGAGCCAAAAACTTATGGTTAAGCTAGAAGAGCCAAAATCAAGTTCTTAACCATTGAACGTGCTTGTATGCAATCCACTAAATTCAGCCAAACTCAATGGGAGGCAAACAGAATAATTTCCATTTTTAGAAAGTGTATTTTGGTGGGAACTTTTTAGAAATGTAGACTATTCTGCTTTTATATATATATAGATATAGATTTTACACTCTTAACCCACACATGCTTGTCTTGATGATCTTTCAGACAAAGGATTAGCTAGATATAGGGGTAGATCCAGAATTTTGGTACCACGTGGGCTTGGTACTACAGTATTTCTTGGTGGGAGATCAGAAATGACACCGAGTGAATGAGGGAGAGAGGGATAAGTAGGACGTACAAGTTTTCTTGAAAAATTGGCGATTGATTCAGCGAAAGTGGGTGGAGAGTGGAGTGAATGAGAGAGTTGGCCAGTTAGTTTAGATTACATAAAAATAAAAATAAAAAATTTGGGCAAATTTTTAGGTGGCCTTGAGCCCCCCTCACAACACATTTAGATCCGCCCATGGCTAGATAGTTGCGTTCTTACACTTATTTTTTATAATGTTGTTCTCCTTTTGGTTTTAAAAACTGAAGATTAGAATATTTAAAACTACTGTGAAACATGTCTTTGAATGTTCAGTATTCGATTATGTGTTAAGTGCCGGTGAATTTGATCTGTTATTGGGGGTGCTATCTACGATTTTGGGTTCGCTGCAGAACATACATTTACGATCTACCACTTCCATGTTATCTATTCCTCACCAAAATGATGGTCTTTTGCTTTTCTTTATAGGCTTGTGCTTCCTGCTATAAGTTTGACATGTTAAAAGTAAAACTACTTGGTTATATATACGAGTTACTTTCTGTGTGTGTGTATGCGCGTGGTATGGGAGGAGATACTTTGATTATCATTATTGTCATTCACTGACGATGGAGAATCAACTAAGAAATAGCCTCTCTAGCAGGAATCTGGATGGTCTAATAGATATATTTTGTAGTTCTTACAATGATTCGACATTTAGTTAGAAAGACATTCTCTACGTGATCATCTACTTTTAAAGGGTCACCTAGAGATGTCTTTTCATCCACGTTATTTATCGTCAATTTTTATTTTTATTTTTTACCGTCAATCAGTTATTGTAGAAGTAATTTTTATTTTTTACTTTTTATAAATAATTATAAAATAATGCCACGTATATTTTAAAAGAAGTCTTACATTGGAGCATGTTTAAAAAAAAGACTCTCTATCTTTTAAATTTTTTATCACATATGAAAGAGGTATTCTTATTTAAATATGTCACATAAGAAAAACTAGATGATAGCATTGGAAATGCTTTTCTTCGGTTGATTTCTTATACAGTTGTTATTTTCAAATGTTTCAATGTTCCAATCCGCTGCTTTTCAATTTCTTAAACGGTTGTTATTATCAAACTAGGTTAAGAGGTGGCAGACACTTGGTCAAAATTGAGTGCTTGGGCAGTTAAGGCGCCCGTCAATTTAATAGGCTGCAGCCAAGTCAGACTCATTTAGTTAACGCATTTGATAACTATGATGAATTTTACTCCTAGTTAAAAACTATAGCTAGACAAACATATTAATACGCATTGTTTATATATATTTATATTTTTTTGGTAGAAAAAAAGTTAGGCTGAGAAGCCTAATCTTTCGAGCCGGACAGGACAACAAGGCGGTAAAACTTTCTCTACCAATGTGTTCCGCCGGACAGGACAACAAGGCGGTAAAACTCTCTACCAATGTGTTCCCATTACTCGAACCCAGTACCAATGGTTAAGCTATAACATCCCCCTACGAGCTGATTTATGCACTTAGTGGTATTAGCGGTATATGGTTTGTTTATGAGGAGACGGAAATGGAGAAAACATGTCTAGCTCCCATCAATTAAAATCATTTTGTATGAGTTGGTGAAGGTTGAAGGATCCGTTAAGCTCTCAACCCAGGATAAGAACACTGCTAATAACTACATTGATGATAAGCTTTTTGGTGGTGAAGGCCCCTAAAGCCAACAAAACAGTCTAGGGGAGAACAAGTGTGAACATAAGAAAACAATGCCACTGGTCATGCCATCTTAAGATGAAACTTTCGATCGATTAAGGAATAGACGAGAGGTTTACGAAGACCACACTGTCACACAACTTTGTTACCTCGTACTATAAAGAGGAAACTTAGTACTTCCTTCGTTTCAGGCAAAACAGTTCAATATTATATTTTAAGATATTTCACTTAAAAGTTATCTTAATTTCCAAAAAATCATGCTTATAATCACTATAACTTTTGAACTTTACCTCCATATGTGATATAAACATGTTGACTAAGCTTAAGTATTTTTATAATCATGACAAACTCTAATGATACTTATGTATCACTTAATTCGAAGGTAACCGTTGGATGAGAAAAGGGATTCATTTCTGGAGGTGTAGTTATTTTATCAATTGAGTAGCATACATGGAAGTGATTGAAACAATATACTTAGACCAACGATGAAAATTGTCTTGGAGCCCTTGAGCATAATTTTGAAAAAGGGTGTTATGGTATGCAACATTGGTTAATAGCAATACTACCAACAAATTAAAGCCTATAAACAGAGCAAAATAGGCATTATGAGGTGTTGTACGGATTTACTAATCTTACTCTTGTAAGCATATCTACACTCTATACATATACTAGATTAGTTTGTGATAATACAACAATTTGTCCTTCAGCGTGGTTCAACAACAGACATCGTTGCTTCATTAGTAGAAATGTTTCCCACGCTAGCTGATCCAGAGTCTGTACCATAATTTGGCTTTCTAAAAATAAATGCAGGTTGATTAGGAGAATGAAGAGTTGTTTCATTACTCAACATGAAAGCTACTTCAGACATTGTTGGTCGAGCACCGGGAAGTTCTTGAACGCACAAAAGGCCAACATGGATGCATCTCAGTACTTCATGATCTTCATATGAATCTCCCATTGATGGATCGACTATGTTTAAGGCTATGCCTTCTCTCCATAGTTCCCAAACCTGAAACAGTGCACGCAGCTCACCATCTTTCAATACATATTAATCAAACAATAATATCAAAATAATGGTAAAATTTGATTTTCAATACACATGCATTTAACAGTTTAGGTACTTACATGTCCAATTAGGTTGACGGAATTCTCCTCGTAATAACTGTTATTCTTTCTTCCACTGATGATCTCTAATAGTAGAACTCCCAAGCTAAAAACGTCAGATTTAATTGAAAACATTCCTTCCATCGCATACTCTGGCGACATATAACCACTGCAACCAAATTTTCATAAGTAACTTATAAAGGAGATAACTTCAACAGCTCTCTCTCTCTCTCTCTCTAGTGCATGGAAAACTTACTATGTCCCAACAACTCTACGCGTTGTTGCTTCAACTTGATCCCCTCCAAATATTCTGGCCATCCCAAAGTCGGATATTTTTGGGTTCAAGGCCGCATCAAGTAAAACATTGCTGGCTTTCAGATCTCTATGAATGATTCTAAGTCTTGAATCTTGATGAAGATACAACAACCCTCGAACAATCCCCAAAATTATGTCAAATCGTTTTCTCCAATCTAGCTGTGCGGCATTCTCTTTATCTGGGAGAAAAAGAAAATCAATTCCATATAATTATATAGATTCATCCAAGAAAATTAAGATTAAGACTTGATGTCGCAAATGCTAAAAAAGCCGAATCAAAAGTTGATAAAGAAGGAACATACCGAAGATAAAACAGTCTAAACCTTTATTTGGCAAGTACTCATAAACTAGTATCTTTTCTTCTTTCTGGACGCAACATCCCACAAGCCGTACAAGATTCCTGTGCTGGAGTTTCGCTATCAGGGTAACTTCATTCTTGAATTCTTCCATTCCTTGCCCTGAACAGTTTGATAGTCTTTTGACAGCTATCTCCTGCCCATTCGGTAGCTGACCCTGATAATACAATTCAGAATTCAAATACTCCATCCGTTCCAAAAAAGAACAAAAATTAAAGTAAAAAAGGTAATTATAATTAATAATAATAATAAATAAATAAAAAATCATCATAATCATAATCATAATAAAAATAATCATCCGTTCTAGCCAAAGAGTCTACGTTTGAAAAGTCTAATATTTAAAGAATATATATAAGTATCATTAGAATTGATCATAATTACAAAAATAATTGAACATAGTTAATAAATTTATACCATATGTGGAAGGTAAAGTTATAAAATTATAAAAATTGTAGACATAAAATTTCAAAGTGAACTCTGTACTTGAAATATACAAAATAGAATATTGGACTATTTGTTTGGAACGAAGGGAGTAATAGTTATACTTTAACTTTTTTTAGTCAACTTGATCTAACTTTGACAAAAAACTTATGAAAATTTACTTAGCCTTATGGAATTCTAAAAATTGTTATTGATACTCGTAGCATTCTTAATATGATATCAATGATTGAAATTTAATTATCTAATAAGTGTATGATAAATAATAATTTGATATTGTCGTAGGTTTTCTTTCAAAGAAGGAAGTGAGAATATTTTTTTGTGTGGATAGAATGATTTTTATTCTCTAATTAGAAATGCAATGACATGCCATAACGCTTTCTAATAATAGAGTCAAAGAAGATTTTGATTTGATGCCTATTCATGAAATCAAGTTATTCGATTTTGATAGATTTCAAGAAAGGCTAGCTTACCTTAAAAACTGATCCGAAACCACCTTCTCCAAGTTTGTTAGCAGGATCGAAATTCCCTGTCGCAGCAACTAGAGTGCTCAAATCAAACATACGCAAATCTGTATTTGTCCCATTTTCATCGATCTCTTTTCCGGTGGAAAACCCTTCAAGAGATTCACTTGTGTTGAAACTAAAGAGCACTTCATTTCGTCTTTGTTTGGCTACCATTAAACAAACAGTATGAACGTTATCTAGGAGGAATACGCATAACTGAAAGTCTGAAATGCCATAAACTTTCTTGAAACTAATTATATTCGTTAGTCATCAATTATATAAACTACTTAGATGTTAAGACTTTCTTATGATCGTTACTTTTAATTTTTTTGAGGTTCGTAAAGGATTGTTCATTAGATCGATCATAACCAATATTTGGCCTACCTCGCTTTTTCTTCACAATCCAAAATGCAGCGAGAAGTATCAGAACTAGTGCAGCAGCGGATGGTACCACAACTCCAAGAATTCGGCGGCCATCGAAACTCTCTGACTTCTTTGAATATTGAGCTGAGAAAATTAGAGAACCTCCATTATACCTCATTAGCCCAAAGCAAACTTATCCATGCAGTAATCACAAGCAAAATACCAACTACCGGGGATGGATTTAGCAATTATGATCTCAGAAAATTTGAGGCATAAAATTTGTAAATTACAGAATTCTTAGTGAAATTTATGATGACTATAAGTGGAGATGTTAAGATGGTCACGTGAAATGGAATACAATTAAGCATACTGTTCTTTTTGCCTTTATTAGTTTCTTTGAGGTATACATGTGTGTATATATTAATCACTCTTTCCCTAAAAGAATAAGAGTAATAGTATAAGTTTTAGTGAAATAATGTGAAATTTTTTTAGTACTTAAAAAGTTCATTTTTTTACATTTATAAGTCTACATGATCATATATCAAATTAGTATTTCTCATATTTATTATGATTTATACAATAAAAATTCTATCATAAAATTTTAACATTTTTTAAAAATAAATATGAATTGCAATTATTATTATTATTCTATTAGACGTAGAGCCGACATAATCAGCCCAGTCCAATGGGCCGCCCCATCCAACTCGATGTTTGCATGGGCTAAGTTTCACTTTTTGGAGGCCCAAAAAATGCGGGCCTTTTTGACCCGGTCTAATAGGTCTGACGGGCCGATCAGGCTTGGGTAAAAAAGCCCTGCTTTTTCAGGCTAGCCCAACCCATCACTATTTTATTATGTAGAAAGATAATAACAGAGAAAGAGAGGATATAGTTTAATGTTGGAGTGCTTTTGTGGGTCAAGTTAATTGGGAGCAAATGTAGGTGATTGATGTCATTCAACGAGTATAATAGGACAATAATCAACGAGACAAAAAAAAATGGTTCACATGAGCAGCAAAAGCATCATGGAAGATAAGTCATACCTAGTCTAAAACCTCATTGCCACTAATGTACGTTCTTACAAAAAAACTACACCATGAATCACCCCTATAGCCCAAGAATAGGTAGAATGAGGCGAAAAAATACATATATGCTCAGGGAATGATTACATCTTTTATTCCTTAAAGCAAACCAAAAAAAACCCACAAAAATTATTCAAACTACCAAAAATTTGGGGTTCTTAGATGTTAAAGAAATTTCACAATCAATATGTTAAATATTAAAAGAGAAAGCCTCCGATTAATAAAGTGTGATTGGATCATTCTCGTATAATTTATGTGAAAGAGAAACAAATGATAATTTATATTATGTAAGACTTTTTATTTCTAATATAGTTTTTTTTTTTTTTTTTTTGCTAACTAGGGCTTTTTGACCCAATGGCTTGATAGGTTGTGGTGGGCTGGACTAGATTTGACTTTTTTTAGGTTCTAAAGAAATTATAACCGGCCCAGCCCAGTTTACTGATGGAACGGTGGGCTTGCACTAACCGGCCTAGTCCAGCGCATTGTGAGCTCTAAATTTAGACCAGCTTGTTTACTACATTTATATTTAAAGTACTCCCTCCGTCCCTAAATTATTGTCTGGGTTGACCCGGCATACGGATTAAAAAAACTAAATTGATTTGATTATTAATATTGGAATAGTATTGAAAAAGTGTATTGTTTCCTTTAATACCCATGCGTATGTGGCCCATAATTAAAGTAGAAAGAAAAATTAAGGGTAAAATAATAAAAGTAATGTTCTAAAAAGAAAATTTTTAAATAAGACAATTATTTTAGGACGGACGAAAAAGGAAAGGAAGACAACAATTTAGGGACTGAGGGAGTATTAAAACTCTACTTTCTTAACATCAATAAAAAATTATATACTACATCACTAATTTGAAATAGTCTATGATGCATAGAAAGCTCAATCAGATTGACAACTGTTCTAATAATTGTTTGTTTTCGATTAGCAAGAAAAGTCTGTTTCAATCATTCATGGTTTTAAATTCATTTCTCCTTCTTTCTTTCTTGTACTCCAACTGAAGAAATTAATTTAAGAGGATAAACACATGCAGATTGATGAGAATTGATATATACCTAATTCAGCAGCATCCACACGTATGAACAAGTCCTGGCCCCCATCTGAAAATTGCCTTGTATCTTTCATGTTCCCATACCATCTAATGCACCCTCTTCCTCCTCCACTAACATCACCACTGGCATACCCCATGCATGAGCAATTCTTCAAGCACATCTCCTCACATTCTTTTAATCCCACACTCATGTTCACACGTGCCGTCGACGTGTCCGGGACCTTCGCACGTGTTGTCTTCACGAACCCATCTCCGTTCGTGCACATGTGGGCCCCACTCTTCCGTGCACACCCGCTCGAACCATCTCTTAGGTACCAGTCGCGTGTGGACTTGGGCTCGAACCCTGGGAGGCACTTGCACTCGAACACACCTGCGGTCGATAAGTCACAATCACCGAATGCACCACAATGACCATAGTTGTCGCATTGGTCCTTGGGTGCAGACCAAAACCCGACCCATCTGCGGTCTCCCTCATGCCACGTAAGCCTCTCGACATTCCCGGACTCGGTCACCATTAATCTTGATAAAATGGAAGCGTCGCGCATAGTGTACACCACGATGACCTCATTGGGGTTGTCGACGTAACTTACATTGAAGATGAAATGTTGTGTCATTTCGGGCACACCACTCCACCCATGGCCAGTCCATGTCCCCGTTCGCCATATCGGGGTCATACCCCGGTACAAGAACAGTTGGGGTGACCCGACAAAGTCCATTTTGTACGAATACTCCCCGTTTCCTGGATCATCGCCGGACTTCCACGATGTCAGCACCCGATTCAAACCTTTCCGGCGATCCAACCCGAATTTCATAGTGGGAAGCAGGGTATTTGTGGGATAATCAAAGCTTTCCCAAGCAACAGCCCGTTTGCCTTCAGTACTGTGAAACAACACCAAGTTCCCCGTATCCAAGAGCTGACCTGAAGAATTACTCGTTGTTGCCGTCACAGAAACATTTGATGACCAAAATAAATGATCATTCCGATCATCATCTCGCAATACGAGGTTTCCGGTATGATCAACGGATAAAACACCACTAGTGGAATTAGTGATTGGATGGTCTCTGTTGGCAACCCAAACAATGGTACGCTCAGAAACTTTGTTATACCAAATACCCACATACCGATTGGTAGAATTGTTGAGACTAAAGAATCCAAGAGCAAAACTTCCTCCATTAGAGACCAATAAGTCACCGTCTCTAACGGGTCGGGTTGAGGTAATGGTGTCAATGGAAGTGCAAAATGGGAGAAGAAGAAAGAGAAAAGAACAAGATATCAGAAGAAAGTAGTTCTGGTGATCATGCATAGACACTGACATGATTTGTCAGCAATTTTCTTGTCCTATGCTAATTCTCTTGATTGCCAACTACTTATAAAACCTTTAATCACAATTTGTATATGAAGCTATCTCTTTCCACAGTATGAACTCCATAATATCTATCTCACGATCGAGCAGCCACTTAATGATAAGTTCATAAGCTGTGGTCCAAAACTGAACTGAATTCGTAGCTGGTTAAAGTACACGACATGTGGATACAGTAAATCACTCCACACAAAAATTCAAAAGTGGTCAAGCTATTGACCCAACAAAAAATAATAAATAAATAAAACCAAGAGGATATCAGGGTGTGATCACAATTTTTTATTTGAGTAATGCAATAGGTATATAAAGAGTATTAAATTTTTTTTCACCAAATAATGCGTTAGTTGATGTGACAGTTGATGTAGAACAAAAAAAAAATTAAAAATTATAATTAATACATTACATCAACTAACACATTAATTAATACAAAAAAATTTAGTATTCTTAAAATACTTATATCATTAATAACCGAGGATGTTAGTATACGTCCCTATCGCATTGATTTACTCTATTTCTAACAACATGTCATATTTACACAAAAAATAATAATAATAATAATAAATTGCACCGATATAGATGAGTTGTTAATGAGGTGCTCCCTAATAAGCACAGCAAAGAAATATTTCTTTGTTTTTCCATAATTTACAGATGGTTGGTAGCACATATTTATACTTGTTTCACTCACAACCAAAAAAATGTTAAGGTTAAGGGCAAAAGCCCATTTAATTTGCAGGCCAATTGGACCTTAACCATCATTCGCTGCATGGGCAATCTCAACTCTCAAAACTAAAGATTACTAATATACAACATTTCTCTAAAAAAATAACAAAGTGATATTTTTGAAATAGTACAATAATAAATAAATAATTAAATATACAAAAATATTGATTAAATAGTAATAATGATTCGATGCAGCTTGTTTTTTGGGCTTCAAACTTGATTGGCAACCAAACACTACTTACTAATTGCAAGAACCTGCTACCAATACCAAAAAAAAAAGAGTGGCGCTAAACGCAGCCCCCCTATTGCGCTAAACGCAGCCCCCTCTCCCGTTAAAATTACTAACGTGCCCTTTTTGTCTTTTTTTTTTTTTTTTAAGTAAACTAATAATTTACAGTTGCCCCCCTAAAATTTAAAGATTTACAAATTTTTTTTTACAGTTTGTTTTTTAAAAAACTAACCTAAATGGACTTTTTAAAAAAAAAAAATAAATTAACCTAAAATTACAGCCGCCCCCCTAGATTTAAAAACTTTACAGTGTTTCCCATAATTTTTAATGTACAACTTAGATTAAAAAAATAATAATAATTTTGCATTAAAAGTATGTTTTTCATATACTTTGTATTAAATTAAGTTTGTTATTTAGTTATTTGCTTTGAATATATATGTTTTGGGCCTATTTTTGTTTAAAATATAAATTTTATGCTATTATTATTGTGTTATAATGTAAAAATTTGATAAAAAAATTAATTTTTGTTGTTATTACGTGTTATAATGTACAATTAATATTAAAAAATAATAATACTTTTACATTAAATGTATATTTTTCAAATACTTTTTATTAAACTAAATTTTTATTTAGTTATTTGCTTTGAATATGTATGTTTTATGCATATTTTGTTTTAAATATATATTTTTCTGTTATTATTGTGTTAAAATGTAAAATTTTGATTAAAAATTAATTTTATGTTGTTATTACTGTGTTATAATGTACAATTAATATTAAAAAATAATAATACTTTTACATTAAATGTATGTTTTTCAAATACTTTTTATTAAATTAAATTTTTTATTTAGTTATTTGCTTTGAATATGTATGTTTTATGCCTATTTTGTTTTAAATATATATTTTTTTGTTATTATTGTGTTAAAATGTACAATATATTGAGGGAAAAAAAAATTTTTGTGCAACATCCGGTTGTACCAGCCGCATGTACTGTTGTACATGAGGTTGGTTTGGCCGAATGTACAACAGTACATGCGGTCAGTACAACCGCATGTAGCACAGATTTTTTTTTTTTTGCACTTTGAACCCTTGTAGTTGTCTATTTTAAAATTGTTCATTTCACCCCTGAGTTTGTTAGTTTCGTTAAATAGAATGATTTTCTCTTTTCAAAAAAAAAAAAAATTGTGCAACATCCGGTTGTACCAGCCGCATGTACTGTTGTACATGAGGTTGGTTTGGCCGAATGTACAACAGTACATGCGGTCAGTACAACCGCATGTAGCACAGATTTTTTTCTTTTTTTGCACTTTGAACCCTTGTAGTTGTCTATTTTAAAATTGTTCATTTCACCCCTGAGTTTGTTAGTTTCGTTAAATAGAATGATTTTCTTTTAAAAAAAAATAAAATTGTGCAACATGCGGTTGTACCAGCCGCATGTACTCTTGTACATGAGGTTGGTTTGGCCGAATGTACAAGAGTACATGCGGTCAGTACAACCGCATGTAGCAAGGTTTTTTTTTGCACTTTGAACCCCTGTAGTTATCAGTTTTAAAATTGTTCATTTCACCCCTGAGTTTGTTAGTTTCGTTGAATTGAATGATTATTTGTAGTTTTAAATATGAAAATGTTACACTTTTTAAACCAATTACATTTTGCGGAAAATAATATATTATTATCTTAATCTTTAATTTTTATGCTATTTATTAAATATATATCAAATACTTTATATGTTAAATTCTTTATATATATTAAGTGTTATATAACAATCTATTTATTAAGTTCAATTTTTTAGTCTTCATTAAAATGTTACACTTTATTATTAACAATTGCATTATGCTTAAATAATTAATCGATTTAATCAATGTTACTTATAATTCACTGCATATATTAAATGTTACACTTTATTATCAAATACAATTGCATTATGCTTAAATAACTATTTGATTTAAAAAACAAACTGTAAAAAAAAAAATTGTAAATCTTTAAATTTTAGGGGGCAACTAAATTATTAGTTTACTTAAAAAAAAAAAAAAAAAAAGACAAAAAGGGCACGTTAGTAATTTTAACGAGAGAGGGGGCTGCGTTTAGCGCAATAGGGGGGCTGCGTTTAGCGCCTCTGAAAAAAGAAAATACTGATATTCAATCACTAGAAAGGTTGATGGTGGGCACACTAGCCTATCATGCTTGAGTCCCTAATTTTTTCTTCACTTCGCGTGCAGAATTTTTTTTTTCCATAAAACAACCAATAACCCAGCTGCAAAAATGGTCGACTTTTTCTTCACCTTCTCCAACTGCCCCCAACAACTCTCACTATATATAGCCCTCTCTTGGACCATCGAAAAGGCCAAGGTGTTAAACCTCAGAAATTAGATTTAGAGTAAAGCATTGAAGATCAGTCATACATTCTCTCAACTTCTCATTAAATACTATTAGTTTTAGCACTTCACAAATCATTGATAGTGTTAGTTTTGACACAAAAACAAGAAGGATATTGCAGAGAAATGAAGACCTCAAGTTGAGAATGAATTATGCATATTCTCATTCATGTGTGTAAAACTTATAAGACTATACGCTGAGGAAGAGAAGAAGAGAGACACGGATAGAGGAAGAAGAAACAAAAAAAAAACCAACCAGCTTAATTACTGATGGTGTGCGTGTATATTGTTATATATATATATATATATATATATATATATATATATATATATATATATACAAAGATACATGAACGACATGGGAACCCAGGGTGAAAACTAATCGCCTACCACGGTTGACCCATTTACAGAACCAAAAACAAAGAATGTTGAAAGACTAGCTAATTACGATCAAACCATTAATTATAATTTATCACTAACACCCTCCCGCAAACTAAGCGGAGTTTCGAGGAGCTGCAGTTTGGAGGAGATCATGGCTAATCGAGGTCGAGTAAGAGCTTTGGTGAAGACATCCGCCAGCTGGTCTTTGGTAGAGACGTACTCTAAACGAAGGAACCCACGTTGTTGTAGTTCTCGTACGAAATGATAGTCGATTTCGATATGACGGGTGCGTGCATGAAACACCAGATTTTTTGACATGTGAATGGCAGAGACATTATCACAGTATAGACGTGGAGTATGTAAGGGAAGACCCAGTTCACGATAGAAAAATGAGAACCAGCGAAGTTCCGCAGCTGTGGTTGCTAAGGCTCTATATTCTGCCTCACTACTCGAACGAGCAACCGTTGATTGTTTCTTAGCAGTCCAAGCCACAATGTTGGGACCAATAAAGACACAAGCACCTGTGGTAGAGCGACGATCATTCGGATCACATGCCCAGTCGGCATCCGAAAAGGAGGAGAGGGACAAGTCCGTAGACTTTCGGTAAGACAAGCCGAGAGAAAGAGTTCCTTTAACAAAGCGAAGTATTCGTTTCACAGCTTGCATGTGAGATGTCCGAGGATGGTGCATATGCTGACATACTTGATTGACGGCAAAGACTATGTCAGGGCGGGTGAGGGTTAAGTATTGAAGTCCCTCAACCATGCTCCGATACAGGCTAGTGTCTTGAAGTGGATCACCGGAGTCGGAGAGTAGATGAGACCCGGGAAGCATTGGTGTAGAGACAGCTTTGCAGTTTGCCATGTTAAATTTTCGGAGCAGGTCAACGGCATACCGAGATTGTTTGAGCGTTAACACTGTTGAGGATTGATGTGCCTCGATACCAAGAAAAAAGCCAAGGTTGCCCAACCGACGACTATCAAACGTTGCACAGATATCATCAATGACACCCGAGACCTCTTGGGAATTGGAACCTGTTATTATGAAGTCATCCACATAGACTAAAATAACAAGTATGGAGGAGGGCCAAAGGCGAATGAACAGAGAACCGTCAGCCTTGCTATTGAAAAAACCCAGTGAAAGGAAAAAATCATGTAGCCGTTGAAACCAAGCCCTAGGTGACTGCTTCAAACCATAGAGAGCACGGTGGAGCTTACATACGTGGTCCGAAAATTGGGGGTCTTGAAATCCCGGTGGTTGGGCCATAAAGACTTCTTCATTGAGAGTGCCATTAAGAAATGCATTTCGTACATCCAATTGTTGGATTGGCCATGAACGAGAGTGAGCAAGAGTGAGAACCGTCCGAATTGTGGGGGGCTTGACAACTGGGCTAAAAGTCTCGTAATAATCAAGACCCTCTTGTTGCGTGTAACCTTGAGCAACAAGCCTTGCCTTGTGACGTTCGATACTACCGTCTGCCTTGCGTTTAATCTTGAAAACCCATTTACTGCCGACCACGTTCATGGATTGAGTGCGAGGGACAAGTGACCATGTGCCATTTTTACGAAGAGCACAAAGTTCGTCATCCATAGCATGTTTCCACTGGGGATGGTTTGCAGCTTGCTTGTAATTGTGAGGTTCGATTTCTAGAGAATTCGAGGTGGTTGCGGATAAGGCTGCTGGGGGATTGCCATACACTAATTCATTAATGCTTCAAAACTTATGTGGAGGCGTTGAAGAAGGACTGGAAGGAGGTGTAACTGAGATTGGTGAAGTCGGCCCTGGAGATAAACTGAAGTGTAATGGTTCTGTTTTGATTGCAGGAGTCTGAGTTGGGCCAGATACCTGTTGGTCCAGGCCTGGGGATGAGAGTCCAGGAGAGTGAGAAATCTGAGTTGGGCTGTTAGTGGCAGGCTGGCCCAAGAAGGAAGGAGTACCCAGATCTGAGACTTTTGCTGCTTTGTGAGTAGAGGGGGCCATAGGGTCGGAGTGAGAGGCCAGATGAATGGGCTGGGAAGGGCCTGAAGCAGGGACGGGCTGGGAAGGGCCTGAATCAGTGACGGGCCACCAGCATGTAGGCAGCGGGCTGGCTTGTAATGGCTGGCGAGGGCCAGGAGCATGATCTGCATTTTTGTTAGGCCCAAAAGGAAAACAAGTTTCATCAAAAAAGACATGTCGAGATATGTATAGCCGTCCTGTCGATCTATCAAGACACCGATACCCTTTTCGCAATTGATCATATCCGAGGAAGACACATAGGGTTGATTTCTGCATTAATTTGTGACGATTGTAAGGAACGAGGTGAGGAAAACAGAGACACCCAAAAGATTTTAAGTAACGATAATCGGGCACACGTTTCAGAAGTTTTTGATAGGGAGATAAATAATGGAACTGACGCATGGGAAGACGATTTATAAGAAAGACCGCCGTAGAGAAAGCTTCGAGCCAGTACGGTTGAGGTACATTTGATTAAGCAAGTAGACAAAGACCCATTTCAACAATGTGTCGATGCTTGCGTTCAACGATTCCATTTTGTTGCGGAGTATAAGGACAAGTCACTTGATGTCGAATCCCTTGTTGACCCAAAAACTGTGCAAATTTTGTATTTATGAATTCCCCACCCCCATCCGTTTGAATTGTTTTAACAGTGTGGATGGCCGATATTTTTCGACTTAGTTGGTTTTCCACTTGAGTCTTAAAAGTTAAAAACACGGAAAGAACGTCAGATTTATGTATGAGAGGGAACAACCAAACATATCGCGAAAAATCGTCCACAATAGATAGGCAAAATTTGAAACCAGACACAGAAGTGACGGGGGATGGTCATCCCCAGACATCCAAATGTAAAATGTCTAGAGGATTTATTGAATTAAAAGTACGGGGAGAAAATGGCAGACTACAAGACTTACCCAAAGGACATATATGACATGAACCACTGGATTTAACGGAGCCAGTAACAGGGATCCGAAATTTATTTACTAAAGACTCAAAAATGAGCTGTGAAGGGTGACCCAAACGAGCATGCCAAGTCTGAGATGTCGCACGTTCTCCAATTTGAGCAAGAGGATTATTTGAAGGAGTAGGCTGGAAAGATAAGTTGTAGAGGCCGTCCGTACTATTGCCAGAAAGAATAGTCCATCTCGTGCGGTTGTCCTTAACACGAAAACCAGATTGGTCAATTTCAAAAAAACAATTATTATCACGGGAAAATTGACGAATTGACAACAAGTTTCTATGAATAGAAGGAACATGTAAGACATTATTTAAATTAAAAGAACGAGAACCAGAGAGAAAATTGGACTGTCCGGAACTAGAAATTGGGAGATGTGAACCGTTTGCAACAATTATTGTATCCTTACCAGAATATGGAGTAGAGTGAGAGAATATTTCTGGTGAGTGTGTCATATGAGATGTAGCACCGGAATCAAGAACGAACGAGACCGGGGCCATAGATGTAACTGGAGGGGGTGGATATTGGTAGGTGTTAGGCTGAGGATATGTGGGTGGAGTGGGTGACTAGGGATATGTGGGTGGAACGGGTGACTGTGGGGTGTATTGAGCAACATAAGCTTGGTTTAATCTTTGAGGACAATTGGGGGCCAAGTGATCATGACTGTGGCAGAGTTGGCAAGGTGTTATTGAGGTAGTGACAATGAAAGGATTTGGAGTAGAATAAACAGATGGGTTTGGTAGGGAGGATGGAGTGTAGTGGCGGGGTGGTTGCTGGGTGAATGAATATGGTTGTAGTGGTGGGTTGGTAAGATTGTTGCTAGGTGGAGTAGGGAGAATTCCACGGCCATGACCATTACCGCTACCTCGGCCGTAACGATTTTTCCACCAATTCTTTCCACGACCCCAACCGCGGTAAGGTTGTGGATTATAGTAACTAGCATTTGGGTAATTATTGTGAGGAGAAATAGTTTTTGATTTCGGAGCTGTGGAGGAACCTGCTTGATTGGTAAGGAGCGCAATAGTGGGGTTGAGGTTGAGAGTAGAAAATTTTTGTTGCAGAGATTTCTCTTGGAGGAGCAAGTCTTGAAGATCACTAATCGACATAGCAAGTCGAGAGTTTTGGATGGTAATGAACTCTTTGAACGAGGCACCCAGCCCTCCGAGTATACGACACTACAGATCGTCGATAGACACAATGACACCAGCTGTTGCAAGGGAATTCTGAATGGTTTTGGCTTTGAGTATGTAAACTTTGAGGGACATATCTGGGTTGCGCTTAAGGTCATGGAGTTCTTCTTGAAGTTTTTGGATATGAATCTGTGAAGATACACCAAATTCCTTGGCAAGTAAAGTCCAAGCTTCCGGTGCCGTTTTACAGGGATTGACATAAGGTTGAATGTCGGCGGAAACAGTTGCTTTAATCCAACCGAGAACAAGACCCGAGGCTTGATGAAAGCGTTCATGTGCCGGGTTTGGCGTGACTGCATCTTCGAGGAAATCTGGAGGTGGTGTGGTTTGGGATATGGTGTCGGTAATTCTGTGTGTTTCAAGAACAGAATTGAACAAGGAACTCCAGTTTAAATAATTTTCAGTCGTTAGATGACAATGTGACATATAGGACTGGATATTTAGGAAGAGAGGAAGGGGAGGAAGGGTAGATGTTGCTGGGTATTCTGAGATGGTGGAGGAGGAGGAGTTTGCATCATCTATGGCCATTAGAGGCTCTGATACCATATAAGACTATACGCTGAGGAAGAGAAGAAGAGAGACATGGATAGAGGAAGAAGAAACAAAAAAAAAAAAAAAAAACCAACCAGCTTAATTACTGATAGTGTGCGTGTATATTGTTATATATATATACAAAGATACATGAACTGATATGGGGAACCCAAGGGACTGAAAACTAATCTGCCTACCACGGTTGACCCATTTAAAGAACCAAAAACAAAGAATGTTGAAAGACTAGCTAATTACAATCAAACCATTAATTATAATATATCACTAACAAAACTTACAGAGCAAGCAAAAATACAAAGAGCAGCTAACTATTTATAACTATGTATGTACAACTAACTTGTCCAATACTCCACTAATTATAACACACCACTAACTAAATTAGCCAATCAAAGATCACTTGACATCCACTTGACATAATAGCCATAACAAACTTTCTGGTAGCATTTAATCTGTTGTTGTTGTTGAGTCTATAGTTTTATGGTGATCTCCTGCTGTGTGATCCCCTGCTGTGTTATCTCTTGTTGTGTTAACATCCCCCCTCAAGTTGAAAGGGGAAAACAAATTGAACACTTTCAACTTGGAAAGAAAGTAATGAAGTTGTGTGGAGAAAAAAGATTTGGTGAATAAATTTGCTGGTTGATGAGAGGTGGGAATGTGAGCAGTAGCAATAACCCCCTGTGTAATCTTGTCACGAATGAGGTAACAATCAATTTCGCTGTGCTTAGTGCGCTCATGGAAAACTGGGTTGACTGCAATGTAAAAAGTTGCCACATTGTCACAGAACAAAGTAACAAGAGTAAGATTTGAAACTTGGAGATCTTTGAGCAAAGCAAATAACCATGTCACCTCAAAACAAGTAGTGGCCATAGCTCGATATTCAGCTTCAGCAGAACTTTTGGACACAGTTTGTTATTTTTTTGACTTCCAGGAAATTAAAGAATCACCAAGAACAATACAATAGCCAGTCACAGACCTCTTTGAAGTAGGACAACTTCCCCAGTCAGAGTCACAATATGCAGTGAGAGATAAGGAACTGGAGGCAGAGAACAATAGTCCATGACCAATGGTGCCCTTGGGATATCTAACAACCTTCAAAGCAGCAACCATATGAGGAATTCTAGGAGTAGCCATGAAATGACTTAGAATATGAACAGAGTAGGACAAGTCAGGTCTTGAAATTGTCAAATATATCAATCTGCCAATCAACCTTCTATACCTATTTGCATTAGGAAGAAGATCTCCTTTGTCCACAGCCAGATCATGATGTTGCCCAAGAGGAGTAAAGAGACTTTAGCATTTTCTTGACCTGTATCTTTCAATATATCAAGCACATATTTGTGTTGATGTATATAGATACCAGAAGTATTCTTGGCAACCTCAATGCCTAGAAAATACTTAAGCAAGCCCAAGTCCTTAATGTTAAATTAAAAGAGGAATGAAGAAAAGCTTTCACCTCACTGATGACTGAAGAACTGGAACCAGTAATGAATAAATCATCAACATAAACTAAGACCACTATAAATGTATCATCCTTAAGAAAAGTAAAGAGAGAGTAATCACTTAAGGATTGGGTGAAACTAAACTGCAGAAGAGAAGAAGATAATTTATGAAACCATTGCTTAGGAGCCTGCTTAAGACCATATAAAGATTTGATCAGTTTACACACAACCGGAGATGAAGCACTAGAAGAACTGGAATATCCTGGTAGTAAATCTATGAAGACTTCTTCATTAAGATCCCCATGGAGAAAGGAATTTGAGATATCCATTTAGATAATTTCCTAAGCCTTAATGGCTACTAAGGCAATCAGTGTTCTCAGTTCTCACTGTTGTCATTTTGGCAATAAGAACAAATGTGCCAAAGAAATCAATGCCCTCTATGGCACCCCGAGTCTAAGATCTGATGTTGAACCCCAACTCAGTACGCTAAACTAGTAAAATAACCGAGTTCTACAAATGCGGACGAGCTACTTAAGTTCAAACCAAACATTAGGCAGTGAAAAACCTGATAATAACATGAGCTTCAAAAGCTCGAATAACAAACCACAACTAGTAAAATCTCAACGGCCAACACATACGCCGGAGAACAACACTAAACAACTATGAGCTAACACGCTCGGAAAAACTACTAATAAATAAACGGATCAAAGCCACAATAGAAATAAGTAAAATTACACGATGATACAATAAAATACAACTGCTCGACTCCACAAGTCAACATCAAAATACATGATAAAAATAACTCTACCCGACATACCAAGTTTACATAACTTAGTTGAACCCACGATCTCACCAATACAAGAGATAATTATAAAATAACAATCTAAATACAAGTTGTTGAACTCCGCAACTAAGGCCTTACTGCACTGGATCTTATAACCTGCAAGCTAAGGAAAATAAAGGTGTGGGATGAGATAAGGCTCAGTAAGTTACTAATGCAACAATATGGCATGGTATAATGCACATCGATATACCAGAATAATACATAGGTCATAACACATAAGGGCAATAACCCTATACCAACGAGAGGCTTAGTACCCACCAACCGTCCCATGCCAGTTGGAGGCCACGATCAACATTCGCTCGTATAGGAAGCGCATAAACCACGTAGCACGATGATGCTCACATAAGTTCAACGTAAATAAATCACATATGAAAGGATATAATCTTCATCCACGATCTCCGTGTTGCTTCGGCAATACACAAGAAAACAAACGTGCCTCGATACTCGTGTGAGATGTATCGACGCCTCCAATCCCATTGGGTTCCAATAGCTTCCTTAATCATGTTCCTTCCCACTTTCTATTCTTCATCGCCTTTACTAGAAAGAGGATGGTTATACCAGTCTGTTGAAAGAGACAGGGTGAAAGAGATGGGGGCATTTTAGAAAAAAAATCAAAGTGCCTCTTTCCGGTTTAAAAAAAAAGAGGGTGGACTGGAGAGAATAAAAACTTTTCAAAGTGTACCGCCCAACAATTTCCCGTATAAATTATTTTAGGTTGTAAGAGCTTTACTATGCCCTTTGGATATAGATATGTAGAAATACTGGAATAAAACATAGAAATCCCCTGCAAAAGGTTCAAAATTTTAATTAAGAGTGTCAATTTGGCCCCTTTTGTCCTTTTCCTGAAAGAAAGTGTATACTCCACATGATTCAAATCACCAGTCCAAATTAAAATAGCAAGATAGCTTCTTCAGCTATCTCTTCAACAGTTCAGTTCATGCCTTCATGATAATCCATATATGTAGGCTTCAAGGCTAGGGAACTATTTTGGGAATGTTAATCCTCAACTGCATGATTATATACAGTTCTATAAATTAAGCAATTTGAAATTCGACAAATCCAAACGATCATTTAAAAAAAAAGAAATTATACACAATTGCAGAAAAAGATTATGAAAATGATTAAAGAGTTAGTCAAACTTGGACAACAATAGAATCATAACATTCCTAATAATGAAATTCTTAGCATGCAGCAACTATAAATCATTCATACTTTCATATCTTTGCGAACATCTGATCTGTAAGTTCCCAAATGCAATGTCAAAACAAATGAGGCTTGATGTGAACAAAGGCTTAATTAGTAAATCAATCCTGCAAAATCAGAAGGCCTATCTGTACATATCCTATAAATCAACTCAAGTCAAATCAGGCTTAGTCCCAATTACTTGCGGTCGGCTACAGAATCATCTTGCGCCATTTGGTTCTGTCCAATGCAAAATCATCACAAAAACCGCACTCTTTCATTTTTTTTTCAATGCAAGGCCTATTTTTACATATTTTTTAGTTTAAGAATATATGTATCTCTTTATACATGTACTAGTCTAGCTTTAAAGCCATGATAGAAGTATTGTCTGAGTCCAATATGAAGCAGATGAGATTGTGGTTCTTTAGCGAGCTTCAACAAGAGTCATCGTTGCTTCATTATTGGAAATGTTTCCCCCACTTACTGATCCAGAGTTTGTACCATAACTCGAATTTCTAAAGATAAATGCAGGTTGATTAGGAGAGCGAAGATTTGTGTCATTACACAACATGAAAGCTACTTCAGACATGGTTGGGCGATCTTTGGCAAGTTCCTGAACGCACAAAAGACTGACATGAATGCATCTTAGTACTTCATGAGCCTCATATGAATCTCCCATCGATGGATCGACTATGCTCAATGTTTTGCCTTCTCTCCACAATTCCCAAACCTGAAAATGTGCAGCTCGAAATCTTTAAGTATGCAATATAAAATTTTATATCAAACTCTTGACTTCAAGATGATCAACATTTTGACATCGGCAAACTATCCTTTAAAATGTACTCCCCCCTCTCAAAATGAGTGTCCCTTTTTCTGTAAAGTTATAAAACTCACCTTTGTTGCGTAGGAGGTACAGTATACACTTAACAATACTATACTAAAGGCATTCATGGATATATGTTTAATGGACAAGTTAAAATTCAACTCCCTTTATGTTTGTAAGATAAACTAAAACAGGACACACACTTTGAGACAAAGGGAGTATCAGATGATGGTAGTATGATTTTAATGTACAAATTCACATGCATTTTACCATTTTATGTACTTACATGTCCAATTAAGTTGACGGAATTCTCCTGGAAAGAACTGCTATTCTTTCTTCCACTGATTATCTCTAATAGTAGAACGCCCAAGCTAAAAACGTCAGATTTGATCGAAAACATTCCTTCCATCGCATACTCTGGTGACATATAACCACTGCAATCAAATTTTCATTAGTAATTGAAAGGAGATGACTTCAACAGCTCTCTCTCTCTCTCTCTCTCTCTCTCTCTCTCTCTCTCTCTAGTTCATGGAAAACTTACTATGTTCCGACAACTCTACGCGTTATTGCTTCAACTTGATCCCCACCAAATATTCTGGCCATCCCAAAGTCAGATATTTTTGGGTTCAAGGCCGCATCGAGTAAAACATTGCTGGCTTTCAGATCCCTATGAATGATTCTAAGTCTTGAATCTTGATGAAGATATAGCAGTCCTCGAACAATCCCCAAAATGATGTCAAATCGTTTTCTCCAATCTAGCTGTGTGGCATTGTCTTTATCTGGGAGACAAAAAGAAAATTCATTCCAAATAAATACTAATTCATCCAAGAAAATTAACATTTAGGACTTGATGTCGCATATGCTAAACGAGCCAAATCAGAAGTTGAAAAAAAAGAAACTTACCGAAGATAAAACAATCTAAACCTTTATTTGGCAAGTACTCATAAACTAGCATCTTTTCTTCTTTCTGGAGGCAACATCCCACAAGCCGTACAAGATTCCTGTGCTGGAGTTTTGCTATTAGGGTAACTTCGTTCTTGAATTCTTCCATTCCTTGCCCTGAACTTTTTGATAGTCTTTTGACAGCTATCTCCTGCCCATTTGGTAGCTGACCCTGATATTACAATTCAGAAATACAAATATTACTCTTTAATTAGAAACGTGTATGTTATATTGTTATGGCATTACTCTTCCCAATAACTGAGTCAACAATATTTTGATGCCTATTTTACCTTTTTATGTTTTCACTCCATTTACCTTTTTATAGATGACATTTTTAGCTGATCAGTTTTACGAGATGCACGATAGCTATAGTGTTGAAAGTGAGACAATAATTTTTTTTTTCTTGATACTTTAGCCATGATATCAATTAACTCGATTTGAAGAGATTATATGAAATTTTAGGAAGGCTACCTTAAAAACTGATCCAAAGCCACCTTCACCGAGTTTGTTAACAATAGCAAAATTTCCTGTCGCAGCAACTAGAACGCTCAAATCAAACATATGCAAATCTGCATTTGTCCCATTTTCACCCATCTCTTTCCTCATGGAAGACCCTTCAAGAGAAATGCTAGTGTTGAAATTGAATAAAACTTCACGTTGTCTTTGCATGGCTGTCCTTGAACAAGGAGTTCAACGTTAGCTAGGATCGCAGAACAAATTAGTATATGTTATTGAACTGTCATTCATTTTCCAAAGTGATTCTCATGGGAGTAGCTAGTCATCAATTCAAACTGCTAGAAGAGTTATTAGAGTTATCAAGACTTACATGTAGGTTAACATGGGTTTAAGGTCACATTTTAAAAATCTAGAAATAGTAAGTTTTGACTTGATGACCACGCATATATGCACAAGTTTTAATGCTGGCAAGGTAGCTCACAAGACATAACATATTATTTAGATTCTTAAAATGTACTTTTATAGAGCACATGTTATCTTTTGCTTATTATATATGTATGTATGCTACCCTCTGTTCCAGACAAAAAGTCTACTATTTTATTTTATAATGTTTTAATTAAAGAGTCCACTTTTAAATGTCTAGAATCTTCATAATTTTTCAACTTTATAAAGCTCCTACCTATTAAATTTTTCAAATATAAACTCTTTGGGTGGAACGGAGGGATAATTTTCAACTTTTTATTGATTAATGAAAGAATACTTTATCTAATGATTGTACCATATATTAGATATATAAGGGGAACGTGAAAACCAAAATTTGACCTACCTCGCTTTTTCCTTGCGAACCAAAATGCTGCTACAAGTATGAGAACAACTGTAGCAAGGGATAGTATCACCAGTCCCGCAACTCGGCGTCGATTAAAGCTCTTTGACTTTGAATATTGAGCTGAAAAAAAGAGTAGGATACCTCAATTTTACCTCATTTGCCCCTATTACTCTTATATATGTGTTCAATCATAGTGCAAAGTACCACACAGAGGAATCACAATGTCGCTTAAAATTTATTAAAATAAACTATAAACTGGGTTTTCTTAAAAATATGTAAATTTGCGGGGACCTTACCGAAAGTTATGATGTTTATAACCAGCCATAGTTATGAATTTCGTTCAGCACCGTTGCGTACGAGTATCGGTCAAAAACTGGTGCATAACGTATTATTTATCGTTTTACTTCAAATTTTGCCCTGCCCATACCAACTGAAATTCATGTTTCGACCAAAACATTATAATTCTTTTTTTAAAAATAATATTAGATGGTAGTTTAAGTAACTAAAGTCAGTGTTGAGGACTAAATTAAAAGTGGCAATTATGAAGTTATTTTGGAACACTTTTGGTATAATTAAGAAATGTATTCGTTGATTTTAATGTTGTTGATATTTTTTTAATTTAATTATTGGTTAATAAAGTTTGTAAGCTATTATTAAAGAGATTTGCTATTCACACCCCTAAATTATTAAGTACACCCATTTTCTAAGTACACCCCTACCTAAATTGTAAACCCCTCTAAATACTAAGTACACACCCCTCAATTTTCCATTTTACCCCCTCTCTCTCTCTTCTCCCCCTCTCCTGCAACACACACACACACACACACACACACACACACACACACATACAGACTCCTTCCCACCCCCACCCCTTCCTCCTCCAGCCCGCCTCCTTCCTCCTCCTTCCCCCTCCCCCACCCACACGACACACACGCCCCTCTTCTCCCCCTCTCCTCCAACCCCCTCAATTTCACACACACACACAAAACTGTAAATTGAAACCCAAAAATATTACCAAGTTTTTAAAGTTGTGTGTTAAATAATTTTTAGAATTAAGTTAATTATGATTTTCTTTACAATTTGAGTTCAAAATTGATGGTTTGTGTCAAAAAAAAAAAAATTTTGCATTTTAGGTTGAATTTCAAAGTGATCTGGGCCTACAATGTTCGGACATGGTTGGTTGAACACCATTGATGATGTTCGGTCAGTACCAACCGAACATCACCAAAGATGTTCAGTACTAACCGAACATCTCCAAAGGTGTTCAGTCAGTACTGACCGAACATCTCCAAAGGCGTTCAGTCAGTACTGACCGAACATCTCCAAAGGCGTTCAGTACTGACCGAACATCTCCAAAGGCGTTCAGTCAGTACTTGACCGAACATCTCCAAGGGTGTTCAGTAGTAATAGAACATATATGGAGTTGTTCAGTCATCAGTGACTGAACAATCCTTAGTATGTTCGGTCACCACCGACCAAACATACCAACGCATGTCATTCGTCTGTGCTTCTTAAAATACGAAAAATTAAGCCATTTTGGTATAAGAATACTTACAATTTTTGTTCCCTTCAATTCTTTATGGTCCATGGTTGTGTTTTTCAACAATATAGATGAATTTAGAGGTTTAGGGTTTAGTAAGGGGTTTGGAACTTGGAAGGGGTGAGAATAATATGTTTGAATGTGTGTATTGCGGGAAGAATGTAGGGGGTATATGAATATTATTTTGAGGGGGGTGTACTTAGAGAGTAGAGGGGGTGTACTTAGTAAGAATAAGGACAAATAAGTCAAGTTTTATAATGACATTTTTTTAATAATCGAAGGGGTTGTACTTAGTAAAAAGGGGGAGGGGGTGTGAATAGCGATTCTCATTATTAAATGTTATTGATACTTATTTTCAATATGCTTCATATTAAGTTGTTGTGGTAAGTATGTAACTAGTTAAATGTGGTTTTATTTAGAACTAATACAAGATCAGGTTGTTTTAGAATTTCTTAATCAAAATTATTTGGTAAGATTAATATTTACCAAGTGTTGTCTACTCATACCAGAAAATTATAAATTGATAAGAATTGTCTCTTAAATTTTTTGGGAAGGAGCTTTATCCCCACATTGTAGCTTTTAAAAATAGAGTAATCGTATAAGTTATGTTGAGGAGATATAACTAAGGTTGCCCACCCTACTATTCGGCAAGGTCTAACAAGCTCACATTACAATTTTTTTTTTCCAGACTTTACTAACTCTACTTAGACATAAATATCATGTTCATCACTCCATCCAAATTTTTGGATGGAAAGTTTACAATTTTTTTGAAATCCCGAATATACCCTTACTAAATTTTTTTCATAACTTTTCACAATCACCTTCTCTCTCTCTCACACACAACTGACATCAATACGGAAGCCCTTCGGGTGGTGTTCGCAGCTGGCGGCACCGGAGGTCACATTTTCCTAGTGATCTTCATTGTCGACGAGCTGAAATCCCTAAACCCAGACAGTCAAATACTCCTCGAACCCCATAAGGAAATGGAAAGCACCACCCAAATACTCTTCCTTTTTAGTACAAAATTCCTCTTTTTGGAAAGCAAGAATGAAGAAAAAGGCGGAAACTCATCAAGAAGAAAAGCACCACCCAAATATTCTTCCTTTTGAGTACTGATGGGATCCTCCCAAGAACCTGCTCCACGTGTCTCCCACGTCAGCCCGAGTGGGCCCCAACTTGTACGACGACCAAGACAGCTCGTCATCGAGGTAGCCGAGTATATCAACCGAGGACTTTGTCGAGGGCTCATAGCGAAGTCCCGACTAAAGCTCGCCGACAAAGTCACCACCCGAGCTTAACCTCGGCAGATCTCCACCAGTGTCCTCGGCAACCTCGGCAGATCTCCACAGGCGTCCTCGCCAAACCCATATTAGAACCTCGATTTCCAGGTTATCCTCGGAATGAAGTCAACATCAGGCATTTAATGTTAGCGGCGTGTCAGCGCATTCCCTGGAAGAGGCAAGACCTTCCAGCTAAGAAAAGAGATTTCTTCACAACCAAGTAATAGTAGCATTTATGGCTTCTCCTCATTCCCCAGACGGAAGCTTCCATTCTATCCCTGCAGACTGACAGAGGGATGGGTTCTCCAATACCAGCTCCCTGAAAACTAGGTGACTCACTTAAAACCCTCTCAAACACGCCATCCTTGGCTATATAAGGAAGGACATTCCTTCATTAAAACCAAGCTGCATTTACTCTAAAGAGACCAAAATACTGGAGAAACCATTTATTGCTAAGCATTGAACTCTCCCATATTTATTACCTGAGATTGAACAGTCCAAGCATTTAACACAACATTATCCATACACTGACTCTCACGCCGGAGGGAGATAGTCGGGCAAACCCCCGACATCCTTGACGGTGTTTTTCGTTGTCTTATCACAGGAACCACCACTCACTCACGATGGTTTGGTCCCGACAAGAGACGCCTATTGAGAGCCGGGGCGTCCTGACCAGAAGCTAGCAGTACACGTGGATCCGACGTGGTCACCAAGATCTTTTTGGCGGGATCAAGTACAGTCATTGTTTTGATTTGGGTTTGGAGCAGAATCCGAATCAGACTTTCAGATCTCACCCTGAATTCCGGGTTGTTGCTGAAAGAAAGGCAGAGTGCCCCAGGTCCCCTTCACTAGCCCTTCCCCTTCTTCTCATACTTTGTCTGTTCATAAGAATCCACAGACCAGGCACATGTTTCTCTGAAGTCGAATTTTGGCTCTTGGGCAAATTCAAAGACTAACATTGACGGTCTAATGGAAAGGTAAAAGAAGGGCTCAACTGATCTTTCTACGTACGCTATTACTTGGCTTGGCGATGACAGACCACTTCTAACTTCTAAGGCCAACTCCAACGGTCTTTCCCAGTGCGCCATCCCACCAATTTGGTTTCAATTCTTCCTCCAAGGTTCACGCTATCATCTGCGCCATTTTGAAGATGGGTGATTTTCACGCCAAATTTGGCGCAGCACTGTTGCTGCGCTATCTTCCTTTTCACTCTCTTTTTTTATTATTATTTTTTATTTTTTATGTTTGGTTTATTATTACTTTATTAATTTAATGAGATAAAATATATGTTTTAAATAGAATAATAAATAATATTTTTAAAACATTCTTTTTAGTGTAAAGTTTGAAGTATAATGGTCGGAGATGGTGAAAGGTATTTGGTGTAAAAATTACACTATTATAGTGGGATAGTGCAATTTTTGCACCAAATGGTTGGAGTTGCCCTAAGCAACCTACAAGTGAACTTCGGAAAGGGAACTTATCACCTCCTGAAGAAGTGTGAATTCGGGGTGAACTTAATCAACTTCCTTTCCTAGGAAGTACTAGTTGACCCCGTATAGGAGAGTAGGGCCCTTGTAAAATTAGGGCGTTATTAAATACCCTACTTGTCAATTTTTATTTTAATGGTGATATTATGTTGAGTTAATTAGTTCTCTAGTTTAAATTATTTAAATATCTAATATTACTTATGAATAATTTATAACAAATTTGTAACTAATTTATTCTACAATAACAATCTCATAATAATCTAATGCAATTGTTTAATATAATTAGTTTTATATAAAAAAGTCAAGCTAAAGAATTTATTGCTTTAGAAAGGGCCAACATAATCTTTTATAAAAAAAAATTAAATAAACTTTTTCTTGTTTTATTATTTTGAAGCATAATATATTTACAAAAAAGTTTTATTCTCATATTTTTAACTTTAACAACTCAAAGAATCATAAAAAGTGACTTATTAATTTTTATTCAAAATTTACTTCTCAATCTTGTTAATTAATAGAATTATTTATATAATATTAAAATAAGAAAATAATATTTTTAAGAAATCATGCACACATCACATCCTGTTTAAAAGAGGGTACATTAAAGCATGTTTGGTATAGCGTTTATAAAACACAGTGTTTTAAAAACTTAGCGTTTTAAAAAATGCAGTATTTTAAAAATATAGTTCTTTTCTTATAAATGCGTTTGGGATATCATTTCATTACATAACTTTTTTTTCCTAGCAGCGTCCTAAATCTTGCGTTTTGGGAAAAAGCTGGGAATTTCAACGTTTTAAAACGCAGCTGCTTTTTGAAAATGCTGTTTTTTCTGCCGCAGCATTGAAACACAATTTTTACAAATAAGCTTCGTTTTATCCTTGCATTTTAGCCAAAACGCACGACCAAACGGGCTCTTAGTCTGTTTCATAAATTTTAAAGGGCATTTAAGTCTTTTCCTATTTAAGTCTCCAATGTTAATGGGCATTTTGGTCTTTTTGAGCATTTCCGTCTAGCATAACTAACGGCATCGGCTTTGGGTGACCAAATTAACACTTTTGATTAAATATAGTTAGTAAAGTCTAAAAAATTTGTTGCGTGAGTTTGTTGAACCTTGCCGAATAGTAAGGTAGGCAATGTGACAATTAAACCTATAACTAAAGCTAACCTTTTTATATGACTCTCAATCAGTACGGCCTCTTGCTTAATCTGCGTTCTTCTTTTTTTTTAATTAAAACAAATTTAGGTGGAATGTGATTGATTAGATATTACATGAATTAGTATGTGATATCACTCTTTAATTCATCACATCTTTGACACTTGGATTTGTATAAAAAAATTGTATAGAAATATTTGTATCCGTGTCATTTTTTAAGGAGCAGGTCTTCTGTGAGAACGTCTTATGGATTCCAATACATAAGACAGCCCCATTCTCTCACAGCTTGCCCTCCAACACATGATAGATCGGGTCAGAAAAATCCGTATTATAAAAAATACCCATAAGATTTTTTTTTTTAAAGTTTTTTTTTTTTTTTGCCTTTTTTAAGTAAGAAAAAACTTCCATTTCAGTCATTCTTGGTTTTAACTACACTCATTTTTCTTTGCACACTTGTAAAATAGATATTCCCTCCGTGCCTAAATTATTGTCTTATTTGTCCCGATACACGAATTAAGAAAAAATAATTAACTTGATTATTAATATTAGTACTATAATGTGTAATTTTCTTTAATGTACATGTGTATGTAGCTCATAATTAAAATAGGAAAAAAAGTAAGAGTAAAATGGTAAAAATAATGTATTAAAAAAAATTTCAAACAAAATAATTATTTTAAAACGGACAAAAAAAAAAAAGAAGACAATAATTTAGGGACGAAGGAAGTACATGTTTAAGTTAACTCAAAAGATGTAGAACTGTCAAAATTTGTTAAGGATAGTTATATCGACCTTGTGGTGCGTATCTCGGGAACACTTTTAAAAAACCAAAAAGAAAATTATAAGCATGAGAATTGATGTATACCTAATTCAGCAGCATCCATACGTATGAACAAGTCCTGTCCCCCATCTGAAAATTGAATTGTATCTTTCATGTCCCCGTACCATCTAATGCACCCTTTTCCTCCACTACTAACATTACCACTGGCATACCCCATGCATGAGCAATTCCTCAAGCACATCTCCTCACATTCTTTTAATCCCACACTCATGTCCACACGTGCCGTCGACGAGTCTGGGACCTTCACACGTTCCATCTTCTCAAACCCCTCTCCATCCCCGCACACGTTGACTACTCCGCCCTTCCTTATGCACCCGCTCGAACCATCCCTCAAGTCCCAGTCGCGTGCAGACTTGGGCTCGAACCCTGGGAGGCACTTGCACTGGAACGCACCCGCGGGAGACGCATCGTCGCAACCGCCAAATGAACCACAATGGTTATAGTGGTCGCATTGGTCCCTGGGTGCGGACCAGATTTCAGCCCATCTACGGTCACCCTCAAGCCAAGTAAGCCTCTTGACACTTCCCGAGTCAGTCACTACCATTCTTGAGAAAACTGATGCATTAACCAAACCCCAAGCAATTGTGACCTCATCCTGATTATCTACGTAAATCCCATTAAAAAGGGCTCTGCCTGTCATCTCCGGCACACCGCTCCATCCAAGACCTGACCATGTCCCGGCTCGCCATATCGGGGTCATACCCTGATACAGGAACAATTGGGTCGAGCCGACAAAATCCATTTTGAACGAATACTCCCCAGTTCCTGGATCATCTCCAGCCTTCCAAGATGTCAGGAACCTGTTCAAACCCGTTTGCCGATCCCACCCAATTTTCATATTGGGAAGCGTAGTATCAGTAGGATGATCAAAACTTTGCCAGGCACCAAACCCATCGCCTTCACCTCGAAACAGTACTAAATTCCCTGAATCCAATAGCTGACCGAAAGAATTACTCGTCGTGCCCGTTGCAGAAACATTAGTAGACCAGACTATAACATTCCGATCATCGTCGTGCAAAACTAGATTCCCGGTGTCATCAACTGATAAAACTCCGCCAGAGGAGTTGATGAGTGGATTGTCTCTGTTGGCAACCCAAACAATAGTACGCTCAGAAACTTTGTTATACCAAATACCGACATAACGATTGGTAGAATTGTTGAGACTAAAGAATCCAAGAGCAAAACTCTCTCCATTAGAGACCAATATGTCGCCGTCTCTAACGGGGCGGGTGGATGTAATGGTGTCAACGGAAGTGCAAAACGGGAGAAGTAGAAAGAGAAGAAATGAAGATATTACAAGAAAGTTGTTCCGGTGATCGTAGATGGACATCAGGATCGACATGTCTATTTTGTTGACAAAAATCAAGAAGATATTAGGTTGAAGTCACCATTTTTTATTTATGTTCCTGAGGATGTTAGTATACGTCCTTATCACATTTATTTATCACATTTATTTACTCAATTTCTAACAACATGACCTTCTAAGTGCATATTAATGAGTTAAAAAGTCTAAAATATACTTAGAATACAATTAAAATATTACTGTCATGATAAAAGGTCTTAGTTGCTAATAAATTATTTTGAAGGTTTAAATTGTTAAATCTTTGAAAGTTGAAGAGAAAATGATGTAACATATTTTTACAACCATAAATGTTGTAGAACCCATTTTTTTTTGACCTACTGTCGGTCAAAAACTCTAAAAGCTTATCCAATAAAATTATTTATTTAGCGAAAAATGCAAGACACAAAAAATATAAATTAAAAAAAAATTCAATGCAAATCTTATTTTGTGATAGAGGTTATGTGACATGAGGTTGGAAATACATCCTTTATATGATTTTGTATTTATAGAGGATCACATAAAGATGTTTTTCCATGCAAGTTATCAATTTTTATTTTTTGTTTTTATAATTAAAAAAAAACTGTCACGTTTAAAAAATATTTTAAAAAAAGTTTTGAGTTGGAGCACGTTTAGAAAGAAAACTCTATATTTTATATTTTTTACCATATAAGAAATAAAATTTCTTGTTTAAATATGTCAGATAGGAAAATCTAGAGAATTGCATTATATTGGAGATGCTATACATCAACTACTACTAGGTGTATTATTTGGATATTTTTTTTTTTTTTTAAAGAGGATTAATAGTGATTCCACGACCTATGTGTAGTAGGTGAAAACGTCTTACTATCTAAGTTGCATTTTGTTGTCGTATTATTTAGTTGATATGACGTATATTAAACGGTTTCTCTCTCCTCTATTAGTTAGTATTTTGAAATTCTACACAACTCTGGCACACACAAATATCTTCGAGACTTTGACAAGTTTTATCACGTAAATCGATATGGAAGATTGATTTATTTTTCTAGCTAATTTAAGAGAAGCATGCTTTTTCAAAGAAGCTAATTTCTACATTGTGTTTAATTCAAAAATTTGTCCAACGAACTCATTGGAAAAGTTTCAAATTATACTATATATTGCAATTCTTGACCTTTAGAAGACACATGGAGAAAAATAACTAGAGAGCATTATTGCAGTTATTTTATTCATTTACTTATACTCTCAGTTAATTACCCAACACTTGCAAATATTATTTCTTAAGAATCTTTGAGAAAGCCTTTGTAGTTTATATTTTCACTTGTAAATCTACTTTTTGAGAGAGAATTGTTTTTTTTGGTTTTTTTTTTTTTTACTTAGGATATTCGTACCAAAACTACTGTAAACTTAGAGAAAGATGCCTTGGTGAAGGCATGATTGTAAATGTTTGAATTCAGCCTACAAAATGGTGGGTTTAGATTTTACACGTAAAGGATAAACAAGTGGATTAAAAATCCCAAGCAAAGGCCGGAGGAGTGGACGTGGACTTTGCGCGTTAGAAAACCGAATCACCATAAATTGCTGTGTTTGATTTCTCTCAATCTCTCTCTCTCTTTACTCATTACTTCCGGCATAAAATATACTCCCTTCGTTCCTAAATTATTATTTTATTTGACTCAATTTACAGATTAAAAAAATAATTAATTTAATTATTAATATTGATAAAATGTGTTATTTTCTTTAATATTCATGTGTATATGAACCATAATTAAAGTAAAAAAAGTAAATGTAAAATAGTAAAAAGGATGTACTAAAAAGAAAATTTTTAAACAAGACAGTTATTTAAGAACGAACAAAAAAAAAAGATAATAATTTAAGAACGGAGTGAATATATATTTAAATACTCATTATAGCATGAATATTTTTGAGTTAATAATTTAGGAATACAAGTGTGTGAAAAATCATTTAATATTTTATTAAACTAAATTTGTCGTAAGATAGCAACTTGTGTAACTGTCAAATAGTCAAGTGTGTGAACCGGACCCTCTTAAATAGCAACTTAAATTAAATTTTGAGCATTTAGTAATTCATAAAAAATTAAAATTTGTAATGGATTCCACCGATACTAAATTTGAGATTACACTATTCACTACCCAATTTGGTATAAATTTGAGTTTCTAATTGGAGTTGGAAGAACCCCAAATTAGTGATTTGGGATCCAGTTAGATATGGTCTAAGATAGCAACTTGGGTAACAGTCAAATAGTCAAGCCATGACAGAAAGAGCTGACCAACCGACATGGTTGATTCTATTTTAAAAGTTAAAACTGCACCGTTGTAAAAAAACGAAGAAGTTTTCAATATTGGTCAACGACGAAGAAGCTTTCATGCCAGCTAGCCAACACGCGCATTCAAAGCCATGTTGGCTTCATAAATATGTTGGTTGTCAATACCCGTGGCAAGTTTTGATCCTTTACATATATAATTTATGTAGTTTACCCGTTCAAAGTAACTTATTGGGTTAACATTTAACTACCTAATATTATACCCCCTCCATTCTGGATAAATGTTTATATTTTTTATTTTAGAATGTCCAAACTAATGTTTCTAAAGACTTTTGATCTACCTATTCTCTACTATTCTTCTTAATATACCCTTAAAGTTTCATTAATATAACATATCCCAAAGAAGATAAATTATTTAGAATGATTTAACTCAATTAATGTTTATGGGTATTATTGTCAGAATACATTTAAAGCACATCATTAATTATATTTCTTAATTTCTATATTTTGTTTACTAGGAACATTTATCCGGGACGGAGGGAGTAATGGGTTTCAAATAAGTAACTTGATAAGTACCCAACACTATAATGAGTTGAGTTTTTATTCATCAATCCAATAAGTTACTCAATAATAAATAATGAATCATGTTTGGTTGTCGATACAGGTTACATATAATTTATCTGGTTTTCACGTTAAAAGTAATTTATTAGATTAATCATTTAAGTATCTAATATTATGAGTGACACTATTAACACATTTAAATCTTCTTAATACATCCCTCATCTTTTATTAAAAAATATCATCAATTGAAAAGACTAAATTACCCTTAGGCCTCCTAAAAACACCAACCAAATCTCAAAATTCAACCACACTTATTCAATTTCAATACAAATTTTGTTTCATGATAGATCAAATCGGAGGAAAGTGAATCACGATTATTCAGTAGCAAACGAGTAATCTATTCTCTCACTATATATTCCCCTCACTATATGCCTACACACACACACATACATATATATATATATATATATATATATATATATATATATATATGGTTAGAGAGATGTAGTAACCATTGAAATCTCCCACACTTAGATGGTTAGAGAGATTTAGTATTAATTAGCCATTGAATACTCAATGCAATTGCAATCCATTTGCTTGCTGGAAAAAAGAGGGGAAGAAAACCTAGCAGATGTTGGTAGTGATAAATTAAGAGGGATGGATACGAGGAGGAGGATTGGTGGATTAATATCTTAATTAGTAAAGGATTGCTTCTCATAATTATGGTCAATACTAGCGAATAGGGGTGTAAGTAGTTCGGTTTAGGCTAAAACTATAAACCGAACCGCCCTCTATCGGTTCAATATTTTCCAAATCAAAACGAACCGACATAGACTTCAAAACCGAACCAAACCGAACCGACATAGACTTTAGAACCCAAACAAACTGAACCGATCGGTTTGGTTCGGTTCCATATATAGTTTAATTATTTAAATATGGGAGAAGGCACATCCGAGTCACCGAACTTTTCACAAAATTGCAGTTCCGCCACTGTAGATGCAGGTTTCCTAACAGATAGAGCTCATGAATAGGCTAGAGGGGGGGGTGAATAGCCTATTCATCAAACTTCAGAATTTTTTTCGAAACTTCAAGTTATGATAATTCTAACTGATATGGAATCATACTGACTTATCAGTATGAGCAGAAAATAAGGAATGATCAGTTAGTGAGTAAGTTAGCTGATGGGATCAGCTAACTTATGGCAAGCAGTCAACTGAATTAGATAGGCACACTGAGTAATCAGTATGGAAAACGAGCTGGTAGGATCAGTTGATTGATAACTAAGTGATGAGTGTGAGATAAAAAATATAAAGAGACTCAGTCACTTAATACTTGCTGATGCTTTTAATAAGATAGTTTATACATCGAATAGTAATGCAAGTAAGTTCAGTTCACACGTAGGAGCAATTTACTTAAAGTAATAAGATAGGCAATGATATATAAAGCAATAAAACACAAGATTGAATTCAGCAGTTAACTAAAGAATAGTCACTGTATAAGATATTTCATATAACAGAATTCAGTCAAGTTATACATGCTGTTTAGCTAACTTATCTAAGTACATATTACAGAAAGTAAATATATATATATATATATATATATATATATATATAAAGTTGGTGAAGAAGTCTGAGGATGTGACACCTCACATATTTTTGATAAAGTTGCTTTCTCAGGCATATGTCTTTTCAAATTCTACTTTAATGATTCTTGGTCATTATCTAATAACTATACCTAATTCTAATAGTTATAACAAAGAGTATTATATAACTCTTCTAATCCTTCCTCTATAGACTCTTTCTATTAACAATAGCAGAAGGATTTTAACTATTGGTTCGGTTAAACTACCTCTTCGTCTCCCTACCAGTTAGCCCTTTCATTTTCTATACCCTCTCTCTATCTCAGAGTCAATCAATCTCTCACCGTGTTCGCCGATGGCCTATATATCACTCTCTCACCGTGTTCACCACCGGCGACCGACGCATCAATACTGGTTTGCCTCCTCCTTTCCTTTCCCCATCCCTCTCAATCTCGCCCACCCCCCCCCCTTTTTCTAACAATTTTTTTTTTTTTTGCAGCCCAAACCACCACTCACCTTCCTACGAGACTAGGTGAGTTTTCTTTCTTTTGTATTTAAGCCCTGATTAGTTTTTAGATGAATTTTTATTTTTTAAGTCAGATTTTATGAATTTGGAGAAATTTGAGTTTTCAAATAGATTAGATTGATCTAGACAACGAATCAAAAATAGAGCTTCTTATGGATTTAGATAGATCTAACCAACAAATCAATTTTCTCTTTGAAACAGAGCTTCTTTCGGAACAAAGTTTTTTTTTCAACCCAGTATGGCTTTTACTGATGATAATTCGAAGGTTTCGCGGGCAGAAGAAATCAAACTTCTTGCCAATGAAGCCTTCAAAGGTAAATCAAATCATTCAAATCTCAAACTAATTCTTACCTCTGAACGAACCCTTTTGATTCTTTAATTGTTAGTGGTCGTTTGGTATGCAAGAATCGTCGTTCTTCTGTATTGCAATTCAAACCGTTATTATGGAATGTAAAATATGAAATGACATGACCATTGTAAACTAATTCTTACCTCTAAATGAAATGACCGTGATTAGGCCATCTCAAACCACAAACATTAAATTTGTTGCAGTTTTTACACCTAAATGGCGCAATTTCAACATCAACTACTATTTCAACTCACACCCATTCACACCAAATCTTGCACCAAAAGGAATATTTTTAACATATTCTATTTTATGCACAAAATTATTTAAATTTAAATGTGAAATTTTGTTTTTTAAATTATTTAGTATAATAATTTATTTATTTTTATTGATAATATATACAAAATAATTTACATAATAGACCAATTTTATGTACATGCATAATTAAATTGATTTTTTAATGATATAATTAAAATTCAAGATTAATAATTACAAAAGGTTAAATAATTTTAAAATTATTGAATTTTTAATGTTCAATAATTTAAAATAAATCATATTATTTATATTTATTAATTAGTTATAATATATAATATTAGTTATTAATTAGTTAAACAAAATTTAAATTAATAATATCATATTATTAATATTTATTAATAATTGTCAGTATTTAATAATTAATTATTAATCAAAAAATTGCATGGGTCCCAAAAGAACCAAATTTTGAGCTGATTAGTAGTGGTCCACCAAATTTGGTGCAACATTATGATGTATCGGCTGAGGAGATTTAGTGTAAAAATTGTGCCAAAATGGTGCAAGGGGTTACCGGTTGGAGTTGCCCTTAGGAGTTGGATAAGTTTTGGGTATAGCCAAAATTATCAGCTAAGACTAATTAATAAGTATTTTTGAATATTAACCAAAACTATCCATTAATCTTAATAGACGACAATAAGTTTTACCCAAACTCAGTCATTATACCTGAATTGCCACCCCGGTTGTCGATGATCTTTATGAACAGATCAACAAGCCAAAGAAGTTGGAAATTTCACTCCTTGTATTGTGCTACACACAGTTACAGTAGACTATAATGTCCAACCATCTTACACGTGTAAATATTTATGTACCTTTCCTCCTCTTCACCACAAATTCCTGTATCTATACTCCCTTCGTTCCAGTCAAAGAGTCCATTATACTATTTTGGGATGTTTCATTTAAAGAGTTCAATTTTAAAAAATTATGCTTACAATTTTTGTAATCTTTCATCTTTACCCTCCACTTAGGTTGTAATCATCTTCGTTGTGTTTAATTATTTTTGTAATTAAAACCAACTCTAATGACACAAATATATCTCTTAATTATTAGACTTTTCAAACGTGAACTCTTTAGGTGAAACGAAGGGAGTATATGTTTGTAAATACTCCATTAGACACTCTCATGGGCATATATAACAGCATTCAAATTGGAGTTTTTGGTATCCAGTGATTATTGTACGATTCACAGTTTCACATATATATATATATATATATAAACAATCAGCCATTGATGTATGCCGTATGATTTTCTTCCCCAACTTAAACTTCTTACCTGACATTTGCATGCAAGATTAGGCAAAGTATTATAATTATCTGTTTTTCCATAAGAAATTAAATGGGAACTATACATATGTAGCTGTATCCTTTACAACTTGTACTCGTCCAATTATACAAGCTTCTATTAATGAGCATAGTCCCTTCGTTAGAAGAACTTCCGCAGAAGCAGTACTCTTCGTAAGACATGCTTTAACAAGACTATAAGTATATATATTGTTCATTAATTTCTCTTATATTTAGTATAAGTTATTTATCATCTTAGAGAAGGACTTCCAAAGCTAAAATATATAGTCCTTCACTTGTTTGAGTTTTGTATATATGTATGTATATATTGTACTCCTACCTTCCTGTTACAGTCGTTACTGTTAACCCATTTACAGAGTCAAGATTCCGTCCAATTGTTGTAATTCCTAATCCCATAATTGACCTCCCAGAAAAGAAACCAGGTTCGCGTGGTTCAGGTAACGAACTACTGTCCCCTCGTAGCATGGTAATCACTTCGCACATTGTCGGCCGTTCTTCAGCCTGATGCTGAACACACAATAAGCCCACATGTATGCATCTTACCACTTCATCCTCTTGAGCCGACTCTGTCAAGGCAGGATCCATCGCTGCCAGTGGCCTCCCTTCGTTCCACATCTTCCATCCCTGATATAAATAATATTTCAGGCTCTTTAAATTGTTTCTTCGGAGAAATATAGTGTTTGTTAAATATAGAAGTTGAGTTAGCCCATTCCCACTTTCTCAAGAAATCTCTTGCCTCTTTCAAATTTTCAAGCTCCATTTGTTCCACGGAAAATAATTTGAAAATTTTCAGGAACTCATTTTCTTGAACAAATAAATAAATTTAAAAAACTAAACCATCGCATCATTTTCTATGTGTGGTTAATGCAGGGAGGCCTAAAAATACGCAAGTTACTTCTATTGAAACAAAGGGGTAAAAATAACTTTCAATATATAGAGGTAAAGACATAGACAAAGTTGGAAAGAATAGCTTTTAAAAGAGGTAAGTATGTAGACAAAAGGAGCTTCATTTTCGGCAAAAATGACTAAGAGAGTTCAGACACAAATTGTTATCCTCAGGAGAATGGATAATTTTTCATTGACTTGAATATTCTTTAGTTGACCCCATTATCCTGAAACTACCAAACACTTCAAAATTCGGAGAATGTTTCCCTGAAATTATTTTCCATGAAACAAATGGAGCATCGTCAACAAAAGTTTGAAAAAAGAGCCAAATATTGAAGGAACTTGAAAAGGGGCTATCAAAAAAGCCTAAACTTTCAGAATACTTACATGACCTAGTAGATTGAGATCATGGTCAGGGTGTTGAAATCCCCAATTTTTCTGCCCACTTATTATCTCCAACAACAGAACACCAAAACTATATACATCTGACTTGGTCGAAAAGTGGCCGTTCATTATGTATTCTGGTGACATGTAGCCACTGCATATATGCCAAGACATAAATATCAAAAGCCGTTTGCCACAGAGTAAATAAATCGCTTAAAGAGATATGTCACGGCTACTTACTGTGTTCCAATCACTCTCCTGGTTGTTGCCTGCGTCTCACTTGCGAAGATTCTAGCTAGGCCAAAGTCAGATATCTTGGGGTTCATTTCACGGTCTAGCAAAACATTACTTGCTTTCAAATCGCGATGGATAACTCTCAGCCTCGAGTCGTCATGCAGATAGAGTAGTCCTTTCGCCACACCCTTAATAATCTTGTAGCGCGTCGCCCACAATAGAAGTCTCCTCCTAGCTTGATCTAGGGATCAACACCACCAAATCTAATGAAACTTGTGCTCCATTATTGCAACTCTCTTGACAAGCAAAAATAATAAATAAAACATTTTACAAATATACATGTATATAAGATTATATGGGTTTACCAAAGATGAGTTGGTCGAGGCTTCTGTTAGGCATGTATTCGTATACCAGCATTCTTTCATTTCCTTGAATACAGTACCCCAAGAGCTTGACAAGGTTGCGGTGTTGAAGCTTTGCTATTAGACTGACTTCATTTTTAAACTCTCGAAGCCCTTGCCAAGAACTCTCACATAGCCTCTTTACTGCAACTTCCACTCCTCCTGGTAACTCACCCTGCATATTTTTGTTATCGAATTATCAGCGATATGATAAAATAGAAAAACTCTTCTTTGTTTAAGATTCTTAATTAATGCGGGGTATCAGATAAGGAGAACTTACCTTATAGACAATACCAAAGCCTCCTTGACCGATCTTATTATACGGAGAGAAGTTGTTTGTTGCTGCCACAATTTTGTCTAGGTCGAAAAGAATAATATCCGGATCTTCTTCCTGATTTACTCTGGATTCTCTGGATGGATTGTTTCCTTGATCAGCTGTCACGTAGGAAACATTCATTTTCCAGTCAGTGACGGTAACAGCACATATATTATAAGCAAATGTACCCTCTCCGTTCCTAATGAATGTAACAATATGGTAAAACCTTGGATTTCTAAGAACCCAAATTTCGGCTTAGACATTCCAAATTTGAATGAATCAGTTTGAGCTCAAAGCAATACTCGTTTAGGATCGTATTGGATTATGTACAAGTACATAAAATTAAAGAAAAGAAATGTTACCTTGGCCCTTTGCTTCCCATAGCTGGCAAAGAAAGCGGCAAAGAAGGCCCAATATGAGAGTAGAAGTAAAAGTTGAGAAGAGGACGACGATTGTAACCAAGGCCTCTTTCTTCGTCTTTGAAGAGAAAATGGACTCTGGAGAGCAAAAAATCGATAAGATTAATGTGGTCTTTATATTCCAGCAACTAAAACTTCGGATCATATCAAATGAACTGTGAGTCAAAAGAAGCCTCAATTTGTCAGCAGAAGTAGTGGAACTCTCTGCACACTCTAAAATAATCTAGGTACGTTTCTTTCAGAGAATAAAAGTTATTTTGATTGAAATGTGTGTATCTATCACTTAGTTCGATCGATATTAAATACTCTCTCTCTCTCTCTCTCTCTCTTACTAAAAGAGTCTTACTTTCTTCTTTGAGACGTTCTGTTCAAAGAGTTACTATTATGGGTTTTCAAAATTACCCTTATTACATCAAATGTGAAATCAAGAAACTTAATATAATCCTTAGAATGAATAAGGATACGTTTGGAATACAATTTTTATCTTTATAATGTTTTCAAATGTGGACATGAACTCTTTGAGTGGAACAGATGGAGCATTGACAAGTAGAATCACAAGGCTGCAAATCATTTTGAGTCTATTGCCAAATCACTCAAAATCATCACTTTGCCAAAGATGCCATAAAACTCGAATCAGACTGATTCATACAGATTTAACCATAAAGGTCTAGACCCAACCATATCAGATATCTGTATCTAAGGCCCTGACAATGATTTATAACACAGGCCTCAAAATCGAAATAACCAACAAAACTAGATATAGCTGGTCAGCGCAACCAGAACTTATCCAGAAAGCTTATCAGTCTTTTCGTTTGTTGCTCTTTGTTTAGGTTTAAATATTAGCGCTTATATCAAGTGTAAAGAATGAAATAAGTCACATGCACTAATGCATAACCATTTCTGCTAAACATTCTGCTGCTTGATACCGAAAGTATATTAATTAATCTGGTGCAACTTTTTTGTCCCACTGCAACTTTTTCGAGTACTTTGAGCCGTGCGTTTTTGAATCAATCTGACGTATCTCAAATGAAGTAAGATTTGAACACTCTAGAATTATGGGTAGAGAAACTGCAACGCCCTGCATTATATGAAAGAAGAAAGAAGGGGGCACTACAGAAAATGAAGAAAAGGACCTCTTGAGAAGCCATTTTAGTTGCCTAAGAATGCAGAATTGGACTCTAAATACTTTGTGGGACAAAAAATAAAATTTGTTACATAACTGTATGTACGTTTTAAAAGTCCGCATACAAACTCTAGGGTATAAGGGGACTCCGAGTCTCTGACATCCATGCGGACCTCTAAGCTCTATGTCTACATGCTCCCTCACCCAAGGCCAAAGGGTTTTGGGCGCTTTAGTTAGGGGCTCACCAAGGATCATTTAGTCAGAAGATAACTCAAACCTATCCTCATCCTCTAAAATAAATATAGTTGAGAAACCAGCCATTAATTGAAAACTTGAAATAAACTAGCCGAATGCAAACTCAATCTTTGGGAAACAAGGAACAGTATGAACTAGATTTGGCATTGTCACGGATTAGGATTTATCATACGTGTAAGGCGCTTCTTTCTTGTCTAGCACGCAACAAACAAGAAATCACGTAATTTCAACATCACATTTAGCTCAAGGCGTTAAACGTTTGTTATCTGTTAATCAACCATTTCTAGGCATTTTAAGAAATCAAGGCATCACGCGTCTAGCACAAACTTGTTGCAATTCATAATTGATGTTTCCTTTTCAGGAAAAAATCAAAACTTAACTTTCTTAAAACCCATTACTAGAAAACTGTCGAGGAATTGCAAATGTTATCCATGATTCCATGCTCGAATAAAATGGTTACATAGAGTTTAGCAAACATAAAAGTCATCAAATTGCAAAGATATAAACAAGTTAATTAAATCCAGAACTAAATATATAAACTAATGACATATAGATTACCTAGTTCGCGCCGTGCCATACGTATGTAAATGTCATCGCCCGCTTGAGGAGACTTTCGAATATCTACCAGGTCAGTCAACCAGACTACACACATAGACTCATTTCCATATACATTTAGGTTTGTGTAAGCCATGCATTTGCAATTCTTCAAACACTCCTGAGCACATTCCTCAAGGCTCAAACCAGCCAACACAGTTGAATTATCAGGCAACTTTAACCCCTCATACTTTAAAAACCCATCTCCATCGCTGCAGTTCAGCTCGTATTGATGCCTGCATCCACTTGAGCAATCCAACCCCCGCCAATCTCCTGGCGAATTCGCAACAAACCTATCCAAACAGATGCAGCTTGCATCATCGTTGGAACACATCCCATAAGGCCCACATGATCCAATCCGGTCACAACTATCCTTATTAAGTGTAATTATCCGTAACCAATCTCCAGTTACATTCCTCCATTTATAGAAATGAAGTTCACCAAATGGGGTCACCACGAATCTCACCAATGTTGACTCATTGAACACTTCAAATGTCAAAGAGAACTCGTTATCATCAAAAACAACAATTGGTTTAAAAAGCGGATTTTCCTTAAACGTATTGCTACCACTAAACCTTTCTCCATCCCAAGGACCCCATCTCGCCAGTCTAAAATTGTTCTTGTAAAGAACTAACTGAGACGACTGAACTGACTTATCGAGACCAAACGAAAACTCACCATCTGACGGGTCATCAGAACTCCTCCACGATGTTATCATGAAGTCTAGCCCCAATTTATGATCCCAGCCTATCTTCATTCCTGGTAACAAAGTATCTGTTGGGAATTTAAAACTTTCCCAGAAAAAACCTTCGTCTCCATCCGAAAAATTCTTTCTAATTCCATCCCTGACAACGAGATTGCCTGAATCCAAAAGCTGCAAGATTGGCTTCTGCACAGTCGCACCCGGCTTCTTCATCAGTTCTCTCTTCCAAATCGCTTTTCTTGAACTGTCCTCTATAACAAGAGAACCATTTATATCAAAAAGCAGCCTTCCACCGAAAGCCCGTTTTAGTGGCCGTTTTCGATTAGCCACCCATACAACAGTGAGTCGGGGTTGATCTTTATACCATATACCCAAGAACTTGACATGCTTGCATGGGGTATGAGGGCAGAAAAAACCCATCTCAAATCTCTGGTTGGATGAGACTAATGTTTGACCATCTAGAAGTTGCTGATATTGAGTTAGACTGTTTTTTAAAGCAATGTTGAACGGGGAAGCCATTGATACATAGATTTGTAGGGCTGAAACTAGCCAGAAGAGAGCCGACATCATTGGGTTTGTTTAGTAGACCATAGAAGATTTGGCTTGATGTTGATTTGTGGGGATTTTCTTGATGTTAGAGATGGGAAAGTAGAGTGTTGAAAATGAGAGAGAGAGAGAGAGAGAGAGAGGGAGAAATGGTTTTGCACTTTTTGTATCGCGTCATGTCTTAAAACGAGTACGGAGTTTTTATTACTAAAACAGATTTGACTTTTGTCGAAGTTTAGTACACCTAAATATGCAGATAGTACAATATATACACAGAATTGCACACACTAACCGTTGGCTTTTTCTGATTAAAGACACATACAAAATCTGGAGAAGAGAAAATTTAGGAGGTTATTACAATTTACAAGGTTCCCTTTTACAATTGTTTTTATAGGTCTTTTCTGTTTCTAAAAAAGATGTATATTTTCACGTGAGTGGCTCGTGATTCAGCTCCCAATTAATTAGTCTATTTATTTGTCTTTAATTTTCTATTTCTTTTCCTTTTTGGGTTGGAGTAATTGAAATTTTGTGAGAACATGCATATACAAGTATTGATGGTTTAATTGTACAATACAACTATTTAATACATTAGTATAAGTGATATGCTATTAATTAGGACATCTTTACATTTTTTATGTAAATAAATGTGTAATTTTTTTATTTTCTAGATATTAGTGAGTTGAACGAAACGGAAACAATGGGAACACAAAAGTAAAAGGGATCGCTTTTTCATACTCTATTTAGTTGCTAATTATGATGAGAAACAAAAAGTTTTCAGTAAAGTAGTTAGAAAAGTGAATGTAGGATATACAATGACATATATAATCCCGGTGATTGATTTACTCAACTTAAAGAGTTTTAGTAGCGGAGACATATAATATTAGCAGTTTCATTGAGTTTTTATCTACGTGCCTAAGGACATATTTTTGAGAAACCATTGAGTTATTATCTTGTAGTGGCATGTTTGAGTTGACATTACAATAGTAAAATGATCTAGTCTTATGGAAAATTTTGAAAAATGAAATGTTTTTATCAATGAAAATGCCTACCAATTTTGAGAGGTAATTAAGAAAAACCAACGACTAGGGTTTTCGCAAATGTAACTCGCTAAGAAAAACTAAAATGTTTTTCGAAAGGATTTTTTAGCGAGCACAATTGTGGACAATCAAAATGCTATTAGACGAGGATCCTCTTCCTACTATTAGTCTCTTGCTCAACTATGCCGCAGTAATAACACTTTTGGCCTTAGTTTCCAAGGATCCTCTTCCTACTATTAGTCTCTTGTTCAACAAAACACTCCGTAACTAAGGACTACAATAGCGAAATTCCTCAACTAAACTTACTAAGCTTGTGTCCCTCACGTGCACTTTTTTTAAACAGAAATAAAGAACTACTTGGTAGAATAATGTACTCATTTTTTATACAGTGGAAGATGTCAGGAAATTCCTCAAAAACTTTTCCCTCTTCATTTGAGGGGTTGAGGTTAAATTTGGTGCTCATTTTTCGTGCTAGTTTTATTTCTGTTTTTGTTAATTAATGTAGGAGCTTTTTTCTTAATTCAAATGAGACACTAACTGTCTGTTATTTTACCTCAATAAGGACGTGGTGATACCATATGGTCCATACTGTATCCCAAGATAACAAACTGTTGGAATTGCCTGGACTGAGAAAGCCTATCAAAGTGCTTGTTGGGAAAAACTTTAAGTACGGAGAGATAAATGTGTACAAAGATTGTGGACAGATGACATCGCGCTATCAGCACGTTGTATTCATCTGTTTTCTTGTAGATATTTTTCTGAAAATGTTGAAGTCAAGACATAGACAAAGATTTGTCGATTGTTGAGTCTATATCAAAGATTTCTGGATTCTGTTTGGTCACGGCAATTTATTGGTATGATAATACCACATTTGTCAATCAATCAGAAAACCATTCGAGTCTTTAGCTGAACTACCTCTACCACCATATATTGTATCTTGAAGAAGCTTGTCAAGCCTCTATGGAAAATTTGTTAATTGGTACATACCTGAACAAGAATTGAGCCCATAAATTTTGGCACAAGATCAACAAACACTATTCATGTTAATGAAATGCAACAAGTGAATTTTCTACGAAATCATAACGTAGTTTTTGTAGTTTTATAGATACAGATAGATATAGCTACCTGGAGTAGCTCGCCTTTAGCTACATAAGGACATAGAAAATGTAGGGATTAGAGGAGCTGGGGATATGCTTCCCTGCTTCAACAACTTGAAAAGGAGAGAGAGAGAGAGAGAGAGAGAGAGAGAGAGAGAGAGAGAGAGAGAGAGAGAGAGAGAGAAGGAGATTGTAGAACTTTTTCTGCAAAAATCCTATGCAAAATTATCTATGCACACTCACTTGATGTGGGAAAATGAAGAACCTATCTCTGAGTAGTCCTATCAAATCTTTAAGCTTATAAAGCTTATAAGTGAGAAAATAGCAAGAAAAAAGAAGAAAAAGAATACAATGGAGTGTGTTAAAATGTACAATTGTGCTAGATGGGATTCCTCCAACTACCGAGCATCTAAGATAGTGACAGTAACCTCATTAATTGTGAACGATTCATCTTGTTTACCCGAGGATGAATCCGTATCAATATGCCTTTTCCCAAGACAAAAGCCAGGATATTTAGGTTGGGCCAAGGGTGCAGTTTCACTGCTCAACATCAATAGGACAGTTGACATTGTTGGTCTATCATCTGCTTGCTCCTGAACACATAATAAGCCGACCTGTAAGCATCTCAATACTTCAAATTGCGAAAATTTGTCACCCGCCAATGGATCCATCAATTCTAGCCCCTTTCCTTCTCTCCATAACCTCCATGCCTGTCGAATCAGTATATTTGACCACTTAAAACGCTGGATTAAGAGATGACTTGAAAACTAAAACAAGCTATCTTAATGGGGCTATAACAGATTTTGAGAGAAAAAGGAAGTGATAAACATCGGAATACATACATGTCCAAGAAGGTTAACCTCGTTGTTGGTGTTGTAGAACCCTCTATTCTTTATACCACTTACTATCTCCAATACCAGGACACCGAAACTGAATACATCAGATTTTACTGAGAAGATGCCGTCCATTGCATACTCGGGGGACATATAACCACTGGAAAGCATAAAGAAAATGGCATTAGTAAAGTTAACGCCTTAATGTTTAGCCATCTCGTGCATATGTTCTGATATATTTTTGGTGGTGCTTACTATGTTCCCACTACTCTCTTTGTTTCTGCTTCAGTCTGATCTCCTCCGAAAATTCTTGCCATGCCAAAATCTGATATTTTCGGATTCATTTCTTTGTCAAGCAAAATGTTGCTTGCTTTGAGATCCCTATGGACTATTCTAAATCTCGAATCTTGGTGAAGATAAAGAAGCCCTCGAGCAATCCCACATATGATATTGAACCTTCTTTGCCAATTGAGTAAAGAACTTTTCTCTTTCTCTGCAGCAATTTTTATTCAATTTAAAGTTATTAGTATCAGTCCTAAAGTGTTGTTGGGGGGTGTGGGAGGAGAAAAGAAAAACAGTATTCTAAAGAGCCGTGAGGTACTTACTAAATAGAATGGAATCCAGGCTCTTGTTCTCCATGAACTCGTAAATCAGACACTTTTCTTCCATTTCAATGCAGCAACCAAGGAGTCGGACAAGGTTCCTGTGTTGAAGCCTTGCAATTAATCGAACTTCGTTTTTAAATTCTTCTGTCCCTTGACCAGAATTCTTCGAGAGTCTCTTCACAGCTATATCTTGACCTTCCACCAACATACCCTGATATTACCATTAACCACTATTGTCATAGATGCACTTTTACTAATTCTCTCATATTATGTTTTTGAGTAATATATTTATGGTTATTGAGAAATTTACCTTATAAACACAACCGAAACCACCTTGGCCTAGTTTATTTGCATCGGAGAAATTGTTCGTAGCCATCACTAAAGTGCTAAAATCCAACAAGGGTAACTCAAGCTCATCGGTAGTAGTTTCACCGGAATAATCTCTTCGGCTCGGGATAACTGCCTCATTAAAGAAAAAATCTTGGCTTCTTTCTCCTGGTTTACATCGTATAGCATAAATTAACATGCGAAGTTGTAAAATGAATCAGAAAGCAAGCCTATTTTCAAGAGACTATATAAATTTCTTGGTACCTTTGCGTTCTAAGCTGTTTACTAGGGCATTCTGATTTGACCTCCTCTTCCGTAGGAAAAATATCGCAAGTCCAGATAGCACAGCACAAGTACCCACTGTAATGGCTACAATCATAATAATGTGTCCACTATTGTTGGAACCATTTCCAGAACCTCCACTCGCCCCTTGTTCTGAAACAAACAAATTGGTTTTAATGTATTAAAACTGATTAAGCAATACCAAACTAGAATCATGCAACTTCAAGCAGAACCAAATTGTGACGCGCATCCATTGAATATACATGTTCAGCTAGTAAATATAAAGCTTGCCCAGTTTAAAGATTAGACGGAGCTTACAAAATGCAATACCATCAAACAGAGTTACTTCAAAACATGTTCTTGTAGCCGTAGCTACTTTGTTACCTAATACTTAACCTCAGACATCATTTACTTAGAACATCGCATCCCTCTCTAATAGATTACACTGGAGGGAAAATGAGAGACTACGGCCATTTTAATTGCAACTGTTCTTGAACACATTATCTATAATTACAACATGGCAAAGGAGATTTGGTAATTTGGTTTTGGAAAAAAAAAGATGAAAAATGGGTCTAACATATATAGTTGTAGCTGTCACCTAGATCTGCATCCCTATAACTGCCATGAATTTGTATAAATTTCAAGATTAGGTATTAAGACCCCGCATCATTTGCAATGGTTTTGTGCAGGAAAGAAAAAAGATAAATATTGATCATACTCATATTGTCATTAACTTCTACAATGAATCGTATGCCCAGTATGGAATATTCATCACTTAAGGTCACTCGATCCTACGATTTTGACCTTTAATTGACGCATTCTACACGCCATTATCTCACTAACCACATCCTTACTTGATATATCTATCCTTAATTTTTGTAAGACTAAAGACCTAGGCTATGATTAAATCACAATACCATACTTTTGTTTATTTCAGGCTAATGAAAGTTGCTCGGTGGAACGGAGGCTAGTATCATCACTTTGATTACTATTCGTATCGCTTTACTTGCCCAAGTAGTTCTACAAAACTGCATCTCTTTCTTATTTCGTTTTTTGTTAATAAAGTGTTTCGTTTTGATCCATTTGTGCATATCTCAACTTAATCTACTTGTATCGATGAATGCAGAAGCGCTCGACTCACATCGGCCTATGCATTTGAGAATAACTTCCACATGAGTAGGTTTCTGTGAGACCGTCTTGGGTCAGGGAGATTCGATGTAAGGCAGTCTTTTCTAAATTTTTTACTTCAGATATTGATCATAAAAACTGCTCGAGGAATGAACACACTGGGAATAATCCTTGTGGTGACAAAACTGCACTTTGTGTGTGCAAGGGAAATTGTAGGTGGTTATGGGCCTGTGGCATTATTAAGTAGTCCTTACCAGATTTTAGTGGGCCCATCTTTGAACAACACCTGTACGAGCAATATGAGTCAGATCCACCAAACTTTATTGTTCAGCCTACTACATAAATTCTCTGGGCCCAGCTCAAGCCAAACCCATCCTCGTCACGCACAGTGTCGTCAGCTAAGGAAGTTTGGGTTTGGAGCCGAAAAACATGGGAAAAATTGCGAGCCGATACCATTTGTGGAATTTTTAACCGTTTAAGTCTATTATATTTGTTTCATTCGCTTAATTTTTTTTTAAGTGATAAATTAACTATTTGTTTCAAAACTACCTTCATATGAACATATGATGTTTTTAAGTATATTTTGTACATCGTCATGTATATAAAATGTGCATCGTCAATCCCAACCTTACTATTACAAGTTAGCTACTTCTACCTTCTCTAAAGAGTGAGCGTCTAAAACTCTCTTTAGTGGGAAAAAAGTCTACTTTCAATCTTCTCGTGCGGATCCTATCACTATTGATGAGTATGGGTCTCCTTTTTCATCAAGGTCTGCATATGGCATATCATCATTCTCTCGGTTCTCAATACCTTCAATGAATAATGAAAAGAGGCATATGCACTTCCAAGTGAAAAAAGAAAGTAGGAGTGAGGAGCTTCTTAAAGCGTGTACTTGTAATATCAGATTGGGATCTAGCTTGACTTTGACTTCATAACCTGATCTGGTCTCTAGTAGAGCTAGGCCGCATCTTTGGGCCCTGATCTGGTCTCTATAGAGGTGCCCATTCGGCTACTGTTCAAACAGTTCAAACCGTAAACGGTGTGAACCATATGAACTGCCACGTAAGTCAATCGTTGAACCTGAACCGTCCTTGAACCTAAATCGACGGTTCAATGGTTCGGTTCAACGGTTGACAATCAAAAATTTTTTTAAAATACTTTTGGTTATTTACTATTATAAAGTTTAACTTAAAATATTAAAAAAATACTTTTGATAACTTAAAAAAATTAAAAATAGTTTGTATAAAGTTTACAAAGGTTTAAACTTTAAAGATTGTATTAAAAAAATAATTTAAAAAAAGTTGAAAATTACAGTTTTGAACCGTGAACAGTGAACTGGTCCACGGTTCAAAATCGTAACCGTGAACTGCCGATTCATGGTGCGGTTCAGGTTCAAGGATTGAGCTTGTTTTGAACCGACGGTTCTAAACCGGAACCGCCGGTTAAACCGGATGGGCATGTCTAGCCGTCTCTAGTAGAGCTAGGCTGTATCTTTGGGCCCTTTGCCGTGCAAAGAGAAGAGCCACCATGCAGGAGAGAGAAGAGCCACCATCGTGGAATCAAACTCTAGTATGGAAGTCAACTTAATCAAACCTCCAAGATACAAAAGTGTCTTCTTCTTTTTCTTTCTAGGTGATTGATTTTTGTTGAATTTCTGTATTGCAAAATTTTTGCATCGCAAAAAAATGTACATCGTAATGCACAGCTATTCCGTATTTTTTAAGAATACAGACAATATTTCGCAACAAAAGTGTCATTTTCCCGTTAAAACAATTATGGTGTCCCAACGGTCCCCGAATTTCTCCCAAAAACATGTTTCGTACAATGGGCCCTATAAACGGGCCGTCCAAAATAAAATGCCCGTGTTTCACATCTCAATTCGAATCCGGATATCAGGTGGGCCATAACTGACATTATTGGAAAGTGATTAAAGACAATTACTTTAGTTAAGCAAAACATTTCACGCAACCATTCACGGCCGTAGGTTAGTTACCAACAACATTTACTATACCATTATCTCCCCCTCATCCGAAAAAGCACAATCCTAATTCAAAGAGTACAAACTTTACTTTGAATTTTTATTTTCTTTCTTCTTGTTTCATATATATATATATATATATATATATATATATATATATATTTTGGCAGAAAGAAAAAAGGCATGCTAAAAAAGAAAAAAAAAATTTACTTTCCATGATTTACTTATTTTTCTAATTTCCTAATCCTTTCTAAGAAAATATGATTGCAACTTTAGACTATAGCAGAGTGTATGAGACCCAAAAAGCATGAACGTAATTAGGTCTTTCAACTAAGGCGAACCTATGTTGGGTTAGTTGCAGAAATGGATTGTGACAACATAAATTTTAAATGAGTAACGTTAAAGCAACAAAATTTATTAAAAAAATTTATTTACAACAAACTCGTTGTAATACTAATGCATTATGTGATTTATATTATGTTTTGTTATAAATCTTTAAAATTTCGGGTTATCGCAATCAAAAGAGAAGAATGGGCGGGATAACACTGGCAATCAAGTCAAGTTAATCATTGAATGATACAAAAAAAGACAAGACGAATCAGTGTTAATGAAAATATTTTTCAAATGAATTTTTTATATATATATTTTTGTACGAAGAACAGAAAAATGTTTAAATAAGAAGTCATTTTCAAATCCTTTTCACTAATTTAATTTCTAACAAAAAGAAAAACTCGGTTTTTATTTTATATACAAAAAAACTCGGTTTTTTCAAGAATGCCAAATGGTTTCGGAAAAACTCAGTAAAGTCTTTCCCTCCAATAGCATCTAAAATCAACCACCAAATCACTTTGGTTGAAAATAAATCTAAAAAAAAAAAAAAAAATTATTTATATTTTTTAAAAAGAAACCTTCTGTACTGTTTCCAATTTCCATAGTGCGTTCCTAGGCGGCTATGCCGTCCGTTCACATTCTTTTCGTGGCATTCTCGTTAATTTAACTCAAAATACCTAACAACCAAAGACTCCTACGATATTATAGAAGACTCCTGCTCTCTCCGTCCAAAAAAATAATTTTATTTAGACTTTTTTTGGTTTAATTTAATTAACTTTGATAAAATATTTATAACTATTTAATTACCTTTATAGATTAAAAAAAATGCTATTGATAGTATTTTGATGTTGCATTAATAATTAAAATTTCATTACCTAAAATATAATAAATAATAATTTGATATTATATTATGTTAACTTTTCACTATATAACTCAGCCAATGTTGAGTTGACTCAACTCAAAATGTAGGAAAAAAGTAGGTATAGTACTTAAATTAGGGATCCAAATCTCATTAGTTTAATAAATTTACTCCAGTTTCACCTACTTTCATTTACTAGTATTTATTCTTTATAATTAAGGCAAAACTAAAAAAAAAAATTTTGTATTATAGTTATTTTTTGTAAGACGGATCTCCATAAATCGATCCATCGAGTGTTGGTGGGTTGAACTGTACGAGAGTGGGGCTCTTACTTACGATCCATAACACAGTCTCACAGGAGACCTACTTTATAATTAATATGTTGGGCTAGGAGTAGGGGTGACAATTCGTGTTATTGTCTCGTGTTTATGTCACACTATCATGTTTTCGTATTATCTATCTTATTTGATCATAAATATAACAATAAATGTTATTTTAATTAAGTTTTTAATTTCATACTTTCGTATCGTGTCGTATCGCGTCTTATCGTATTATTTCTCTCGGTAATTCGTAATTATAATTGTGTCATACTGTGTCGTGTTATCGTGTCGAATCAATTATTGCAATTAGTCCTTTTAATAAAACATATTCATCAAAAGGATTTAATTTTTATAATTTTATGAAAAAAAAAAAGGATAGTCATACTAGTTAACTCGGCTGCCCCAAGCAGACTCGACTAGGTGTCTCATGTTACGATTAAAGTATGTTAATCTAAAACCCAGAACAGAAATTCAACAAAATGCAACGAGAACATACCTAAATCAGCAGCAGCCACTCTGACATAAAGATCTTGCCCACCTTCAGTAATTGCATACTGCCTCATATCCCAAAGATCCACAGCCCAAATTACACATCCCGACCCGGACCCAATAATATCCATATTAGCATAAGCAGTACATGAACAATTTTTCTTGCACAGTTCTGCACACTCTTCCAAACTCATCGTCTTGTCGATGAATACATCCGAACTTTGGGGCAATTTCATATTCTTCAATGCTAAGAACCCATCACTCCCACACCCCAAATCATTCTTCCGTACACACCCGTCCGAACCGTCTCGTAAACTCCATGCTTGTTGATTTTTGGGCTCGAATCCAACAGGACATTTACAAACTGGTGACTCATTAGGGTCGCAGATGCCATAACGTCCACATTCTCTATAACCATCGCATTGATCCTTGGGAGCGTACCAATAAACCGACCAAGTTTGGCTATTCTCGATCCAAGTTAATCTTTGAAGATCTCCAAATGGTTGAATAATCAGCCTCGAGTAGATTGATTTGTTTAGCATAACAAAAGAATAAGACACTTCATTTCGTTCATGGACAAACTCGAAATTCATGACGCTTGCTCCTTTCATTTCCGGAACGCCGCTAAATCTAATCCCATTCCAAGGCCCACTCCTGTAATCCCTTACCCCTTTGTGCATCAAGTAAAATTCAGAGAACCCCTGTATGTCAAGCTTGAATGTATAATCACCCGATGATGGATCACCGCTGGTTTTCCATGATGTTAAGTACCGATTCATGCCACTTCTCGAGTCCCATCCTAGTCGCATACCCGGTAACAAGGTGTCGGTAGGGTAGTCAAAGCTTTGCCAGAGATAATTCTCCGGGTCCTCATCGTTTTCGTAGCGAAGAACGAAATTCCCAGTGTCCAATAGCTGGGCTACCGTGTTGACTGCATTACCGGACGTCGATTGATTCGTTGACCATATTGGATCGGATGATACTTCTGAGTGATCAAGCAGGGCTATGTTGCCATTTGGGCTGATTCTCAATACCCCAAACGACGAATTCTGGAGGGGGATATCTCTGTTAGCAACCCAAACATATGTCTTCACCTCTATGTTCTTGTACCAAATACCCAAATACCATTTTGAGTTTCCTGGATTGAAAAAGCCCAATTCGAAAACTTCCCCTGATGAGACTAAGGTTTGGTTTGCTGTGAGGGGCTGTGTGAAAGTGATGGTGTCAATGGCTGTGGAAAGGATCGGGAAAAGAGAGATTGAAGTGAAGAAACAGATGAAGATCTTGGTGTGGTTTTTCATTCTTCAACTAGAGAGAGTTTTTTTTTTTTTTTCTCTCTTTTGCTGTTTATTGTTTCAATGATTCGGCCATTTTTGAAGAGGGTGTGTTTTGTGATTCACATATCAAGAAATTAGGAATAGTTTGGTGGGGGTGGCAATGGAAAAAGGAAAGGATATTTGATTGAATTGACCCCAACTTTCTTGTTTTTTTATTTTGAGCAATGCTATGGACATAAATAAGTTACAAAATTTTTTTCACAAAATTTTCGTTGGCAGTTATTAATTGGTTCTATAATTTACGAGTCCGCTACTAATTAATGAAAAAAACTAATCAAAAATTGACAACATAATCAAATTTTTGTGACTTCTTTGTGCTCAAAGTATTACCCTTTTATTTTTGGTCAGTCAGTCTTTGGGGAATGAGTTAAAAATCAATTGAAATTTTAAAAGAGCCGTGTCTCCTTACTGCTGGCTCGGTTTTGGAATGTTTTCAATCAATTCCTCACTTTTCAAAGGAAAACAAAGTTAATGACAGTTTTAAGCCTTGAAGTTTACTACTTTTTGCATATATGACCTTGAGTTTCCTTATTTTTGTGTCCATGACGTTAAACCTTGATGTTCTATACTATATGCCGTCAATAAAGGGTGCTAGTTATTCGGATGGTGAAAATCATGTATCATGCATGTGCCTTCCAAAGGGATTCAAGTTTTTGCAAGTAGCTACTCGTGTATATATCATCCATATGCCTTATAAATGGACTTAGGTTTTCGGATGCAGAAGCTCATATCTCAAGTTTGTGTCTACTTCTTACCAAATATTCCAAGATTAAAAGGTTAACTAAGCCTCCTCGTCATATTAAGAGGTGATTAGGCTAAGTAAGCTTACTCAAAATCATACTCAATGTCTCATTGTACTCTTACTTCATAACTGCATCTCATCTAACCATTACACCGAACTACCGCCCTCCTTATCATCATTTCTTTGATCCCCAATCTTCTTATTACAATTGTGTCCAATTAAAAGAATGAATTTTAACCATTCACATCTCTTTCTAGATCTCTCGTGTGTGTGTGTATCTCTCTCTCTCTCGTGTGTGTGTGTGTGTGTGTCTCTCTCTCTCTCTCTCTCTCTCTCTTTCTCCAGAAATTAAGATCTCACTAACATGCATGGATACATGATTTTAGCCAAGAGTATGAAGCAAAATACATAATAGTAGGTCATTCCTCCAGTGTTTACATATAGCTAAATGTGGGCGATGAATCTCAACTAAAACCCAAGTCACAGATTTATCTCCAATCTTTAGGATTGCACCATATGGAGTTGTACCAATCTGCTAATATCATTGCCTAAGTAGAAAAGATCCACCAGGTCTCATGAGGTCTCCATTGAAATTGCACCATATGGAGTTGTACCAATCTGCTGATGTAAAAAGTGAACATGGTACAAGTATATTGCTAAGGCAATGAGTTTTGACACTGGGGCAAGAACATATATAATGTTATAGTTAGGAAGCCAACATGCCCACAAAACAGGGTTGGGGAAAATAAACTATGTTTGGACATCTAGTTTTTGCTTTGGTCAACCCATGACTTGACATGAGTCATTGCAATTTACCAAGATCCATGTAGAGGAGACATGCATGGGGCACACGGGTGTTTCCATCCAAAAAGCTTAATAACGCTAGCAAATGGACTACGAACATATATTAAAGTTAAAATCAGGGTTCAATAACAATATAAATGAAATATAAGGTCAACTTTGTAAGATTATAAGTTAGATTAAAATGAAGTTAACCCATACCCAGCAAAAAAGAACACTAATGGGCTTGGATTGAATAGAGTCTCGTGCCCCCTCAACTTTGAAAAAGTTATTTTATTTTATTTTTATTTTTACTTTTTTGAAGACTTGCATGAGTATTGAGTGGTCCTTTGATTGTGTGTTTTTTAATGTATTCTCTAAGAAAAATCATGTAGAGTGGAAAAGTTATGAACAGATTGAAGGACGTGGGAAGAATCTCTTGTGAAAAATCATGTAGTTGTGAATCTGTTCAAAATTAAGTGTTTTTTCACAAGATTTTTTAAATTTACTTTGATATTCTGCCAAGATTATGGTCGATTAGATCGGAAAACTGAGGCAATGAAATTTACTTTTATATCTCCTACCTTGATTTGGCATTGCTTACGGAGTGGAAAAGTTTCAATTTCCATTTTTTGAATTATTTTTATATCTTGAATCAATTAAGTGTAGACTTGAAACACTAAATGGTACAATATATATGTATTGTGTTTAACTACTCAAGTTTAGAGCCCGTTTGGTGCAGCATTTTAAAAACGCTCGCAGTTTTTCTTATAAATACGTATGAGATATCGCTTCAAAACGCAGTTTTTTTCTTCCTATTATCGTTTTGGAAAAAAGCTGAAAATTTCAGATTTTAAAACGCAGCTTATTCTGCCGTAGCATTAAAACGTAATTTTTGCAATAAGCTACATTTTATCCTTATGTTTGGCCAAAATGCACAACCAAACGAGCTCTTAAGCTCATTGATTGAAATTGGAAGACCAAAATAAATCTTTCAGATTTTAAATTGTTCTTTTAATTCTAATTTCACAACTTAAAATTGAGTTATCAAACATCTAATAAAATGTAAACTAAATGGTGATCGGCCGGTTAGCGAGATTGAGAGCGGAGTGGAGAATGAATCCTTGTTTACTCATTCCTATTATAATGGCCATTCCTATAAATAACAGAATATCGTGGAAGGAAGGGTTATTCCCCCAAATCTATTCCATTTAATGATTGTTTTACGCACAAGTTACCCTTAAAATTTTGACATGATTACTATTAACTACTTTAACTACTTCCCCGTCCGTAAATAAGTCAGGTTGATAATACATGAGTTATAAAAAGAGTACTGCTATTCCCACTCCCAAAATTATTAAGTATACCCCCTTTACAATTATTACAAAATTGCCACAATTTAAAAAGACTATATTACCCTTAAAATAATTTCATTACTATGTACACCCCCCTCCTGATTTTTAGAACCCTGTTTCAAAAGGGAAAATCTCTCCCCCCGAAAGCCCCCACACCCCAGCCCCATGAGAATGTGAAAGGGAAAATCACGAGGACTCAGCGATTAAGTAGCTAGGAGGACACGTGCCTAGTAACTACAAGGAGCCACCCCCACACTGCGGTTGCTAGGATTCAATCCTTGGTCCTGTTCCAAATCTACTATCTCTTAACCAACTGAGCTACGCCCGTGAGGGCTTTTTAGAACCCTAAAACTAGCTACTAAGTATACACATCTCCTATTACTCCCATCTCCTTCTTCACCTTCATCATTTTGAAAAAAATTTCTTAAAACTCAACACCAAAAATGGATGGAAAAAATTCAAACCCTATCAATGAATCGATCCACATTGATGAAAAGGAGTACAAAGAAGTGGAAGAGATGAATTGTGTAAGTACTACAACTCATTTTATAGTCATTTTACAGTTTAATTTATGCTAAAAATGAAAAAAAAAATTCAAAAAATTCGAGCTGCTGGGTTGTCGTCGTGTGTGACAGGACCCTACCGCACAATCTTAAGAGTGTGCAACCTGAACCTGCCGCACACTCTACAGAGTGTGCAACAGATTCCTGCCGCACACTCTATAGAGTGTGCAACAGGGTCCTGCCGCACAGTAACAAGATTTTTTTTTTTGTAATGTTTAACAGGATTCAAACACGTTAACTACGGAGCCCAGTGTTCTTGGTCCTCATAATGAAGAGATTGTTGCATTTGAACATGTTGTGAACGACGAAGCCCTCGATGTTGATTTCACGGATGTGTTCACAATTCAAGAATGTTTTAATCTCGGGATAAATTGATTGAATGGGTGCAAGCTAGAGGACAAGAGCATGGCATTGTGATCATCATCGATAGGTCGGACAGTGGTGCTGGTAAGAAACGAGCTCGGTTGTTATTGATTTGTGAACGTAGTGGTGTATATAAAGAAAAGGTCAAGATTGGGCCATCATCATTACGAATTGATAAGGAAGAAAAGGTTGAAAATGTTGATAATGTGGTAGGTAAAGGGAAAAGGAAGAGAGAAACCGGAACTAAGAAGTGTGGTTGCCCATTCCGTTTGAGAGGGAAGCAAGTCTCGATTGATGAATGTGCATTAGAGGTTGAATGTGGTAAACACAATCATCCAACCGCTGATCGCATGGAGGGTCACTTATATATAGGTCGATTGCAAAAATCTGAGGAGACCCTTGTTATTGATTTTTCCAAGGGCAATACTAAGCCCAAGGACATATTATTTGGGTTGAAACAAAGATTTGAGGGAAATAAGTCAACAATAAAGACAATCTACAATGCTCGGACAAAGAATAGAGTTAATGAGCGTGATGGTCGATCTGAAATGCAATAACTTATATTCAAGTTGAAGGAGCATGGTTATACCTTCTACGATAAACGCTGTGAATTGACTAACATTGTGAAGAATCTTTTTTGGGCTCACCCAAAGAGCATTGACTTGCTAAGGTGTTTTCCGAAAGTCATCTTCATGGATTATACCTTCTACAATAAACTTACTGGAATGTTTGGCCACTCTTGCACGGTCGTGTCAATCAAAGTAGCACTGCCGTGTCACACTCGCACGGCTGTGCCAAGTTAGGCTACGCCGCCGTGCCAAACCTTCTGGAATGACCCACTTCTATTTATCTCTATTTCCTTGGTTTGATCATTTTGCCACTCTTAGGTGTGATTCTAACATCAAATCATGGTCAAACACACTCGAAACACACCCGAATCATCCCGCGATGGTGGACGAATGATAATAAACATAAGTCTCACATGCACAACGAGTCAAACAACTCTCAAACTAACCCAACTTACAGGTTAACGACAAAGCGAACATGCTTGTCGTTAGCGAACGAATCTAAGCCAAGGTTAGGTCAACCAACCAAAGATGAAATGTAACTTATACGAACGCCAATTGATGTCGAGGATAGTCTCGAACGGATATAGGAATAAAGTGCAACTCACCATAAGTTAAACGCGCGTCAAACACGGATCATGACATGATACGTCACGCTTAACAAGCATGACACCTCACTCTCCGAGGGTTTTAAGGTCAATATCGAGAGACTACGAGTGAACCCGAAATGAAGTTGGGTCGGGGTATTACATTTTTCAGGGTGGAGAGTCAGCACGCAATAATGTTGAAAAGACAGCTCGGATCGAGCCAAGGTAACTTTGACACATGTTGGCGACAGATTCACACGCTCATTGAAACATCACACGTTGCAATAAAGGATTCATTCGAGAAGAGTAGGGTTACTTAGTAGCATCATTCTACAATGTGTGCTTTGTTGTGTTTTCAAATACTTCATCTTTGACATATTTACCATTGAGAACCGAAGCCCCCAACGAACCAAAGTTGATCTGTATTGCATTCGTGAACGGGGACCATTATATTCAAGTATTAAACTCACATTTTGTATGAATATCATCTGTCACTTATCTAATATAATTGTTAAATTACTGATATAATTTTTGAATTTGTATAGGTCTTCTTGCGCGACGATTTCCCATTATCACCAATCGCAAGCGGATGGACTGATTATAAACATGTCATGTCTAAAGGGTGGAATACAATTTATAGTGAACGATGGGCTAAGTACAGTGAAAGTGTAGGAAATAGTCGTGTTAGCAACAAGCGTACACCTATTGTATTAGAATAGTAAAGTTTAACTTAAATGTTATGTATGTTTAAGTGAATTTTTATGTATGAGCTTCATTTTCGTTATGAAATGTGTTGTTGTTTGTGTATGTTTATGTTAGATTCATTTTGTTAGGAAATGTATATGTTTAATCATGAAACAGGAAATTTCACTTGATATGAAAAACTTAGAAAAAATATATGTAGCAGACTGTTTGTACATAACACATACATACACTTTTTAGAATAATAAAGATGTTCATACATAAAATTATTTGTACATAAACACCCTATCTCATCTAATCACTGTCGTGCATGCCTACGATGACGACTTGAAGGACCCGCCCGATCTGAAGGACCCACATCCTCGATATTAGGAGCCAATATAGCGTACGCTTGGTCAAGGGCTGACCCAAACTCTTCGTATGAGATACTCCTATCGCCTGATCTATATCTTAATGTCGGCTCTCGTATTGCATCAACCACAGACCTAAACATGGTGGGATAATCCAATGGACGATGTACATCTGTGCCAGAAATAAACGTAGATTGGCTAGCTGGATTTTGCATCTTCGGATGTGAATATACTGCGTACCACTGTAAATAGTCATCCAAGCATACACTCGATGGGATGGCTTTTTGACCGAGGCTATTATCAGATAAAATATGGTTCCGCCATTGACGATAATATGGCACTTGCTGCATTAGCCTAGCAATGTTCTTGTAGTCTCGTAAACCAAGACCACTAGCAATCGGAGGGAAGGAAATCGTCTGGACGTAACCGAATTACCTAAGAACCCGATCTGGATTGAATGGCTCCATAACACCCAGTGCGGATAAGCATCCATGGTAATAAGCGATCCGGTGAAATGGATAGGACTCGCGTACCAAAACAGAATACGGAGTCCAATTAACCTACATACATTAAACACAGAAAAAGTTACTACCATTAACACAGTTAAATTAATATAATATTACTAGGTAGATAGATTAATATGAAAGTTATAATAGTGCAATTAAACTCACTTCATCGGCTGTTAGGACATCAAGTCTCTCTCGGTACACCCGCAAAGGTGTTATGTCCGCGCCTCGGATAATGGTTGCCACTTTCGAGCCAGTGGCTGAGTGACGTCGTACTCAATGTTATGTGGAGGTTGAAAACAAGGAAATCTCTCATATATCCAAGCCTGCAACAAAATAATACAGTACATTATCATATAATCGGCCCTCTCATAACAACTAAAAATATATATCTCATTATAAGTATGAATCAAATAAATTTGTTACCTCCAATAGCGTTGTATATCCCGTCATCTGCCGACACGACTGACGAGATGCCATGCCCAACTGTCGATATAAATAGGCAAGGGTTGCAGCTCCTCATGCATACTTCGGTATCTTATCGACATTGTCAAGAATTTCCATATAGGCACCAGGAACTCGATTCCCACTCTTGTCACCAAAAATGGTGCAGTCGAACATGTACAATAAATATGCCTTAGCAGCACTAGTCTGCATAGCATCATTATCACTCGTAACTTCTCCTTGGAACCTATGACGAAGCCACTCTAACTTGAAAGCGCAGCCTCTCCTACCATGGGTGCCTTCAAGCACCTCAGCATTTTGCAAATACAGCATCTGCCCAAGCTCCTCAGTATTATATCCCAAAGTCCGTGTATAAACGACAGGCCTCCCCTTTATTGTTTTTTTTTTTTTTGAAAAAGGTTGGAGGGGACATAGGCCTCCCCTTTATTGGAAGACCAGTAAGATAAAACACGTCATCCAAGGTGATTGTCATCTCACCAAAAGGTAAATGGAAGGTGTTCGTCTCCGGATGCCATCGTTCAACAAAAGCAGCAACCAATGCTTTCGATGACTCCTTATAAGAACACCTAGTCAGCGTAAATAGTCCAGACCTCAGCACAATATCCCACCACCTACTCTCCAGCTGTTGCTCATCTGTAAGCGGAACTGACCAACTCAACAACTTATTAGTGTGATTTTGCATCTTCAGAACTGGTCGTTTTATCCCATTCCAAACATACCTAGCTACGTGCGTGTTGTACGTAACTAGTAGTGGACCATCAACCGACCCACCTAGAAATGGGGCTTCTTCTTCAGGCAACGTGTCATCACCAGCTCCTTGATCACCGGCCCCTTTATTATCACCATCTTCTTCATCTTCACCATAACTGGCCCCCTCATTACCGGCCCCCGAATAAGCAGCCCCCTCATTACCGGCCTCCGAATAACCGGCCCCCGAATAACCCGCCCCCTCATAACCGGCCCCTTCAGACATTACCAGCCTCCGTATCCGTTCTGCTTTATCAAGTGGGTTGGGATTTTGTGCCCTCCTAGCGGAAGCCGTAACCCTCCGCATATATGTCCTTCCTGCATTCATTCAAACCAAAGTAATGTAAGAACAAGGAAATATTAGTGAAATGATAGCTACAATGTGAGAGAAAAGGCAAGACATACAGTATAAGTTTTAAGCTTGCATACATTCATCAAACAGTTTATGTGCAAGTTGATTGCAGTAATACTTAAAAAAAAAAAAAAAAGGACTGTGTGGCACCCTCTGGCCGCACGATTTAAGGACTGTGCGGCACCCCTAGCCGTACGCCTTAAGGTATGTGCGGCACCCCCTAGCCGCACGCCCTAAGGTATGTGCGGCGGACCAGTGCCGCACATTCCTTAGGGCGTGCGGCAATGGGGTGCCGTACACTCCATTCGTAGTTTCCTCCAAAAAAATTTCAAAAAATCATCAAAAAATGCAACCAAAATGCGTGTTTCAAGCCTAAGTAGAAGCTTGAGAAGAAAACTTTAAAAAAAAAAAAAAACAAACTTTAAATGAAACACTTACCGAATGGTTTCATTTTTTAACTTTGAAATCTTGGAGCTTGTAGTGGCTTGAATTTTTGTAATTAGGAAGCTAAGAAGTAGATGAAGCTTTAAAGCAAATGGAGAGAAGTGGAGAGAGAAATTGAGCGATAAAAATTTTGGGAGGGAGATGGCAACGGTAGATGGTATGTTCTAGGTGGGTGAGAATTGGGGGGTGAACTTAGTAGATTAGATTGATAGGGGTTTATTGTTAAAAGGGTAAAATAGGAAAATAAGTGGGGGTATACTTAGTAATATAGGTGGTATAATATTTGAAGGGTGGGTGAACTAAGTAAATGGGTATACTTAGCAATTTTGGGGGTTGAAATAGCAACTCTCTATAAAAAAATTAGTTGACTTCATGCGATTTTCTTAAATATCTTTAAATTAGTTGACTTCATTTGATTTTCTTAAATAGATATCCTCAAGGTAAGAGTATCTTTTAAATTAGTGACTTCTTGTGATTTTCTTAGTTATCCTTAAAATATCTTTTAGGAGTGTCAAATCGATACGACTCTCATATGCATAGGCGAGCAGCTCGTTCTCGTTCTTATCTTTATTTCATTGTTTGTAATTATGTATCAAATGTAATATTTTCTTTTAGTGTAATCTTATATCTTCAATTATTTTATTTTGTCTAAAACAGAACTCAAATCAAAGCAATTTTTTCCAACAATTACAATGGGTTCCCGACTACTTTCCCCTATTTCATATTAGAGCAATCTTTGTTTTTTCCATTTAAGGAACGTGGATAGAAGTTCTGTAAATCTTGCTAGGCAATACCAGCAAGAGCTCCCATCGTAATGTACGTTGTTTGGTCTTTATAATTTATATTTTTATTTTCTAAAAAATAAAAAAGATAGACAGATCTTGTAATACCCTAACTCTCCTATGTGTTATTTGCATATTTGTATGCCTTGTTATTATGCTAAATATACATGATAGAAATATTTGCATAGCATGGTAATAATAGAATGTCATGGTAGTGATGTGAATTATGATGATATACATTGTGTAGTTGACATGTATTAGTTGTGTTATGTTTCTAGCAAAGTTCTTAGACTTGTTGGGAATCCTTGTTGGGTATCTTGGCATTATAACTTGTTAAATTTGCTTAAGAATCATTTGGGATGGCTTTGGGTAACTTTGTATTCAGCATTGAACATACTTGGTACAAAGCGATTACCTTGGCTAGGTCCAGAGCGATTGCCCTGTGGACAGAAAGTTGGCATTTAGGATCTGGGGACAAAGAGATCGCTTTGGCTTACCCCAAAGCGATCGCCTTGTAGGCAGAGGTTAAAGCGATCGCTTTGCCTCGAGTGAGGGCGATCGCCCAGTCATCAGAAAGCTGTTTGTGTTTTAATGTTTAAAAATTACATGCAAGACTCTTTTTGGCTAAGGAAGGGACACGTCCCTAAGTGGAAGGCCAGCTCTCTCACCACCTCTTACACCCTCAAACCTCAGAGGGTAACCCTCCATTACTATCATTTTAACCAAGGAACTTCATAAAACCTTAAAGAGAGAAGTGTGTGTGCTGTCAAGGTGAATTACTGTGTGTTTTGCATTTTTTCAAAATCCAACCATCCAACCTTGCATGCAAGACCAGATTTGGGTAGCTAAAGACTAGGAGATTCATTTACAAGGCTTTGATTTTGTGTTTTGTGGCTTGATTTTCCATTTAAAGTAAGTTACAAATTTCCCTTTGTATGTTTTAAGCTTCAAAACATGCTAGTTATATAATGAACTTGCTGGTCTTGTTAAAGATGTTATCTACATGTCTAAATGCTATGTGGATGTATGAGAATCTTGTTTGTGTTAAGTTTCTTGATATGAGGTGGTTTGGTTGAGATAATTACTCTATTGTTGAACTTAGAATTTGCACTAAGAGAAGAACAAAGACTAGAGTTGGGAAATAAATTGCATATAGAAACTATATCCAAAGTGAACAATTATGTTTATGAAATCTTGAAGTAGAATTTTGGATGAACAATATATACCAAAATTATGTTAAATCCCTACGAAAATCCGGGTTAGTTTGAGTAGGATTATGAACTCTCAAACAAGTTGGTTAAGTGAATGGTTATTATGTGTGATATAGAGACTTGTAATTAGCTCTATGTGGATGTGAAAACTTGAGCAAATATGTTCTTGTGGTTGTGACGTGTTATTGAGTAATATGAATTACTTGACATTTACCAAGTTTACTACTTTTGAACATGAGGTTAAATTGCATAAGATGAGTAGATACCATTTTGTGCATTGCATTGAGTCCAGCTGACATTTGTTAACGAGTCAAGGTGGGATGACATATAGCCTTGACAAATCAATGTTTGGAATCGCTATAAGTTGCCGTGCCGGAGTTCACACACACCTCATCTGTTGGCCATAGGTGGGAGGTAGCCCCACTGTCGTTGCAATATGCGTGACTTTGGTTGCTACGATCCGATAGATTTTCGGGGAAACCCGGCAGGTTCGGGGATGTCCATACATCTTAGACGAGTATCGATACACGTTGGTTATTTTGTGTATTGCAGGAGCAACGCAAAGACAGATAAAGAGTAAAGATATCCTTTATTATGTGATTTATTTACAAGTACTTATGTGAATATCAAAGTGCTATGTATTTAACATGAGTTGTATATCATGGATGATATTTCATGTTGAGTTGTGATGTATAGAAATGCTATTACCGTGTTACGATTACAGCTGAGCATTATGCCATGTCATATAGTTGCATTTAGTAACTTATTGAGTTTCGACTCACCCCGTTGTGTTTAATTGTTTTTCCTTAGATCAGAACCAGCCAGGCAGCTTTCGGTGAGGACGTGACTAGTTAGCAGGTTGTCCTCGTAGTTGTACTTATGGTTTGTACAGTTGTTGTAGTGTTTTCTTTTGGTGAGATTCGATGGTTATGTAAAGTTATATAGACTTTACTTTGGGGTAGAATCATACTTGGTTTGTATTATTCTTTTGTTAGCCGACGTATATGTTGTGCTTGTATATACAGTTGGTTTTATTTATATTGTTGTTCCGGCATTTTGTGGCCGATGATGTTATCATTGTTGTTATTTTTTCTCCCGAGTTATAGACTCGTGGTGGTCGTTAGTTGGGTTCCAGCAGTAGTATCGCCGAAGACTTGTTTATTATTGTTGAATCAGGTGTTTACATTTTATGCTAAGTCTTGTTATGTTGTTTTGGCAACCCGACCTTAGATTTTGTATAGAAATTCGATCGGGTCGGGGCGTCACAAATGTAGTACTACTTTTGGCTGATCAAACAATAATATGTGAATTGCAACTTGAAACATGACTTATTTGTCTCAAAAATATGGACCAAATTAATTATGATATAATCAAATTAATAGATAACGAGTACAAAATATTGTTTCTCGTGTTGTCCTTCTCATCCATGCACTTGGTTTTACCTCATTTCTTATAGATATTGGGGGAAAAAATTACAATTTATTAATGGTTAGACATCACATTATTTAACTGTGAAACGTCATATTATATGTCACATGATTGCTCTTCATCGCACCCAAAAAGAAAAAAAAAGAAAATAAAGTGGACCATTATCACAGATTCGATAGATCTATAATTCTGACAAATTGTAATTCTCGTAATTTGTATGATAAAAATTATTGAATATGTTCAGAAAATTTGAAATTTGTTATTAATTTCCTCTAGTAAGTATATTCACAAAATGAGAAAATTTAATTAAAATTATCAGATATTATAGTTGTTGAGAATATTTCTCATTATTATCATAACTAATAAATCTAAAATCATAAATTAAAAAAATTATACCAAAAACACAATTAGATAGGTTCTCAGTCTCCTTTATCACAGCCATTAAGCCACTATTTTTAAGACGTGGGGTGGCTGCAAGTCCTCTTTCTTCATCACAGCCCCTTATAGCCTTCTATTTTAAGACGTGGGTGGCTGCAACATAAACATAAATATAATCAATGGTGGGGTGTTTTCTGTTCTGTTGGTGATCTCACTATAATTAATTCTATGGACAAGAGAGTTTCTAAAACTGAAAACAAGCATATGCACCCAAATCCTTGACCATATATATATCCCCATGTGACAACTATTTGTGTGTGTGTGTGTGTGTTGGGAAAATAGCAAACAGTGCATGTTGACTTGGGTGGAAAAAACATGTATTCTATATGTAATGTGGTGAGTTCAACTAACTGAAAATGGAAATTTAATTGTGCTGGTTTTGCAGGGGTGCGTCATTGCGTGAGAATAACGAGGCATGTTTGTTTTAAGGAAAATGAAAGTTAGGAGAAATATCAATAAAACTCTCGTTTCTATTATGAGTGTGCTTTGTCATGAAGATTTAAAGGTTAGATTTAGAATTTAAAAAAAAAAATTGTTTTCTAAGAGTTGAATAAAAAGTAGGAGAGAGATAAAGAGAAGCTGATGCTGACAAAAAGAGAGAGAGAGAGTCAAAAATCAAAAATTGAAAATCAAAGTCATTAAATATTGCAAGTAGAACACACCAATTATTATGGTTTAGGGCAAACCAAAAAAATAAATACTCCCTCCATTCCTAAGAGCCCGTTTGGTCGAGCGTTTTGGCCAAAACGCAGGGATAAAACGCTGCTTATTTGCAAAAAATGTGTTTCAATACTGCGTCAGAAAACGCAGCGTTTTGAAAACGCAGCTGCGTTTTAAACGCTGAAATTCCCTTTTTCCCAAAAGCGGGTTTTAAAACGCTACTAGGAAAAAAAAGCTGCGTATTGAAGTGATAACCCAAACGTATTTATAAGGAAAGACCTCCGTTTTTAAAACACTGCATTTTTTAAAACGCTGCGTTTTTAAAACACTGCGTTTTGTAAACGCTGCACCAAACGGACTCTAAATAATTGTCTTCCTTTCTTTTTTTTGTTCGTCCTAAAAAAATAATTGTCTTGTTTGAAAACTTTCATTTTTAGGACATCACTTTTACCATTTTATCTTTATTTTTTTCCCTACTTTAATTATGAAACACATACACATGGACATTAAAGAAAATTACACATTATATCAATATTAATAATCAAATCAATTATTTTTTTTTTAATCCGTGTACTGGGTCAAACTAGACAATAATTAAGGAACGGAGGGAGTAAGATGTATATATTGTACTTTGCTTAACTCCACTTTTATACGTTGTAATTTCTTTGTAGAGTTTTATTTGGATACATGGTGATTTGGGCAGCTTGGAAACAAAGGAATGCAAAGCTGTGGCAAGGAAATGTCTGTACGTCTTCAGCGGTCATGCATCCATGCAACATTCACATTTCTTTTTGATTGGTTGGCTTCTTCAGTTCAACATCAATCTCTACCCTCTCCCTCTCCTCTTTGTCCGCAGCCAGTAGGTAGGTAGGTAGTATGGAGTCCTCCGAGTCCTCCCCCAAGTGGTTCATTCAATTGCAACGTTGGTTGGCTTCTTCCATTATCAATTCATTAATGAATGAGCTTTTTCTTCCAAAAATAAAATAAAATAATAATAATAAAAAAGTACAAAGACTTCATTTTTGCAAATTTTTATGTTCCAATTTGCAAAAGGGGGCAAAAGTACATGTTCAGATGCTGTAGGGGGCAAAAGTACATGTTCCTCAACATAAAATACAATCTCTCACAATACTACATAGAATCAAACGTGTGAATGTCCATAGAATGATCCCCAATTTGATTGAATGCTATTATCTAATGTAGGTAGTCTTATACGATTTGCGTTGACCAATTTTGATTAAATTTTTGGAAATTGCATACAACCCGTTTGATTGTATGACTATTTGAAAATTTTTGTCGGCGCCACCTATCATTCAGACTTCAGTCTAGAAGAAGCTGTTTTGGAAATCACAACATGTCAGCCTCTAATCCTGGTTACCCTTCATTGTTCAAGGCCTTAGGCTATATCGACAAGTGATATATTCCCTTTCCTTAATAAACTAGTGCACGTTTTGATTTTGAAGCGAAACATTTGAAGCAAATTTTTTGTAATTTTCGTATTTGTCTTCTGTTTACTGATTACAAACAGAAGGTGTCTAAAGGATAGAGAAATTCTTTAGATTCTATATCTAGAATCAAGTCTTTAACCATGATTTAATCATTTCTAGGAACTAGCATAATAACAAACTGAAACCTCTATCAACAAAAGACTCGAGTATCAAGAGTAGTGAAGGCAAGCATCAACTATGGGTGTGGTTTCAATGGACTAGGGAGAAGAGTTCCATCGCGTAGTTACTTTAGAAGATTCCCAATTCCATTAGTTATTAAGTAAGAAACTGAAGAAGAAAGAAATGCTGATATATTATCAGAAATTCTCATCCTCGACATCCTAACAAGACTCTGAGGCAGTCATATCTTAGGATCTTATATGTTACACCTTCAAAGTGAAGGCCCCAACTAGAGATGGTGTTCCAGCACCTCAACATGTAAGTCGACAACTCTGTTAAAAGATTTGGCTTCTATCCGATTACAATCAAGTTTGAAAGAATAGACATCGTGCTGCTTGTTGGATGGCTCATAATTGATTCTTATATAGCATCATTTCTGTGCCGTTTGGTTATTTTTTATTCTAATTGTCAGGTTGTGCGTGTTTCATTGCTGAGCCCAGTATTACCTAAACTATTCTAGCAAGTATTAGTGAAGTGGAATTGAAATAAGGTATGCCATCTATAACTCAATAGCAAAGTTGCTGGATTTCATATTCTGTCATCGCTCTTCAGTCATCGATGTAGTGAGATTATTGGAGCATATCTTATTGCATTCTGATGCAGCAGAACTAACTACTATGAAGCTCTTACCACGAGAAACTCCAAGAACAAGCCTAAGACGGCTTAGGGTTTTCACAATGAAGAAAATGTTTATTATTAATCAAAAGCTGCCTATAACAATGTTTAAGAGTGTATTTATATGCTCTAAACAAACCAAACCTTAAAAGGAAAACGACAAAAGTAAATAAGGAAAACTTCCGAGGCCCAAAACAATACTTAAACAGTGTTTCTCGGGCTCAAAACGAACATGTCATGGTATATACTTGGTAAGTCTTGTAGATCTCGTCGAGAGCTTCAATTTGATATGCGGTGAGTCCCGTGGTTTATCCGGGATCAAAAGTTATGCCCAACCGACGAAAGACTCCTCCAATTCGTGATTTCTACTAGTACTAGTTCTGCCTATTGCCACTTTACCCCCTAACTTTCCAATACTCTTCCCAAACTTCTTATTCCTTTCCATCTTGTGCAAATACACATCAGCTACGTGTTCTACATCAATCACCCCCGCTTGAAAAGGACTCGCCCGTGAGTCCTCAGCAGAATAAAGAGGGTCATCAGGATAAAATGCAACCAGATTAGCAACATTGAAGGTGGGAGAAATATTCCAACCATCTGGAAATTTCACAACATACGCATTGTCGTTGATTTTCTGCAAAATCTGGCACGACCCTAGCTTCTTCGGGTGTAACTTACTGTATGTACCCACCGGGAACCGCTCCTTGCGCAAATGAACCATCACAAGATCACCCACATAAAAAGCTTTCGACCGTCGTTGTTTATCAGTAGCCTCCTTATATTTAGCATTTGAAGCTTCGATATTTTTCACAACTTTAGTTTGGACAGCCTCAATCCTCTCCGCTATATGTTCTGCAGCAATACTATAACCCGGTATCTTGGGTAAAGGAACCAAGTCCAGGGTATGCCGAGGAGGACGTTGGTACACAATCTCGAATGGCGACTTCTTTGTCGTATGATTCACCATGTTATTAAACGCAAACTCAGCAGGAGCCAACACTTGATCCTACTGTTTCGGCCGATTACTACACAAACATCGAACAATCGAGCCCAAGGTCCTATTGACCACTTCAGTTTGGCCATCAGTCTGCGGGTGGAAAGAACTGCTAAACTACAACTCAGTCTGAAACATGCGCCACAACGTACGCCAAAAAAAACTCAGAAACTTCGTGTCCGTGTCAGAAGTAATGGACTTAGGAACCCCATGCAAACGTACAACTTCCTGAAAGAACAAAGCAGCAATATGAGGAGATCCGAAGTCTTTCAACATGGAATAAAGTGTGCCATCTTGGAAAAACGATCCACCACCACAAAAACAGAATCATTGGACCGTTGTGTTCGCGGTAAACCCAACACAAAGTCCATCGAAATATCCTCCCACGGGGCTCAAGTATTAGAAGTGGCATGTATAACCCTGTATTTTGAGATTGTCCATTATTAGTCTGACACACAATGCACTTCTGCACGAACTTGTAGGTATCTCGCTTCAGTTGTAGCCAATAGTATCGCTGTGCCACCAATTCAACCGTCTTATCTCTGCCATAGTGACCACCCCGATGCAATTCTGAAATTAAACTTTCTCGCACCGAGCCCCTTGGAATACACAGTCGGTCCTTAAAGAACAAGAACCCTTCCTGAATCATAAAAGGTCCCACGGGACTACTACCAGTGCACTTAGTCCACTCTTCTGCAAAGTCTTCATTTGCAGCATACAACTCCTTCAAGAAGTCGAACTCCACAACAACATTCTGCATAGTCACCAACAGATTTGCCCGACGACTCAGGGCATCCGCCACCTTGTTGTGCTGGCCATTTTGTGCTGAATGACAAAAGTAAACTGCTGCAAATAAGCCACCTACCGAGCATGCATACAGTTAAGTGCTTTCTGCCCATTCATATACTTCAAAGCCTTATGATCAGTGTGAAGGACAAACTTTCGCTGAAACAAGTGCTGTTCCCAATGCTTGATAGCCTGCACCACTGCATAAAACTCAATTTCATACGTTGTCCACTTCTGCCTTACTTCCCCCAGTTTTTCGCTCATAAAAGCCACTGGTCGCCGCTCTTGAATCAGAACAGCACCAATCCCAACAACAGATACATTCGTCTCTTACCACGAAAAACTCCAATCCTCGTGTCCAGAGCGCTTTGAGAAGAATCCTCATGTCCAGAGCGCTTTGAGATGTAAATATAGGTTGTTTAGGTCGTGGAAGATCTAAGTCATTGCTTAGCATCAGAACTACTGTCGACAAGGTTGAACTATATTCAGCAAAATCCTGAGCACAAAGTAGCCCCACATGTATGCATCTCAATACTTATGATGTGGGGTGTGACTCACCCAATGCCTGATTTGTCAAGTCTTATCTTTTCCCATTGTTCCACAGTTGCCATGCCTGAAATAGTGATTCATTTTTCATCACCAGAATCATATTAGCATATTCAATTGAATGCTTTATCATGGTCGTAAAGTTGAAGGTTTGGACTTACATAAAAAAACTGGTATTTCTTGTGCCGCTGACAATCTCTAGTAGCATTACCCCAAAACTAAAGACATTAGATTTCTTGGAAAATATCCCCCCGATTACATATTCAGGAGACATATAATTACTGCATTTGATTGGAAATTAAGTGAAATACTTACAGTTAGTCATCAGGTTTAATTAAGAGAGAGCCTTACGTATAGAAAAATATTGTACTTCGGTTTTGTCATAGAGTTGCTTAATGCTCTGTTTGGTACTAGGATTAGGATATGTTGAGGAAAAAGGATACATAGGAATGGAATCCTAGTTTCCAATGTTTGGTATCCCTGGAAAACAGGATAAATAGGAGTATGAGGAAAAGAAGGGAAAGGAGGGAAACCATTTTTTTTTAGTTTTACAAATCAGTTGAGTTTCTAATCCGTGATCCCTAAATAGGGAAAGGATGAGTGGATGACTAAAGCAGAACTTATCTTTCTAATTTTATTTTCTGTTTCTCGTGCTTATGGAATCCCTGAACCGCTTAGAGCGTATATCAAGGCAAATTGGAAAACTAAAGAAATACCCGATTCTATAACATACTCTCCCATAAAGTCATACTACAATGTGGAGAAGGTGATAGTAGTAATGAGAGTAAGAGTTCATGTTATGAAAGAAATGAAACAACGCTTACAATGTTCCAACCATCCGGTGAGTATTTGCTAGCTCTTCTGTAGTCTGAAAACTACGTGCCAACCCAAAATCTGATATCTTTGGATTCATTTAATCGTCCAACAGAATGTTGCTGGTTTTCAGATCTCTATGTATGACTCTTAAACAAGAATCACGGTGGAGATAAAGGAGTCCTCTAGCAATACCCTGGATGATATTGAATATTTTTGTCCAATCAAGCTGCGATTGTTTCTTTGGATCTGACGATCATCATATAAAATAACCTACAAGTTCAGTTCTGTATAGACTATATAACCAATAACAAGATTAACAATATCCATTGATTATTCAGTTTTTTTTTCTTAATGCTAGATACGTTTCTATGATAAGTACGTATACCCTCTGATAACTTGCAGTTACTAATATTTCCAGTACTGTAACTCATTGGTGTGCCTTACAAGTTGCAGTTGCTGGATCCTTCTTGTTGTATATTATCTAGATTTGCTTGTATCCATAACCTAAGTCTAAGCCAAGGTGACTAATGGGCCTGCGTGTCTATTAGAGTGGTAACTTGTACTTAGACAATTGCTTGTAATAGCTTAGGATTGCTTATATTGTACTTAGCTTAGTCTTCAGAAGATAGTCTATCAGCCATCTTCATCAGCAATGTCCATCAAGTCATCAGCCAAGTACGTTTCAGCCAAGCTTCATCAGCAATGTATGAAGACCTGAAGAACATGTCATGAAGACTTATCTAAAGATATGCCTCAGTTATCAGCAAAGGTCATCCATGATTTTATGTGTAACGATAACCTCCAAGTACCATTTAATGGACCATTCCATTTTAGGCAAACATCTCGAAAAGGACATACTGCATGCAGTACTTGTCTACCTATTTTTGGCAAACTGCAGGCAAAGGACAGAGACCACTTGGACTAATCAGAACTTCGATTGGGATTTCAACAACAAGACATAGGGCATTTAATGCAAGTCTCTTTGCATTAAATGCACCTAATTCAAACCAATTCAAAGACTGAAACTCTCCCAACGGCTCCAAGAATTCTTTGGGTATAAATTGAAGACTCCATGAAGCATTGAAGACTCTCCCAACAACTTAAACTTCTGCAATCTTCATCTTCATTAACTGTTAGTGCATTCAAAGCTTCAAAGCCTTATTCTGTCTAACATTCTTTGAAGAGCACCATACCTAGACTCCTAGTCTTTTATTGCTCTTCATTGATTGTAATCCTTTGTATTCATAGCTCACGAGAGTTGAATCTTTCTAGATTTATACTCTCACCATAAACACTTGGTTAAAATCTTTTTGTACAAGATCCATTAGTGATCTTTGTGATTATCTTACAGGAAAACATAGTGCACATTTTCAAATCCAAAGCTAACCACTTTGGTAGTGGACATTTTGTGAAGTAATTTTATAAATCATTTTTAAAATAGGAGATAGGCTATTTAATCCCCCCTCCCTTTCTAGCCTATTTGAGCACCCTGAGACCTACACTTCTTATAGGAGATCAATTCATCTTAGTGATGGCACTCTATCGATTTCAATTTAAACTGCTATATAGAGGTCTCAACATCTCTATATAATACGATTGAAAGAGGAAAAGCGCTTCCAAACAAACCAAAGAGAAAAGTGTTGAGGCCTTTGTTTGATATGAACTCATAGATCAATAGCTTTTCTTTCCCTTGAATGCAGCAACCTAAGAGCTTAGCAAGATTCTTGTGTTGGAGCACTGAAATCAATAGGATCTTATTCTTGAATTCATTTGAGCCTTGTTTTGAATGAATCGAAAGCCTTTTCACCGCTAATTGCTGTCCATTATCTAGCACTCACTAAATCTGTTAGCATACATCAGTGATTCTAGCCTGAAATTACTTGATAACATAGTAAAACAAAAAGACTGACATCACCTTATAAACTGGGCCAAAACCTCCTTCACTGAGTTTGTTTCTATTGCTGAAGCTGTTCATTGGGAGTACAGATGGCTTCCCTTTTAAGACATCTTCTTGTAAGTTATCTCTTAACACAGCTGTGTCATCGGAATTGAAGTGGGTTGTTCCACCTCTCCTTCCTGCTGGTATATAGGAAAGAAACAACATTATTTTCCTGAATAAATACCAAGAAATATCAAAGATTATTATTATGATTCCATTTGTCTCAAAATGAGTGTCCCTTTTAATTTTTTTGCAATTATTTAGGAAGTTAACTTTTAGGTTTTAGTAGTACATATACATGAATGCTCTTAGTGTCCACATAATAGGATTGCAAGTGCACATTGGGACATGTAAGATAGCAATGGTGAATTTAGTAATTTCAAAGAAAAAGGACACTCATTTTAGGACAATTTTTTCTTCCAAAAAAGGACACTCACTTTGGGGCTGAATGAGTATTATTTAACAATTCAGATCCTGGAATTGTTTCACTTAAGTTGCAAGCTAATTTCATTAATGATCTTGAACTTAATGGGGACCATTGCTCTGCACACTGACTTTGGGGACTTCTCTTCCTTTATGGAAATGAGAAGAGATTGGTTAATGTAATTCCTTCCAGTTCTCGACCATCTTTTTCATTTAGGTAGCTATTGATGTGGATCATATAGTTCAGGGTCAAGATAAAGACATGCAACAGCAAAAAGACACACAGCAATGCAGCAACAACAAGTCTAGCAGCAGCAAATAACTCACGCAGCAGCAACAACAAGTATATATAGATAGATTAGGACTTTGTTATTTTATTACTATGTTGGATACTATTTCATTATGCAAGTAGGAGTAGGGATAAAATATAGTTCAGTCCTTAAAGTATTAGGTTTCTTTATGCAAGTAGGATTAGGAAATGAATTAATGTAGTCCTTAAGCTATTAGGAGTTGGATTTGAATCTTGTATAAAAGACATGATATGTCTTTATTATTTACACACACACGGTATTGAGCAATAAAGTTTCGTCTCTTTGAGTAGAGAATTGTTTTCCATTGTTTCGTCCGTTCGAGCGATTCTTCGAGCACACGTCCGTTCGTACGTTATTACGAATAAGAAATTTCCTTTTACGTTTCCGTTCTGCGCCAGTTGGTATCAGAGCCAATGGCCGGGCAACCCAACCAAACCCATGATGAACACATCACTGCCCTCGAGAACAACATGCAAGAATTTAAAACTAAGTTCATGGAGGATATACAAGCAATGATCCAGACTAGTATCCGCGAAACACTAACAGCACTGAATATCACGAACGGACAAGCTCGACAACCAGCTACTGTCCCAGTAGTTCCAGCCATCGCAGCAGACGAACCTCTCGTTGCACAAGTAGTCCTTTGACAACCCATGAACGCAAATAACCTAGTCAATCCATCACCACTTCAAGTCTATCGCCGTCGAGATGATTTTGACAAGTATAAAGTCAAGACTGAGATTCCCAACTTTAATGGAAGTCTAGAATTCGAATCTTTCCTCGATTGGATTAATGAAGTAGAGAGATTTTTCGAGATCATGGGAATAGAAGACGAACGAAAAGTATCCATTGTCGCGTATAAATTGAAGGGAGGAGCAGGAGCATGGTGGCAAGGGGTACGAGATGATCGATATCGTCGACGACTTAATCCTATTACATACTGGGTTTTGATGAAAGATTTGTTGCAGCAACGATTTCTACCTCGAGATTATATGCAACAATTGTATAGACAATTGTTGGACTGTAGCAAGGTACACGCAGTGTAGCAGCCTATACGGAGGAGTTTCAGCATCTTCAATCTCGTTGTAGACTTCATGAAGATGATGACATATTGGTGGCTCGCTATTTCAGAGGTTTGCGATATGGAATTCAAGATAAGATGGGAGTCCAGCTCATCCATTCTTTGCATGATGCGCATGAGATGGCGATGAGGGCCGAGCAACGACTTTGACTTCCACCCAACTCCGCACGTACTCCAGCTTATTGACAGAATTTTGGAGAAGAGAAGTGGGTTATAACTGAGGCAGCAAAGACTACAATTCCCCAAGTACCAACACCTGCACCAACACCAGACCTTCGACGTCCACCTCAAGAATAAACGACAAATCTAAGAACGAATGAAAATAATCCATATGCTCGACCTATTGTCGGGAAGTGTTTTCGGTACAATCAACCAGGCCATAGGTCGAATCAATGTCCCACACGGAGGCCAGTTCATGTTGTTGACATTTTCCAAGATGACGAGGAGGACAAACCCAACAATGAAGATATGAACTACGACGCTGATAATGTTTGTGGTAATGAGTCAGATGAGTTTGTGTGTATTGTGCAGCGGACTCTATGTTCGCAAAACAGGAAGAACCAAGTCAACGAAGGAAAATATTTCAAGCTAAGTGTAGGGATTGGGCAAGCAGCTTGTAGTTTAATTATTGACAGTTGTAGCTGTGAAAATCTGATTTCACAAAAGATTGTTGATCATCATTAACCGTCCACCAAACCACACCCACACCCTTATCAAATTGGTTGGATTCAAAGGGGTCCTAGGCTAAAGGTTGATCGGATTTGCAAAGTCCCTATTTTGTTGGGAAAATACCATACCCAAGATGTCTATTGCCATGTGGTTGATATGGACGCATGTCACGTTTTACTTGGAAGGCCTTGGCAGTACGATGTAATGCTACCCATAGAGGGCGAGAAAATACTTATACTTTCTAGTGGCAAGGAAAACGTATTATGGTCACACCGACTGGGAGTATACTTTCTGCTTCTAAAGTGGAAGGGCACACTTTCCTAGCCCTTTCAGAGTCACGGTCAGCGTTTATGGAAGATGTGAAGGATGTTGGAGGGTTCTTTGTTTTTGTTGGGAAACGGGCTTGTGGCCCGATTCAACGTATCCGCCCATAAAGGCTCATAGAGTCCTAGTTATATTATGTTTGGTAAGTACGTAGTATCCTAATTCAACGGGATTTGGGATTGACTTTACCAATCCTACAAGAAATAGGATTCTTGTGGGAATAATATAAATAGGGCAAGCCACCCAAGAGAAAAACATACTAGACCACACTACACGAGTTGTGCAATATTTTTCCTCTCTCAAGAAATTACATCTCACCAAAATACTCTCTCTAAGTCTAACCATCGAGAGACTTGGATTTGCGGCGTGGAATTGTAATTGATATTCGTCCTACGTGATATCAATTCGATGAGAAAGAATTGCAGATTAATTGTTCGTGGTGTTCGTGAGTTCGTAGCACAAGCCGAAAGTCTTCCACTTCGCTCTAGGGTTCGAATTCGCACGAGGTAACCCGTGATACCCTATTATTGTATAGTGAATTCGTTCCCTTCATTGGTATCGGAGACATTATGCTTGTTGCTCGTATTATTATGCCATGAATCGCATGTTTTTTGTTTTGGGTTTGTTTAAACTGTTTGCCTAAAAACGGACCAACTGGGTTTGTCGATTTCATTATCAAAACATTGTTTATTTTGGGAAAATTTTATATGTACACGTAGCTTATACTGAGGGGAACAACATATTAAATTTTCATCGAATTTCGTTGGGTAAATCTCAAGATATTGCAAACCCTAGTTTTGTTAAAACATGGTTTTTCCGAAACTTTGCATGCGTTTTTGAACAAGTTATAATCTGTAAAACTATGATTTTATGATATATAATTGTTCTACTCCGCGAGAGCTTTCCAACAACATATTATATGCCTAATTTGGACTTAAATTGAGCGCTCTACGGCCTCGAAAAGTCGGCTCACGAAACACGTTCGCGAATCTGGAGGTTGAAGATGATGAACAGTCCTGACAGACGACGCCCACTCTCGCGGCGGAGAGTGGTGGTGCGTGTGGTGGTTTCCAGCTGCCGTTTGTTCTCACCTCCGGCGATTCGTAACGTTTTTGGGTGTTCTGAGTCCAATGCTGCTCTCTGTTTTCTGAAATTATGCCCGAAAATAGGTGTTTTTGCATTTTTAGTACCTTAAAAATTGTTTTAAAATTATTAAAAATATGAAATAAATTTCCAGTGGCACAAATATGATTCTAGGGGCTATATATTGGTGTTTGGTACTGTTTTGTAAATTTTAAAATTTTTTGAGAATTTTTATTATTTTTTCTCTAATTTTAAGTCATATTTGGCATATAAAATTGTTGTTTTGGGCTCTAAAATTAATATTGGGACTACACAAGACCCAATAATATTATTTTCAGTAGTGAAAATCTTTTTGTACATGTTGTGTACCTAGATAGATTTGTTATGTCTTAATTATTTCTTTTGTTCAAAGTATTAATTTGTGAATATTTTTACATTGTGCATACTTTGGTTGTGATTACGAGCCTCGCGGATTTTTCCTCCTTATTTGTATAATGTTATAATAATCTTATTAATTAATTTTTGGAACAAGAGTGAATCAAAAGGTATGCTAAAAATGTTTATGTTTGCAACCATATTGTAGTGAAATGGCTTCAAAGAGTGTAATCGCTGACTTGAACAAGGGTGAGAAATTGGATGACAAAACCTATAGTATTTGGCAAAGGAAAATCACTTACTTGCTAAACGAGCAGGAGGTTCTTGAGAACCTTGATACTGTGATGACTGAACCAGAAATGGGTAATTCTACCATAGCCCAACATCGTCTTAACGTGCAGAATTACCAGTCGTGGGTAAAGAAAGATCGATGTGCACGCTTTACCATGTTGAGTAGCATGCATAATGATCTTATTGGGCAGTTTGAAACTTGCCCAACTACTAAGGATATGTGGAACCAGATAAGGACTGCTTTTGGGAACACATCTGTTACAGGGTTGAGGACCCTAACTTATAAGTTTGAAAGCTATAAGATTGACCAAAAACGATCCATCCCCGATCAACTTCGTCAGATGTCGGGTATGATTCATGAGCTTAAGGCTGCTGGTAGTATCTTATCTGATGAACAACAAGTTCAAGCGGTGATTTGTTCGCTGCTTGATTCTTGGAGTAATTTGAGGCAGATTCTGACTCATACAGACTCTATTCAGACTTTTACGGATGTGTGTCGTCATGTTGAGCTTGAAGCCGAGCGCCATGATGCGAGTCGTGCAATGGGTGGTGTGACTCATGACCTTGCTCTTGTTTCCCTTGAGGGTTCGCGCAAGAAAAATGGGCAGCGAAAGAAACAAGCTAAAGGAAAGCAAGCTCAAAATCTGGGACCTAATGGTGGCAAGATCGCTAAACGCTGTAGAGGCAAAAAGAATATGGTTAAGAAAAAGTACTTCAACTGCGGTACCTTGGGTCATTTTTCTCGAACTTGTCCTGAGCCCAAGAAGGTATCTCTAAATCCTAAATCTCTAAAATTTGTGTTTTCTCTCATGTTTTATTATCTGACTCTCTCCCTGTGTGGATTGTAGACTCAGGATCCACAAAACATGCATGTGACGAGGGATCGAGAAGGATTTGTAGATTATCGAAAGGTTTCTGCTGGTACAAGAAGTATTTTCATGGGAAACAGTTCGACTGTGGAAGTCGAAGGGGTTGGTTCATATCAACTTCTTTTGCAAAACGGACGCATTCTGATTCTTGATGAAGTGCTTTATGCGCCTGAAATTCGACATAATCTATTATCTGTAGTACAATTGCTAGAATTGGGATATTCTTTTAATTTTAGTGGTAGCCACATGGATATTTGTTTTGATGACGAGGTTTTAGGACATGGTTTTTTGTCAGATAATTTCTTTAAATTAGATTTGTTGGATTCTTTTAATTCTTCTATTAATTCTTCTTCTTATGTGGCTTACGATGATTTTAATCCTGAGTTATGGCATGCTAGACTTGGATATATTGAAAAAGATAGGATGACTAGATTGGCTAGAGAAGGCCTATTGGGGTCTCTTACTAGAGTCAACCTACCTATTTAATTTGTGAACCTTGTTTGGCAGGAAAAGCTTGCCGAAAGCCTTTTGGTAAGGCAAAAAGGGCCAAACAACCGTTGGAGTTAGTCCATTCAGATATTTGCGGACCTATGAATGTTAAGGCACGACATGGTGCCTCCTATTTTCTTACTTTTATCGATGATTATACGCGCTATGGTTATGTTTACCTTATTTCTCACCGTTATGAAGCTCTTGCTTGTTTTGAGCGTTTATTAGCTGAGGTTGAGAATCAAAAGGATAAAAGCCTAAAAACTTTTAGAACAGACCGGGGCCGCGAGTATCTATATGATCAATTTAAAGAATTGTGTGACAAAAAAGGAATAAAAAGGCAATTAACAATTCCTGGCACTCCACAACAAAATGGTGTTGCAGAAAGAAGGAATCGTATACTGTTAGAGATGGTTAGGTCGATGATGGCATAGGCAAATCTTTCCATTTCATTTTGGGGGGATGCGCTAATGACTGCCGCATATATATTTAACCGGGTGCCTTCTAAGTCAGTTTCTACAACCCCTTATGAATTGTGGAAAGGTGAGAAGCCTAACTTGGGGCATCTTCACCCTTGGGGTTGTGCAGGTTATGTCCATACTATATCCAATAAGTTTGGAAAACTAGGCCCAAGAGGAAACAAATGTGTTTTCATTAGGTATTCGAATACCTCGAAAGGCTATGTTATGTATGGTGGAAAACCTGAAGTAGGAATGACTGAAATAGAGTCGCGCGATATTGATTTCATTGAGAACGATTTCCCTCAGATAGGTGAAGTTAGAAAAGACTTTAAACTTTTTGAAATGAAAGAAAAACATTTGACGTCTCTTGGCGAAGGTGGGGAATTGCCTCAACCTGATCCTATAGTACAACATGAGGTTGAGCCTATGATCACCAATGAGAGTCAAGAAGATCTTTATCCTAGTGAGAGTATGGATTCTAGTGGGAGTCCTGTACTAGAACGAAGAAGTAAACGTAGGAATATACCTCGTCGTCGATTCGCGATCAAAGGGGAATCTTTCTTATGTGCTGATTCTGATTCTAGTGAGCCTAATTCGTTCAAAGAAGCTCTTTCTTTACCTATTAATAATGAATGGATAACTGCAATGGAAGACGAAATTTCCTCTATGAAGAAGAATCAAGTTTGGGAGTTAGTTGATCTCCCGCAAGGTTGCAAGACTATTGGAAATAAATGGGTTTTCAAAATCAAGCGAAAGGCGGATGGATCAATTGATAAATGTAAGGCACGTCTTGTGGCGAAAGGCTATACCCAAAGAGAGGGTTTAGACTACGAGGAAACATTTTCCCCAGTGGTGAAATTTTCCTCCGTTTTTCTCATCCTAGCGATAGTAGCGCACATGGATCTAAAACTTTTTCAGATGGATGTTAAAACTGCATTTCTCAATGGAAAACTAGATGAAGAGATCTATATGACTCAACCAGAGGGTTTTAAAGTCAAGGGACAAGAGCGCAAAGTGTGCCGACTCAAACGTTCCATCTATGGTCTCAAACAATCATCTAGACAATGGTATATTCGTTTCCACCAAGCGACAACCTCAATTGACTTTGTGATGATTGAGGAGGACCATTGTGTGTATGTTAAACAATCCAAGAAAAAGATCTTGATCTTATCATTATATGTAGATGATATCCTACTTGTTGGAAATGACATGGAGATGATAAATGCCACTAAAGAGTGGTTGTCTGCTCATTTCGATATGAAAGACTTGGGTGAAGCAAATTATGTGCTTGGAGTAAAAGTCGTTAGGGATCGCTCTAAAAAGTTTATTGGTTTATCTCAAGAGACTTACATTAAGAAATTATAGAACGATTCGGAATGACTAACTCAAAACCTGTTGTCACTCCAATGGAAAAAGGATGTGTCCTTAGTACAACCCAATGCCAAAAGAATGAAGAAGAAAAGAAGAGGATGACTGCAACTCCATATGCAAATGCAGTAGGGAGCTTGATGTATGCTATGGTGTGTACTCGGCCTGACCTATGTTTTGCAGTTGGGATGTTGAGTCGATTCCAAAGTAATCCTGGACCCACACACTGGGTAGCGGTGAAAAGAGTTCTACGTTATTTGGTAGGAACCACAAATTTAGCCCTTTGTTATCAAGGTGGGGATTTGAGCTTGAGAGGTTTCACTGACGCGGATTGGGCGGGAGATGTAGATGAGCGTAAATCTACTTCAGGTTACACTTTCCTCCTTGGTGGTGGAGCTATCTCTTGGAGTAGCAAAAGACAGGAAAGTACCTCCCTATCCACAATGGAGTCAGAATACATAGCTTGCTCGTCTGCGATTCAAGAAGCTGTATGGTTGAGGAGGTTTCTTCAACATCTTGATGTTACACCTAATGTGGATCGTCCTGTAGTCATTGGTTGTGATAGCATGGCAGCTTTGGGATATGCTAAGGATCCCAAGTACCATGGGAGGACGAAACACATTGAGATCAAGTATCATTTCACTAGAGACATGGTTGCAGAAAGAAAAGTTGTTCTAGAATATGTTCCTACTAGAAGCATGTTGGCTGATCCTATAACAAAACCTCTAGCTAGAGAGATTTTTCAAGATCTCATGTTTGGTCTAGGGCTTCGTAGGATGTGACTTGTTATTTCTGAGAACACTTTTGTTGACATTGTTATTTTTATTATTGGTTGAATACATTGCAGTATTATTTCATTCCTCTTATTTGTTAATTGGATGTTTTATAAAATTGTGTAGCTTACATTTTGGTTAAAAAGATGTCATGGACATTGAATTGGCCATCTCACACGGGTAATTCACCTTGTCGCTATGCGGGTGAGCAAGTTGAGATATTAGTCTTTTGACACCTACAAAGGAGGGGTGCGCAAATGACGTTATGATATATCGCATTGGCACACGGCTAAGATGAGACCTATTTTTCATGGGTCGACCTAATATGTCCCAAGAAAAGTCCGAATGTGAGATCTTAAAAGAGGCACTAGAAGAGTGACTGCTTTTGAGGACTCAGGTTAGACGCCAGAAGGGCGACTAGACTAAGATTCGTACGGCGTTAGAGTATGACATGCCTACTTTATGTGGGAGTTCCGCTGCAGCATACAGATCATACTGTATGTGACTATGAGCGACCATAGAAAGTGATTGAATGATCCCTGCTTCATCACTGTGTGAGTTCTACTGATCACTTTGTGATCATACTTATGCCCTATGTGACTTAGAACTATGTTATGAACTTGGACGTTAATGTTGCTACTTTGGCATGCCGACCAATGGGCTATGCACATACAGCCCCATGGAGCATCGCTAGGAAAACAGTTAACCAAGGGTGATTAGCATGAGGGTCTAAGGAAGATAGTATAGTATACATCTCTGTTTTGTGTCTTAATGCCCGGGCGATCATATTGAACATACGGTTCAAAAGATTGATCTTGAGCACATAAACATATTGAGGTTTAAGCACCGCGATCGAGGGATTAAGGATACTTGAATTGGTGTATATATATACGGTCCGGGCATAGACGAGGTCTTTACTAACAAGGAAGTTCTATGCTGGTCAGATGGTGATTTGGTATAGCGCTCCTACCCTTTATCTTTCTCGTCAGGACGCACGCCTCACTTCCAGTATGAAGAGATAGTGTTTAACGGGTTTTGATGATATTATATAGTGAGAGAGGTGAGCCCATATGTGCGAGTGGGAGATGTTGGGAAACGGGCTTGTGGCCCGATTCAACGTATCCGCCCATAAAGGCTCATAGAGTCCTAGTTATATTATGTTTGGTAAGTAGTATCCTAATCCAACGGAATTTGGGATTGACTTTACCAATCCTACAAGAAATAGGATTCTTGTAGAATAATATAAATAGGGTAAGCCACCAAAGGGAAAAACATACTAGACCACACTACACGAGTTGTGCAATATTTTTCCTCTCTCAATAAATTACATCTCACCAAAATACTCTCTCTAAGTCTAACCATCGAGAGACTTGGATTTGCGGCGTGGAATTATAATTGATATTCGTCCTACGTGATATCAATTCGACGAGAAAGAATTGCAGATTAATTGTTCGTGAGTTCGTAGCACAAGTCGAAAGTCTTCCGCTTCGCTCTAGGGTTTGAATTCGCACGAGGTAATCCGTGATACCCTATTATTGTATAGTGAATTCGTTCCCTTCAGTTTTGGTTGCGGAAGACTACGAACAATTGAATTTAAGTGAAACAGTGCGACGAATCCTTGCTGAATTTTCAAAGGTAACCTCTACTCTAGAAAAATTACCTCCCATACGAGACATTCAACATCAAATAGACTTTATACCAGGTGCCCGACTTCCAAATTTGCCTCATTATCGTTTAAATCCGGAGGAAGTTCACATTCTTCAAGAAAAGGTTGAAGATCTTTTATGCATTGGTCTGCTTCGTGAGAGGATCAGTCCTTGTGCCGTTTCGGCATTATTGGTTCCAAAAAAAGACAAAACTTGGAGGATGTGTGTTCACAGTCGAGCCATTAATAAGATTACCATACAATACCGTTTCCCTATCCCGCGACTTGAAGACATGTTGGATCAATTATGTGGAGCATGCAGTGATTTATTCTAAACTAGACTTGACAAGTGGCTATCATCAGATAAGGGTCCGACCCGGAGATGAGTGGAAGACGACATTTAAAACAAAAGGACTCTACGAGTGGCTCGTCATGCCTTTTAGCCTCTCGAATGCCCTAGCACTTTCATGCGATTGATGACCCAAATCCTTAAACCTTTTCTCAACAAGTTTGTTGTTGTTTACTTTGATAATATACTGATATACAGTCGCAGCACTACAGAGAATGAGGAACATCTACGTTTAGTTTTGAAGACATTACAATTAAACAAATTATACATTAACTTGAAAAAGTGTAATTTCATGACTGAAAGGGTTTTGTTTCTGGGTTTTATAGTGAGTTTGCAAGGAGTACATGTAGATGAAGCAAAGGTTCAAACAATTCGTGATTGGCCAACGCCTCGGACAATTTCAGAGGTTCGTAGTTTCCATGGATTAGCTACATTCTATCGCAGATTCATTCGTAATTTTAGTGGCATTGTAGCTCCTATTACAGATTGTCTAAAAACAAAAAACCGCACTTTTGAGTGGACTGAGGCAACTGCACGCAGCTTTGAAGAAATTAAGAAGAGGCTCACTTCAGCTCCTGTTCTAGCTTTTCCAAATTTTGATAAAGTCTTCAAAGTTGAATGTGATGCTTGCAGAGTAGGGGTTGGTGGCGTATTGTCTCAAGTTGGACGTCCAGTTGCTTTCTTTAGTGAGAAATTGAATGAAGCTAGACAAGTTTGGTCCACCTACGAGCAAGAGTTATATGCAGTGTTTCGTGTTTTAAAGACATGAGAGAGGTACTTGTTGCCTCGAGAGTTCATCATATATTCTGACCACCAATCATTACAACATTTTAAAACTCAGCGTGACTTAAAGAATAAGGTGCATGTACGCTAGGCTGCTTTCTTTGGTCAGTTTAATTATGTTATTCGTCATAAGTCGGGTTCTTCAAATAAAGTAGCTGACCCCCTGAGCCGACGTTCAGCTTTTCTCGTAACCACCAGTGCTGAAGTTATTGGCTTAGAATTCTTACCTGAATTGTACAAGGACGATGCAGATTTTGAGTCGATTTAGGCAGCACATTTGAATCAAGCACCAATGGGTAAGTTTCTAATTCATGAAGGGTATCTATTTCGAGGAAATCAGCTATGTATACCTCGTTCTTCTTTAAGCGAGAAATTAATTCGCGAACTTCATGCTGGAGTTTTAAGTGGGCATTTTGGACGTGATAAAACGATCAACCGCGTCGAGGAGCGATATTACTGGCCACAGCTTAGGCGTGATGTGGGAAGAATTGTTCATAAATGCTCTGTTTGCCAGACACAAAAGGGGCATGCTCAGAACACTAGGTTGTATCTACCTTTGCCCGTCCCCGAGAATCCTTGAGAAGATTTCTCAATGGATTTTATCTTGGGATTACCTCACACTCAACGAGGTTCCAATTCTATCTACGTAGTGGTCGACAGATTTTCTAAGATGGCTCACTTCATTCCCTGTCGAAACATAGTGATGCTCCACATATTGCGCGTCTTTTCTTTCAAGAAGTGGTTCATTTACATGGCATTCCTCGCACTATTTCTTCTGATCGTGATCCAAAGTTCTTAGCAGTATTTTGGTCAACTTTGTGGAAGCGCTTCAACACAGATTTACGGTTTAGCAGTTCAGCCCATCCGCAAACTGATGGTCAGACCGAGGTTGTGAACAAAACATTGGGTAATCTACTTCGGTGTATTGGTGGTGATAAAAAGAAGCTGTGGGATTTAGCTTTACCTCAAGGAGAGTTTGCTTACAATAGTGCTGCGAATCGTTCGACAGGAAAGTTCCCGTTTTCTATTGTTTACCGCAAGGTTCCTGCAACTACGGTTGATCTTGTGAAGCTACCTAGCGCATCTAAACAAAGTGATGCCGCAAACAGATTAGCTTAGCACCATGTCGAAGTCTTTCAAGAGGTTCGTCACAAGTTGATCGAATCCAATGCCAAGTATAAAGCTCAAGCTGATCGACATCGACGTCTTAAAACATTTCAGGTTGGTGACTCTGTGATGGTTTTCTTACGCAAGGAACGTGGCGGGATGCAACACAAATAGATCAGCGCAAGTATGGGCTATTTCGGGTTGTTCAGAAAATTAATGATAATGCCTATGTGCTTGATCTTCCTACTCATATGCGCATTTCACTAACTTTCAACGTTGCTGATATGTTCCCTTATGAAGATGATAGCGGCGCCAACTCCGAGTCGAGTTGTGAGGAAGTGGAAGGGAATGATGTGGATCAAATAGTTCGGGGTCAAGATAAAGACACGCAACAGCAAAAGACACGCAGCAACAGCAAGTCTAGCAGCAACGCAGCAACAAGAAGTCTAGCAGCAGCAAATAACTCACGCAGCAGCAACAGCAAGTATAGATAGATTAGGACTTCGTTATTTTATTACTATGTTGGATACTATTTCATTATGCAAGTAGGAGTAGGGATAAAATATAGTTCAGTCCTTAAAGTATTAGGTTTCTTTATGCAAATAGGATTAGGAAATTAATTAATTTAGTCCTTAAGCTATTAGGAGTTGGATTTGAATTTTGTATAAAAGACATGATACGTCTTTATTATTTACACACACACGGTATTGAGCAATAAAGTTTCGTCTTTGGGCAGAGAATTGTTTTCCATTGTTTCGTCCGTTCGAGTGATTCTTCGAGCACACGTCCGTTCATACGTGAACAAGAAATTTCCTTTTACGTTTCCGTTCTGCGTCAGCTATATATCCAAGAAGGCTTTGGAAGAACCCCAAGTAGGCCCTCTTACCTCTTTGGTATGCTCTCCACCTGAATAATGCATAGATGATGACACCTATGAGCAGTAGACCTTATATTGTCGTGAGACCAATGATATGTTGTTTTCCTTATGTTTTACTCCCTGATAAGTGCCTGCTTCTTATTGCAAAAGTGAAAAGAAGAAGGTATGCTCAGCACCATGATTTTCAAGATACAATTACTTGCATTACCTAGTTCTGAATGATGAGCAAGATGCAGGAAAAGATCCTCCCCAGAAAATGAGAACTGCTGGATGTCCGTTAGGTCTCCTGCCCAAACCATACAGCTGATCCCCGCCACATATGCATATCCTGTGCAAGAACAGCTGTTCAAGCACCATTGTTGGCTGCCAGTGGCATCCTCATTGAACAAATAGTCAAACAGATCTGGCAGTTTAATCCCGCTTAGCCTCCAGAACCCATCAATTTTAGTTCTTCTAAAGACCAAGCTACTAGCATTCTTCTCACAGGAAAGTTCAGTTTGCCTCACACACCCCTTTGTCCAATTTCTTTTGCCCCATTCCTCATTTGGCTTTGGTACAAACCCTTTCAAGCACTCACACACTGGAGAAAGGTTCTTCCTGCAAATCGCAAAAGACCCACAAGCTCCATAAAAGTCACATGGATTATCTGGTGCCTTCCAAAAAGTGTTGCATTCTTTGATTCCTTTATTACAATTCTTTGCCACCAAATATCCTTCAGGTTTTATGGCTAATACTAAGAAATAAGAGATGTTGAACGCACTGAGAGTGAGATAGGGAGATCCTTGCTGATTGTCGGGTATAAGGGTTATTCCATTTGAATACCCTCTCGCTTGATCTGGTATGCCTATGAACTTCCCGCCATCCCAAGGACCACTTCTCCAGTATGGCTTCAAATCTTTCCAAATAAAAGCTTGTGGTGGCTTATCTGATGAAAGCCCAACTATGAACTTTCCTGGTGATGGATCATCATCGCTTTGCCAAGAGGACAACAATTGCTTTTGCTTGTCTAATTGGTTTGTCTTCATCCCTAACATCATTGTTGGTATAAGGGTATCACCAGGGTTATCAAAACTCGCCCATAAGATCGATCCTGAAAGACTATCTGTTGAGATTGATATACATTGTTGGGTCCCTATCTATCCGGTTAAGCTTTTAGATCAGTTGGTAACTTAACATGGTATCAGAGCTCTGGTTTGGCAAGGTCTTGGGTTCGAGTCGTCCCGCTTGCATTTGTTACCGGAAATATTGTGAGTGCATGTTGTTGTCACTCTGTTTGGTTTGTGATGCCCCGATGGTTCATAAAGACAAAAGTTTCCATTGTCTGACAGCACAGCATATGTGCTATTGGTGTGGAAAGAAACATTCGTTGACCAGACAATATTTTGCTTGCCATCCTGAATTTTCAGATTCCCATTGCTGCCCATAATTAGATTTGTGGCTGTGTCTGTAACTGTGAGAGGATTTTCTCTGTTTGCTACCCATACAACTTTCTCAACAGAAATGTTCTTGTACCATATTCCGACAGAAGAAGCCCAACTCGAATATTTGGCTGGCAGAGATGAGAGTCTTTTCCATCGAGAGTTCTTGAGATTGAGTTAAGGTATCTGCTGCACAAAAATATTCTAATGTAGCACTCATGATGTACAAGCTTAACATGTACTTTACTTCTTGTTCCATAATCAGAACTACATTAATTGTAACCTTTGTTTAATTTGGGACGGAAGAATAAAACTTCATCTATGAGTCAACTCTTCTCTCTATTACTTTAATTTGCAAGGTATCTTGCCCTCAGTTCCTACTGGTCACTGATATCCTTCTTCCAGTTGTCAAAGAAGTTTCAAAAGTTATGCCTCTTATTTAATTTATATATTAAACGATATTATTGTTAATCAAACTTTGATGACCATTGTACTAAAAAAGAAAGATATCAGGAAGATTCCTGGTGAATTTCAAACAAGCTATAGGGAAGCCATTTTAGTAATCTTCAACTTGGGTATGATGGTTCAACAAGGGGAGTTTCTTTCTGATCCAAATTCACTTGGATATGATAGAACAAAATCTTATATCTAACTCTCAAGTAAAAGAAATGCCTATTGATTATTCGTATCCTGATCTCCAAGTATCGATTTACTCAACTTAACCAGGGGAGGTTTTAATACGGCATCGATCACATTGAGTCGTTTGAAATTGTTACTGCTCTTAAAGCTTAAGCTGTTAGAGAAAGGTTGAAAAATGTATATCATATTATGGAGAGATATTTAAACCAACGTGCATCACAAACCAAGTAAGATATCAAACTCTTGCACTAACAATACAATATTGGGTTAACAAATGCAAGTAGGATGACTAGAACTCAGTCTTGTGTAGTAAGTGCTCGAATATACCGTGTTAAACTAAACTACTTATATACAAGCAGATATAATTTATCTAATAACATACTCCCTCCGTCCCTAAATTATTGTCTGGGTTGACCCGGCACACGGATTAAGAAAACTCAATTGACTTGATTATTAATATTGGAATAGTATTGAAAAAGTGTGTTGTTTCCTTTAATGCCCATGTGTATGTGGCCCATAATTAAAGTAGGAAGAAAAAGTAAGGGTAAAATAGTAAAAGTGATGTTCTAAAAAGGAAAGTTTCAAACAAGACAATTATTTTGGGACGGACGAAAAAGGAAAGGAGGACAATAATTTAGGGACGGAGGGAGTATTACATAATAGCAAAACAGAGAAGAGAAGAAGCCATCATCACCTTGACTTGACTTGACTTGGCTAGGCCAAACTATGTATACAGCAAATCAAAAGAAGCATGAACATAACTCTCTTTGGCAGGTATAATTCTCAATGTACAATACCAAGGGTGAACGAAAACAATTAGAGCAAAAAGAATTATCTACCAACGATTGCTGACATTGTTACATTGTTCGAGGACAATGGTTCATGACTTCCATTCCAGAAATCTGCATCAACAGAGCTCCTCATTGAAGTAAATGTCGGCTGCCTTGGGATTGGTAAAGTTACACTTTCACTTTCGAGCATCAATACCACAGTCGACATGTTTGGTCTATGACTTGCCATGTCTTGCACGCACAGCATCCCTAAATGTATGCATTTTAGAACTTCACTAGGGCTATATGAATTCGCAATGGAAGGATCAATGAGTTCCAATGCTTTCCCACTATCCCATAGCTCCCATGCCTGAAAATCTCATTTTTCTACCCCATTAATATAGAAAATTAAAGTTTTACACTTACCAAAAGTATACGTTTCAAGTTTGGTTAGTGATGAAAATCCACAAAAGAATGTTTCAACTTACATGTCCAATTATGTTCGAGTATTCAGGTGTACGGAAGCTACTATTCCTCCTTCCGCTTACTATCTCTAGTAACAGTACCCCAAAGCTGTAGACATCTGATTTCACTGAGAATAGGCCTTCCATCGCATACTCAGGAGACATATAGCCACTGCACACGGTAAGCAATATCAATTTTCATTTGTATAGAATGCAAAAACTGAGAAGACGAGGAGCTCAATTTTCTACTAAGGTAAGCTTGTGCTACTTACTATGTTCCGACAACACGAACTGTATTTGCTTCATTTTGGTTCCTTCCAAATATTCTGGCCAATCCAAAGTCGGAAATCTTTGGGTTCATCTCATCATCTAACAAGATGTTGCCAGCCTTTAGATCTCTGTGGATTATTCTGAGTCTTGAATCTCGGTGTAGATAGAGAAGCCCTCGTGCAATACCTTCAATAATTGTAAAGCGTTTCCTCCAGTCTAGCAGGGCTTGCTTACTCGAGTCTGCCAAAAAGAATTATCTAATTAACAAAAATCCAAGGGGCTTCTACTAAAGATGAGGTTAGAGAATCTTAATAACCTTAAGTTAGCTTGCACGCTACAATGTTAAACTAGAATTACAAGAACTAACCAAAAAGATATGAATCCAAGCTTTTGTTGGGCATGTACTCGTAAAGCAGCATCTTCTCTTCCCTTTCAATGCAGCATCCCAGCAGTCTAACAAGATTTCTATGTTGCAATTTGGCAATTAGAGTTATCTCATTCTTCAGTTCCTCTAGACCTTGTCCAGATCTTCTTGAAAGCCTCTTTACAGCTATTTCTTCACCTCCTGGAAGCTGACCCTGAGTCACAAAAAGAGGTAACTTCATCTTAGGATAACAATCTGGTGGAGGTCCTCAGGTTTTGCAGTTAGCCCCTTATGTAAACTTTACCTTGTAGACGGGGCCGAATCCCCCTTCGCCAAGCTTGTTTTCATAAGAAAATTTGTTCGTAGCAGTTGCCACACTGCTGAAACTGAACATTGCTAATTCTGGTGCAGTCCCTTGCTGCTCTTCAACACTTGGACCATCTTGTCCTGAAAATTCAGTTGAATATCCCCGGCTTCTGCTTGCCTCAAACACTAGGCCTTCATTTTTCTTCCTCCACAAATTTGAAATTGCTGTTGTTTGTAATTAAAATATATACATTCAGAACAATTAAACGGAAAATTAATTCCAGTTTATTGAGTCGCAGTTTCAGTATTTACCTTTCAATTTACCGTTGTACCTGAAGAACAGCCAAATTAATACAATTAGGCAGCAGCTGCCTACTACCACTGGTGCTATAATTATAACCAGGGCAACCTTTCTCTTGCCTCCTACGAGACAGAATTGAAGAAATCGTTTACAAATTAGGGGTAACATCTGATCTCTCAACTACCGGTGCATGCTTTTACTTAAACAGTACTCTTTTTCTACAGACATCAGAAAATCCGTTATTTCTTTCTTCAAGTTTTAACAATCAAATGTGGTCTGTGAATGTGTAATCATGGAGCTAAATTGGAATAACTGAAATTAAAAGCTAAACACTGAAGGATATTTCGATTGTTAGAGATGCCAACTTGCATGTAAAAATCTCCCCGCCAAACTTTTCATTTACAGTGTTATCTTTATTTCTTTTCAGTGCACTGCACTTTCTTTCTGCAGTTGTTTGCATGCCTCAGCCTATAAAGTTAGTGTTCTCCAAACCATTTCTCTTTTTCTTCTTAGAAATTGCAAAAATGTATTTGGATTTAAGATAACATTGTGAAAGACCATATTCCAGACAATGGATGGCTATTCGCACAAGCATAATTATTTAAAGTTGTTACTATTAGTGAAATCTGAAGATAGAGATAAAACAAAAAGAAAAAGAAAAAAAATGCAAATAAGAGAAACAACACAGAAAACTGTTAGTAGCGAAATCTGAAGATAGAGATAAAACAAAAAGAAAATGAAAAAAAAAATGCAAATAAGAGAAACAACACAGAAAACTGATTAGAAGAACCAAAAAACAGGAAATTAAGAAACTTCATCTTACCGAATTTAGAATGAGCGATACGAATATACAGAGTGTTCCCACCTTCTGCAAATTGCTCAATATCAATTAAGTCTCCAGTCCATATCATGCAATTGAGTCCACTCACGGACGCAAATGCAGTACATTTGCAATTCTTCAAACATTTTTCCTCGCACTCATTCTTGTCCTCAGTACCTAAAGAATCCAAGTAATCCGGCATCTTCACCCTGTCAACTTTTGCAAATCCATCTTTTTCCCCATAATTCTCCTTGGTTGTACTGCGATTTACACCACACTTCAATGGTTTCTTCCTACCACACCCACCTGACCAATTACCTTGACTCCATTGATTCAAGTCGATAGGTTCAAACCCTTCTATACAACTGCAAATAGGGGATTCCATCGCGTAACATTTTCCAAAAGCCCCACATCTGTTATAAATCTCACACTTGTTAGAGGGTTTTGTTTGTACCGTGATCCAGTTCTTTGTAGCTTCATTCCACCTTAACTGTTCTTCGATTCCATTCCAACTTATCAAGAACCTCATAAAATCAGAACTGTTTGGAGTATAAATAAAATATGTTCTACCTTCCTCTATAACAAGATGAAAACCATATAGATAGAATGATCTCATGTCAGGAACTCCCGTAAATATGAGTCCAGTCCAATGCCCACTTCTCCACAGCCGATTCTGTCCCTCCCATATCACTATTTGTGGTGATAGATGAGGGTCAACACCCATGGAGTACTTTCCAGGTGATGGATCAGAAGCACTTTTCCAAGAAGTGAAAATGCGATATTCTCCATTTCTTGCATTTATATCAACTCTCATTCCTGGTAAATAAGAATCTGTCGGATTGTTGAAGCTTTCCCACAAAATGTGTTCAGGATTATGCAGCTTACGTCTCCTTGAAAGAATAAGAGCACCGGAATCCTTGAGAATCGCTGTGGAATTGCTTGATGCAAAGGAAGCATTAGTTGACCAGACTGATGTACCACTTCCATCAAGAACTGTCAAATTACCATCACTTCTGACAGTCAAAACTCCCCCGTCACCAGAGATTGGATTGTCTCTATTAGCAACCCATATGACTGATTGAATAGGAATTCCATAGTACCATATTCCCACATACCGAAGCTTAGAATCCCCGGGGCTAAAAAAGCCCAGTTCAAATTTTTCCCTTCCGAGATAATTGTTTCGCCATCCCTGATCACCTCTCCTTGTCTAATCATGTTGACTGCATGACAATTTATGGAAAAACAACAGAAGAAAATGAAGAAGAAGAACCAGAGAAAATCTCTAACTGGGCTCCCGTAGATTCTGATGGCCATCCCACAAATCTGATCCCAAGTGCTTTAGACATTCATCTGAAGAACATACAACATAGATTTGCCACTCTAAAGAAGAGCCTCTTCTCATGGCCAACTCCTCTGTCTTTACATGAATTTAATGTAAAGTTGATAACATTGACTTGAAAAAACCTTTGTTGAAGATTCTCAGTTGACCACTCCATTCATTCTCTCTCTCTCTCTTTTTCTGTGTGTGTGTGTGTGTCTTTGGTGTGTGGTGTGTGTGCCTTCACACAAATGATTTTGATTGGGAAGATTTGTGAGGTAGATATTCAAATAATTTTCACAGGCATCCAAAAAGACAGAAAAATCATGCTGAACATATAGTTGCAAAGTCACTTTCTGAAATTTAAGGAATGACATTGATGAAATACATTGCACTTATTAGCGTAATCTAAATACAAAGCACAATGTTATGTTTTACTGGTGAAGCATTAACTATGCAATTAGATGCTTATAATCAGATTTTATAGTAAACCTCATTACACAACAACATATTATAAATATCAATTTAATTATTTGTGCGTGATTTACCTAAGATTGATTTCTTCAATTAGATTGCATGTAGATGGAATCTAGCCTTAAATCTGGTGCCGGAAATATACACCTATATATGTTTATTGGGGCCCACAGAACAGCCGGACCGGACCGGAGGCATAGACCTCAAAGTGGATAGTAGTCCACTGCTTCTATGCATGCAAGGATAACATCAGAGCCAGCAAGCAGGGTGGGTTGCAAACATATCAAAGTTTATTTCCTTTCTAGTAAATGGTGGTGCAATGAATTGGTAGGTAATAATCTACTTAGCTTTACTATGTTTTCGTTTGATATCAAAAGTAATTAATGGCGATAAATATTTTGTTGGCAAAACACTGAAATGTCACGTGCCACATATCCGCACAGATAGCATGACGTCGTAATGGCCACAAAAGTCTAATCCGAATGTCGTAAACTTCTCATATAAAGTCTAACAAGAGTTATAAGAAAGTTTCTTTACATGAATGTTGTAAATATGATCCAAAATCAAGGCCAAAATATGAATTATCCCCCAAAGTTTTCACCAAATCCCAAAGTGCCCCCCACATAAGGTTTGCCTCAAAAACTCGTCTGACATTTTCAATTTTCCCACATAACCCCCTAGCCGTGATGACCATTAGAAAGTTAACGTTTTTCACATGTGCCTTGCACGTGATGGGGGCAATTAGGTCATTTTCTCATATATACAAAACAACACTAAGTAAAGGGGGTCAAAGTGTAATTTAAAAAATTAAAAATACTTATTTTCTCATTTCTCTCTCTCTCTCTCTCTCTCACTTTTTATTTTTCAATTTTCTCCATGTAATAAAAAAAAAGGAAAAAGTCAGAAGATTTTTCTCTCTCTAACATCTTCCATCTCCATCTCCATCCCCTACTTTTTTCTCTCTTCTAGTCCTCTTACTGCCGAGAGACACCACTACCACCGCCCCCATCATCGCCTCTACAAAATATTCCCTCCCCTTCTCCATCTTTCTACGTACATACTAACTCAACCTCGTTGTCTTTCTTCAAACCCATCTAAAGCCTACCTTAAATCTGATTTGGGTTTCATTGATTTGGTCTTCATCACAGTACCAGTTCACCCTTTTCGGGGTGCGCATCACCTCGCCTTTTGTCTAGGAATCGATGGATTTTAAAGAAAAAGTCCCCGAATCTGATGTCTTTTTTCGACTAAGCTTCCATGTAGATTTAGGGTTCCCAGCAAAAGGAGATTTCCATGTAGATTTAGGGTTCCCAGCAAAAGGAGATGGTCAAGAAATCCCTAAATCGTATTTTTCACTTTCTCATTTTCTTGTTTCAAGTCATATAACTAGTCTTCCAAGCTCAAGGATCAACTTCGAATCCAATAGATCAAACTCATTTTAAATTTCAGACAATTCTACTCGACAGGACACCACCACCACCACCGCGGCAGCACTAGTGTCGGCGGTAGCACTGGACGACGGCGGCAGCATTGGTGTCGGCCACAGTGGTGGAGTTGCAGCAGATTTTAGTTCCGGCAATGAGGTGGTGGTGGAGGAGGACTAGAGGTTTCATGTGGTGGAGTTTGGGAAGGGATTAACGGAGATGAGTGTGGAATTCGACAAAGGATGTAGGGATGTAGTGAAGCAGAGTGTGTTGAGAGATGATTCTTTTGTTTTGACGAAGTTGGGAGGTCTTTGTAAGAAAGTTTATATGGAATTGAGGTTTTTGAATGAAACTGAATGAATGTCAATGTACGTGTAAACCAAATCGAGTTCTCGACCTCCGCCTGAGACAAATTGATTTAATTTCCCCAATCTGGGTTCTTGACATCCATAAGAGGTGTTGGTTTCTCGAAATCCACTATGACACTTTGACCCCCCTTTAATTAGAAAATAAGTAATTTCTTTTCTGACATTTTGACCCCCTTTTGCCCCCAACACATGCAAGGCACATGTAAAAAATGTTAACTTTCTAACGATCATCACGGCTAGGGGGTTATGTGGAAAAATTGAAAATGTCAGACGGGTTTCTGGGACAAACCTTATGTGGTGGGCACTTTGAAATTTGGTAGAAACCTTATGTGGGAGGCTGATATGACGAGTTGAAGCTATACTAATTTGACAAAATGTTCAACTTTTTTTCAGGGAAAAAGACAAATTAAAATTGAAAAGGGAAGAGTACATTTGAAGGAAATTTCATTTAACATTCGCTCCCCAATTATTTCAACTATTTCTGATAGAAAGTAGGAAATCTTTAAGGCAGTTGTACCCCGCATGCACAAACTCCTCCTAGCCCCCATGGAATTGATTTTCATTTTAGCCTTTTATGGCATCTGTCTAATTCTAGGAAAAATAAAAAAGTTACTCAAACTAAGCGATTACTCGTATTATAGAAATAAGTAATTTAACATTAACATAGATGTACAACATGCATGTATTTTTCACCGTCGCTATGTTTTCATTCAACACATTTCCAAAGTTATCTACTCACTCCGTTTCGATAAAAGAGTTTACTTTTCATTTTTAAAAGTCTACACCTTACTAAATTAAATTAAAATTTAACATACTTTAATTATGATTTAGAAAATAAAATCTAATTCACTAGAAACTATATTAAGAGTAGTATGAATTACAACTTTAATGATTTTATAAAAACAAATAAATTTATGTAAATTATCGGTCAAAATTTAATTAAGTTAATCTAAAAAAGTCAAAAGAAAATTATTTAGTTGAAAAATGAGAAATAATAGTTTTTTATTTTATTTTTTGGTTCGAAGGCTGACAGAAAGGATCAAACTGATCACCTCCTCCAAGCATAATTTTTTTCCAAATTAAAAAAAAAAAAAAGTCATTGTGTGGATGAGTGATCTTCTCTTTTTGGAAAAAAAAAAATTGTTGGATATTAAACAAAGCCAACTCCTTTTAGAATTATTAATTATTTAGGAGTTTTTATTATTTATTATTTAGAAGTTAATTAATGTTGTGTTTCTTAATTAGTTTAGAAATATGTTTTATAAGTTGAGGTTAAATATGATTTTCTTAATAGAATTAGGATTTAGTAAGAGTATTATAAATAGACTGGTTGATAGCCTTGTTGTAGGAGGAGAGAATTACTTCTAGAGAAAAAATACGGAAATTTGCTGGCCGGTACATTTTAAAAAGTTTTTATTCTCTCCAGTCTACATTTTTTTTTAACCAGAAAAAGGCACTTTAAGAATTTTTTTTCTAAAATGCCCCCGTCTCTTTCATCCAAACCAACTATGGCTTCCTGTAAAGCATTCTCTAACTTTTTGATAATCTTTCTAGCATTTTAACTTTGATCTGTAGCTAAGATATTGGTCTGTTAAAATGTATTCTAAACTCTAAATTATTAAAAGGTTTTCTTGTGCTAATCAGTATGTGAACTGATTAATTCGTAAAAAAAATGTGAATACGTACAAAGACTTTTCCATCGATGGCAGAATTATTCTGTTTGTTGGAACTGATTTTTCTTAGTTTTTTTCATTGTGTAACCAAAAGCAATTCAAATATGACAAAATGATTATACAATTGGCTCGATCTCTTTTTTGTTTTGTTTCACCTTCAGTTGTCTTCAATTTCATCTAATAATGGTTTGTACTTTGTATTGTCAACTGAACAAAGCCTTTCCAATTGACTCTAAACTAGTGGCATTCCGATGCCCAATTATTGCATCTAAAATTGAATCTGAATGCCTAATTCTTGCATCCCGATGCCCAAATTAATCTGAGAAAGTGGCACTGAATCCCGATGCTCAATTGTTTGCATCTCAAGTTGAATCCGATGTCTAATTCTTGTATCCGAATGCCCAAATTAATCTGATAAAGTGGTACTGTATCCCGATGCCCAATTGTTTGCATCTCAAATTGAATCCCGATGCCCAAATTAATCTGAAAAAGTGGCACTGCATCCCGATGCCCAATTGTTGCATCCTGATGCCCAATTGTTTGCATCTCAAATTGAATCCCGATGCCCAAATTAATCTGAGAAAGTAGCACTGCATCCTGATGCCCAATTTGTTGCATCCCGATGCCCAATTTGTTGTATCCCGATGCCTGATGCACGCGTGTTTTGATTTCATTAAGGGTATCATAGTCTTTTCGTCCCAAAAATGTCTTTTTTTTGTTTTAAAAAAAGTACGTGAACTGGAGGGATTACAAATGTTGAAAAAGAGACCGACATGTAATTCACCCGAAAAAATAGGGTAAATTACAGGCCGGTCCCTTTTTGGACATTTGTAATCGCTCTAATCCACCATATTTTTTTGAAAACCGGAAAAATGCACTTTTGGGGCAGAAAGACGATTATGCCATTAATGAAAGATTTACTGGAGAAATTTTATCATCGCGATGCGATGCCCAATTGCGATGCCTAATTCCATCATCGCAATGCCTAATTTCATCATCGCCAAGTAAAGATTTACCGGAGAAATTTTAGTAAGTAAGATTCACTAGAGAAATTTTAGGACTCGATGCCCACTTATGATGCCTAATTCCATCATCGATGTAGCCAAAGGAAGATTTACCGAAGAAATTTTAGTAAGTAAGATTCACTAGAGAAACTTTAGGACTCGATGCCCAATTGCGATGCCTAATTTCATCATCGTGATGCCTAATTCCATCATCTCGATACCTAATTTCATCATCGCGATGCAGCTAAAGGAAGATTTACCGGAGATTCACTAGTGTTCTATTAGAATGGAAACAAAGGCTATCTACAAAAATCAATTTTCTTTGCTACTAGTTATTGGAATGAAAACAGAGATTCATCAGAAAAATTTTAGGAATGGAGATTCACCAGAGAAATTTTATGAAGAAAAGAAGATTCACCGAAGAAATATTAGGAATAAGTTATCTGAAAGATTGGCCGGAGAAATTTTATGAAGAAAGGAAGATTCACCAGAGAAATATTAGGAAAAAGTTATCTAGAAGATTGGCCGGAGAAATTTTAGGAAAAAAAGAAGATTCACCGAAGAAATTTTAGGAAGAAGCTAGCGTATATGTTATTGCGGGGCATTTTAGCAACAATTTTATGAAAGTGCCTTTTAGCGGTTAAAAAAAAAGGGTTGACTGGAGAGAATAAAACTTTCCAAAGTAGACCGGTCAGCAATTTTTCGAAAACAATATTGTTAAAGGCTTATTAAGCCGCTGGCGGGTGCCAAACCGTCAAAATTAATTTCCTATTTCCCAAATAACGAGTATAGGGTAATAGGGATCGTATCCACAGGGAACGTTGTACTCACTTCTTTTAAGAATTCTACGAAGCAATTAAAATAAGAATTTGAGTATTTTATCTAAACTAAATATCAATAATGAATTAATTTAAAAGACTTAATGTAAATGAAGCAGAAAATTATGTTGGATTTTTAAAATGAGAAAATTCCAGTTAATGACCTAATTGCAATCCCATAACTTACTACCGATCATCGATGTAACATTGTCTCAATTAACTACAAATAAACCGGTTATAGTTGTCGACAAACGCCTAACACCCAATCTCTCCTTACAGTGTCGATAATTAAGAGAAGCTCGTTAATTACTACTCTAATCAAAAGACAACCCCCGAAATGCTCGTAGGATTTAATGTTTTGACAGCATTAAGAGAGAGAGACCCGATTCTAAACAGTGCATATTGAAGCAATATCATTTAATTTAGATTACTCATTCCCACAACACTACCCGAGTATGCTTGTGATGCCTAAACAGTGCGTCGCTTGCTACTTTGTTAGAACCCGAAGACAATTACGGATCAACGGCTCTAACTAACAATAGACTATTAGGTTAATTAAAGTTCGGGCCCTAAACATTTAACTAAACAGAATAATCATAAGTCACAAGTTTCTTGCAACTAGAAAATCAGAGAATGAATAAATACTTTGAAATAATTGAGAATTAAAAATAAAACCAAGATCCCACAGTAGTAATTTTGAAGAGAATTACTTGTTCATTAACTGAAAAGGGAAACTAGCTACTAAACATAATTAAAGATTACTTACAAATACCAAAAGAGAAATGTAAAACCCAGCAGGTGCTCTAGTAGAAGAGAAAGAGCTGCTTCGACTTTTCTTCCTACAGTCCATCTTCAAGGTATGTGTGTATTTCTTCCAAAAACGTCTCTCCCTTCTTTGAGGATTTCCCCCTCTATTTACAGGGAAAAATCTGGAGGAATTCTCTCTCCACTACTGCCACTAAACCATGATCTTAGCCACTACCCCATGTTCCTAAAGACTAGGGCCTCAAGCAACTACTCTAGAAATGCCTAAAATAAAGAAATAAAATAATAAAATCCTAACATAATTAAAATTAACAAAATATTAAAATGAGTCTTCAGCTCACTAAAACTTAAATCCTAACAAAAAGAATTTAATGTTCAAGCTTGAAAGTCCCGTCTGTCTTCTCTGCGTGCCCACGTGCAAACTCTGATTCTGCCCATATTTGTGCTATTTTCTCCAGCTTATTGCATTTTTCCTTGGATCATCAAAAGTCACGAAAACACCACATTAGAGTAATATGTATCTCAATATTTAGCAAAAAACAAATAATAAATATCACACTTATTTAAGTTCATCAACCGCAGTGTGCGAATTGGCCATGGTTGTCGTGCTTCAGAGTGGCTCCTTTATATTTATACTAATTAAGTGCATGTGCGTTACACGTGTTGTTAATAATTTTCTTAAAGTGTTTTGTTAGTTGATTCATATTTTTGTTTACTTTTAATTATTGAGTTCTTTTTGTGTTTTCATCTTTTATAGCATTATTTAACTTATAAATTCTAGGCCAAAATACAAAAGCCCCCCAAAGTATACACCAAATCTCAAAGTCCCCCCAGCCTACGATTTGGCCCATAACTCAATCTGATGTTGCCAATTTTCCTAGTTAGCCCCTGGCCATGATGACCATTAGAAAGTTAACGTTTTTCATTATGCGCCTTGCACGTGGCAGGGGCAATTAGGTCATTTTCTCATATATACAGAATAACACTAAATAAAGGGGGTCAAAGACTCAAAGTGTCAAATCTTTCTTTACGAGGACTGAAGGAGAGATCTAATAAATTTTGTCAGGGTGGCGTGTTAACAGATGAACTCGATTCTAAGCTATCCTCATCTAAACTGCACAATGAATCGCAAACGAAAAAGTAGTAGCACTACTTCGCGGGTGTTCAATTTTTTTCCTCCCTTCAGTACCTTCAATCTTCTTTGTCGACTTCCTTATTTCATTTGAGCTCTGGTATATTGAACCCCTCCTCTGCAGTTCATTACTTTCCAACCTTGATGGAACAGCTCAACAGGAAGCACTACGGTACCGATGAAAACTAAACTCAGTGAAATCCTTGTTGACACTCAATTCCTCATTTCCACATCTGGATTTCCCTTTCACCTTTCCTTTTTCTGCTTTTGAATGCCGAGGAGATGGAAGAACGGTTTTCGGACTTCTATCGACTACACAATACTTATCAATTTCCAGCTCCATGTCTACACCCAATTATAGATATGCAATCTACAAGACATAAGACAAGTCATAAATAGATCACACACATAGACTAAGTAATCAATAGTTTAGAAAACAAATGTAATTTTAATTCATGAAATCAAATCAAGAAATCCAATCAAACAACCAGTAAGATTACTAAATCTGGAGCAAACCCTTTTGCACTGGGCAAAACCCTCGAAGTCATTTGGAACGTTTTGGAAGGGGGTCTCCAAATATTGGCTAAATTTTTTTGCCAATCTCTTTCACACTGGGGCCTTCTTCAACATCGATTGCATTGCTCGCTTCTCCTGGAAGGATTTGAGACATTGGAATAGGGGCTTCTTTGCTTGGGACCACCGCATTGATGACGAAAAAACAACAGGGGTCACTTGGCTAGGTGGACTGGCTTCGGATGTCGTTTCATTTTGAACAACATTGGGTGGAGAAGATAGAGTGTTTACCGCTGAAGAGGATGATTGAGAAGCCATGGTTGTCAGAGTGCAGATGGGAGAAGGGAAATTAGGGTTTAATTTAAGCAGATAAGTAATTCTTTCGACACTTTGACCCCCTTTAGTTAGTGTGCTGTATATATGACGAAAAGACCTAACTGCCCTCCCTCGTGTAAGGCACGTGATTGATTCCCGTTACTTTTCTAACGCCCGTCACGGCCATGGGGCAAACTGAGAAAAATGGCAACGTTAAGTATGACTATAAAACATATAACACACGAGAAATAATGAAATTATATATATATATATATGTATATATATATATATGTGTGTGTATATATATATATATATATATATATATATATATATATATATATATACCTTTTCAATTTGTACCACATTATAGACTTTAATTTGTGGCTGCTTTTAGTTTTAAGGCCAAATGAAAATTAGCTCCCAATGTAACCACCAAATCTCACTTTGCACTCCATATCGAAACTTATGTCAAAGTCATATACCATTTAATATTTTGCCATACTTTGCCCAACTTTGCCCCTATGTGTGACAGATGTTACAAGTTTGACTTTAAGTTGACACCTGAGAGTCACGTGAAGGGCATTTTAATCATTTGGATCAGGGTGTAAAGTGAGATTTGGTGCATTATTTTTTAAATAAAACTCTCTTTCTTTCATTTCAAATGAAAAAAAAAAGTTTAAATAATGAAAAAACAAATTAGAATTTGTGCCTATAATTTTCTATTTCACTTTTTCATTTTTTTTTCCCTTCTTTCTCCTTTAATCAAAGTTATGTCATATTTTTTTGGGCAAAAATACAAAAACCTCCCAAAGTATACACCAAATCCAAAAGTCCCCCCAACCTAAGGTTTGCTCCATAACCCATCTGATATGTTGCCAATTTTCCTAGTTAGCCCCCTGGCCATGATGACCGTTAGAAAGTCAACATTTTCATCATGTGTCTTGCACGTGCAGGGGCAATTAGGTCATTTCCACTTAATAAACAGAACAACACTAAATAAAGGGGGTTAAAGTGTAATTTTAAAAAATAAAAATACTTATTTTCTCATTTACATCCCCTACTTTTCTCTCTTTTCTACCCGGTTTGCACAGTTGACCTCCAAGCTCCATTAATGGCGATGGAGGATGCCATAAACCAAATAGTCTCTGAGCTCGAAACTAACCAAAACCTTTTAAACGACCAATCCCACTCCCCCATTTCAAAAAAATCTCTATTAGCCCTCCAATCCCTCCTTGACTACACTCTTAACAAGAACGATCCAATCGAAATCGAAAACCTCTCCGATGAGTTATCGGCAAAGAATCTCGCTATATCCTCTCTCGTTTCTCTGATTGCTGCCACAATGGACTCCGATACCACCCATCTATCTCTTCTCGCCACCAAAGTCTACCTCTTTCACTCTATTCCCGAATTGTTCGGTTTTCTCTCTCTTCACTCCCATGGACTTTCTCTCTCTCCTCCGATCTATTCGCCGGGCTTTCAAGAATCCAAATTCGGGTAATGGGTCGGCTAGAGAGATAGAATTGTGGATTGGAAAGAAAACAACAATGTCATTGGTCTAGCGCCGAATTGTCATTTTATGATCAAAACCAGTGTTGCTGCTGTTGTCTAATGTTGTCGCGGTGGTGATAGTGTCTTCCCATTTGGATTACCATTTAGGGCAGAAAAATGGTGAAAGCTTTTAGAATTTGGGAATTTTTTAGAACAAAACCCTAATTTACAGATGAGGAAGAAAGAAAACCCTAATTTACAAACCCTAATTTATAGATTAAGGAAGAAAGAAAACCCTAATTTACAAACAGTGAAAGCTTTAATCATTTTTATTTTTGGTACTTTGACACTTTGCACCCCTTTATTTAGTGTTTGTTTTACATATATGGTAAAAGACCCAATCGCCCCCCTCGTGCAAGGAACGTGATGTAAAAACGTTAATTTTCTAACGTTGTGGACGACCAGGGGGCTAACTGGGAAAATTGAGAATTTGGGAGTTTTTGAGAATGAAACCCTAATTTACAGATGAGGAAGAAAGAAAACCCTAATTTACAGATTGAAGAAGAAAGAATACCCTAATTTACAAACAGTGAAAGCTTTAATCATTTTTATTTTTGGTACTTTGACACTTTGCACCCCTTTATTTAGTGTTTGTTTTACATATATGGTAAAAGACCCAATCGCCCCCCTCGTGCAAGGAACGTGATGCAAAAACGTTAATTTTCTAACGCTGTGGACAGCCGGGGGGCTAACTGAAAAAATTGGCAACATCAGATGGGGTTATGGAGCAAACCTTAGTATACCTCGATCTCAGTTGGGGTTATGGAGCAAATCTAAGTTGGACGAGAAACCCCCAAGTATACCTCGATCTCACCACCACCACCGTCGTTGCCTCATCTAGGTTGATTTCAAACTCTGAAACAACTTTGTCAAAATTTATGACATCAGAGTGCTTTAGAGATCAAAAAAATGATTCTAATAAGTTTTTGGAACCCAATCCAAACACCAAACCTTAGAAAACCTTGAATTCAAAGCAGTAAGTTCTTGCTTTGAAATAGATATTAGATTTCGATGGGTTTCGAACGAAATCAAATTGAAAGTGAAGAAAATTGTACAAGTCCTAATGTCGGAGTTCAAAATGGTCGACGAAGCACTTGAGACCATTGGCAATTTTTTCTTAAATCTTTCTTGGAGTCTTTTCGCCATATCTAATCAATCTTGCTGGAGAGATGGTAATGAATCTAATAATTTTAACTGGCTGGGTTGACATTGGGAAAAACTCACCGATTGTTTCCGAGTTCGAGGCTAGCCAAGAGGAGGAACATTATCATCACCGGAGAAGACAGACCCTGCTGGTGTACAGTAAGATTGGCTATAAAAATGACCAAAATGGTCCTCACGTGTCAACTTAACGTCAAATGTGTAACGTCCGTTGCACCGGGGGCAAAATGAGACAAAATGTAACATGGTGTAAGACTTTGACACATTTTTTAATCTAAGGTAGAAAGTGGGATTTGGTGGTTACATTGGGGGGGGGGGCTAATTTTCGTTTGGCTTAGTTTTAATTATAAGAAATTAAGGTGAGATTTGATGAATAATTTGGGGAGAAATTTTGTATTATGGCCTAATTTTTATAGGGTCAAAATACGATTAGCTCTCGAAAATATCCACTAAATCTCACTTTGCATCCCAACCTACAAAGTGTCTCACTTTTACACCCAATTTTGATTCTCATTTTTCCCCCTCCCATCCATGTGTGTTAAAAATAGTAGGAGAAAATGGCATGTGAATGTCACACGAGGATTAGTTTGTTCATTTTGTTTGGGGTGTAAAGTAGAATTTGGTTATAATTTTATCATTTAGTTAACTGCTTGATATTTAAGATAAGTTTTCAATTAAAAATAATAAATAACTGTTTCAGTAATCCAAAAATAATTAAAATTTATCTCATATTTATTTTTAAAATTAAAAGAATGCAATACTCCCAAAAATAAAACATACATTTTATTTAATTTCTTTTCTTATCCATCATTTTCTTCCATCAACCTCATCATTCATAGACCCACCACCATTACCGCCACTACCACCAGCATTACCACCTCCACCACCTCAAATTTTAACATTAACAAAAAAATTAATTTTTGATTTTATTTTATTAATTTTTTCTTATTCCTTACTCCTTTCTTTGAATTAACCCGTACAAAAAATCCATCATTTATAGACACACCACCACCACAACTTTAAATTTCATTATTACAAAGCCAAATTCAATTATTTGAATCTTAAAATTTGAAGGTTTAAACCTAAACCCATATGAAGATTTGAAAATTTAGAGATCTAACAATACTGTATTTCACCTAAACCACCACTATCATCCCTACAATCGTCACGACCACCACCCCTAACCACCACCACCATCCCAGCCATCGCCGCCACAGCCATCACCACCACCAAGAAATGCTCTTACCTTGTCTTGCTCAAATTGAGAAATATAATATCTTTAGCTTTTGTTCAGTCACACTTTTTTCTTCGAACGTCTCTCTCTTCTTAGTCGCTTTCCTCCTTCGTTGTCAGATTGCTAAGCAATGAGAGAATTTAATTTTGGAATGAGACTACTTGAAAGGATTTTAGTAGGTGACAATCTCTTTCAATCAAAGGAGAGTTGCGGTAGAAGAAAAGAAAGTTGATAGCCATGGGAGGGGAATAAAATGATTCTCTCATCTAATAAAATCGAGTCCTATGGAAAGGTGTAAGCAAGTGAATACCAAAAGACAGGGGTTTGAAACCTTGTTATGGAAAGGAGTAAAATATTCAAATGGATTTAGGGTGTGGCGCCCAGTTATTTGTGGTTGGTGACAGTGATTTTGATAGTGGTGGTAGAATATGACATAGCTAGAAATGAAGAGAAAAGAAGAATTTTTGTAATTAAATAAAAATAAAAATATAATTTTATAATAATATAAATATTAAAATAGGTCAAAGTGAATTAGCCTCAGATTTCACTTTGCACCCCGATCCAAATGACTAACATAGTCCTCATGTGACATGCACATGTCAAATTCCGTTACTATTTCTAACGCCCATAAGGTCAAGGGGGCTAATTGGGACAGATGGCAACAACGTGCATTAAAGTTGGACACTTCATAGGTTGGGGTGCATAGTGGGATTTGGTGGATAATTAATACTCCCTCCGTCCCTACATAATTTTTGTGTTTTTCTTTTTTGTCCATCCCCAAATAATTGTCTTGTTTGAAAGTTTTCTTTTTAGGACAATACTTTTACTATTTTACCCTTATTTTTTCTTCCTACTTTAACTATGGGCCACATGCACATGTGCATTAAAGGAAACTACACACTATACCAATATTAATAATCAAGTCAATTATTTTTTTTCTTAATCCGTGTGTCATGTTAAACAAGACAATAATTTAGGGACGGAGGGAGAACTATGGAGTTATTTCATTTTTCAAGGAAGATAGGGAAGAAAGTCGTTGCTATGTTCTTCTCAAATGCCAGTATTATATAATTGCTTAAGATAGTTCTCGTGCATTAAAAGATTTTGAGTTAACTTGCATGGTGTCTACAACTCGATAAACTAACTTGCAGTGAAAAATGTGTACTCTCATTGTTGTTGGAAACTTTGCTCATGTTGTTTTTAGAATTTGTGACTCAGTGTTAGGAAGTGAAAATAATGATTTGATTGAGAGATTTTTGAATGCTTGTTTTCAATTGACATACTGATAAGAGTGAACACATTCAAAGTAAAAAAACATTGCTCATTAAATTTTAACTCTATTTCTTTTGGGATAATTTATTTTGCAATTTAGAAAAGTATGTAGATATTCATAGTAATGGTTAATTTGAATAAAATGTTAATAACACATTTTTTATTTATTTTTAAAAGGTTTTATTTCTATATTACAAAATAAAATTGCCAAAGATAGCATATATATTTACTTTAACGTTTATTATGTAACATAAGATTGTCTATACATTTCTGAACGTAGGAGAGCCTATTTGAAATTTCTAGAACTTAACGGATAGTGAAAATCCTAAAAAAAGTTACTTAGTTAACTAAATAGGGATTTGTTAATACGATGTATAACTTAGGAACCAATGTGATAGTCTTTAAGGCTGCTTGTAGTAGTCTGAAAATTCAAAGGAGTAAACTGAATATTTTGGCTTTCTTTTCTAACAAAACGTACAAATTCATCAACTGAGTTCTCTATTTTTCTTCATCTTCTTGAAATTATAACACATTTTCTTAACACATTTCTCTTAGCTTGTTCACTGGTAATTACAAAACATGTTGCCGATTTAATAAATATCTCGATACTCATCAATAAATCTATTATTATACTTATTTTCATATACTTCTAAAAATGTGTGCCCAAACATATTTAAAAAAGTAAAATCATATTATTTTTTAGATTCTAATAAAACTTTAGTCCTTCAACTTAGTAAGAGTATTTTTGTCACATTTAAAAATATTGGATAACATTTGTAAACGGTAATGATAGGAGAAGAGAATTTCACAAAAAAATTGACATACGAGACAAAATGAATAAAATTCAAAATGTAGGACCTAACTTAAAGTTAGGTATAAGTGAGGGACCAAATTATTATTTAACTCTTCATGACATTAATTAGCTATTACAAATTTACTTGTTCGACCTTAATTAATGGTGAGTGATTTATTAAATTGAGGGTTATTTTTGTCCAAATATTATTTTTTGTCGTGATAAATTTACGTATTTTGTCCTTAATTAAATGGTGGGTGATTTATTACGTATAGGGATAATTATGTCCATCTATTAATTTGTAAGAAACATCTCACACTTTTATAGTATATAATATAATATAATAATAATAATATATAATAATATAATAATAATAATATAATATAATATATATATATATATATAGTATAGTATAGTATAGTATAGGAGATAGGAGATAATTAAATGGTGGGTGATTTATTAGGTATAGGGCTAATTATGTCCATCTATTAATTTGTAAGAAAAATCTCACACTTTTATAGTATTGGATAACATTTGTAAACGGTAATGATAGGAGAGGAGAATTTCAAAAAAAATTTGACATACGAGACAAAATGAATAAAATTCAAAATGTAGGACCTAACTTAAAGTTAGGTATAAGTGAGGGACCAAATTATTATTTAACTCTTCATGACATTAATTAGCTATTACAAATTTACTTGTTCGACCTTAATTAATGGTGAGTGATTTATTAAATTGAGGGCTATTTTTGTCCAAATATTATTTTTTGTCATGATAAATTTACTTATTTTGTCCTTAATTAAATGGTGGGTGATTTATTAGGTATATGGATAATTATGTCCATCTATTAATTTGTAAGAAACATCTCACACTTTTATAGTATATATAATATAATATAATATAATAATATAATATAATATATATATATATATATAGTATAGTATAGTATAGTATATATAGTATAAGTATAGTATAGTATAGTATAGGAGATAGGAGATAATTAAATGGTGGGTGATTTATTAGGTATAGGGCTAATTATGTCCATCTATTAATTTGTAAGAAACATCTCACACTTTTATAGTATAGGAGATAGGAGATAGGAGATAGGAGATAGGAGATAGGAGATTAAGAGCTCGTTTAGTGCAGCAACGTTTAAATACGCAAAGTTTTCAAAATACAGCTTTTTTCTTATAAATGTGTTTGAGATATTATTTCAAAACCCACATTTTTTACCCTAGCAGTGTTTTAAAACATGCGTTATGAGAAAAAGCTAGGAATTTCAGCGTTTTAATACGCAGCTACTTTTTGAAAATGCAATTTTTTTTTTACCGAAACATTAATACACATTTTTTGCAAATAAGTTGTTGACCAAAATGCACGACCAACGGGCTCTAATTGTGAGTTGATGATAAAAAGAAAGTTTACTCCTCCTCCTTAATTAAAATGATTAAAGTATTGATATTATTGGTTATTAATTATTCTGCTGCATTATTATTTGGGTGTTAAGAGTTATTCAGGATTACAATCTAATTTGGTATTGAGTAGGTCTCATGTGAGACAGTCTTACGGACTCTAATTTGTAAAACGGAACCCCTGTCTTACAGCTCAGCCCACCAATACACGATGAATCGGATCAGAAAGGTCCATTTTACAAAAAATACCGTAAAACGGTCTTTTCTAAATTTTTATATTTTTGTGTTTAGAGCAATTAAATATTTGAAGTTACCTTTGAAAAGTTAATTGAGCTCTTGGGCCCCTCGTACATGGAATCTTCTGGTATGGCACCATCATGGTTGGTTGTTGGTCAATGGTGTACGGCATAGTTGCTGGTGAAAGGTCTTGGGAGTAGGAGAAAATATTTTGGGGAAGGTCTTTTGGCAAAGCATTAGTAAGAAAGGAAAGGAAAGAAAAGAAAAGTAGTCTCACGTGTGGATAACTGATAAAAGATGTGACATCATGCTTGATAGTTGGTCAACGGTTTGTTTACAGCTTAGTTGCAGATGGAAGGTCTGAAGGCACCATGAGATGATCAACGTAACATATCCTCATGATATTGAACTTGACAAATTCCAATAGTTTCTTTGAAAAACAGATTCATTCAAACATAGATTTGTCGTTCACATTGGATTTTCCAAATAAGATGACTAACATCAAGATAGCCCGTCACAAACAATTGTCCACTGGGCTGGTTTGTGTTTTAACACACGGTTGCTGCAGTCCCAAACCAATTAGGATTATAACACATCGGATGGTCACGATGACTAAAACATGTATTTAGGTGCATGAATTGATCAAAAAGTTTCGTTTCCTATGTTTTCGGACATCAGAAGTATCATATACATAATAAAACTCAATGGACTATCCTTAATTTGTTACTGCCAGTGTTACCTTCCAGTGACTTGTGTAATTGTTATATCATTTGAGGATACAGTAGTATGAGTATCATGGTATTGCATGACTAAATACTTTTCTACAGAGTTCATTGATGTAACTTCCGGTTGGCTTGGCTGAGGAAGACTCACATTTTCACTCTCCAGCATAAGCAACACGGATGCCATTGTTGGTCTATGCAATGCAGACATCTGTATGCACAACATCCCAACGTGTATGCATTGCAATGCTTCCTCTGTATGACATGATTTCTTGATTGATGGATCAATCAACTCCTCTGCTTTCCCTTCCTTCCATAGATTCCATGCCTGAACATGTTTTCAAATTAGGTACCATCTTACGCTTAAGAAACTATAGATGTCAAATAATAAAACTGGCCATACTAATTGCCAACAAGATTACTATTCTAGGGAAAGGATGATAATTGTGGGACTTACGTGTCGAATAAGATTTGAACATTCCTCTGAGTGGAAACTACTGTTTTTTTCACCGCTTACTATTTCTAGTAGTAATACCCCAAAGCTATAGACGTCAGACTTCACAGAAAATAGACCTTCCATTGCATACTCGGGGGACATATACCCACTACGTACATTATATCAAGCAATAAAAGAAACTCAATTAGATGGTTGTTAGTGTTAATAATAACTAGTTAATGTACTATACGTATTATGGTACTCACTATGTTCCAACAACTCGATTTGTATTTGCTTCATTCTGGTTCCCACCAAATATTCTTGCCATGCCAAAGTCTGAAATTTTTGGGTTCATCTCCTCATCTAACAAAATATTGCTAACCTTCAAATCTCGATGAATTATTCTAAGTCTCGAGTCTCGATGAAGATAAAGGAGGCCTCGTGCAATCCCTGCAATAATCTCAAATCGAGTTTTCCAGTCTAGTTGTGCTTTCTTGGCTGGGTCTATCATTACAAAGATCCCCAATTTGGAAAAGGTTAGCGTATCATCATTAGAAATTGCAGAAGCTATAGGCATTTCCTAACAGTGGAAATGAACTTACCAAATAGAAACGAGTCCAAGCTTTTGTTCGTCATGTATTCATAAATTAGTAACTTTTCTTCCCCTTCAATGCAAAAACCACGCAATCTAACCAGATTTCTGTGTTGTAATTTTGCAATTAGCATTAGCTCATTTTTAAATTCCACTGCCCCTTGCCCAGACCACTTCGAGAGCCTCTTTACAGCTATCTCTTCTCCCCCTGGAAGAGTCCCCTGAATTAGAGAATACCAAAGTCTTCACTCTTCACATATACTTTTCAACACAACTTTTAACTATTTCTGCTACATGCTTTACATATAATTTTATTTACCTTGTATACAGGGCCAAAGCCTCCTTGTCCAAGCTTGTTTTTGTATGAAAAGTTGTCGGTGGCAACTTCTACAGCACTGAAACTGAATAGAGGCAATGGTACTCCGTCACGCTGTTTTCCTTCAGTAAGAAGTTCATCTTGTGCTGCAAGATCTATAGAAAATTCTTGACTTCTGCCCAGTTCAGTCATCAGAGGTTTTTTTTCGTTTCTTGATAAACCTGTTAATATAATCAAAACTTAGTAAGCAAGCATTAATTCTAAAGCTTTCTACCCCCATCCTGAAAAAGAACGAGCACGTGCACAATTCAATTGTTGGAAACTTGACTGTAGAATTACCTTTGAGTTTTCCCCTGAACCTCCATAGAAGCCACATGAGTACACCAACGCAAGTTGCTACCAATACTGAGATTATTATTGTTACAACAGTAGCCATGCTGCTCTTACCTCCTATAAATCACAAGCAATTTGAATTCAAGTCATATTGCCTAAAGTTGAAAATTACGTAGTTATACTTTATTAATTTAGTTTTATTTTATGTTTCAGAGTTCCAAGATTTCCTATGCATGCTCTTATGGCTATACGAATTGTTGTAATTATCGACTTATCGTTATTCCTCTGGCATTAAGGAAGTACTAATGAAAGTAATGATGAATAATTGATCCCATCAAAACAAAGTTATAGAAAAGCAAGTGAACGATTAAGTTAAAGCTAAAAGATCACTGGAAACACAACAGGAAAAAGAAAACGAGAAAAAGGATGACTTGATCCCACAACAAGTCTATGTAATAGGCAAAGACAGATTGACTTTACCTGATTCCTCGTGCGCCAGACGAATGTAAAGTGTTCCTCCACCTACTTGAAGCTGCTCAACATCAACCAAATCACCACTCCAACTCATGCACCCAATTCCAGATACAAATGCATACGCGTTGCATGAACAATTCCTTAAGCATCCCTCTTCACATTCCCTCGTGTTGGCCATACTTGAATCAGCGTGATCAGGTAACTTTACTCTGTTCACTTGTAAAAACCTATCACTTTCTTTACCATTTGCACTACACAGCAAAGGGGCTTTCCTAACGCACCCACCAGACCAGTTTCCTTGATTCCATTCATCTCTAGAATTGGGTACAAACCCTTCCATACAAGAACATCTGCGAGAATCCGTCATGCTACAAATCCCAAAATTCCCACACATGTTATAATTTCCGCATTCAGTAGCCGGCTCCTTGAGCCGTACATTCCATTTCTCTCCACCTTCATCCCAAGTTAAGTGCTCTACAACTCCATCCCAATGCATCTTATAGTTCATTATGGCAGAAGTATTCACATTTATAAATGTAAAATATATGTCTCCTCCTGGTTCTCTATTAAGCTTATACTGAAACGAGAAGAGAGCTCCAAAGCTTGGAATACCGAGAAAAACAGATCCATTCCAGTGCCCACTTCTCCAAAGTCGCCGTGATCCATTCCAAGTTACTATCTGTGGTGCTGCCCGAGGATCCATTCCCATTACGCAATTCCCATTCGATGGATCACTGGCACTTTTCCATGCAACAAAAGAATGATTCTCTCCCCTTAAAGCATTCATGATATGGATTTTCATGTCAAATAAATAAGTATCTGCGGGATGATCGTAGCTCTGCCACAAAGCATTGGTATCATTACCAATGTCATAATCCCCAACTGAAAGAATCAAGTTCCCATTATCCAGAAGAATTGCAGTTGTGTTCGTACTTGATGACCTCAATGAACTATCCGTGGACCAAACCACAACACCATTTCCATTCACAACCATTAGATTACCATCAGTTCCGATACCAAAAACACCGGAACTCCCAGAAATAGGATTGTCTCTATTTGCTACCCACACCACTGTTCGTATAGGAACTTTATAATACCAAATCCCAACATACCGAGAAGTCGAATTCGGGGGGCTGAAAAACCCAAGCTCAAAATCCCTCCCAGAAGAGATGATAGTTTGGCCATCTCTTATCAACTGGCCTCGAGTAATTGTGTTGTTGGTTGCTTGTGAAGATACAAGAAGAGGATACTGCAAGATCAAGAGGAGAGAAAAAAGATAGAAACTTGTTGGGTCTTTGTAATAAAAACCCATTCTTTGAAATCTCAAACTAGATTGCGGAAACAGATCTAGCAAAATGAGTGAAGCATCTGGGCCAGGACAAAGCTTTGAGTAATTTTTATGGTATTTCAATGTTTAGAAAGATGAGTCTCAAACCATTAGCTAAGTACAATTAGGTGAAAACATTATTATGCCCCAATTTCATTATTGTAATGATTTAAAAAAGATAAAAAAAAAAACAGAAGAAGAAGAAGAAGGGCAGTCAACAATACACATGATAAAACACAATGAAATCAATAAAGAAGGGCAGTACTGACACAAATCGGATCCTCTATTCTAAAATGGTGTTCCATCTTTTATTTCAACCGTTGGATGTGCGTCACATGTGCATAAAAAATCACGGGATAATTAATATTGTTTATTCACATGCATATGTAGCGCACATCCAACTATTGAAATAGAAGATGAAATACAATTTTAGAATAGAAGATCCGATCTGATACTGACATGGGACAGACTTAAACAATTGCTTTAAAAATATTTGGAAAGTTAAATGTGTCTATATAAAGCCAAAGCCTCACATGGTAATTTGTACCCCATGTGCTTAATTTTGGAAGTCACAGGCTAAAGGACAAACCAGTGTTTATTAAGAAAATGGACAAAGGTGTGCTATATTTAAAAATGAAATATATTAATTGAAAGAATAGCTTTGAAACCACGATATCGTGATAACTTTCTCTTACCAACTATTAATATGGCGCTATATATATATATATATATATATATATATATATATATATGTTATACCGTGATAACTTTCTCCTACCAACTATTATTATATTTATGGCGCTACATTATACCGACTATCATTTAATTTAAATGATGGAACCTATTCAGTTTTTGATTTGAGCTTTTAATCGTTGGAACCTTCTTAATTTTTTGAAACCTATCTCCTCCTCGTGTTGGATGGTACGTGATACCTAATCAAGATGGTGACATGGTGGTAAATACGTGGAATTATCTTAATCAATATATGGGGTCTAAGATAGGGGTGTTCGGTTCAGTTTTTGATTTATTCGGGTCAGTTTGTTTGATTTTTGTTATTTCAACCTTAAAATCAAAAGTCATTAAGGGGTGGCCCAGTGGTAGAGCTGTGACTTCACAAAGTGTGAGGTATCAGGTTCGATCCCTTCCCACGCCCCTTTACGACATCATAAAAAAAATATAAAAAAAAAAACCTTAAAATCAAAAACCAAACCAAACCAAATAAAAAACCAAGAAACCAAACCAAATTCGAATTCGGTTTTCGGTTTGGTTTGGTTCGGTTCGGTTTTAACCAAACAAATGTTAAAACTACAATCAAATTCAAAGTTTAAATATTTATCATTTAAAAAACATCCAAAACAAAGATTAAAACTTTGAAAAAAAATTACATATTATTCCTAAAAATGTAAGATTACATATACTTAGTAACTTAAACTTAAAGGAAGTCTTGAATTCCACACATTAGTTTGGCCTTTCTTGTCACTAAATATCCACGAAATTTGTTTGAGTTGTCGCTTGTGTTATTTCTACGACACATTACAATAATTATGGATATTAATTATTTATATAACTAATAATAATATATTTAATTTTATTATATTTTTTCTAATTCGGTTTTTGGTTTGGTTCGGTTTGAAAGGCAAAACCAAAAACCATATTAGAATTCGGTTTTGCCAACCAAACCAAACCAAAAACCAAATTCAAATTCGGTTTCGGTTTGTTCGGTTTGGATGATCGGTTTTTTAGTTTGATTTTCGGATGAAACCAAATACTGAACACCCCTAGTCTAAGACCATGACAGGAACTTAAGGAAAGCTCTTGGAATTGTCCTGAAGTATAGGAAATGACATAAATCTTATGATACAAAAATCAGTAGTCTAGCCATGATAATCCACCTTGATTATTGTATTACACCGAAGTTGACCAAATGTGACCAAAGAGCAATATTGAATCAAATTATGAAGCAAGTAAAAAGTTGAGAAAGCACATAGTTTGAGGATGTATCATGTATTTAGTTTGAACTATAGGAATAACGAGGTATGTAACCCTATCTTAACTGATATTCGAGAAGATACTCTTAGAATCTCTAGGCATCTTTATTGAAACAAATTAATATACAATTGGTTTACGAACATTAGTCAATTTTATATAAAAATAATGATAAAGCAACATAATTTATTTATAGATTTGATTTCAAATAGTAAGGTTTTGTATGATACAACTTACCACTGTGTCAATAATTGTACTGAACAACACTACACAGCTAGATACATCCAGCAAACCCAGTTCTGTAAACCAAATCTATTGTTCTATCATTTTACTTCATATAATGGTCTTATAATGGTCTTGAAACATTGTCATATTCTGGATTAGTATTTCGATTTCAATTATATGTTTAGTCACGCAGTTAGTCCATGCACAGATGTCGAGATACAAATCCATCCAAAAATGTGATACTCTCTCTCTCTCTCTCTCTCTCTCTCTCTCACACACACACACACACAACAGTGGAGGGTGATAACCACTAAAGAATGTTTACCAAAGGGTTCCATCAGAAACACCATATACAAACAATTCATGTAAAGAGGAATGAAGTATCCAATGCTACAGCCAGTTTTACCTTCCTCTCACTTCGGAAACCATTACATCATTTGAGGAAACAGTAATATCGTGCCCTTGCATGACTAAATCCACATCTGTGGAGCTCATTGATGTAAGATCCGGTTGTCTTGGCTGAGGAAGACTCACATTTTCACTCTCCAACATGAGCACTACACAGATGCCATTGTTGGTCTATGCAACGCAGATATCTGCACACACAACATTGCGACATGTATGCATTGCAATGCTTTCTTTGTACAACCTGATTCCATGATAGCTGGATCAATCAAATCCTCTGTTTTCCCTTCCTTCCATAGATTCCATGCCTGAGATGTTTGGATTTAAGGAAATAGTATAAGTAAGAAATCTTTTGCATGTGCAAAAAATGATGGAGAACATTAAGTGCCAATGACCATAGTTTCTAACCAGAATACTAGTCTAGGCAAGGGAAGGGAACGAAAGAAAGATGTGGGACTTACATATCGATTATGGTTTGAACATTCAGAAGAGCGGAAACTATTGTTCCTCTGGCCCCTTACTTTTTCTAGTAGTAATACCCCAAAGCTATAGACATCAGACTTCACAGAAAATAAACCTTCCATAGCATATTCCGGAGACATATAACCACTATATTATATCAATCAATGGAGGAGTCTTGATTAGAAGGTTGTTAATGTCGATAGTAAAAAGTTAGTGTACCATAAATTGATGAGTAAAGTAGCTCTTACTATGTGCCAACAACACGATTTGTATTTGCTTCTGGTTCCCTCCAAATATTCTTGCCATTCCAAAGTCTGATATTTTTGGGTTCATCTCCTCATCCAACAAAATATTGCTAACTTTCAAATCTCGATGAATTATTCGAAGTCTCGAGTCCCGATGTAGATAAAGCAGGCCTCGTGCAATCCCTTCAATAATCTCAAGTCGAGTTCTCCTGTCTAGTTCTGCTTTCTTGGCGGGGTCTGCCATTAGAAATATATCGCAATAAGGAAAACATTAGTGTATATCATTGTCAAAAGTTGCAATTAGCGTAAGCATATACTAGAAGGTGAACTGATCCTCACCAAAAAGAAACGAGTCCAAGCTTTTGTTGGGCATGCATTCATAAATCAGTAACTTTTCTTCCCCTTCAATGCAACATCCAAGCAATCTAACCAGATTTCTGTGTTGTAACTTTGCAATTAGTATCAACTCATTTTTAAATTCCTCTACCCCTTGTCCAGACAACTTTGAGAGCCTCTTTACAGCTATTTCTTGTCCGCCTGGAAGAATCCCCTGGAAACGAAAATACAGCAGTCATTCCATATGTTTTCCAACACAACTTTAGTTTTCTGCAACATGTTCTACAGATGATTTTACCTTGTATACAGGGCCAAAGCCTCCTTGTCCAAGCTTGTTTTTATTTGGAAAGTTCTCGGTGGCAACTTCTAATGAACGGAAGGTGAATAATGGCAATGGACGTTGTTTTCTTTCAGTTGGAAGTTCATCTTCAGTTGCGCAACTTATGGAAAATTCTTGGCTTATGCCCACTTCAGTTATGTGAGATTTTTTTTCTTTCCATCGGGAAGCTGATAATTCTATTGATATAACAAACTTAATGAGTAATGAGTAATCTAAAAACTTTGGGGGAATTGTAATTGATATGCGTCCTACATGATATCAATTCGACGAGAAAGAATTACAGATTAATTGTTCGTGGTGTTCGTGAGTTCGTAGGTGTTCGTGAGTTCGAAGCACAAGCCGAAAGTCTTCCGCTTCGCTCTAGGGTACGAATTCGCACGAGGTAATCCGTGATACCCTATTATTATATAGTGAATTTGTTCCCTTCATTGGTATCAGAGCCGTTATGCTTGTTGCTCGTATTGTTATGCCATGAATCGTATGTTTTTTTGTTTTGGGTTTGTTTAAATTGTTTGCCTAAAAACAGAACAACTGGGTTTGTCGATTTCGTTATCAAAACATTGTTTGTTTTGGGAAAATTTTATATGTGCATGTAGCTTATGCTGAGGAGAATAACATATTAAATTTTCATCGAATTTCGTTGGGTAAAACTCAAGATATTGCAAACCCTAGTTTTATTGAAACATGGTTTTTCCGAAACTTTCCATGCGTTTTTGAACAAGTTATAATCAGTAAAACTGTGATTTTATGATGCATAATTGTTCTACTCCGCGAGGGCTCTCCAACGATATATTATATGCCTAATTTGGACTTAAATTGAGCGTTCTAGAGCCTCGAAAAGTTGACGTCACGAAACACGTTCGCGGTTCCAAGGTTAGGGACGATGACAGTAACCACAGATAACCACCACTCTCGGCCTTGGAAATTGAGTCTCACGTGGCTCCTGTTTGTGCTATTTGAGTGCACGGTTGTGACTTAGAGACTAAGACGAGTCAACTGCCCCCAACCCCGTCGCCAACGGACATCGGGAAGGTGGCGCGTGGCCCACACGCGCCACCAACAGTACGTGAAATACCAACGCGGTCAACCGGTTAGCCTTGGTCAACAGTCAATGATGATATGGCTGCCACGTCAGTAGGTGGGCCCCAGCTTGGTTAAGTCAGCCACCACGTCAGCAATGACGTGGCAGTACACGTCAACGCCACGTAGCACCACGTCATCCACAGCCGCACAGTCAGCGCATGTGTGGCGCAGCCGACTTGCCCAATCGCATAGGTGGCGTGTGGGGCACGTGCAGTGGCTTCTGACTACCGGATTTTGACACCTTCGGCGCGTCTAGACTAATTTGGGCCTTCTAAGTTCAATGGTGTCCTCTGTTTTGCAAAATTCTGACTGAAAATATGTGTTTTTTTAATTTTTTTAGTGTATAAAAACATAATTTTTTTAATTATTAAAAATACAAAATAAATTTCCAGTAATGTTTTCTGAACCCCAGAGGCTATGTATTGGACTAGGGTACTGTTTTGTGAATTTTAAAATTTTTTGGAAAATTTTAATTATTTTTCTCTGTTTTTAAAGTCATCTTTGGCATATAAAATTGTTGTTTTGGGCTATAAAATTAATATTGGGACTACACGAGACCCAATAATATTATTTTCAGTAGTGAAAATATTTTTGTACATGTTGTGTACATAGATAGATTTGTTCTGTCTTATTTCTTTTGTTCAAAGTATTAAATTGTGAATAGTTTTACATTGTGCATACTTTGGTTGTGATTACGAGCCTCGCGGATTTTTCCTCCTTATTTGTATAATGTGATAATATTCTTAATTAATTTTTGGAACAAAAGTGAATCGAAATGTATGCTAAAATGTCTATATTTACAACCATATTGTAGTGAAATGGCTTCAAAGAGTGTAACCGCTGACTTGAACAAGGTTGAGATGTCAAAAACTATAGTATTTGGCAAAGGAAAATCACTTACTTGCTAAACGAGCAGGAGGTTCTTGAGAACCTTGATACTGTGATGACTGAACCAGAAATGGGTAATTCTACCATAGCCCAACATCGTTTTAACGTGCAGAATTACTAGTTGTGGTTAAAAAAAGATCGATGTGCACGCTTTACCATGTTGAGTAGCATGCATAATGATCTTATTGGGCAGTTTGAAACTTGCCCAACTGCTAAGGATATGTGGGACCAGATAAGGACTGCTTTTGGGAACACATCCGCTACAGGGTTGAGAACCCTAACTTAGAAGTTTGAAAGCTATAAGATTGACTAAAAACGATCCATCCCAGATCAACTTCGTCAAATGTCGGGTATGATTCATGAGCTTAAGGCTGCTGGTAGTATCTTATCTGATGAACAACAAGTTCAAGCAGTGATTCGTTCGCTGCCTAATTCTTGGAGTAAGTTGAGGAAGATTCTGACTCATACAGACTCTATTCAGACTTTTATGGATGTGTGCCGTCATGTTGAGCTTAAAGCCGAGCGCCATGATGCGAGTCGCGCAATGGGTGGTGACTTATGACCTTGCTCTTGTTTCCCTTGAGGGTTCGCGCAAGAAAAATGGGCAGCGAAAGAAACAAGCTAAAGGAAAGCAAGCTCAAAATCTGGGACCTAATGGTGGCAAGATCGCTAAGCGCCGTAGAGGCAAAAAGAATATGTCTAAGAAAAAGTGCTTCAACTGTGGTACCTTGGGTCATTTTGCTCGGACTTGTCCTGAGCCCAAGAAAGTATCTATAAATCCTAAATCTCCTCAAATTTATGTTTGCTCTCATGTTTTATTATCTGACTCTCTCCCTGTGTGGATTGTAGACTCAGGCTCCACAAAACATGTGACGAGGGATCGAGAAGGGTTTGTAGATTATCGAAAGGTTCTTGCTGGTACAAGAAGTATTTTCATGGGAAACAGTTCTACTGTGGAAGTCGAAGGGGTTGGTTCATATCAACTTCTTTTGCGGAACGGACGCATTCTGATTCTTGATGAAGTGCTTTATGCGCCTGGAATTCGACATAATCTATTATCTGTAGTACAATTGCTAGAATTAAGATATTCTTTTAATTTTAGTGGTAGCCACATGGATATTTGTTTTGATGATGAGGTTTTGGGACATGGTTTTTTGTCAGATAATTTCTTTAAATTGGATTTGTTAGATTCTTTTAATTCTTCTATTAATTCTTCTTCTTATGGGGCTTATGATGATTCTAATCCTGAGTTATGGCATGCTAGACTTGGACATATTGGAAAAGATAGGATGACTAGATTGGCTAGAGAAGGCCTATTGGGGCCTCTCACTAGAGTCAACCTACCTATTTGTGAACCTTGTTTGGCAGGAAAAGCTTGTCGAAAGCCTTTTGGTAAGGCAAAAAGGGCCACACAACCGTTGGAGTTAGTCCATTCAGATACTTGCTGACCTATGAATGTTAAGGCAGGACATGGTGCCTCCTATTTTCTTACTTTTATTGATGATTATACGCGTTATGGTTATGTTTACCTTATTTCTCACCGCTATGAAGCTCTTACTTGTTTTGAGCGTTTCTTAGCTGAGGTTAAGAATCAAAAGGATAAAAGCCTAAAAACTTTTAGAACAGACCGGGGCCGCGAGTATCTATCTGATCAATTTAAAGAATTGTGTGAGAAAAAGGGAATAAAAAGGCAATTAACAATTCCTGGCACTCCGCAACAAAATGGTGTTGCAGAAAGAAGGAATCGTACACTGTTAGAGATGATTAAGTCGATGATGGCACAAGACAATCTCCCCATTTCATTTTGGGGGGATGCGCTAATGACTGCCGCATATATACTTAACCGAGTGCCTTCTAAGTCAGTTTCTACAACTCCTTATGAATTGTGGAAAGGTGAGAAGCCTAACTTAGGGCATCTTCACCCTTGGGGTTGTACAGGTTATGTCCATAGTACATCAAATAAGTTTGGAAAACTAGGACCAAGAGAAAACAAGTGTGTTTTCATAAGGTATTCAAATACCTCGAAAGGCTATGTTATGTATGGTGGAAAATTAACCTGAAGTAGGAATGACTGAAACAGAGTCGCGCGATATTGATTTCATTGAGAATGATTTCCCTCAGATAGGTAAAGTTAGAAAAGACTTTGAACTTTTTAAAATGGAAGAAGAACATTTGACGTCTCTTGGCGAAGGTGGGGAATTGCCTCAACCTGATCCTATGGTACAACATGAGGTTGAGTCTATGGTCACTAATGAGAGTCAAGAAGATCTTCATCCTAGTGGGAGTATGGATTCTAGTGGGATTCCTGTACTAGAACGAAGAAGTAAACGTGGGAATATACCTCGTCGTCGATTCGCGATCGAAGGGAAATCTTTCTTATGTGCTGATTCTGATTCTAGTGAGCCTAATTCGTTCAAACAAGCTCTTTCTTTACCTACTAATAATGAATGGATAACTGCAATGGAAGACGAAATTTCCTCTATGAAGAAGAATCAAGTTTGGGAGTTAATTGATCTCCCACAAGGTCGCAAGACTATTAGAAATAAATGGGTTTTCAAATCAAGCGAAAAGCGGATGGATCAATTGATAAGTATAAGGCACGTCTGGTGGCGAAAGGCTATACCCAAAGAGAGGGTTTAGACTATGAGGAAACATTTTCCCCAGTGGTGAGATTTTCCTCCGTTCGTCTCATCCTAGCGATAGTAGCGCATATGGATCTAGAACTTTTTCAGATGGATGTTAAAACTGCATTTCTCAATAGAGAACTAGATGAAGAGATCTATATGACTCAACCAGAGGGTTTTGAAGTCAAGGGACAAGAGCACAAAGTGTGCCGACTCAAACGTTCCATCTAAGGTCTCAAATAGTCATCTAGACAATGGTATATTCGTTTCCACCAAACAATAACCTCAATTGACTTTGTGATGATTGTGGAGGACCATTGTGTGTGTTAAACGATCCAAGAAAAAGATCTTGATCTTATCATTATATATTGATGATATCCTACTTGCTGAAAATGACATGGAGATGATAAATGCCACTAAAGAGTGGTTGTCTGCTCATTTCGATATGAAAGACTTGGGTGAAGAAAATTATGTGCTTGGAGTAAAAGTCGTTAGGGATCGCTCTAAAAGGTTTCTTGGTTTTTCTCAAGAGACTTACATTAAGAAAATTATAGAACGATTCGACATGACTAACTCAAAACCCATTGTCACTCCAATAGAAAAAGGATGTGTCCTTAGTACAACCCAATGCCCAAAGAATGAAGAAGAAAAGAAGAGGATGGCTACAACTCCATATGCAAATGTGGTAGGGAGCTTGATGTACATTATGGTGTGTACTCGGCCTGACCTATGTTTTGCATTTGGGATGTTAAGTCGATTGCAAAGTAATCCTGGACCCACATACTGGGTAGCAGTGAAAAGAGTTCTACGTTATTTGGTAGGAACCACAAATTTAGCCCTTTGTTATCAAGGTGGGGATTTGAGCTTGAAAGGTTTCACTGACGCGGATTGGGCGGGAGATGTAGATGAGCGCAAATCTACTTCAGGTTACACTTTCCTCCTTGGTGGTGGAGCTATCTCTTAGAGTAGCAAATAACAGGAAAGTACCTCCCTATCCACAATGGAATCAAAATACATAGCTTGCTTGTCTGCGGTTCAAGAAGCTGTATGGTTGAGGAGGTTTCATCAACATCTTGATGTTACACCTAATGTGGATCGTCCTGTAGTCATTGGTTGTGATAGCATGACAGCTTTGGGATATGCTAAGGATCTGACGTAGCGGAAGCCTTAAAAACAAAGTAACGATAGTATCAATGCTATTGAGATCGCGCACGACTACCAGCAATTGATCTTCCAAATTCTGTTGAGGTCTAAAACCTACCACGATTTAGGCATCAATTCTCGTTGATTCAAAGGAATACCGAAAACTGGAATAAAGACAATCAATTCTCATAAAATTCAAAGCTAAATTCGGAATTACATTGGAGCCTATATTTATAGGACTTATAAAGCTTGAGAAACAAGTTAAAACTTCCTACAAACTAGCCTAACCTATATAGTAACCTAATAGGACTTAAATATATCAATTAAATGACTAAATCTACTTCTAAATATAAAAATACTACCCTATAAATTATAATTCCAAAAATTACAATATAATTAAAAATAACTAGATATAATAAAATATATCTTAATAACTTGATCCTGCATCATTCTCCTCGGCTTCAAAAAAATTCGTCCTCGAATTTGAAGTAGGGCAGAAAGAGTACGTTTGATGCTTGTCCTCCCACTTGGCCTTGACACTAGAATCTGTTAAATTTCGTATCCATGTCTAGTTCTAAACTTGCCAACTTGGGTGACGATATCCATCCAATCAGTCCAATGGATCTTTATAAAGTCGTGGAGTAAAAGCTTGTTAATGAAACATGAAGAAGATGTTTGTGGAGGGGGAAGATCAAATGGATCTGTGTAATGAGTATTGATTCTATAATCAACCATCAATTATTCATCATAAACTGGCGGTTTACTCCAATCGACAATGGGTTGAGGAGTGTTGGATTGAGATTTAGAAAAGGGCCAGAAAAAATCAATTAATGCAATTGACATGATATGGAAGTGATGAAGATAAACAAAAAAAAAAAAAAAAAGGAAAAAGGGTAAAACGATACCAAGTTTCGGCTCGATACCAACTGACGTAGCGGAAGCCTTAAAAACAAAGTAACGATAGTATCAATGCTGTTGAGATCGCGCACGACTACGAGCGATTGATCTTCCAAATCCTATTGAGGTCTAAAACCTACAACGATTTAGGAATTCTCGTTGATTCAAAGGAATACCGAAAACTAGAATAAAGACAATCAATTCTCATAAAATTCAAAGCTAAATTCAGAATTACATTGGAGCCTATATTTATAGGACTTATAAAGCTTGAGAAACAAGTTAAAACTTCCTACAAACTAGCCTAACCTATATAGTAACCTAATAGGACTTAAATACATCAATTAAATGACTAAATCTACTTCTAAATATAAAAATACTACCCTATAAATTATAATTCCAAAAATTACAATATAATTAAAAATAACTAGATATAATAAAATATATCTTAATACCAATTTAACTTAATCCTGCATCAGGATCCCAAGTACCATGGGAGGACGAAACACATTGAGATCAAGTATCATTTCACAAGAGACATGGTTGCAGAAAGAAAAGTTGTTCTAAAATATGTTCCTACTAGAAGTATGTTGGCTGATCCTATGACAAAACCTCTAGCTAGAGAGATCTTTTAAGATCACATGTTGGGTCTAGGGCTTCGTAGGATATGACTTGTTATTTCTGAGAACACTTTTAATTTGTTGACATTGTTATCTTCATTATCGATTGAATACATTGTAGTTTTATTTCACTCATATTATTTGTTAATTGGATGTTTTATAAAATTGCGTAGCATACATTTTGGTTAAAAAGATGTCATGGACATTGAATTGGCCCTCTCACACGGGTAATTCACCTTGTCGCCATGCGGGTGAACAAGTTGAGATAATTAATCTTTGGCACCTACAAAGGGGGGGTACGCAAATGACGTTATGATATATCACATTGGTACACGGCTAAGATGAGACCTATTTTTCATGGGTCGACCTAATATATCCCAAGAAAAGTCCGAATGTGAGATCTTAAAAGAGGCACTAGGAAAGTGACTGCTTTTGAAGACTCAGGTTAGACGCCAGAAGGGCGACTAGACTAAGATTCGTACGGCGTTAGAGTATGACATGCCTACTTTGTGTGGGAGTTCCGCCGTAGCATACACATCATACTATATGTGACTATGAGCGACCATAAAAAGTGATTGAATGATCCCTGCTTCATCACTGTGTGAGTTCCAATGATCACTTTGTGATCATACTTATGCCCTATGTGACTTAGAACTATGTTATGAACTTGGACGTTAATGTTGCTACTTTGGCATGCCGACCAATGGGCTATGCACATACAGCCCCACGGAGCATCGCTGGGAAAGCAGTTAACTAAAGGTGATTAGCATGAGGGTCTAAGGAAGATAATATAGTATACATCTGTGTTTTGTGTCTCAATGCCCGGGCAATCATATTGAACATACGGTTCAAAGATTGATCTTGAGCACACAAACATATTATGGTTTAAGCACCGCGATCGAGGGATTAAGGATGCTTGAATTGGTGTATATATACGATCTGGGGCATAGACGAGGTCTTTACTAACAAGGAAGTTCTATGCTGGTCGGTGGTGATTTGGTATAGCGCTCCTACCCTTTATCTTTCTCGTCAGGTCGCACGCCTCACTTCCAGTATGAAGAGATAGTGTTTAACGGGTTTTGATGATGTTATGTAGTGAGAGAGGTGAGCCCATATGTGCGAGTGGGAGATGTTAGGAAACGGGCATGTGGCCTGATTCAACGTATCCGCCCATAAAGGCTCATAGAGTCCTAGTTATATTATGATTAGTAAGTAGTATCTTAATCCAACGAGATTTGGGATTGACTTTACCTATCCTACAAGGAATATGTTTCTTGTAGGAATAATATAATTAAATAGGGCAAGCCACCAAAGGGAAAAATACACTACACGAGTTGTGCAATATTTTTCCTCTCTCTAAAAATTACATCTCACCAAAATACTCTCTCTACGTCTAACCATCGAGAGACTTGGATTTGTGGCGTGAAATTGTAATTGATATTCGTCCTACGTGATATCAATTCGACGAGAAAGAATTGCAGATTAATTGTTCGTGGTGTTCGTGAGTTCGTAGCACAAGCCGAAAGTCTTCCGCTTCACTCTAGGATACGAATTCGCACGAGGTAATCCGTGATACCCTATTATTGTATAGTGAATTCGTTCCCTTCAAGAGGTAAAAGATAGATTTTACATTACCTAATTCAGAGTTTGCCAGACGTATATAAAGGTTTTCTCCACCTTCTTGAAACTGCTGAACATCAATCAAATCACCACTCCAAGTCATGCAGCCGATTCCAGCTACAAATGCATATGAGTTACATGAACAATTCCTTAAGCATTCCCTTTCACACTGATCCCCCGTGTTTGCCAAAACTGAATCAGCATAATCAGGCAACTTAACTCTCCTCACTTCTAAGAAGCCATCAGTTACATTACCATTTGCGTCACACTGCAATGGGGTTCTCCTATGGCAACCACCAGACCAGTTTCCTCTATTCCATTGATCTATAGAATTGGGTGCAAACCCTTCCAAACAAGAACATAGGGGAGAATCCCTCATGCTACAAATTCCGAAATTCCCACACTTACTATACTTTCCACATTCATCAGATGGCTGTGTCAACGCTACATTCCATTGCGCCCGACGTTCATCCCGAATTAACTGCTCCAGACCTCCATCCCACCGCATCCTAAAATTCCTTAGACTGGAAGCATTCACATTCTGAAATGTGAAATACATGTTTCCTTCTCGTTCTGTAGTTATCCTAAAGCCATAAAAAAGGAGGGAACTCATGCTAGGAACACCGATAAATATTACTCGATTCCAGTGCCCACTTCTCCAAAGCCGTTGCGGTTCCATGTTACTATCTGTAGCGATGCCCGAGGATCCATCCCCATTGAGAAATTCCCAATTGATGGATCACTGGCACTTTTCCATGAAAAAAAAGGAATGATTCTCTCCCTCTAAAGCATTCATATGGAGTCTCATCTCAGATAAGAGAGTATCTGTAGGATGTTCATAGCTCTGCCACAAGGCATTGCTATCATCACTAATACTATCGCCAGTGTAAAGAATCAGATTCCCATTATCGAGAAGAACTGCAGTTAAATTTGTACTTGATGACCTCAATGAACTGTTGGTGGACCAAACCACAGCATTTCCATCAGAAACAATGAGTGTACCATTGTTTCCAATAGTCAGAACACTGGAATTGCCAGAAACAGGATTCTCTCTATTTGCTACCCGTACAACAGTCTGTATTGAAACTCCAAAATACCATATTCCAACATACCGAGAAGTTGAATTCTGGGGGCTGAAAAACCCAAGCTCAAAAACCCTACCGGCAGAGATAACAGTTTGGCCATCTCTTATAAACTGGCCTTGGGTAATCGCATTGTTGGTTGTTTGTGAAAACACAAGAAGTGTATGCAGGATCAAGATGAGTGAGAAGAGAGAAAAATTCGTTAGGCTTTTGTGATCAAAACCCATTTTTAGAATATCTGAACCAGATTGCAGAAACTGATTTAGAAAGAAAAAAGAAATTGAAACCTCTTAAAAGAAGCGTCCACAGTATAAGTAAGCTAAGTTCAAGGAAGGATGCTTGGCCTAACATAAACTTTGAAGACTTTCAATGGTAACTCAATGTCTACAAATATGAGCCTTAAAACCATTAGACTTCCCCAAATTAGTAATAAGAGGTTGATGAAAACCAGATTGTATACCTAACTTGCACAATTGAATTTTAAAAAGACAGAAGATACATATTATTTGCAGTACTCTAATAGACAAAATGATAACAGTTTCATAAACTATCGATGAGGGGCTAACATGTGCCCTAAGGTACATTTTAAAGATTTACTAGTTAAGTGCACGTGCGTTGCACGTGTTGTTAATAATTTTCTTAAAGTATTTTGTTAGTTGCTTCATATTTTTGTTTACTTTTAATTGTTGAGTTCTTTTTGTGTTTTCATCTTTTACAGTGTTATTAAACTTATAAATTTTGGGCCAAAATACGAAAAATTCCCCAAAGTATACACCAAATCCCAAAGTCTCCCCAGCCTACGATTTGACCTATAACCCAATCTGATGTAGCCAATTTTCCCAGTTAGCCCCTAGCCATAATGACCGTTAGAAAGTTAACGATTTTCATCATGTGTCTTGCACGTGGCAGGGGCAATTAGGTCATTTTCTCATATATACAGAACAACACTAAATAAAGGGGGTCAAAGACTCAAAGTGTCAAATCTTTCTTTAAGAGGACTGAAGGAGAGATCTAATAAATCTTGTCCGGGTGGTTTGCTAACAGATGAACTCGAATATTCTAAGCTATCCTCATTTAAACTGCACAATGAATCGATAATTTCAAACGAAAAAACAGTAGCACTACTTCGCGGGTGTTCAATTTTTTCCCCCTTCGCACCTTCAATCTTCTTTATCGACTTCCTTATTTCATTCGAGTTCCGGTATATTGAACCCCTCCTTTGCACTTCATTACTTTCCAACCTTGATGGAACAGCTCGACAGGAAGCACTACGATACCGATGAAAACTAAGCTCAGTGAAATCCTTGTTGACATTCAATTCCTCATTTCCACATCTGGATTTCCCTTTTACCTTTCCTTTTTCTGCTTTTGAATGCCGAGGAGATAAAATAATGGTTTTAGGACTTCTATCAACTACACAATACTTATCAAATTCCAGCTCCATGTCTACACCCATTTATAGATATGCAATCTACAAGACATAAGACAATTCAGAAATAGATCACAGCCCATAGACCAAGTAATCAATAATTTAGAAAACAAATGTAATTCTAATTCATGAAATCAAACCAAGAAATCCACTCAAATAACCAGTAAGATTACTAAATCCTTTTGCACTGGGCAAAACCCTCGAAGTCGTTTGGAACGTTTTGCAAGGGGGTCTCCGATTGGCCAATTTTTTTTGCCAATCTCTTTCTCACTGGGGCCTTCTTCAACATCGATTGCATTGCCGCTTCTCTTAGAAGGATTTGAGACATTGGAACAGGGTCTTCATTGCTTGGGACCACCGCATTAATGACGAATGAACAACAGGGGTCACTTGGCTAGGTGGACTGGCTTCGGATGTCGTTTCATTTTGAACAACATTGGGTGGAGAAGATAGAGTGTTTGCCGCTGAAGAGGATGATTGAGAAGCCATGGTTGTCAGAGTACAGATGGAAGAAGGGAAATTAGGGTTTAATTTAAGCAAATAAGTAATTCTTTCGACACTTTGACCCCCTTTAGTTAGTGTTCTGTATATATGACGAAAAGACCTAACTGCCCTCCCTCATGCAAGGCACGTGATTGATTCTCGTTACTTTTCTAACGCCGGTCACGGCTATGGGGCAAACTGAGAAATATGGCAATGTCAAGTATGACTATGGGGCAAATTGTAGGTTAGGGGGGACTTTGGGATTTGGTGTATACTTTGGGGGGGTTTCGTATTTTGGTCTAAACTGTATTGGTGTGTGTTTAGCTATTTTTTAATACTTTTTTTTTCTTTCATTTTGAATATATATTTTTTCATTGTATAACAACTTATCCTACACCTTTGTCTTTTTCATTGATTATTTTTGTAATCCTTTTTTTTAGTTAGTTTTTTTTTTAAGAAATCATACGTTGGCTCGCTTATTTTTTGTTCCCAAAAAAATATTTGTATCATATGAATATTTAATTTATTTTTATTAAAACTATAATACTTATTTTTATGTAATCAAAATTAGTTAATAACCATCCTAAAAAAAATGAAAAATCAATACAATAAAGTTCTTATATACGAAAAAAAAACTACATATATTTCTAAAAATTGTCTTTTACGAGACTTTAAAGCATATATATAACACACGACAAATAATGAAATTATATATATATATATGTGTGTGTGTGTGTGTGTGCGTGTTTAAATTTTCCACTGGTATTAAATTAATGAAATTAATTTCATTTGCACCAGGTGCCTTTTTTTTTTCACTTGGATACCTTTTCAATTTGTACCACATTACAAACTTTAATTTGTAACTCTTTTTAGTTTTAAGGCCAAATGAAAATTAGCCCCCAATGTAACCACCAAATTCCACTTTACACCCCATATCGAAATTTATGTCAAAGTCATATATCATTTAACATTTTGTCATACTTTGCCCAACTTTGCCCCTATGTGTGACGGATGTTACAAATTTGACGTTAAGTTGACACCTGAGAATCACGTGAGGGGCATTTTGAACATTTGGATCAGGGTACAAAGTGATTTGGTGCATTATTTTTTAAATAAAACTCTCTTTCTTTCATTTCAAATGAAAAAAAAAAGTTTTAAATAATGAAAAAACAAATTAGAATTTGTGCCTATAATTTCCTATTTCACTTTTTCATTTTTTTTTCCCTTCTTTCTCCTTTAATCAAAGTTATGTCATATTTATTTGGCAAAAATACGAAAACCCCCCAAAGTATACGTCAAATCTCAAAGTCCCCCCCAACCTAAGGTTTGCTCCTTAACCCCATCTGATGTTGCCAATTTTCCCAGTTAGTCCCCCTGGCCGTGATGACCGTTAGAAAGTTAACGTTTTTCATCTGTGTCTTGCATGTGTGGAGGCAATTAGGTCATTTCTATTTAATAAACAGAACAACACTAAATAAAGGGAGTCAAAGTGTAATTTTAAAAAATAAAAATACTTATTTTCTCATTTCCATCCCCTACTTTTCTCTTTCTTCTACCCGATTTGCACAATTGACCTCCAAGCTCCATCAATGGCGATGGAGGAAGCCATAAACCAAATAGTCTCCGAGCTCAAAACCAACCAAACCCTTTTCAACGACCAATCCCAATCCCCCATTTCAAAACAATCTCTATTAGCCCTCCAATCCCTCATTGACTACACTCTCAACAAGAACGATCAAATCGAAATCGAAAACCTCTCCGATAGTTATCGGCGAAGAATCTCTCTATATCCTCCCTCGTTTCTCGATTGCCGCCGCAATGGACTCCGGTCCCACCGATCTATCTCTTCTCGCCACCAAAGTCTACCTCTCTCTATTCTTATCCCCGAATTGTCCGATTTTCTCTCTCTTCACTCCCGTGGCCTTTCTCTCTCTCCTCCGATCTATTCGCCGGGCTTTCAAGAATCCAAATCCAGGTAATGGGTCTGCTAGAGAGATAGAATTGTGGATTGGAAAAAAAACAACAGTGTCATTGGTTTAGCTCCAAATTTTCATTTTATGATCAAAATCAGTGCAACCGCTGTTGTCCAATGTTGTCGCGGTGGTGGTAGTGTCTTCCCATTAGGATTACGATTTAGGGAAGAAAAACGGTGAAAGCTTTGAGAATTTGGGAATTTTTTAGAACAAAACCCTAATTTACAGATTGAGGAAGAAAGAGAAACCTAATTTACAAATGGTGAAAGCTTTAATTGTTTTTATTTTTGGTACTTTGACACTTTGCACTCCTTTAATTAGTGTTTGTTTTACATATATGGTAAAAGACCCAATCGCCCCCCTCGTGCAAGGAACGTGATGCAAAAACGTTAATTTTCTAACGTTGTGGACGCCAGGGGGCTAACTGGGAAAATTGGCAACATCAGATGGGGTTATGGAACAAACCTCAGGTTGGGGGGACTTTGGGATTGGGTGTATACTTTGGGGGTTTTTCGTATTTTGGCCAATTTTTTTCTTTTTAATCTTTCCTCATGTCTGGTTTTAATTGTCTTCTTCTTCCTGGGCACCAAAACAAAGTCACCTGGGTGCACCAAAATAAAGTCATCTAGAAACCCAACGTCGGCGTCGAGATCAACGAAATCGTACATACTCTCTTTCTCTATCTCTCTCTCTCTCTCTCACGCACACACACACACGTACACATCTCGATGTCATCTTTGAAATCGTCTATCTTCCTTTCAACCAGTAATGCAAATCTAAGTTGGACGAGGAACCCCCAAGTATACCTCGATCTCACCACTAACGTCACCACCACTACCGTCGTTGCCTCATCTGGGTTAATTTCAAACTTTAAAATAGCTTTGTCAAAATTTATGACATTAGAGTGCTTTAGAGATCAAAAAAATGATTCTAATAAGTTTTTGGAACCCAATCCAAACACCAAACCTTTGAAAACCTTGAATTCAAATTAAGCGAAATGGATATTAGATCTTGATGGGTTTCGAACGAAATCAAATTGAAAGGAATAAATTGTACAAGTCCTAATGTCGGAGTCCAAAATGGTCAACGAAGCACTTGAGACCATTGGCAATTTTTCTTAAATCTTTCTTGGAGTCTTCTCGCCATATCTAATCAATCTTGCTGGAAAGATGGTAATGAATCTAATGATTTTAATTGGCTGGGTTGACATTGGGAAAAACTCACCAATTGTTTCCGAGTTCGAGGACAACCGAGAGGAGGAGCACTATCATTGCCGGAGAAGACAGACCCCGCTAGTGTACAGTAAGATTGGCTATAAAAATGACCAAAATGATCCTCACATGTCAACTTAATGTCAAATGTGTAACGTCCGTTGCAATGGGGGCAGAATGAGACAAAATGTAATATGATGTATAACTTTGACACATTTTTAATCTAGGGTGGAAAGTGGGATTTGGTGATTACATTGGGGGGCGCTAATTTTTTTATTGGCTTAGTTTTAATTATAAGAAACTAAGGTGAGATTTGGTGAATAACTTGGGAGGAAATTTGTATTATGGCCTAATTTTTATGGGATCAAAATACGATTAGCTCTCGAAAATATCCAGTAAATCTCACCTTGCATCCCAACCTACAAAGTGTCTCACTTTTACACCCAATTTTGATTTTCATTTTTCCCTCTCCCGTCCATGTGTGTTAAAAATAGTAGGAGGGAATGACATGTGAATGTCACATGAGGATTAGTTTGTTCATTTTGTTTGGGGTGTAAAGTGGGATTCGGTTATAATTTTATCATTTAGTTAACCATTTGATATTTAAGATAATTTTTTAATTAAAAATAATAAATAACTGTTTCAGTTATTCAAAAATAATTAAAATTTGTCTCATATTTATTTTTAAAGTTAAAAGAATGCAATACTCCCTAAAATAAAATATACATTTTATTTAATTTCTTTTCTTATCCTTCACTTTCTTTCATCAACCTCATCATTCGTAGACCCACCACCATTACCACCACTACCATCAGCATCACCACCTCTACCACCTCAAATTTCAACATTAACAAAAAAATTAATTTTTGATTTGATTTTATTAATTTTTTTCTTATTCCTTACTCTTTCCTTCGAATTAACCCATATAAAAAATCCATCATTTATAGACACACCACCACCACAACATTAAATTTCATTATTATAAAGCCAAATTCAATTATTTGAATCTTAAAATTTGAAGGTTTAAACCCAAACCCATATGAAGATTTGAAAATTTGGAGATCTAACAATACCGTATTTGACCTAAACCACCACTATCATCCTTACAATCACCACGACCACCACCCCTAACCACCACTATCATCCCAGCCATCACCACCACCAAGAAATGCGCTTACCTTGCCTTGCTCAAATGGAGAAATATAATCTCTTTAGCTTTTGTTTGATCACACTTCTTTCTTCGAACGTCTCTCTCTTCTTAATCGCTTTCCTCCTTCAGTGTCAGATCGCTAAGCAATGAGAGAATTTAATTTTGGGATGAGAATACTTGAATGGATTTCAGTAAGTGACAATCTCTTTCAATCAAAGAAGAGTTGCGGTAGAAGAAAAGAAAGTTGATAGCTTTGGGAGGGGAATAAAATGATTTTCTCATCTAACAAAATCGGGTCCTATGAAAAGGTGTAAGCAAGTGAAGACCAAAAGAGGCTAGGGGCTTGGAACCCTGTTATGGAAAGGAGTAAAATATTAAGATGGATTTAGGGTGTGGCGCCCATTTATTTGTGGTTGGTGGCGGTGATTTTAATAGTGGTGGTAGAATATAACTTAGCTAGAAATGAAGAGAGAAGAAGAATTTTTGTAATGAAATAAAAATAAAAATATAGTTTTATAATAATATAAATACTAAAATAGGTCAAATTGAATTAGCCTTAGATTTCACTTTGCACCTCGATCCAAATGACTAACATAACCCTCATGCGACATACACATGTCAAATTTCGTTACTATTTCTAACGCCCATAAGGTCAAGGGGCTAATTGGGACAGATGGCAACAACGTGTATTAAAGTTGGACACTTCATAGGTTGGGGTGCATAGTGGGATTTGGTGGATACATCAGGGTGAAAATCATATTTTGATATTTTTATAGTTGAACGATATCTTCTAACTTGACAAATAATTAATACTCCCTCCGTCCCTACATAATTTTTATGCTTTCCTTTTTGTTTGTCCCCAAATAATTGTCTTGTTTGAAAGTTTCCTTTTAGGACAATACTTTTACTACTTTACCCTTATTTTTCTTCCTACTTTAACTATGGGCCACATGCACATGTGCATTAAAGAAAACTACACACTATACCAATATTAATAATCAAGTCAATTATTTTTTCTTAATCCGTGTGTCATGTCAAACAAGACAATAATTTAGGGATGGAGGGAGAACTATGAAGTTATTTCATTTTTCAAGGAAGATTGGGAAGAAAGTCGTTAATATGTTTTTCTCAAATGCCAGTTTTATATAATTGCTTAAGACAGTTCTCGTGCATTAAAAGATTTTGAGTTAACTTGTACGGTGTCTACAACTCGATAAACTAACTTGCAGTGAAAAATGCGTACTCTCATTGTTGTTGGAGACTTTGCTCATGTCGTTTTCAGAATTTGTGACTCAGTGTTAGGAAGTGAAAATAATTGTTTGATTGAGAGATTTTTGAATGCTTGTTTTCAATTGACATACTGATAAGAGTGAACACATTCAAAAATAAAAAGACATTGCTCATTAAATTTTAACTCTATTTCTTTTGGGATAATTTATTTTACAATTTAGAAAAGTATGTAGATATTCATAGTAATGGTTAATTTGAATAAAATATTAATAACACATTTTTTTATTTATTTTTTAAAGGTTTTATTTCTATATTACAAAACAAAATTGCCAAATATAGCATATATATTTACTTTAACGTTATTATGTAACATAAGATTGTCTATACATTTCTGAACGTAGGAGAGCCTATTCGAAATTTCTACAACTTAACGGATAGTGAAAATCCTAAAAAGTTACTTAGTTAACTAAATAAGGATTTGTTAATACGATCTATAACTTAGGAACCAATATGATAGTCTTTAAGGTCGTTTGTAGTAGTCCAAAAATTCAAAGGAGTAAACTGAATATTTTGACTTTCTTCTCTAACAAAACGTACAAATTTATTAACTGAGTTCTCCATTTTTCTTCATCTTCTTGAAATTATAACACATTTTCTTAACACATTTCTCTTAGCTTATTCACTGGTAATTACAAAACATGTTGCCGATTTGATAAATATCTCGACACTCATCAATAAATCTATTATTATACTTATTTTCATATACTTCTAATAATGTGTGCCCAAACATATTTAAAAAAGTAAAATTATATTATTTTTTAGATTCTAATAAAACTTAGGAAACGGTATTGGATAACTTAGTAAGGGTATTTTTGTCACATTTAAAAATATTGGATAACATTTGTAAACGGTAATGACAGGAGGGGAGAATTTCACAAAAAAAAATTGACATATGAGACAAAATGAATAAAATTCAAAATGTAGGATCTAACTTAAAGTTAGGTATAAGAGGAGGGACCAAATTATTATTTAACTCTTCATGATATTGATTAGCCCATTACAAATTTACTTGTTTGACCTTAATTAATGGTGAGTGATTTATTAAATTTAGGGTTATTTTTGTCCAAATATTATTTTTTATCATGATAAATTTACTTGTTTTGTCCTTAATTAAATGGTGGGTGGTTTATTAGGTATATGACTAATTTTGTCCATCTATTAATTTGTAAGAAACATCTCACACTTTTATAGTATAGGAGATATGTAGTAAGTTTTGTTTCAAAGATCACCGACACACAAGTTTCAATGCTATTAGGGTAATCTTCGAGACAAAATATAATATTAATGGATGCTTAAAATGTGTATTAAAGGCACATGTTAGCTTTTGCCAATTATCTAAAACCCCACATAATATTTTATAGTCGTGCTAAATATGGACAACGGAGACTCAAAGACATACCAAGGTGAATAAATTTGACCAAGTTTCCTCTTACATCTGACAGCAGCCAAGGCATGGCCTCTATATTTTCGCATTATACAAAGGATTAAATTATTGACCCCATGTACCAAAAAATAAAAATAAAAATTATTGCCCCATGAAATGATCTATTTTATAATATAATGATCTATCTTACTCTCATGTAGTCGTAAGTTCAAGACTTACGAAGAAGTAATGGTTTAGGAGGAGAAGGAACCACCTCCACTATTTAACCTGCCGCTGACTGTGTATCTTAACTTCCACCATTAGCATTTTGTCCATACACAAAAAACTTGTAGAAATCATCACATGATTCAATGTAAATTCCAAATGCTTAATCCAAACAGCTTGGATGCCGTTGGTTGATATGGGACATGAAGCTGTTTGGTAGTTAGGATTAAGGCCGGATAGGATTAATAAGCCGAATTGTCGGATGTTTGGTACATAATAGACGGTCGGGACTATTAGCACGAGTTATCCGGATAAGGTCCTTATCCCCCACTAATAATACCAAGGGAGAGGGTGGTCCTCACTAAAAAAAACACGTGATTAACATTTTTAATTTCAAAATTTACCTTTTCAAACTTACCTCCTATATATAAGTAGGGATTAATAGCGAGGGCCCTAATAACACCGGAATTAATAATAATGACTATCCCCGTCTAACTACCAAACAACCCCTATGATTAATGTTTCATTGGACTAAAAAGATATGGGGTAATGAATTGAGATAATTCTGGAAAACACACACCAATCAAGTGGAGTATAATAAGCCCTGAAAACTCTTTGAATTGGAAAAGTTATTTTAGCATATTCAAAGATTCTTTAGAAGACCACAGCCAAGTCAAAAAAAGTAAATTGATCAGTGCCATTCCAATATACAAAATCATGCTAGAGTATTTTCGTGTTCCTCCCATTTGGTCATTTTAATTAACGTAATTTAAATCGGTATCTTAACTTAGTTATGAAACATATGACGGTGAAAGTTCGAATAACGTGCAACAATTTTTTTCGTTAAAATGAGTCAACAGCAGGGACATAATAAAAAGAAAGAGCAGCCTTCTATATGCAAGGACAAATAAGTAAGATTAAATTTTTTTGATATTTGGCTGTTGTATGGTTTGCGTAATTGTGGATGGATTCTTAGATAAGATGAGGGAATGCAGTTGAATGATAATAGCAAAAATTTCTCACTAGAATGAGAGTAAAGACTGAGGGAAGCTCCAGTAGAGGCTTTCTGGATTTTACCTTGCCTAGGACTGCTTTAACCACACACAGACGATCCATATCCTATTGTCTTTGTGGATATTGCCATATCATAGTATCAGTGTGCCAATATTTGTGCTGGAGAGAAAAAAAAAAAAAAAAAAAAAAGTAGATTGACGATCTTGAGACATGTTAGCATTATCAACAGACAAAAGTGGAAGGTGATAACGACTAAAGAATATTTACCAAAGGGTTCCATCACTTCTTTACACATTCTATTCCATATATGTTGATGGCTAGATAAAATACAATGTCTCAAATGATTTGGACATCAGAAGCACCATATACAAACAATACAGTTAAACAAGAATGAAGTATCCAATGCTACACCAGCTTTACCTTCCTCTCACTTCGGAAACCGTTACATCATTTGAGGATACAGTAGTATCGTCCCCTTCCATGACTAAATCCAGTTCTGCGGAGCTCATTGATGTAAGATCCGGTTGTCTTGGTTGAGGAAGACTCGTATTTTCACTCTCCAACATAAGCACTACAGATGCCATTGTTGGTCTATGCAATGCAGATATCTGCACACACAACATTGCGACATGTATGCATTGCAATGCTTTCTTTGTACAGCCTGATTCTGTGATAGCTGGATCAATCAAATCCTCTGTTTTCCCTTCCTTCCATAGATTCCATGCCTGAGATGTTTGGAATTAAGGAAATAGTATAAGTAAGAAATCTATTCCATGTGCAAAATGATGGAAAACATTAAGTGCCAATGACCATAGTTTCTAACCAGAATACTAGTCTAGGGAAGGGAATGGAACGAAAGAAAGATATGTGGGACTTACATATCGAATAAGGTTTGAACATTCAGGAGAGCGGAAACTATTGTTCCTCTGGCCGCTTACTATTTCTAGTAGTAATACACCAAAGCTATAGACATCGGACTTCACAGAAAATAAACCTTCCATTGCATATTCCGGAGACATATAGCCACTATATCATATCAATCAATGGAGGAGTCTCGATTAGAAGGCTGTTAATGTGGGTAGTAACTAGTTAGTGTACCATAAATTGATGAGTAAAGTAGCTCTTACTATGTGCCAACAACGCGATTTGTATTTGCTTCATTCTGGTTCCCTCCAAATATTCTTGCCATGCCAAAGTCTGATATTTTTGGGTTCATCTCCTCATCCAACAAAATATTGCTAACTTTCAGATCTCGATGAATTATTCGAGGTCTTGAGTCCCGATGTAGATAAAGAAGGCCTCGTGCAATCCCTTCAATAATCTCAAGTCGAGTTCTCCCGCCTAGTTGTGCTTTCTTGGCGGGGTCTGCCATTAGAAAGATCACAATAAGGAAAACATTAGTGTATCATTGTCAAAAGTTGCAATTAGCGTAAGCATATACTAGAAGGTGAAATGAATCCTCACCAAAAAGAAACGAGTCCAAGCTTTTGTTGGGCATGTATTCATAAATCAGTAAATTTTCTTCCCCTTCAATGCAACATCCAAGCAATCTAACCAGATTTCTGTGTTGTAACTTTGCAATTAGTATCAACTCATTTTTAAATTCCTCTACCCCTTGTCCAGACTGCTTTGAGAGCCTCTTTACAGCTATTTCTTGTCCTCCTGGAAGAGTCCCCTGGAAACGAAAAAACATGTCATTCCATATGCTTTCCAACTGGACTTTAATTTTCTGCAACATGCTTTACAGATGATTTTACCTTGTAAGCCTCCTTGTCCAATCTTGTTTTTGTTTGCAAAATTTTCTGTGGCAACTTCAACTGAACGGAAGGTGAATAATGGCAATGGAGATTGTTTCCTTTTAGTTGGAAGTTCATCTCTAGCTGCATAACTTGTGGAAAAATCTTGGTTTATGCCCCCTTCAGTTATGTGAGGTTTGTTTTCTTTCCGCCAGGAAGCTGATAACTCTGTTGACAAACTTAATGAGTAATGAGTAATCTAAAAGCTTTACCCCCCACTCCACCCACACACACACACACACACACGAGAGAGAGAGAGAGAGAGAGAGAGAGAGAGAGAGAGAGAGAGAGAGAGAGAGAGAGAGAATAGATTGTTGTAAACTGAATTACTGACTTACCTTTCAGTTTTCCCTTGAACCTCCACAGAAGCCATATGAATATACCAAGGCAAATTGTTCCCACTACTGCAATTATTATTGTTGCAACAGAGGGTAATCTGCTCTTACCTCCTATAAACCACAAGAAACTTGAAGTCAAGCCATATTCGCTAAAGTATGAAAATGAGTCCTTATACAATAGTTCTTAATTTAGTTTAGCTATACATTGCAAATGTTCTAAGATTTGAAATGCATTCTCTTATAGCAATATTATTGCTCAAGTATCGACTTATTGTTGTTCCCCTGTATTTAAGGGGGGTACTGATGATGAATAATTGATTCCGTCCAAAACCAATTGATTCAAAAGCAAGAGAAGGATAAGCGTAAGGCTAAAGATTGCTAAAAACAGAAGAGGAAAATGAAAACACGGATCTTAGAACAATTGTATGAAAGAGGCAAAAGATTTTACATTACCTAATTCAGAGTTTGCCAGACGTATATAAAGGTTTTCTCCACCTTCTTGAAACTGCTCAACATCAATCAAATCACCACTCCAAGTCATGCAGCCTATTCCAGCTACAAATGCGTATGAGTTACACGAACAATTCCTTAAGCATTCCCTTTCACACTGATCCCCCGTGTTCGCCAAAATTGAATTAGCGTAATCCGGCAACTTCACTCTCTTCACTTCTAAAAAGCCATCACTTACAGTACCATTTGCATCACATTGCAATGGGGTTCTCCTATGGCACCCACCAGACCAGTTTCCTCTATTCCATTGATCTATAGAATTGGGTGCAAACCCTTCCAAACAAGAACATAGGGGAGAATCCCTCATGCTACAAATTCCGAAATTCCCACACTGATTATACTTTCCACATTCATCAGATGGCTGTGTCAAGGCTACATTCCATTGGGCCCTACGTTCATCCCAAATTAACTGCTCCACAATTCCATCCCACCGCATCCTAAAACTCATTAAAGTGGAAGCATTTACTTCCTGAAATGTGAAATACATGTTTCCTTCTCGTTCTGTAGTTATCCTAAAACCATAAAAAAGGAGGGAGCTCATGCTAGGAACACCGATAAATATCAATCGATTCCAGTGCCCACTTATCCAAAGCCGTTGCGATCCATTCCATGTTACTATCTGTGGCGATGCACGAGGATCCATTCCCATCGAGAAATTCCCAATTAATGGATCACTGGAACTTTTCCAAGAAAAAAAGGAATGATTCTCTCCCTCTAAAGCATTCATACGGATTCTCATCTCAGGTAAGAAAGTATCTGTGGGATGTTCATAGCTCTGCCACAAGGCATTGCTTGTTAAGGAATCAAATATTTCTCCATCACTCACGGATAACTCTCCATCACCTTAGCAATATTCCAGATTGGTTGCCTCCTTGATTATGTCTATCTCCATTCTTTATTCCCTTGATTATGTATATCATTAGTTTATTGTGTATATCTTTAGGAAATATTATCACTCCTTGTGTATAAATATTGAAAACATTATGAATGAAAATCACTCTTTGCCAACCTCTTTATGGTATCAAAGCTTCCTGATCCTTTTTCAAAAACCACCACCTTTTTTTTTCCTGGCACCACCACCGCACCACCATTCTGCCATGGCCAACCAAACCTCTTCCACTATTCCAAACTCGGCCGAACCCACCAAACCAATCCTCTTGGTCAACTTGTCTCAGTGCAAAACACTCACCCCACTCACGTACCTTTGTTGGTCCTCCCAAGTCGAGTCGTTACTCTTTGGTCTAGATTTGTTAGGTTTCGTTGATGGCTCCCACCTTCCCCCAACCGCCACCATCAAAGTCGATGGTAAAGACACCCCTAATACGGCCCTAACCACTTGGAATAGGCAAGACCGCCTTATCCTTAGCGCCCTTTTAGGAACCTTAGACACCGCCGTCGCGCCACTAGTTTATCATGCCAAAACCTCCAACGAAGCTTGGACCACCCTCAAGAACACCTACGCCAACCCCTCTCGAGGCCATATTCTCCAACTTAAGGATCACCTAGACTCCATTACCAAGTCATCCTTGACCATAACCGAGTATATGCAGTCCTGTACGGACAAACTCGCCATTCTTGGCAAACCCATGGACACCGAAGATGTCATCACCAAAATCCTAAAGGGACTCGATTATGAAACTTATAAGCCCATCATAGACTCTGTCCGTGCCCGAGATAATCCCATCTCTTTCGAAGCCCTCCACGAGAAGCTTATTCACCACGAACTTAACCTAAAACAAAACACTACCATCCCGACCTTCCTTATGTCCGCCCATGTCGCCCACACCAACCACCACTCCTCCACCTCTCGGCCCTTCCCACATCAGCCGACTCACCCCATCCTGCCCACTCCACCACCCACTGCCCGCAACTCCTCAGCCGCACCCTTCAAAGGCAAATGCCAATATTGCCGAAACGTCGGTCACGTTATATCCCAATGTCGCCAATTTAAACGCGACTACCCTAATGTGACCTTCCCTCCTCCTTCCTTCTCCAATCGCTCACCCCGCACAAACTCGACCCAACCCCAAGCCCATACTGCCGCCGTCCCTCACCCCACTTCCTCATCATCTTGGCTCGGTGACAGCGGTGCCACCCACCACATTACCAACAATCATTCCACTCTCTCTCTCCACCATCCCTATGATGGCAGTGATGATGTCATTATCGGGGATGGGTCGTCACTTCCTATTTCAAACATAGGTTATTTTTCTATTCCTTCCTCCAATTTCGTTATTCATTTTAACAATGTCTTGCATGTTCCGTTAATTTCTCGTAACATTCTTTCTGTCTCTCAGTTTTGCAAAGATAATAATGCTTGTATTGAGTTCTCACAATCTTCCTTTCTTATCAAGGAAATCTCGACCCAATGCATTCTTATCCACGGAACAACTGATCGTGGGATCTACCTTTGGCACTCCTCATCTCCTCAAGCTTTTCTAGGCACAACGTCTCACCAATCGTGGCATCATAGACTAGGACACCCCTCCCCCCCTATCGTCTCCCATTTGAATAATAAATTTTCTTTACGTATACCGTTTACTTCTTTTTCTTCATGTAACCCATGCAATATTAATAAAAGCCACAAACTTCCTTTCTCCACATCTACTCTACAATCTTATGCTCCACTTGAACTTGTGTTTTCGGATGTGTGGACATCTCCCTTATACTCCTACGATAATTATAAATATTATGTAATTTTCGTAGACCACTTCACAAAATACACCTGGCTTTATCCTTTGAAAAATAAATCCGACACTTTCTCTACCTTTCATCGCTTCAAAGTAATAGTCGAAAAAATATTTTTCCCGTCCCATAATTCAATTCTTCTCCGACAATGGAGGAGAATATCTCAAACTCACACCCTCTCTTATTCAAGATGGAATTTCCCATCTTACCTCCACCCCCCCCACACACTCCCGAGCACAACGGCTTTGCCGAACGGTGTCATCGCCACCTTGTCGAAACGGGTCTCTCTCTTCTCTCTCATACAAACCTTCCCCTCACCTTTTGGACTCACGCTCTTCAAACAGCCGCCTACCTCATAAACAGGCTCCCAACTCCTACTCTTCAAAATGACTCACCTTATTTCCGCCTCTTTCAAACCTCACCAAACTACCACAAACTCCGTAGCTTTAGGTGCCTTTGCTACCCATGGCTCAAACCATACACTCCTCACAAACTCGTCCCAAAATTTACTCCTTGCATCTTTGTTGGCTATTCTTCCTCTCAAAGTGCCTACCATTGTCTAGATCCCAAAACCCAACGTCTCTACACCTCGCACCATGTCAAATTCATTGAAACCGAATTTCCATACACTTCTCTCACATCTCAACGCATCACTACTCCCTCTCTCTCTCCATCCAAATGGTGTGCTTTCTCCATTCCCATTCTCCCATCTCCTACTACCAACATCACCCCTCAAAACACCGCTGTCAACAATACCCCAAACACACCACCACAGCCCCAACCTAATGCCCAGCCGCCCACAGCCGACCCACACCCTCCTGCTTCCGCCTCTCTCTCAAACCAAACCTCCCCTCCAACACCAACTTCCCCACAACACCCTCACACCCTCCCTAACTCCTCACCACAGCCTAACCCCAACTCTGCTCCCTCGGCCGAACCCAACTTGCCCACTCCAGCCGCTGCCCCAACTCCACCAACACGCACCATCACCATACGTCTCTCCCATGGTATACGCAAACCCAATCCTAAATATGCGAACCTAGCTGCCCTTTCCTCACCTACCTCCCTCCCGACCACCACCAAACAGGCCCTCTCCACTCCCCATTGGCATGAAGCCATGCGTGATGAGTACAATGCCCTCTTACGCAACCAAACTTGGTCCTTAGTTCCTTCCCATGAAGCACCAAACATTGTCGGATGCAAATGGGTTTTTCGTATAAAATACAACCCCGATAACACCATTCACAAATACAAAGCCCGTCTCGTAGCCAAAGGGTTCCATTAACGACCCGGACTAGACTATTCCGAAACCTTTAGTCCCGTTGTCAAACCCGTCACCATTCGTCTAATCCTTTCTCTCGCTATCACCCAAGGTTGGTCCTTGCGTCAACTTGATATTAACAATGCCTTCCTTCAAGGTCATCTCTCCGAAACTGTTTTCATGTCCCAACCTCCCGGGTTCCAAGATCCTTCCAAACCCTCTCATGTGTGTCGACTCTCAAAAGCCATCTACGGTCTAAAACAAGCGCCACGTGCTTGGTACACCGCTCTCAAGCAATTTCTTCTCTCTTTCGGTTTTTGTCCCTCCATTGCGGATCCCTCCCTCTTTACTTACAACAAAAATTCCCACCGTCTCCTCCTCCTTGTCTACGTTGATGATACAGTCGTCACAGGTCCTTCCACTTCCTTTCTTGAATCGTTCATTCAATCCCTTTCGTCTCGCTTCTCTTTGAAAGACCTAGGTCCTCTTTCCTACTTTCTTGGAATTGAGATCACACCTAACACTCATGGAATTCTTCTCTCCCAGTCCAAGTACATCACCGATATTCTCAACCGCCATGACATGCAACACTCCAAACCATCTCCCAAAAACACCCATACACAATCCCACCGAATACCGAGCCATCATAGGGAGCCTTCAATATCTTTCCCTTACTCGCCCCGACATTGCCTTTCCCGTGAACAAACTTGCTCAATTTCTTCAACACCCACAAGAATCTCATTGGTCAGCTCTTAAGAGACTCCTTCGTTATCTCCACGGTACTCTTCATATGGGCATTCAAATTTACAAAAACTCCCCTTCTATTCTCCATGCTTATTGTGACGCTGACTGGGCCGGCGACAAAGATGACTTTCTCTCCACCTCCGGATTCATTGTCTACCTCGGTCGCAACCCAATTGCTTGGTCCTCTAAAAAGCAACGAGCGGTTGCTCGCTCCTCAACAGAAGCTGAATTCCGCTCCATCGCTGCAACCACAGCTGAACTTCTTTGGGTCACAAACCTACTCTCTGAACTCGGCATTACCTAGCTCCTCCACTACACCGGTCATTTTCAGTGACAACTTAGGGGCAGCCAACTACTCCGCCAACCCAATATTTCACTCACGTATGAAACATCTAGCCCTTGCTTTCCACTTTGTCCGTAAGCAAGTTCAGCTAGGCACTCTTCGGGTACAACACATCTCCGGTAATGATCAATTGGCGGACGCTCTTACAAAACCACTTTCACGAGCTCGGTTTGTTTCTCTCGTCTCCAAGATTGGACTCACCAATGGACCGTCCATCTTGCGGGGGCGTGTTAAGGAATCAAATATTTCTCCATCACTCACTCCATCACTCACGGATATCTCTCCATCACCTTAGCAATATTCCAGATTGGTTGCCTCCTTGATTATGTCTATCTCCATTCTTTATTCCCTTGATTATGTATATCATTAGTTTATTGTGTATATCTTTAGGAAATATTATCACTCCTTGTGTATAAATAGTGAAAACATTATGAATGAAAATCACTCTTTGCCAACCTCTTTATTGCTATCATCACCAGTACGATTGCCACCGTAAAGAATTAGATTCCCATTATCCCGAAGAACTGCAGTTAAGTTTGTAGTTGATGACCTCGATGAACTATTGGTGGACCAAACCACAGCATTTCCATCGGAAACAATGAGTGTACCATTGTTTCCAATACTCAGAACACCGGAATTTCCAAAAACAGGATTTTCTCTATTTGCTACCCATACAACAATCTGTATTGAAATTCTGTAATACCATATTCCAACATACCGAGAAGTTGAATTCTGGGGGCTGAAAACCCAAGCTCAAAACCCCCAGAGATAATAGTTTGGCCATCTCTTATCAACTGGCCTTGGGTAATCGTATTGTTGGTTGTTTGTGAAAACACAAGAAGAGTATGCAAGATCAAGATGAGTGAAAAGGGATGAGAATTCGTTAGGGTTTCGTAATCAAAACCCATATTTAGAATATCTGAACTGGATTGCAGAAACTGATTTAGAAAGAAAAAAGAATTTGAAACATCATAAAAGAAGTGTACACACTAATACTCCCTCCGTTTCACCCAAAGAGTCCACGTTTGAAAAGTCTACTTATTAAGTGATATATTAATATAATTGGAGTTGGTCATAATTACAAAACTACTTAAACACAACCAAAATAATTACAACACAAATGAAGGGTAAAGATAAAAGATTTTAAAAATTATAAGCATAATTTTTTTAAAAGTGGACTCTTTAAGTGAAACATCTCAAAATAGTATAGTGAACTCTTTGTCTAGAACGGAGGGAGCAGTAGCTAAGTTCAAAGAAGGAAGCTTGGTCTAACATAAACTTTGAATACTTTCAGTGGTAAATCAATGTCTACAATGATGAGCCCTAAAACCATTAGACATCCGCAAAATTACGTAATTAGAGTAGGTGAAAATCATATTGTATACCCAACTTGCATAATTGAATCATAAAATTACAAAAAGTGCATATTATTTGCAGTACTTTAATAATCAAAATGATAACAGTTTTAAAGAAGTATTACAAAATGATACTCCCTCCATTTCTAAATTATTGTCTTCCTTTCCTTTTTCGTCCATCCCAAAATAATTGTCTTGTTTGAAACTTTCCTTTTTAAACATCACTTTTACTATTTTACCCTTACTTTTTCTTCCTACTTTAATTATGGGCCACATACACATGGGCATTAAAGAAAACGAACACACTTTTTCAATACTATTCCAATATTAATAATTAAGTCAATTGAGTTTTCTTAATCCGTGTGCTGGGTCAACCCAGAAAATAATTTAGGGACGGAGGGAGTAACAGTTTTAAAGAAGTATTATGCATGCTAACATGTGTCTTAAAAATATATTTTAAATATTTATATACAGTATATTTTTTCTCAAAGATCACTTGTACATAAGTTTTGATTATATTAAAATAGTTTTCGAAGTAAAATATACTATAAATGGGTGTTTATAAGAGCACATGTTAGCTTTTTCTAATTTATAAAATAAAAATATGTTATCTAAATCTAAAACCCACGTAGTATTTTATAGTCACGCTAAATATGGACAACGGAGACTCATAGAGGTACCAAGGTCAATAAATTTGACTAAGTTGGACCAAGTTGCCTCTTACAATTGACAGCAGCCAAGGCATGGCCTCTATCATTATACGAAGGAATAAATTATTGCCCTATGTATCGAAAATAAAAGAATTTATTGCCCCTTAAAATAATCTTTTTTATAAGGGTTAATGATATCGGTAGTCTGTTGACTATGAATTTTTTTGCAATTAGCCTCTAAAAAAAATTGTATCGTAATATAGTCTCAAAAGTTTAAAATTGATACGATGTCATCCTTTTGATAAATGTCGTTAGTAAATTTTTGTTAAGTAATTCATGTGCCTCCTACGTACATTTGAGTAAGGTACAATTGGTATTTCTCTTATCCCTTGCCTTTCAAATCGAAAATCGAATTGAATAAAATAATAATAAAATAAATATAATATTATTAGTTATATAAATAATTTTTAGGGACATTTTGTAATTGTTTTGAAGTTTTAATCTTTTTTTTGGATGTTTTTTTTTAATGTTAAGATATTTAAAATTTAAATTTGACTGCATTTTTAATATTTGCTTAGTCCATTTGTACTTTTTTCTGGTTGGTTTAATTACAGTATTTATATATTTAGGGTCATTTACAATATTTAAAAAGCTTGAAAGTTTTAAACTTTAAAATTTGGTTTAACCAAAAACCAAATTCAAATTTGGTTTGATTTTTCAATTTTTTATTTGGTTTGGTTCAAATTTTGATTTTAAGATTGAAAAGAAAAAGGGTTAATGACACTACCAGTCCCTCGACTATGGTCGATTCCACCATTAGTCCCTTAATAAATTTTTTTAAAATTTTTGTCCCTTGACTATGAAAATTAGACACGGTTGGTCCTTTTGTTGGATGTCGTTAGTATTTTTTCGTTAAGTCCGTCATGTGCCCATCACATGCCTTTGGTTAAGGGTATTTATGGAATTTCACATGAAAATATATTTTCTCTCTCCTATTTCCCTCTCTCTTTTATCTCTTCCTTCAGCTATCGTCCAATTCAAAAAAGAAAAGAACATTATCAAAAACCCGATGTTGTCATTGGAGGAGGAATTGTTCCCTTCAATGCCGGGAAAGTTTAAGATCGACCGATCCCACACCATGAATCAGACGTTCCACCGCTGCTTCGCTTCCACTAGCACCATGTTCCTCTGGGCACTCTTCTTGATTGCCTTGACGGCCTCCTACCTGAGTTTCCGAGCTTCGTCGATTCCGGTAGCCGGTATTTCTCCGCTTCTGCGGCGGCCTCCAATGGGAGAAACAAGTTCGCACCTCCGCCCGATCCACCGCTCTCACGGCATATCCGTCCTTGTTACGGCGCAGGTTGTCGGTACACATGTCTCTCTGGCACTAAAGAAACGCGGAGACGGCGTCGTTGGGCTTGACAATTTTAATAGCTACTATGACCCATCCTTGAAGAAGGCCCGAAGAGCTCTCCTTGATTCCCACAACCTGTTCATCGTCGAGGGTGACATTAACGGCCGGCGTCTCTTAGCGAAGCTCTTCGATGTCGTTGCTTTCACGTACGTGATGCACTTAGCTGCGCAGGCCGGTGTGCGATACGCCATGGAGAATCCTCAATCATACGTACACAGCAACATTGTCGGCCTCGTCTCGCCTATGGCCGATTCGGCCGTGAAATTCCAACAATGCCCTTAACCAAAGTCACGTGTTGGGCACGACAGACTTAACGGAAAAATACTAACGGCGTCCAACAAAAAGACCAACCGTGTCTAATTTTCATAGTCAAGGGACAAAAATTTTAAAAAAAATTGTTAAAGGACTAATGGTGAAATCGGCCATAGTCGAGGGACTAGTAGTGTCATTAACCCAAAGAAAAAAAAAACCAAAAACGGAACCCGTGAACACCCCTGTGCACAATAGCCATAATATTCCTCCTCTTCATTTCATCATCATCATCATCATAATCATAATTTTCTTCACCCTATTCAAACCTCAATCCCGAAACCCACACACTTATTTGTTAGATCTCCATAGCTGTAAAACACAAATTGAAGGTCAGATTTCAGTGCCACGGCACTACTCGAGCATGAACCATGCTTGGAGCCCAATCACAAATCCCGAACCACATTAATCACAAAACTCCAAATAAATCTCATACAAACTTGCGAGCTTCACATGCACTGGTGGCCATGGCAAACTCCGCCGAGTTCGCCGAATTTTGCAAACCCTATAATACAATCCAGATCTATCCACATTTGGCCCAAAAATCGAATCCCATGTCTAGTTCAAGGCAGTCAACGATTGAAATTAAGTCGAATCCCAGGGGGAATTCCAACGAGGTTAAACAAGGCGTGCATTCCTATAGGGGAAGCAGTAATTCCACGCCAAAGATTGAAAGGAGTTCTCATGATGCTTGCTACGCAACAGTGGATTTGCAAAAACGGATGAGGTGTTCTTTCTCTGCTTCAAAAACAGAGGAGGAGTGAGAGAGGTGAAAGGGGCAGAGTGGGGTTTTCTAAGAGATGTTAAACGGGCTAGCCCTAGCAGTTTCGGGCCAACCCTAATGGGTTGTGGCCCTAACGGGCCTCGGGTTAAACGGTCCAGTTTTTTCGGGCCATTAATATTACAGACCTAACCCTAACCCTAGCGGATTTCGGGCTAAACGGGCCACTATCGGGCCACGATTAAAGATATAATATAACAATATTTTGAAATAGTGAATCGATAAATCATTCATAACTTTGATAGTTTCTTATGCTTTTCAAAAGAAATATAAACTAGACATTTTTTTACATCGATGTGTTATAATTTTCAACTTGTTTTTCTCAAAATAAATAATGTAATAGCTCTACTTAACAGTTCTTTCTAAAAATTTTGTTTATATTTCAGTATTTTTTTCACAAGTACACAAAGAAGACCTATAGTGCAAAGAATAAATGTGTGTGACTTTGGATTAAAAGGTTGTTGGTTTTATTCTCATGGTGGTTGTTTTACGTATCTCCTAAACTTTTTACTGTCTAATTAATATTACGCGGGTTGGCGGGCCAACCCTAAAACCTGGCGGGCCAGCCCTAACGGGTCACGGGTTAAACGAGTCAGCCCTAAAAAGCCCTAATTTTAAACAGGCCAAAAATACTGAGCCCTAACTCTATTTTTTTCAGTTTAAACGGGTCAACCCTACGAGCCGTGTCCCTTTTAATATCTCTAGTTTTCTTATGGGTTTGAGGGTGAGGTTGGGAGAATGTTTGCAACACAATTGAGTTAGGGTTAGGGTTTCCATTTTTGAATGATTGACTGAATTGAATTGAATTTGTGAAGAATGTGAACTATAAAATTCCATTTCAGCTCTTAAGCTAAATGCACGTGCTTAACAAATTTTTTTGGGTTAATTACACCATTAGTCCCTTGACTATTAACGACTCTACGATTAGTCCCTTAAGAAATTTTTTTCAAATCTCAATCCTTCGAGTACCAAAAAGTCACGCGGCTAGTCCTTTTGATAGATGCCGTTAGTAAAATTCTGTTAAGTCACTCATGTGCGTTGCACATGCCATTTTTCAAGGGTATTATGGAAAATTTATACTAAATAATTAAACAATAAAAAAATTACTACCTTTCTCTCTCCTGGACAGTCTCCCTCAACACACATACACACACAAACACGCAGTTCCTTCTGAACTTAAATTGCAGCCTTGATGGAGCTTCAATCAATCGAAACCAAATCCAAAAGAAGATTAAATGAAACCCTAACTTCTCCCCATTTTGCTAATCACAGTTGCAATTTCAATCCCCTAAACCCATGTCCTTAGATCCAAACAGGAGCCATGTCGATTATCCCGCAAGAGCTCTACCCCAACACAGAAGACCTAGCCTACGAAGAAGAGCTCTTCTGCAACTCCTTCAGTCTCAAACAATGGTGGCGCTACCTAATAAGGGCAAAATTAAAATTTTACTTGTCATCTTCTTCAACAATTCTTCAAACCTTAATTTTTAAAATAAAATAGTTCACCATGAGAGTCAAGTATGGATGAACACAGAGAATTTGTGCCCTAATTTTTTAATTTCATCAAATTAAATCACAATGACTAAGATGTGTGTAGATAGAGAGATGTACTGACCAATTGAAGAATTGGAGAAGAGGCTGCCTTGGCCGAAGAAGAAAACCATAGCGAGAATTGAAAAGCATGCGAGAATAGTAAACAGAAATCGATATCTAGCGACGGCGCCTCCTTCTTTGTTCCGGTGGCTTCCCGAACTTGATAGTGCTGCCTTCTTTACTATCATCGCCTCAATTCCTTGTGCCTCAGTCGTATATTTGATGTCTTTGAAAAAAATCACGACTGTATGATCACCGTCAACGAGCTCAACAAAGCCCTTGCAAGCCTCAGCCTCAACACCGATCTGTCCGAGTTAATTAGATTTCATGGTTAAATCCTACATCCAGCCTGACAATCAGGGCCTCGGCTTCGAGGATATCAAGGCCCTCCACCGATCTATCAATGACCTCTTCTTCGGCCAAGATGCCTTAGATCAAACGATTGCAGATGAAGCAACCGGCCACCACCACCACCACGGTATGCGGTGGAGATAAGCAAGACGATGCGGATCTCACCGAGGCATTCAAGGTGTTTGATGAGGACGAAGACGGTTACATTGACAGAGAAAGGTATTAAAGGTTTTAATTTTTTTATTGTTTAATTATTTAGTATGAATTTCTCATAATACCCTTGAAAAATGGCATGTGCAATGCACATGGGTGACTTAACAGAATTTTACTAACGGCATCCATCAAAAGGACTAGCCGAGTGACTTTTTGGTACTCGAAGGATTGAAATTTGAAAAAAATTTCTTAAGGGACTAATCGTGGAATCGTTAATAGTCAAGGAACTAATGGTGTAATTAACCCAATTTTTTTTTAAAAACATCCGTCAAAAGGACTGACTGCATGAAAATTTGAAAATTTTGGGATTATGACAATTTGAACTTTTTTTAAAGAGACTAATGATATAAATTGTCATAGTCAAGGGACTTATGATGTCATTAATTATTTTTATAATATAATGACATCACGTAGTTATATGTTCAAGTATTGTGAAAAAGTAATACTTCCTCTGTTCCTTAATTATTGTTTTGTTTGATTCGGCATACAAATTAAGAAAAAATAATTGATTTGATTATTAATATTGGTATAATGTATAATTTTCTTTAATGCCCATGTGTACGTGGACCATAATTAAAATAGGAGAAAAAGTAAAGTTAAAATGATAAAAGTGATTTTCTAAAAAGAAAAATTTTCAAACAAGACAATTATTCTACTACGAATAAAAAAAAAAAAAGACAATAATTTAGGGAAGGGGGGAGTAATTTAGAAAGAGAAGGGGCCACCTTCACTATTTAACGTATATGAATCAAAACAAAAAATTACCGCATCCTATTCGGGAAAAAAAGTCTACTACCCCCTCCGTCTATAAATTATTATCTTTTTTTTTCTTGTCCGTTCTAAAAAAATTATCTTTTTGAAACTTTATTTTCTTAAAAAATATTTTTATCATTTTACCCTTTTAATTATTACTCCCTTCGTCCCTAAATTATTGTCTTGCTCTCTTTTTTTATTCGTCCCAAAATATTATTTTGTTTGAAAGTTTTCTTTTTAGAAAAATATTTTTATCATTTTACCCTTATTTTTCCTTTGTACTTTAATTATGGGTCACATGCACATGGACATTAAAGAAAATTACACACTATATCAATATTAATAATCAAGTCAATTATCTTTTCTTAATCCGTGTGCTGGGTCAAATAAGACAATAATTTAGGGATGGAGGGAGTACTTTTTAATTTATGGGACCCACTGCATGGATTGGAGGGAACTTGAAATATTTAAATTCATGTACAAAAGTTCACAAATATTTAAAATCTAGGAGCGAAAATTCGGCATCTTACTCATTTCAAATAGGGGCAAAAGTGGAAAATTAAACAAATATCAATATTAATAATCAAGTCAAATGTGTTTTCTTAATGGTATGTCGGGTCAAATCAGAAAATAATTTAGGAATGGAGAGAGTATTTTAATTTGGATTGTTTTATATAAAAAATCTATTTTAAAAAATTATGACTACAATCTTCATAATTTTATAAATTGATTATTTTCGTGATGAAATGGTCCCAAATATTACTCACTTCCTCCCATTTGGTCATTTTAACGTAGAATTATATAATTATTTGGTCCCTCGGATTTATCAAATCTATGCGTTTGGTCCCTTCGCTCCAAAAAAAATGCAATCTGGTCACTCGATTTGCATTTCGTTAAGAGATTCCCCCTTTGAGCCGTTACCGTTAATTTTTCCATCAGTTTTTAAAAAAATTCCCAAACTACCCTCTCTTCCTCTTCTCCCTATTTCCCCTCATTTCTTTTTCAACCTCCCCTGTTTTTGAAGCTTCTATGCAATCTTTCGTGTGAAGCTTCAGAACACTTCTCTCTCTCTCTCTCTCTATTTAATCGAACTGCACAAGACCCCCACCATTAAGACCTCCATGCCTTAAAGCACAAGACTTCCTCCGTCAACGGCGTCCTCCTCGGCCACGTCGCCAGAAACGTCGTCCAAATCACCGACTCCGTCCCTCTCTTCCACTCTCAGATCGGCCTCCTCCCTCCCCTTGAGATCGCCCTAATTATGGTCTGCCCCCTTCCTCTTGAGAACTGAGGTTGATCTTTGAAATTAGAAAAATGGGATGGATCCCTAATGGTATGATTATGCTAACATGGGTTGTATAAAGGAGGTCAAGACCGGTGTCGGTGGCGTTCTCACCGGACACACCAAACCTGGCGGCGGGGACCACGGCAAAGCTTCTAAGTTGACGGCAACGACGACGGCAAGGCTTTCGGTTTCATCAAGCTCGATGAATACGACGACAAACTGTTCGTGAAGGTCGTTGATTGGAGTTAAGATGATTTGGGGTTGCCATCTTCAAAGGTCTCTTTCTCTCTAACACTCAATTTCTTCCTAGATCTGAAAATCGCTAACCCATCCCTCTCTCCCCGTATGTCTTAGATCTTATGAATAAACAATTGGAAACTCGAGCTGAGTTTTGATTTTATTTTAATTCTTTTTTTCTATTTATGACTTCTGATGTAGATTCCTTGTTAAATATAAGTGATATTGAATTTTAACTTTTGTTGCTCAAAGTCTGAAGAGGAGAGTTGTTCATTTCATGGTAGTGGAGGGTGATATCGAGGTCAAATGGTGATTTTATCTTCTTGTGGGCTTCATGGTATTGATTACATGGAATGAGTTTGTTATAAAAAAAGTCGAATGAAAGAATAGAAGGAGCAAATGTAATTTTGAAAGAAAATAACACCCAACTCATCAATCTGTTAAAAATTTGTTCTACAAAAAAACAAAAGGTTTCGGATATAGTACTTTGGCTGATGCTATATTTGTATTTCAAAAACAGGTGAGGTTGAAGATGAAGATGAGGGGAAATAGGGAGAAGAAGAAGATGAGGGTAGTTTGAGTATTTTTTAAAAAAATAGACGAAAAATTTAACGATAACGGTTCAAAGAGCGAATCTCATAAAGAAATGTAAATCGAGTGACCAAATTATTTTTTTTAGAACAAAAAAATTAAACGCATAAATTTAATAAAGTCGAAGAATCAAATAATTATATAATTCTTTAACGTAATTTAAATCAGTATCATAAGTTAGTCATGAAATATGTGAGAGTGAAAGTTTGAATAACATACTAACATTTTTTTACTTCTTTAAAATGAACCAGCAGAAAAGCTATGTGTCAGAAGTCACGCGCTTCCAATGTGTCTGAATTCATAACCATTGCCTTGTTGGAGTTGGTCTATAGATTCACTGAGGCTTGACAAGGTCAAGAGGCAATGCTTTGCTAATTTACGCATTCTTAAAACAGTGTGCCCCTATTTGTGCGTGAGCCAATAAAAGTAACGTATCCATTTTTGTTTTACCAGACTTAAGGGATTTGCAAAGCAAATCAAAGTTCTTTAGTACTACCTCTGGTACCATAATTACTAGACCTTCTCCTTCTTTTGATACCAATAGTCGTCAAACCGTCAAACTAATTTTTTTTCTATTGTCAAGTACGAGTAAATGGTAAGCAGAAATTGTATTATCAGAGAACGGGAAATAATTTTCTTTCAAGTAAATAACAAATAGAAAAGAAGGCTTTTGGTTTGTTTAATCCAATAACTAAACTCTTATCGACAACTAAATCAAACAAGAGAAATTATTGAATAAAAAGAAATCAATTGCAGGACAGGTATTAAAATTTAGGAAATAAAAATGTAAGAAAATTCTGATTTAAGGGTCTTGACATTCAATTATATTATTGATGATAGGCTAACAAATATATTCTTGTAGTTCAAGCATCCGTCTTAAGACTTCCACCTTACATGAAAATAAAAATGAATAATTCTTTTTCCTCCCAAATCAAAGTGAGAGTTGACTCTTCATGTGCCTCTTCTCCAAATTTGGACCCTTTTGTTCGAGCTCAAATCACCTGTGCCACTTTGTGTGTTACTAGACTAAACTATTACATGGACTCAACAAAGCCCAAAGCACACAACTAGACTAACCTATTACATGGGCTCAACAAAACCCAAAGTCCATGTCATAATTTTAGTCTAGTGACACACACAAAGTGACATAGGTGATTTGAGCTTTTTGTCCTCCGTCAACCTTCAGGAATCATAATTGAAATACTATATTTGACCGGCCAAGGGAAACTGATTAGAAACTGATTAAACATTAGCGACACTAATGTTAAGATATCCTTAACTTTTTCCATCTCTATCCTTAGTGCAAAATTCAGCATCATCAATAATGGTATTTGATGATGCTGAATTACTCTCCAAAAATAAAAAAAAAATAAAAAAAAACCAACAAACTCCTCAGACTTCCACCTTAAATGCGAGTTACTCTCCAAAAATGTTATTTCATGTTCCAACTAACATCATCAATAATGTTATTTCATGTTCCAGAGAGAGATTGTGAGTTACTCTCCAAAAATTAAAAAAAAATAAAAAAAACCCCTCTCTTAACTAACTCCTCAGACTTCCACCTTAAATGAAAATAAAAATGAATAATACTTTTTCCTCCCAAATCAAAGTGAGAGTTGACTCTTCATGTGCCTCTTCTCCAAATTTGGACCCTTTTGTCCGAGCTCAAATTTGGACCCTTTTGTTTTATATAAAAAATCTATTTTGAAAAATTATGACTACAATCTTCATAATTTTATAAATTGATTATTTTCGTGATGAAATGGTCCCAAATATTACTCACTTCCTCCCATTTGGTCATTTTAACGTAGAATTATATAATTATTTGATCCCTCGAATTTACCAAATCTATGCGTTTGGTCCCTCCGCTCCAAAAAAATGCAATCTGGTCACTCGATTTGCATTTCGTTAAGAGATTCCCCCTTTGAGCCGTTACCGTTAATTTTTCCGTCAGTTTTTAAAAAAATTCCCAAACTACCCTCTCTTCCTCTTTTCCCTATTTCCCCCTCATTTCTTTTTCAACCTCCCCTGTTTTTGAAGCTTCTATGCAATCTTTCGTGTGAAGCTTCATAACACTTCTCTCTCTCTCTCTCTCTCTCTCTCTCTCTCTCTCTCTATGTGTGTGTTTAATCGAACCGCACAAGACCCCTGCCATTAAGACCTCCATGCCCTAAAGCACAAGACTTCTGCCATCAACGGCGTCCTCCTCGGCCACGTCGCCAGAAACGTCGTCCAAATCACCGACTCCGTCCCTCTCTTCCACTCTCAGATCGGCCTCCTCCCTCCCTTTGAGATCGCCCTAATTATGGTCTGCTCCCTTCCCCTTGAGAACTGAGGTTGATCTTTGAAATTAGAAAAATGGGGTGGATCCCTAATGGTATGATTCTGCTAACATGACGTGTATAAAGGAGGTCAAGACCGGTGTCGGTGGCGTTCTCACCGGACACACCAAACCTGGCGGCGGGGACCACGGCAAAGCTTCCAAGTTGACGGCAACGACGACGGCAAGGCTTTCGGTTTCATTAAGCTCGATGAATATGACGACGAACTGTTCGTGAAGGTCGTTGATTGGAGTGAAGATGATTTGGGGTTGCCATCTTCAAAGGTCTCTTTCTCTCTAACACTCGATTTCTTCCCAGATCTAAAAAACGCTAATCCCTCCCTCTCTCCCCGTATGTCTTAGATCTTATGAATAAATAATTGGAAACTCAAGTTGGGTTTTGATTTTATTTTAATTCTTTTTTTCTATTTATGACTTCTGATGTAGATTCCTTGTTAAATATAAGTGATATTGAATTTTAACTTTTGTTGCTCAAAGTCTGAAGAGGAGAGTTGTTCATTTCATGGTGGTGGAGGGTGATATTGAGGTCAAACGGTGATTTTAGCTTCTTGTGGGCTTCATGGTAATTACAGAAAATGAGTTTGTTATAAAAAATTCGAATGAAAGAATAGAAGGAGCAAATGTAATTTTGAAAGAAAATAACACCCAACTCATCAATCTATTAAGAATTTGTTCTACAAAAAAACAAAAGGTTTTGGATTTAGTACTTTGGCTGATGCTGTATTTGTATTTCAAAAATAGGTGAGGTTGAAGATGAAGATGAAGGGAAATAGGGAGAAGAAGATGAGGGTAGTTTGGACATTTTTTTAAAAAACAGATGGAAAAATTAACGGTAACGGCTCAAAGAGGAAATCTTACAAAAAAATGTAAATCGAGTGACCAAATTACATTTTTTTAGAGCAAAAAAATTAAACGCATAGATTTAATAAAATCGAAAAATTAAATAATTATATAATTCTTTAACGTAATTTAAATCAGTATCATAAGTTAGTCATGAAACATGTGAGAGTGACAGTTTGAATAACATACTACTAACATTTTTTTACTTCTTTAAAATGAACCAGCAGAAAAGCTATGTGTCAGAAGTCACGCGCTTCCAATGTGTCTGAATTCATAACCATTGCCTTGTTGAAGTTGGTCTATAGATTCACTGAGGCTTGACAAGGTCAAGAGGCAATGCTTTGCTAATTTACGCATTCTTAAAACAGTGTGCCCCTATTTGTGCTTGAGCCAATAAAAGTAACGTATCCATTTTTATTTTACCAGACTTAAGGGATTTGCAAAGCAAATGAAAGGTCTTTAGTACTACCTCTGGTACCATAATTACTAGACCTTCTCCTTCTTTTGTTACAAATAGTCGTCAAACCGTCAAACTAATTTTTTTCTATTTTCAAGTACGAGTAAATGGTAAGCAGGAATTGTATTATTAGAGAACGGAAAATAATTTTCTTTCAAGTAAATAACAAATAGAAAAGAAGGTTTTTGGTTTGTTTAATCCAATAACTAAACTCTTATCGACAACTAAATCAAACAAGAGAAATTATTGAATAAAAAGAAATCAATTGCAGGACAGGTATTAAAATTTAGGAAATAAAAATGTAAGAAAATTCTGATTTAAGGGTCTTGACATTCAATTATATTATTGATGATAGGCTAACAAATATATTCTTGTAGTTCAAGCATCCATCTTAAGACTTATTAAGATAGTCGTAATGAGTCTCTTATTTTTCTAATTTAATTGACCGAATCCAACATCCAGTCAAAACTTACTATTAATCAATTGAGCACAATAGCGTTGCATACCGATTAACGACAGCACTTAGTTCTACGAAAACAGTTGAACCTAATTTCGAATAATTGAGATAACTGCAATTACTAAAATTAGATTGTAGATTCATTTAGGCCAAATTGATTATGGTAGCACAACAAATTTAACCTATTGCTTTAGGGTCCGTTCATTCGTGACAATTACTTATCACAATTCATGGATAGCAGTAAGAAAATATCAATTAGAATGAATTGTAAGGTCAACTAATTAACAATTCCATAAAAATCATTATAAATCTACAAATACTTGAATGAGAGCAAGTAACAATTGAGCACAGTCTCACAATAATATAATTGAAATAATTAACCCTTGAATCAGGAAAAAAAAAAAACCTCTTAGCCACGCATGCTTCAGTTAACAATCTTCACAAAAATTCTTCTTGCAATCGTTGACGATAAAGTAGTGAAAGAAAAAAAAAAAAATGCAAAAGAGTGAGTTGTAGGAGGAAGAGGAGGCGTGTTCTTGCAGTTGGGAGAATTAACATGTTCTACTAGGTTGGGAGAGAGAGAGATTGTGAGTTACTCTCCAAAAATAAAAAAAAATAAAAAAAACCCCTCTCTTAACTAACTCCTCAGACTTCCACCTTAAATGAAAATAAAAATGAATAATTCTTTTTCCTCCCAAATCAAAGTGAGAGTTGACTCTTCATGTGCCTCTTCTCCAAATTTGGACCCTTTTGTCCGAGCTCAAATCACCTGTGCCACTTTGTGTGTGTGTTACTAGACTAAACTATTAAATGGGCTCAACAAAGCCCAAAGCACACAACTAGACTAAACTATTACATGGGCTCAACAAAGCCCAAAGTCCATGTCATGATTTTAGTCTAGTGACACACACGAAGTGACACAAGTGATTTGAACTTTTGGTCCTCTGTCAACCTTCAGGAATCATAATTGAAATACAATATTTGACCGGCCAAGGGAAACTGATTAGAAACTGATTAAAATCCCCACACCAGCGACACCGAGCTCCTTAATCGGACAGCGTACTCCCACAACCACCATGGTGCGCGGGTGTTCAAGAGTGCCTGGGCACCACGCCAGTGATAGTGCTCTCTTGTGAAGATTCTGAAAACCACATCAAAAGTCAAGATATCCTTAACTTTTTCCATCTCTATCCTTTAACTTTTTCCATCTCTATCCTTAGTGAAAAATTCAGCATTAATAGTATTTGTAGAATACCTTCATTGCGAATGTTGAGAAGACTCTATCTCTAAAGCACTCGGCCTTCTGAAAATGCAATTAGTGAAGATTTATTCCCATAAGCTTAAAAATTGTATAGATAGATAGAAGACTTAAAAAGTGTGAGAAACTAGTATTTAGGATCTCCACTTAGTCTCCAACAGTAGCAAATATGAGATATTTTCTAAAAATCGTTCTTCCATTGTATACTCAGGGACATTATAACCACTGAATTAACATCTAATTGAAGTAAAACTAGTATGAATTAATGTTGAAGCACCAAAAAAACATATATAGGAAATCTTCCAAGTATGTTCGATGAGTCTTCCTGTATTAGTCTTGATCCTAGTAGCCTTCAAAATTTAACCCAACTGAAATATGAATTTATTTGAGGGGATGGATTTGCAAATCCTTCTTCTTTAGACGGAGTTCCCGTTATCCAACAAAACTTACTTGTTTCGTAAGCTCTGCTAATAGCTAGCCCTTAATTTGAAATCTCAGCATAGGGACAAGGGTGGGTTATTCTGATCCCTCCAATATGATCAAGCTAGAACCCAACCCAAGTGGGCACAACCCTAGGCTAGCAATGATTTACGCCTCGAAAATGCGTGATGGAAAACTCTGCACAAATCTCAAACGACGGTGTCATTAGTACGGAGTTCCAAGCGTCACTCCTCAAACATCACTATGAGGATGCTCGCCACCACCAATCAGAAATACTCCTTGACCCGAGCAATGCTCGAACAACAAGGAGTGGGGGACAAATGAGTTACCATATATGTCCGGCCAAGTAAACTCCCCCTATCAACGAGCACCACACTCCTTAGTCATCATACGGCATCCAATAATGCTTGGACCGATGGGGATGCTTGCCTGGGACCATGATCACTTAAATTGCATGCTTCCCTTATAAAGGCCCAAACCACGGAAGGAATCTCGGCAACTACCCCTCCTCATGCAATAGTATAAATAGCAGACTCCTATTATCAAAAAGGTACAGACTGATTGTGTGTTATACCCAATTGCTGCCCAATTTTTACTGGAGGGGTTTTGCAAGGCACACCCCCTCCTCAGTGATTGTGTATTCATTTGTGCAGATTCTGGTAAAATCAACTGATATCCATCTCTCTACTATCAATTCTATCATCCTTGGTAGAAAAAAATAGCATCATCAGGCGCGTTCCTATTAGCTAGCGACCCAAATTGGGATGTAAAGAATGCCAACATAACAGGTTGTAGAATTACCAGGGCTAAAAAATCCCGACTTGAAATTTCCTCCATTTGATACGAAATGGTATCTACGCAAGTGCAGAAATACAATTGAAAATACAGAAACATGAGAACAAGACTTGGGGGAGGAGACAGTATCCCAACAGCTATTTCTGATGGGTTTTTGGTTAGAAAAGGATCAATGCTTTGTGATTAATTTGATCTATGAGTTATTCAACAAGTACCAGTCAAACTTTCGGTGTGTTACAAAAATTATATAAATGCTGGTACATTTGATTGAATGTCAACTGCTAAACTATATCTTATTCATTGTGTGTTTCACTACTTTGATGATATTAAGAAAGTGACAGACTAAAGTTTCAAGAAACAACAACAACATAATTTTGTGGCCATGCTATCACATATAGAGTAGATATAATATACTTCTACCAGGCAATATAAATGAAAATTCAAAATATATCATCCGTTTAACAGGGTGTCTCTTGGGATGAAATAATGGTAACTGGTTGGGAGAGAGAAAATTCTCATGAAGTGTAAAGATACGAGATATTGTTACAATATCTCCACATTATCAGTTTTTATTTTCTTTCCTTCTTTCTTAGGATCTAGAATAGGAAGGCATAATTCCCGTTCCTCTAATTGTGCAGCTGTGTTGTATATAAGTTCATCACCCACATTGTATCATCACTGAGAAATAAGAAAAACAGTCTTTTACATCACTTTGATTCCATTATTTTCATGGTATCAGAGCGGGTTCTTCCAACATAAAAGCTTCCGCAAATTTTCTGACTTACAAACACCATGACCCCAGATGGTAGCAACACCGATGTCACTGCACCAGGGGGGGCAAAGGTGGACGTAATGTCACCATATTTTATTTCAGCCTCTGATAATCCAAACACCGTGTTCGTCAGTGATCTCCTACATGATGGGAACTATGCTAATTGGGTCGAGGAGATGGCCAACGCCCTCTTTGCAAAGAACAAGTTTGGGTTCGTGGACGGGACGATCCCATGTCCTAAAGGAGATGCTGCAGAATTGGGATTATGGAGAAGATGTAATGCCATGGTTAAAGGATGGCTACATAGCTCCATGAAGAAGGAAATCAGGAACAGCGTGAAACATGCTAACACCGCACAAGAAGTGTGGGACGATCTGAGCGAGCGTTTTGGGACACAAAGCGCGCCGAGGACGTATGAATTGAAGAGGGAGATCACCCTCACTCGACAAGAGAAACTCTCCGTATCATCTTATTACACAAAGTTGAAAGGACTTTGGGATGAGATTCAATCAATATCTCCTATCCCAAAGTGCAAGTGCAGCGGTTGCAAATGCGACGTACCCAAACAGCTGGTAGAGATGAGGGAGAAAGAACGATTATATGAATTTTTGATGGGACTGGACGAGAGCTTTGGAACAGTTAAAACGCAGATTCTTAGCACTCAACCAATCGTATCTTTGGGAGTCGCATACCACCTAGTATCCGAGGATGAGAGGCAAAGGCAAATTGCAATGGCAGGCAAGGTCACCATTGAGGCGGCAGCTTTCCAAACGCGCGACAGCCAATCAAAGAGGATAAAAGGGATGGGGCGAGACAAACCCGGATGCACTCACCGTGGGAAATACTACCACACAGTGGAAAATTGTTATGAAATTATTGGGTATCCACCAACAAAAAAGGGAGGAAGCAAAAGGCTCGGGAAAATCTGCATACTTGGCAACGAGCAATGAAAGCCCCATTCCAGGTCTATCGGCAGAAAACTATGCCAAGCTGGTACACTACTTCAACAATCAGAATGATGGTGAGCAAGTCAAAAGTCCTCCAACAACAAATATGGCGGGTAAGATTGGTAATACTACGTCTTGGATAATAGATTCGGTGCAAGCGAGCACATAACATGTGATGCTACCGTTTTGCACAACCAAAGAAGATCCGAGAATTTCATGCCGGTCAAAATACCTAATGGTGATACTATACCCGTCAAGGGGTGGGTAGCACTAATCGCCGAATGGGTTGAAAATCGATCATGTTTTAAATATTCGGGTTTCAAGTGCAATTTACTTTCCGTTAGTAAACTAACGAAAGATCTAAGCGTGCACTAATTTTTTCCGGATTTTTGTGCTATACAGGACTTAGCTTCAAGGAATCTGATTGGGATGGGTAGGCGACACAATGGTCTTTACTACATGGAGCCAGTCAACAGTAGTGGTACAGCGTTGGCAGCAGTTGTTGATTCAAGAACTTGGCACCGGAGACTGGGCCATGTAGCTTCTTCAAGGTCTGATTACTTTAGTGATAGCTCTAGCAGCAAAATAAAGGAGGACGAGCATTGTGATTCTTGCTTTAGAGCTAAGTTGACAAGACTCCCTTTTCCATTAAGTAATACTCGTACTTCCGCCTGTTTTGACTTAATTCATTGCGACATTTGGGGCGCATATAAAACACCTTCATTTTCTGGTGCAAGATATTTCTTATCAATTGTTGATGATTTTGGTAGAGGTGTTTGGACTTTTCTCATGAAATACAAGTCTGATGTGTCTAAATATTTAACTATGTTTTGCAACATGATTCGAACTCAGTTTGGTAAACAGATAAAAAGGGTTCGAAGTGATAATGGCCTTGAATTTCAATCCCAACAAATGATAGAATATTACAATGAACATGGCATGTTACTTGAAACCTCTTGCACGGACACACCCCAACAAAATGGGGTGGTGGAACGTAAGCATAGGCACATTTTGGAGGTTGCTAGAGCCTTACGTTTTGAAGCAGGGTTACCAAAGCATTTTTGGGGTGAATGTGTTTTGACAGCCACTTACATCATAAATAGGTTACCCACAAAAATTTTGCAAAATAAAACACCATTTGAAGTCATGTTTGAGAAAAAACCTAGTTATGACCACCTTCGCACCTTCGGTTGCCTCGCATATGCCAAGGATAACAGGAAAGGGGGAGATAAGTTCGATATTAGGGGACGTCCATGCATTTTTGTTGGGTATCCACATTCTCAAAAGGGTTATAGGATGTTCGACCTTGAAACTAAGCAAATTTACACCTCTCGCGATGTGAAATTTGTTGAGAATGTCTTTCCATTCAAGAAAGTGTCACCTCACCCCGTTGTGAATGATTCAGTTGCCCTTCGGGAATATGATTGGGAGGAGGAACTCAATATGTTGTTTGATAGTACAGATGGGCGAGGTAACATTTCACCCACTACTTCAGTTGAGCAGCTAAGTGTCCAGCCAGTTGAGGAGACTCTTGAGCAGACAACTCTACAATCAATCGAACAGTCTGATGAACAGCATGAACCACAGATTGAACATCGAGTTGAGGAGTCAGTTGGTCAGGCTACAGAACCACGCCGCAGTAATCGAGTCAAGCAGCAACCCAAGCATCTTGAGAACTACGTCGTCAACCTTCCTGGCTCCATAGACCATTCGCCACCTGCTTCCAATTCAGAATCCTCGGAGGTATATCCATTAGCACATTTCGTTACTTATGATCGTTTTTCCCCTAATCATAAAGCTTTCTTGGCGGCCATCACTTCGCGTGATGAGCCTAAATATTATTATCAGGAAGTGAAAGAGGCCCATTGGCGAGAAGCAATGAAGAAAGAAATTTTGGCCCTTGAACAAAATGGCACATGGACACTTGAAACTTTGCCACCGGGAAAGAAGGCCGTTGACTCTAAGTGGGTTTACAAGATAAAATATAAACCCAATGGGGAGGTGGAACGGTACAAGGCTCGTTTAGTAGCAAAGGGGTTCACACAAGTGGAGGGCATAGACTACCACGAGACTTTTGCACCCGTAGCCAAGTTGGTGACCATGCGAAGTTTGCTAGCGGTGGCAGTCAAGAAAGGATGGCTCATCCATCAACTTGATGTGAACAACGCCTTTCTTCACGGAGACTTACATGAGGATGTGTACATGAAGGTGCCTCAAGGTTTTGCCAAAGATGGTGACCAACGAGTATGCAAGTTACACAAATCCCTCTATGGACTCCGTCAAGCGTCACGAAATTGGTACCATAAGTTCACAAGAGCTTTGCTTGAGATTGGTTTTCTTCAGTCCCGTGCTGACCATTCCTTATTCATCTACAAGGTTAAGCATTTGTATGTTGCTGCCTTAATTTATGTGGATGATGTCTTGCTCGTTGGGAACGATCACACCAAAATTTCTGAAGTCAAAGCTCATCTGGACAACAAATTTAGTATTAAGGACCTTGGACCTCTAAAATATTTTTTGGGAATAGAGGTTGCTAGATCGTCAAAAGGTATTGTACTTAGCCAACGGAAGTACACTCTTGACATTTTGGAAGAAAGTGGTTTGCAAGGTGGGAGGCCAAGTGATTTTCCCATGGAGCAAAACTTACGTCTCAATGCCGTGGACGATACACCCCTTGTTGATGGTTCACAATTTCGCCGTCTCATTGGGCGTCTTCTTTATTTTACTGTCACTCGGCCGGACATTCAATTCTCCGTGAACCTCTTGAGCCAATTTCTCTCACCACGGCGCGGCCACATGGATGCACCATTCGCATCCTTCGCTTCCTAAAACAAAGCTGGCGGGCAAGGTATTTTTCGCCTCGATGGAGACCTCACCCTTGAGGCGTATTGTGATGCTGACTGGGGCGGATGCCCTATGACAAGGAGGTCGTGTCCTGGTTATTTTATGTCTCTTGGTGGTGCACCCATTTCATGGCGCACTAAGAAACAATCTGTCGTTTCTCGATCTTCCGCGGCCGAATACCGCGCCATGGCCACTACGTTAGTGAAATTCTATGGTTACGTTGGCTCCTCAAGGACATTGCGGCTCCACAAGTTAATGCTACTGCCCTTTATTGTGATAATCAGGCGGCTAGACACATAGCTAATAACCCAGTCTTCCATGAACGAACCAAACACGTGGAAATGGATTGTTATTTTGTACGAGAACATGTTGAGTCTCGGGATATATCTCCCCAAAGGATCACCACGGAAGATCAAGTCGCTGACTTATTCACAAAGGCCTTAGGGTCTGCTCGTTTTCGTTACCTTGTTGGCAAGTTGGGCATTCGAGACTTACATGCGCCAACTTGAGGGGGAGTGTAAAGATACGAGATATTGTTACAATATCTCCACATTATCAGTTTTTATTTTCTTTCCTTCTTTCTTAGGATCTAGAATAGGAAGGCATAATTCCCGTTCCTCTAATTGTGCAGCTGTGTTGTATATAAGTTCATCACCCACATTGTATCATCACTGAGAAATAAGAAAAACAGTCTTTTACATCACTTTGATTCCATTATTTTCATGAAGAGATGAGATGAGATCTAGTCAACGTGTTCTATTTTCTCCTAAGCTTGAAACAAGCTTTTTGGCATTCCAGCTTTCGAAGACATAACGAGCAAGCGCGTGTTTCATTGTCCTGATTGCAGCTATGGCGCCAACCTGATTGCAGCTAGTCCATTTCATTGTCCTCTCGGACTGCAGGTAGTTCCACTCACCAGCGAATCACCATAAAGAAGCCGTGGTTCTGCTCTTTCTCCGTTTATGAACCCCCTAATCTACCTTGGCCCAATAGTAATTTGGTTGAGAGGGTTATTCAGAAAAACATTGGAGAGTTAAACAGAAATATAAGAACCTTTTTTTTTCCCTCCAAAAACAAGAAAATAGGCAGAATTGGCTTCTTAAAGAAGAATGGTGACAACATTGAGACAAAGAAACTAGAAGTGTAACTTCATTTGACTTCTGAAGCATTAGGAAACAAACTAAATAATAAGCAGAAATGAATATTTTGCAGATTATCGGCCTTCAATAAGTGTAATGCTGACATTATTCACCGAACCCCTTTGTTCTCTCTCTGAAGATGTCTGCCTTTCAGTAAAAGCAGGTTGTTTTGGAGTTGGAAGATCAGAAATTTCACTGCTAAGCATTGAAAGAACAGTTGAAACAATGGGCCTATCTTTTGCAATTTCTTGCACACACAATAGTCCAACATGTATGTATCTCACGACCTCCACTTTCGGACTTGGATCAGATAGTCTGGCATCAATAAGTTTAACAATCTTCCCTTCATTCCACAATTTCCACGCCTGAGAACATTAATTACATGTCGCAAGAGATATATAATTTATTTGTAATAGCAAGAACAAATGGGTCAGGATATGTAAAACAATAAGTCAATAAAATGCTTACAAATTGTAAGAGACTCGATGCGTACTCATCTCCTATACTATAAAAGTGTGAGATGTTTCTTACAAATTAATAGATGGACAAAATTAGCCATATATCTAATAAACCACCCACCATTTAATTAAGGACAAAACAAGTAAATTTATCATGATAAAAAATAATATTTGGACAAAAATAACCCTAAATTTAATAAATCACTCACCATTAATTAAGGTCAAACAAGTAAATTTGTAATGGGCTAATCAATATCATGAAAAGTTAAATAATAATTTGGTCCCTCCTCTAATACCTAACTTTAAGTTAGGTCCTACATTTTGAATTTTATTCATTTTGTCTCATATGTCAATTTTTTTTTTTTGTGAAATTCTCCCCTCCTGTCATTACCGTTTACAAAAGTTATCCAATATTTTTAAATGTGACAAAAATACCCTTACTAAGTTATCCAATACCGTTTCCTAAGTTTTATTAGAATCTAAAAAATAATATAATTTTACTTTTTTAAATATGTTTGGGCACACATTATTAGAAGTATATGAAAATAAGTATAATAATAGATTTATTGATGAGTGTCGAGATATTTATCAAATCGGCAACATGTTTTGTAATTACCAGTGAATAAGCTAAGAGAAATGTGTTAAGAAAATGTGTTATAATTTCAAGAAGATGAAGAAAAATAGAGAACTCAGTTAATAAATTTGTACATTTTGTTAGAGAAGAAAGTTAAAATATTCAGTTTACTCCTTTGAATTTTTGGACTACTACAAACAGCCTTAAAGACTATCATATTGGTTCCTAAGTTATAGATCGTATTAACAAATCCTTATTTAGTTAACTAAGTAACTTTTTTTAGGATTTTCACTATCCGTTAAGTTGTAGAAATTTCGAATAGGCTCTCCTACGTTCAGAAATGTATAGACAATCTTATGTTACATAATAACGTTAAAGTAAATATATATGCTATATTTGGCAATTTTATTTTGTAATATAGAAATAAAACCTTTTAAAAATAAATAAAAAATGTGTTATTAATATTTTATTCAAATTAACCATTACTATGAATATCTACATACTTTTCTAAATTGTAAAATAAATTATCCCAAAAGAAATAGAGTTAAAATTTAATGAGCAATGTCTTTTTATTTTGAATGTGCTCACTCTTATTAGTATGTCAATTGAAAACAAGCATTCAAAAATCTCTCAATCAAACAATTATTTTCACTTCCTAACACCGAGTCACAAATTCTGAAAACGACATGAGCAAAGTCTCCAACAACAATGAGAGTACGCATTTTCACTTGCAAGTTAGTTTATCGAGTTGTAGACACCGTACAAGTTAACTCAAAATCTTTTAATGCACGAGAACTGTCTTAAGCAATCATATAAAGCGGCATTTGAGAAAACATATTAACGACTTTCTTCCCAATCTTCCTTGAAAAATGAAATAACTTCATAGTTCTCCCTCCGTCCCTAAATTATTGTCTTGTTTGACATGACACACGGATTAAGAAAAAATAATTGACTTGATTATTAATATTGGTATAGTGTGTAGTTTTCTTTAATGCACATGTGCATGTGGCCCATAGTTAAAGTAGGAAAGAAAAATAAGGGTAAAGTAGTAAAAGTATTGTCCTAAAAAGGAAACTTTCAAACAAGACAATTATTTGGGGACAAACAAAAAAGGAAAGCATAAAAATTATGTAGGGACGGAGGGATATTAATTATTTGTCAAGTTAGAAGATATCGTTCAACTATAAAAATATCAAAATATGATTTTCACCCTGATGTATCCACCAAATCCCACTATGCACCCCAACCTATGAAGTGTCCAACTTTAATACACGTTGTTGCCATCTGTCCCAATTAGCCCCTTGACCTTACGGGCGTTAGAAATAGTAACGAAATTTGACATGTGTATGTCGCATGAGGGTTATGTTAGTCATTTGGATCGAGGTGCAAAGTGAAATCTAAGGCTAATTCAATTTGACCTATTTTAGTATTTATATTATTATAAAACTATATTTTTATTTTTATTTCATTACAAAAATTCTTCTTCTCTCTTCATTTCTAGCTAAGTCATATTCTACCACCACTATTAAAATCACCGCCACCAACCACAAATAAATGGGCGCCACACCCTAAATCCATCTTAATATTTTACTCCTTTCCATAACAGGGTTCTAAGCCCCTAGCCTCTTTTGGTCTTCACTTGCTTACACCTTTTCATAGGACCCGATTTTGTTAGATGAGAAAATCATTTTATTCCCCTCCCAAAGCTATCAACTTTCTTTTCTTCTACCGCAACTCTCCTTTGATTGAAAGAGATTGTCACTTACTGAAATCCTTTCAAGTATTCTCATCCCAAAATTAAATTCTCTCATTGCTTAGCGATCGACGAAGGAGGAAGCGATTAAGAAGAGAGAGACGTTCGAAGAAGTGTGATCAAACAAAAGCTAAAGAGATTATATTTCTCCATTTGAGCAAGGCAAGGTAAGCGCATTTCTTGGTGGTGGTGATGGCTGTGGCGGCGATGGCTGGGATGATGGTGGTGGTTAGGGGTGGTGGTCGTGGTGATTGTAAGGATGATAGTGGTGGTTTAGGTCAAATACGGTATTGTTAGATCTCCAAATTTTCAAATCTTCATATGGGTTTGGGTTTAAACCTTCAAATTTTAAGATTCAAATAATTGAATTTGACTTTATAATTATGAAATTTAATGTTGTGGTGGTGGTGTGTCTATAAATGATGAATTTTTTGTATGGGTTAATTCGAAGGAAAGAGTAAGGAATAAGAAAAAAAATTAATAAAATCAAATCAAAAATTAATTTTTTTGTTAATGTTGAAATTTGAGGTGGTAGAGGTGGTGATGCTGATGGTAGTGGTGGTAATGGTGGTGGGTCTACGAATGATGAAGTTGATGAAAGAAAGTAAAGGATAAGAAAAGAAATTAAATAAAATGTATATTTTATTTTAGGGAGTATTGCATTCTTTTAACTTTAAAAATAAATATGAGACAAATTTTAATTATTTTTGAATAACTGAAACAGTTATTTATTATTTTTAATTAAAAACTTATCTTAAATATCAAATGGTTAACTAAATGATAAAATTATAACCAAATCCCACTTTACACTCCAAACAAAATGAACAAACTAATCCTCATGTGACATTCACATGTCATTCCCTCCTACTATTTTTAACACACATGGACGGGAGAGGGAAAAATGAGAATCAAAATTGGGTGTAAAAGTGAGACACTTTGTAGGTTGGGATGCAAGGTGAGATTTACTGGATATTTTCGAAAGCTAATCGTATTTTGATCCCATAAAAATTAGGCCATAATACAAATTTCCTCCCAAGTTATTCACCAAATCTCACCTTAGTTTCTTATAATTAAAACTAAGCCAATAAAAAAATTAGCGCCCCCCCCAATGTAATCACCAAATCCCACTTTCCACCCTAGATTAAAAAATGTGTCAAAGTCATACATCATATTACATTTTGTCTCATTCTGCCCCCATTGCAACGGACGTTACACATTTGACATTAAGTTGACATGTGAGGATCATTTTGGTCATTTTTATAGCCAATCTTACTGTACACTAGCGGGGTCTGTCTTCTCCGGCGATGATAGTGCTCCTCCTCTCGGTTGTCCTCGAACTCGGAAACAATTGGTGAGTTTTTCCCAATGTCAACCCACCAATTAAAATCATTAGATTCATTACCATCTTTCCAGAAGATTGATTAGATATGGCGAGAAGACTCCAAGAAAGATTTAAGAAAAATTGCCAATGGTCTCAAGTGCTTCGTTGACCATTTTGGACTCCGACATTAGGACTTGTACAATTTATTCCTTTCAATTTGATTTCGTTCGAAACCCATCAAGATCTAATATCCATTTCGCTTAATTTGAATTCAAGGTTTTCAAAGGTTTGGTGTTTGGATTGGGTTCCAAAAACTTATTAGAATCATTTTTTTGATCTCTAAAGCACTCTAATGTCATAAATTTTGACAAAGCTATTTTAAAGTTTGAAATTAACCCAGATGAGGCAACGACGGTAGTGGTGGTGACGTTAGTGGTGAGATCGAGGTATACTTGGGGGTTCCTCGTCCAACTTAGATTTGCATTACTGGTTGAAAGGAAGATAGACGATTTCAAAGATGACATCGAGATGTGTACGTGTGTGTGTGTGTGTGTGAGAGAGAGAGAGAGAGAGATAGAGAAAGAGAGTATGTACGATTTCGTTGATCTCGACGCCGACGTTGGGTTTCTAGATGACTTTATTTTGGTGCACCCAGGTGACTTTGTTTTGGTGCCCAGGAAGAAGAAGACAATTAAAACCAGACATGAGGAAAGATTAAAAAGAAAAAAATTGGCCAAAATACGAAAAACCCCCAAAGTATACACCCAATCCCAAAGTCCCCCCAACCTGAGGTTTGTTCCATAACCCCATCTGATGTTGCCAATTTTCCCAGTTAGCCCCCTGGCGTCCACAATGTTAGAAAATTAAAGTTTTTGCATCACGTTCCTTGCACGAGGGGGGCGATTGGGTCTTTTACCATATATGTAAAACAAACACTAATTAAAGGAGTGCAAAGTGTCAAAGTACCAAAAATAAAAACAATTAAAGCTTTCACCATTTGTAAATTAGGTTTCTCTTTCTTCCTCAATCTGTAAATTAGGGTTTTGTTCTAAAAAATTCCCAAATTCTCAAAGCTTTCACCGTTTTTCTTCCCTAAATCGTAATCCTAATGGGAAGACACTACCACCACCGCGACAACATTGGACAACGGTTGCACGATTTTGATCATAAAATGAAAATTTGGAGCTAAACCAATGACATTGTTGTTTTTTCCAATCCACAATTCTATCTCTCTAGCCGACCCATTACCTGGATTTGGATTCTTGAAAGCCCGGCGAATAGATCGGAGGAGAGAGAGAAAGGCCACGGGAGTGAAGAGAGAGAAAATCGGACAATTCGGGGATAAGAATAGAGAGAGGTAGACTTTGGTGGCGAGAAGAGATAGATCGGTGGGACCGGAGTCCATTGCGGCGGCAATCAGAGAAACGAGGGAGGATATAGAGAGATTCTTCGCCGATAACTATCGGAGAGGTTTTCGATTTCGATTTGATCGTTCTTGTTGAGAGTGTAGTCAATGAGGGATTGGAGGGCTAATAGAGATTGTTTTGAAATGGGGGATTGGGATTGGTCGTTGAAAAGGGTTTGGTTGGTTTTGAGCTCGGAGACTATTTGGTTTATGGCTTCCTCCATCGCCATTGATGGAGCTTGGAGGTCAATTGTGCAAATCGGGTAGAAGAAAGAGAAAAGTAGGGGATGGAAATGAGAAAATAAGTATTTTTATTTTTTAAAATTACACTTTGACTCCCTTTATTTAGTGTTGTTCTGTTTATTAAGTGGAAATGACCTAATTGCCTCCACACATGCAAGACACAGATGAAAAACGTTAACTTTCTAACGGTCATCACGGCCAGGGGGACTAACTGGGAAAATTGGCAACATCAGATGGGGTTAAGGAGCAAACCTTAGGTTGGGGGGGACTTTGAGATTTGACGTATACTTTGGGGGGTTTTCGTATTTTTGCCAAATAAATATGACATAACTTTGATTAAAGGAGAAAGAAGGGAAAAAAAAAAGAAAAAAGTGAAATAGGAAATTATAGGCACAAATTCTAATTTATTTTTTCATTATTTAAAACTTTTTTTTTTCATTTGAAATGAAAGAAAGAGAGTTTTATTTAAAAAATAATGCACCAAATCACTTTGTACCCTGATCCAAATGTTCAAAATGCCCCTCACGTGATTCTCAGGTGTCAACTTAACGTCAAATTTGTAACATCCGTCACACATAGGGGCAAAGTTGGGCAAAGTATGACAAAATGTTAAATGGTATATGACTTTGACATAAATTTCGATATGTGGTGTAAAGTGAAATTTGGTGGTTACATTGGGGGCTAATTTTCATTTGGCCTTAAAACTAAAAAGAGCTACAAATTAAAGTTTGTAATGTGGTACAAATTGAAAAGGTATCCAAGTGGAAAAAAAAAAGGCACCTGGTGCAAATGAAATTAATTTCATTAATTTAATACCAGTGGAAAATTTAAACACGCACGCACACACACACACACACACACATATATATATATATATATAATTTCATTATTTGTCGTGTGTTATATATATGCTTTAAAGTCTCGTAAAAGACAATTTTTAGAAATATATGTAGTTTTTTTTCGTATATAAGAACTTTATTGTATTGATTTTTCATTTTTTTTAGGATGGTTATTAACTAATTTTGATTACATAAAAATAAGTATTATAGTTTTAATAAAAATAAATTAAATATTCATATGATACAAATATTTTTTGGGAACAAAAATAAGCGAGCCAACGTATGATTTCTTACAAAAAAACTAACTAAAAAAAGAGATACAAAAATAATCAATGAAAAGACAAAGGTGTAGGATAAGTTGTTATACAATGAAAAAATATATATTCAAAATGAAAGAAAAACAAAGTATTAAAAAATAGCTAAACACACACCAATACAGTTTAGACCAAAATACGAAACCCCCCCAAAGTATACACCAAATCCCAAAGTCCCCCTTAACCTACAATTTGCCCCATAGTCATACTTGACATTGCCATATTTCTCAGTTTGCCCCATAGCCGTGACGGGCGTTAGAAAAGTAACGAGAATCAATCACGTGCCTTGCATGAGGGAGGGCAGTTAGGTCTTTTCGTCATATATACAGAACACTAACTAAAGGGGGTCAAAGTGTCGAAAGAATTACTTATTTGCTTAAATTAAACCCTAATTTCCCTTCTTCCATCTGTACTCTGACAACCATGGCTTCTCAATCATCCTCTTCAGCGGCAAACACTCTATCTTCTCCACCCAATGTTGTTCAAAATGAAACGACATCCGAAGCCCAGTCCACCTAGCCAAGTGACCCCTGTTGTTCATTCGTCATTAATGCGGTGGTCCCAAGCAATGAAGACCCTGTTCCAATGTCTCAAATCCTTCTAAGAGAAGCGGCAATGCAATCGATGTTGAAGAAGGCCCCAGTGAGAAAGAGATTGGCAAAAAAATTTGGCCAATCGGAGACCCCCTTGCAAAACGTTCCAAACGACTTCGAGGGTTTTGCCCAGTGCAAAAGGATTTAGTAATCTTACTGGTTATTTGAGTGGATTTCTTGGTTTGATTTCATGAATTAGAATTACATTTGTTTTATAAATTATTGATTACTTGGTCTATGGGCTGTGATCTATTTCTGAATTGTCTTATGTCTTGTAGATTGCATATCTATAAATGGGTGTAGACATGGAGCTGGAATTTGATAAGTATTGTGTAGTTGATAGAAGTCCTAAAACCATTCTTTTATCTCCTCGGTATTCAAAAGCAGAAAAAGGAAAGGTAAAAGGGAAATCCAGATGTGGAAATGAGGAATTGAATGTCAACAAGGATTTCACTGAGCTTAGTTTTCATCGGTATCGTAGTGCTTCTGTCGAGTGTTCCATCAAGGTTGGAAAGTAATGAAGTGCAAAGGAGGGGTTCAATATACGGAACTCGAATGAAATAAGGAAGTCGATAAAGAAGATTGAAGGTGCGAAGGCGGGAAAAAATTGAACACCCGCGAAGTAGTGCTCTTGTTTTTCGTTTGAAATTATCGATTCATTGTGCGGTTTAAATGAGGATAGCTTAGAATATTCGAGTTCATCTGTTAGCAAACCACCCGGACAAGATTTATTAGATCTCTCCTTCAGTCCTCTTAAAGAAAGATTTGACACTTTGAGTCTTTGACCCCCTTTATTTAGTGTTGTTCTGTATATATGAGAAAATGACCTAATTACCCCTGCCACGTGCAAGACACATGATGAAAATCGTTAACTTTCTAACGGTCATTATGGCTAGGGGCTAACTGGGAAAATTGGCTACATCAGATTGGGTTATAGGTCAAATCGTAGGCTGGGGAGACTTTGGGATTTGGTGTATACTTTGGGGAATTTTTCGTATTTTGGCCCAAAATTTATAAGTTTAATAACACTGTAAAAGATGAAAACACAAAAAGAACTCAACAATTAAAAGTAAACAAAAATATGAAGCAACTAACAAAATACTTTAAGAAAATTATTAACAACACGTGCAACGCACGTGCACTTAACTAGTCATTATAAAAGCTAGAATTCCTTCTCCCACTAACAATCTCTAACAGCAACACACCAAAGCTGTAGACATCGGATTTTTCAGAGAATCTTCCTTGCATTGCATATTCAGGGGCCATATAGCCACTGCAGGTAACATTTTATCATTGTCAAACAAGTTTAATTTTGATAAAATAGACTGTGGCTAGATTGATTATTCCAAAATGTTATAAGAGTTCTAACAAACAAAAATATGCTCACTATGTTCCGACGACCCTTCTAGTATTGGCTTGATCTTGGTCGCCCCCGAAAATCCTTGCCATGCCAAAATCTGAAATCTTTGGATTGAGCTCCTGATCCAACAAAATGTTACTTGCCTTGAGATCTCTATGAATAATCCTTAATCTCGAATCTCTGTGAAGGTACAGAAGTCCACGACCAATTCCTTCAATGATTTTGGCACGCTTGTTCCAATCTAGGTTTTCTTTCCGGACTGGATCTGCAAGAGTATCATCCAAAATGAGAGGAGAAACTACAGACTGCTAAGCTGTATCCACCACATGTTGAAATAAAGTATAAATGTAAGAATACAAGGTGTGTTTTAAGCAAACGGAAGTAGTAAGTACTGGTCTCTAGGTGCAACTAGGTCATGAAAACAAATTTGAGAATTAGATACGTCAACAAAAACAGTTTTAGTAGTATGTACTGACCAAAGAGATGAGCATCCAAGCTTCTATTAGGCATGTATTCGTAAATCAACATTTTTTCTTCTCTTTCAACACAGCAACCAAGGAGTCTAACAAGATTACGATGCTGGAGCTTCGAGATCAGAACAACCTCATTCATGAACTCCTCCAGTCCTTGTCCAGAAGATATTGAAAGCCTTTTCACGGCTATTTGTTGTCCATTTGGCAATGTTCCCTTTAAAGAGAATGTAATCAATTTCTATATGTTCTATACAACATAATGCCTTTTCTTGAAATAGCATTACCTTGTAAACTGGACCAAAGCCACCCTGGCCAAGCTTATTAGCTAATTGAAAGTTTCCTGTTGCAGATGCAAGCTTCTCAAAGTTGAATATGTGTAGCTCTTCAATTTTGACTCGGTTTATAGTATTCCCCGACATAACATCAGTTGAATAATCTCCACCATATATTAACAGCTCATTTTTTTGCTTCCTACCTGATTCAGAAGCTTGGATTTGTAATTTACTTAAAAGAATAAACTGAATCTTCTGAGTATATAGTAATTGATATTTTACCTCCTTTTCTGGTAATACAATTCCAGACGACGTATGAGCAGATGAAAACAGTTATAGATCCTACAATCACTGTAATTGCTATGACCAGTTGCACGTTTCTCTTTTTACCTACAGAGAAGGTCGACGACAAATATGAGAAAGTTAGATTAGAAGAATAAATATGTACCAAACTTGAATGCCATTAAAAGCAACTTCTATATATGCAAACCATAGGTGCTTTCCGAATAATAAACATTTCATGAGTTTTCTAGAAATCTATGAAACTTTCTTTGGCTGTAACTCAGAAAGAAAAGTGAAGGAGGGGACCGAATTCGGTTATTGTTATGTTACATGACTAAGGAGATGATAGGACACACTACCTAGCTCTGAGTTTGCTACACGAAGATAAAGATCTGCTCCACCACTACCAGAGAATTTCGTGATGTCAATCAAGCAACCATTCCAAACCATGCAACCGATTCCGGGGTAGTCTGCATAAGCTATACAGGAGCAATTATTGAAGCAGAGGCGCCTGCAGTCGTCTGTTGGAGCTAATGACTCAGCAAAATCTGGCACTTTGACTTCCGAAAACTTCAAAAAACCATCTTCTTTAACCTCTTCAGTACCAGTGATATTGTTCCTGTCACATTTCAATTGGGTTCTCCTTGAACATCCACTAGTCCAGTTACCTTTACTCCATTCCTCCATATGCACTGGCTCAAACCCATTCAAACAGCTACAAATTGGGGATTCCTCGGAATTACATATTCCAAATGGTCCACACTTACCATAAACATCACACTCATCCTGCAGGCTTGACCAAGACACCTCCCAATCTTCTTTACCTTCCAACCAGTACCTCTCTGTTAGAGTTCCTTCAGAGTTTAAGAAATAGTAAACAATTATAGAATCACTCGTGTAGGTGTAAGTTAAAGAAGCGCTTCCTTGTCTGTTGTCTTCAAGAATAAACCCACTACGATATGCAGAAGCCATGTTGGCTACCCCGATGAAGATTTGACCATTCCAAGGACCGCTGCGCCAGAGTGGTTTACTACCATTCCATATAAACAATTCTGGAATGTTTAAAGGATCAAGTCCAAGGGAGAAGCTTCCGATGGACGGATCAGAAGGACTCATCCATGATGTCAGCATATTCTTTTGATCCGTATTAACGTTCGCACTGAGCCTCATACTTTGCAAATATGAATCCGATAAATGTTGAAAACTCTCCCAGAGTGTAATTCCACTGGAGTTACCTTGCAAGACTAGGTTCCCAGTATTCAAAAGCTTTGCACTTGAATTTACCATAGAATTCGAAACATGCATTTGATGACCAAATGATCTGCTTCCGTCCATCCAGGATGATGATATTGCCATCCTCAGAGATGGTCACAGTCCCAAAAGAATCATTTAGAGGCTTGTCCCTGTTAGCCACCCATATTGGAGTCATTATAGGGATATTGTAAAGAATACCAACGTAACGGTTTGTAGAATTAGCAGGGCTAAAGAATCCTAACTTAAAAGTTCCTCCATCGGAAACTATAGTTTCAGAGTCGTTGATCGACTGAGTGGATGAAATGGTGTCCATGCAACTGCAGAAATCTGAAGGAAAACAGAGAAGAAGCATAAGAACAGCAACTGGAGCAAGATTCATTATTATGCTCAATATTTGTTGGTTTTTTGGATCAATGTATTGTATGATGATCTTTCAAGAAATTCTACAAACAAAAGTCAACCTTTTCATGTTCCAGAGTGGCCCACACTTGTGAAAGAAGTCATTCAACTATTAAAAAAGTCCTGTAAAGTATAGAATCATCAAGATAACTAGTTTGTCAATAGTAAAGAAAATAACAGTGATTAACTATTTAATAGTCAACTACAAAAATTTTCTTGGCTCCTACTATTCCAGATATGGTCAACCACAAATGACAAAAATCACAAAAATAGATCCGTAACCAAATTCCCTACATTTTCCATTTTTTTTTTCTCTTCTAGAATTCATAAACTTAACTAAATATATATATATATATATATATATATATATATATATATATATTTGACTACATCAATCTGACCTTAATTATAGGTGGTATCAAAGTAAATCAAGAAGAGGAAAAATGACCTTATTCCAAAATATCCAGCAAACCCCTTGCCTAACTATCCATCTCAATTCCCATTCACATTGGAGTATTGGTGTCAAATTTACCTATTTTGATTTTTAAAAGTATTAACGAATTTGATACTATTTTTTATGCAATTGACTTGAAAATATTTTGTTGACTTTTTATTTATTTATATTATTTTAAATAATAAAATAATAATGATTTTAATTTATTTGACATAGTCAAAGTTTATGTTTTATTATTATTATTATTATTATTAAACAAAAATGAAAACGAAGGAAATTTAAGTATTAAGATTTAAAGTGAGTCCCACATGATGGTTTTTTTTTCACCAAGTTAACTAGTGGAAACGGAGAACAAATATTGGGTGATTAATCACCTCCCTCCATGGCAGTTAATTAGGCATTGTGTAGTTTTTTTTTATTTGACTCCTTGACCAAGGTTTGCTGGAGGAATATATATATTAAGGTGTGAGAGACTATTATCTCTCACAAAATACATAAACTCACCGCCTTCGTTGGCCAATAGAATTGTTACAGCCTCATTTCTTTAACTTGTTGATCGTGGGACTTTATATTAGGATGGGTTTGAATACTTTGCTTACTACTCCAAAGTCGTCCGTCATCTCTCTTTCTCTTGTTCGAGCCGTGTGACTAGTTTTTTTCATATGCGATCAATTTGGTTCGTGATGCTTTAGAATTTTGACGAACTAACTTCGTAGGGTTGATGTGCTCGAGGTGTAGATCGATTTTATCAGGATACATGATGTTGGGCCGATGATTTTCAGTATTGGGTTTTATCTCAATTTGAGTTAAGGGAGACTATGCAATACTGATTCCGTGTCATTTTTATCACGTGATCGTTTCTAAAATATTCCGTATCTTGAAATATAATTTATTGCTATCATTCCATCTTGTTTATCAAATGAATTTCGAAAAGGATGTGTTTATTATGATTTATCGTGATTTCGTGATTTATCGTGATTTGGTTAAAAGCACGATTATGTGAATAGTTTAGTGATACTAATAGGTGTGTCGGTCTCAGTGTGTTGGTTACTGTTATTGTTTATGAGTTGGTGGCCTCAAATAATTGGGCGCTAATGGTTGATTTGGTTATTGTTTTGCCACTGAACCCGAGCCCGATAGTATACTAGACTGTGATATATGATTGAGCAGTATGTTTTGATGCTTTGAGCATATATATTGTGTTTCGTTCTTTTAACGTTGATTTGCCATGAGCATGATTTTATTGATTTATTAGTTATTGTCCATAGTTTCACTTCATGGGCAAAGGGGTATTGAATCCTATGTCTCCATTATATTCTGTGGTATTGTATATTCTCTTCATTGCTGGGCTCACAAGCTCACCCCCACTAGTTATTTGAGCTTTGCAGGTTTAATTTGATCAGAGTGCGCAGTGAAAGCGTGGCTAGTTGCGAGGTGGGGTAGAGAGCAAGTCTAGTGAATTGTTACTAGAAGTGATGTTGTAATATTTGAGTTTTGATTGAGTTGTACCAAGATTTTATTATATATGAGAATTAGTATTTTTAAGCAAACATCCTTGTTGATTCTTTCCGCTGCTAATGAATTTGGTTGTATTGAAAAGCAGGTGATGACTTCGTGTCATCACAATTGTCAATTGGGCCAGCACCTCTTCATCTTCAACAAGAGAGCCACTCATTTTTGCCAATCTACAAGAACATTAACAGTTAGTTCCTGGAAGTAGTCCTTCACTAAGAACGACTACAGAAAGAGAGACCACTGTGTATTAGCTGAGTTCTTCACCCTCTTTTTCTGCTTCAAAATTGTTACGTGAAAGACCCAAGATCTTGCTACTCTCTTCTATTCAGTTCCATTCTCTTTAAATTGTGAATAGTGACTTCATATTCATCCTGTATTCTCCCCACCCCCCCTCGTAATCTTTAGTCAATGGCTACCCTTTCAATAAAAGGTTACTCACTACTCTCCAATTTTAAACGCACTGAAAAGGGCATCAAACACATGGACGCAGCAAATTCATCAGCAAGATTGCTTTTTCCAAGGAAAGTACTCCCGCCGTCCCAAAAAAAATTAAAAAATACAGTATTAGTTTTATCTTATATCAAAACTTTTTATAAATTGTAGCTTTATTAACTTGTACATCCTCTGTTTCTAAATTATTATCAGGTCTTATTTTATTTTTTTGTTTTTCTAAAAAAAATTGTATTGTTTTAGAACTTTTGTGAAAATATTTTTACTATTTTACTCTTATTTTTTCTTGCTACTTTCATGATCGCCACATGACGAATAATTTTTTGGTTCCTTAATTTTGACAAATCTATTTGTTTGGTCTTACCGTTTCAAAATATATTCAGTTGGTTATACATGTTGTTTTTCTTGGTTAGATTACTTTCTCCTGCCCTTATTGTCAGAATTTCCGTCTAATATTTAAAAAAACGCCCAAATTACCCTAGAGCAGTCTCTAATTAGCGACCGCACCAGCTAAGTAGCAAGCTTGCTGGAAGGTGATTTGTAAATCTTTTTAATTTCTTTGTTTTGATTTTTTTTTGGGTATTTCTCCTCTCATGTTATTCCTTTTGAATTCGCAGTTGGGCACATCCAGGGCAGATCTAAGTGTGCAATGAGGGGGGCTCAAGCCCACCTCAAAATATGCCCAAAAAAAATAAAAAATTATGTAATCTAAACTAACATGCCAATCCTCTCACTCACTCCACTCTCCATCCACTTTCTCTCAATCAATCACCAAGTTTCCAAAAAAACTTGTACTACTCGTCCAAAATCCCTCTCTCCCTCATTCACTCGGTATCATCTCTGATCTCCCATCAAATTTCCAAGAAACACTGCAGTACACGTGGTACTAAAATCCTGGATCCGCCCCTGGGCACAGCACGAATGGCTGCAGCCATTGATGCGATGACTCCGCTTGGGTACATCAATGAAGATATGTTTATTTTATGGGACTTGCTATTCTAACCTCCAAAATTGCTAAGTATACTCATTTACTTAGTTCACCCACCCTTCAAATATTATACTACCTATATTACTAAGTATACCCCTACTTATTTTCCTATTTTACTCTTGAACAATAAACCCCCAAATCTCTCACCCACCCAAATTAAAACACTATCTACCCAACCCACCTCCCTCCCAAAATTAAAATACTCTCCATTTCTCTCTCTATCATCTGCTCTCTATCCTCTCCATTTGTTTTGAAACTTAATCTACTTCGACTTAGCTTCCTAAAAATTGCACAAAGTCAAGCCACTACTTAGGCTTGAAACACGCATTTTGGTTAAATTTTTTAATGATTTTTAAAATTTTTTGGAGGAAACTGCGAATGGAGTGTGCGGTACCCCCTAACCGCACGCCCTAAGGAATGTGCGGCACTGGTCCGCCGCACATACCTTAGGGCGTGCGGCCGGGGGTGCCGCACATACCATTAAACGTGCGGTAAGGGGTGCCGCACATATCTTAGGGTTCTTAAAAATTTTAAGGGTAATATAGTCTTTTGAAATTGTGGCAATTTTGTAATAATGGTAAAGGGGGTATATTTAGCAATTTTGGGGGTAGGAATAGCACTGCTCTTATTTTATTTAGCGCAGTAAGGGTATTCTGGGTATTTTTAAATAAATAGATGAAAATTTTAACGATAACGGCGAAAGGGAGAATCTAACCAAGAAAAACATGTAAGACCAACTAAATATGTTTTAAAACGGCAGTATCAAACGAATAGATTTGTGAAAGCCAATGGATCAAAAAATTATTTCAGTCTACCAATATTTATAAGAGTCAATCAAAATTTTTTTATTTGTGTGTCCAGTCAAACAAAATAATTATTCCCTCCGTCCCTAAATTATTGTTCTACTTTCCTTTTTTATTTATGCTAAAATAATTGTTTTGTTTGAAAGTTTCATTTTTAGGACTACACTTTTACCAATTTACCCTTACTTTTTCTTCCTACTTTAATTATAGGCTACATTCCACATGAGTATTAAAGGAACTACATAATATACCAATATTAATAATCAAGTTAATTATTTTTCTTAATCTGTGTATCGGGTTAAACAAAACAATAATTTAGGGACGAAGGAGTTTTTTTTGTTTAATATCCTAAATCTACCTTAAACCTCCAAAGACCTCCCAACGAGATTCAACCCTAAGACGAGCGAGACTCTAATCAGTAGAGCAATCACTGAATCTCGGGACGGAGGGAGTATTTAAGAACGAATTGAGTATTATTTTTCAATTAAACTTACCATTTTACCCTTTACTTAACGGTCAACTTTAGTGACCATTCAGTCTTCTCGTTGGGCACTACAATTTGGCCAAACCTCAAAAGGGGCGGGGGGCATAATCAAACCACGCATTTGCATGGGGTGTGCTTGACATAGGTTTTTTAAGGTTGGTTTTTGAATTTTTGTTTAGTAATCTATATATATATAAAACCTAATAAGTCTAAAAAAGGTAAAATTCCGCCAAAAATGACTTGCCAAAAATAGAAAGTCATCTTTATAACATTTAATATTGTTCTCGAAAATACAAAACTGTATTTATACAAAACAATAATATAATCTTTAAATAAAAGACAAATCAATTTGGTCAAATCTCCTAGGAAATTGCACTATGCACTTTTCTATCTCCTTTTACTCTCACTCTCACTCGTAAATGTGATACTACTTTCTTCATGTTAACATATGTGTTTTTTATTCTATTTTGAAACATCCTAAATAAGTATATTGAATGAAAGATAAGTCAAAAATATTTATTAAAACTCGTGTAAATTTAATAAAAAAATATTTTAATTTGAGATGGACAGGGTACAAATCTATGACATATTAATGGAGTATTTAAGTATTACTCCCTCTGTTTCAAAATATTTGTCGTTTTAGCTCTAAAAATTTGTTTCAAAAAAATTGTCATTTTAAGTTTCCAATGCATGTTTTGCCTAATTTACCCTTGTCTTCTCACAAATTCCAATAATTGATCATCTCTTCATTAAATACTTTATCTTCTTCCAATGGCTATCTCCTTCTAATTTATCTTTTCAACTACTCCTAGCACAAAAATTAAAGATATTTAATAAGGGTATATTTGTCAACTTATAAAATTTCTTAATATGTGTGCACAACTCTAAAACGTCAATCTTTTTGAAACGGAGGGAGTACTCTTAAATCCTCCCTCAGTCTTGAAAAATAATCTTTTTCTCTTGGTATGTCCCAAAAAATAGACTTATTTCTAAAAGAAAATTATATTTATAGTGCAATTAAAAGGAGATACAAATTACAAACAAAAGCTATAATCTTAAAAGTTTGACTTGTCAAATGTAATTATTTTCTGAAGAAGGAAAGAGTATTGTATAACATATTATTAATATTTTAAATTAATACACTATAATATATTAAACCCATTTTTTAAGTACAATAATATACTTACTCTGCAACTAAAGTTCTTTTTTGGAAAATCAAACTATATGGAGAAAAAAAAATTAAAAAAGAGACTACGTTCTCTTAAGTTTGTCTTGAAAAAGAGTCAACCTTTTCAAATTTAAGCTACAAATTTTTATTACTTTTTAATTTCTTTCAATCTTTTAAAAAATATGAAGCGTTTTCTATGTCTAATACCAAAAAATATATAACTTTAGTGTGATTTAAGGAATATATTTATAAATAAGAATATCTTTTTTTAAAGTTTAACTTTTTCAATATGATTGATCAGAACAAAGGAAACAATATATAAATGTGATGTAGGAACATACTAAAATCTCTGTCTTAATAAATAATATACTTATTTAAAGATCGGAGGGAGTGTAAAATTTGCAATACAAGTTACAACTATGAAATTGTAGTATTGATTTTGGTAACCAAAATAAATAATATTTTAGCTAACATGTATCTAAAGGGAATTAGACCGGTTTAAACCATATATTAATAGAGATTTTATTCTAAGATTCGTCCTAGCGTAAAACTATTTATTTATAAATTCAGTTTCACCAAAAACTATTTGTTTATAAATTCAGTTTCGCCATAAGCTTTGGATCGGAGAGTATGAATTGGGGTAAAGCAAAAGAGTAGGTCTCCTGTGAGACCGTCTTGTGGATCCTAATTTAGTCAACCCTATTAATACACGGTGGGTCGGTTCAGGAACTTCCTTCTTACAGAAAATACCGTAAACAATCTTTTCTAAATTTTGCCAAAGAAAAACTTGAAGACATAGCCTTATTTAAAACTGGTCAAAGTAACAAAGATAAGAAAAACGAATAATGCTTGCACAGTAAGTAACGTGCTGGACCTTATCTATATACATAAAGCCTACTAAGTCCAAAAATAGTAAAATTTCGCAAAAAAATATCTTACCAAAAATAGAAAGTCATCTTTATAACATTTAATATTGTCCTCGAAAATACAAAATCATATTTATACAAAACAATAATATAATCTTTACAATAATAATACTTTAATGATATTATACCATTTTAAAGTAAGTTTTTTAATTTCTATATATTTACAATAATAAATATTTTTTCAGCTAATACGCGGGTATGGAATACATGAAATAGCAATTTCTATCTATTTTCATCGTTTACTATTTTAAATATCTCGCCAATTGTTGATTTAACAAATCATGAAAATTGTTCAAATCCTTTTATTACTCCTACTCCGAATAAGAAAATGCACTTAGACAAATCCTCATCTCTTACTCAATGTAAAGTTTTGTTTTGTTTTGTTTGTTACATTTTTAAAATTTTTATTATTATGTTGTATACATGTTATTCATGCTTTGTCTTCTTTTTTTATTTATGGCATTATTTATTTAGTAATACCATAAATAAGTATATTTTTAATAGATTGCAACTTATGAAGAATATGTTATACAAAAATTATTGCTCATTTCTTTCTTAATAAAATTTCATGTTTATATAACAACCTGGTTAAAAAGGAATATTTGAATTTATTAAAAAAATTAGTATAACATGTATTTTTTAAGGATACTCATATCAGAGTCGGACTCATTAATTAAAGTGAGACTTAAATCAAGGGTAAAATGTTAAAATAAATTTTCAAGAACACAAATATTAGATTGTAGACATTTTTCTAAGGATACCAATGTAAGAGTGAGACTCATTATTTGTTTGTTATATTTTCAAATTGTATTACTAATGTCTATACTTTTTATTCATGCTTTGTTCTTTATTTTTATAGGGGTGAAAATAATGGTGTTACATCAATAAAAGTTTTAAATAATATTTTTGGTGAATGCATCACATATCCAGTCAATAGTTGAAAGTATATATGCATCATTTTTAGAGTTTTTTGATAACATGTCATACTTGCCCCGGTGCTTGATGTTGTGGACACCATAAATGAGTACATGGTTTCTAAAAATCACTCCGAAGGAAGGAAGAACTTATTTGAGTTCAGATTCTATCTACAACGCAGAAAATAACTTAAGTTTGTTTGAAGACATTCGTTCTACGGAGTTTTTGAGTAGTATAAAGTGATTAGGATTGCCTAGCCATGAACTAACAATTAAAATTGGTGTTCCGCTGATGCTATTGAGAAACATTGACCTTGTGCAGAGTTGTGCAATATTAGAACTAGACTAATCATTACAAAGCTTGCATCACATTATAGAATCTAAAATTTTAAATGGAAGCAATGTTTGAGACAAAATGTTTATCCCAAGAATGTCATTGTCTCCATCACATGCGAGATTGTCTTTCAAGTTTCAGAGAAGACAATTTTCATTGGTAGTATCGTATGCAACGACAATTAACAAAAGTCATGGTCAATTACTGTGGCATGTAGGACTCTTGAATAATTCAATATTGGACAGATGTATGTCGCAGTTTTTAGGGTAACAAACCGCTCTGGTCTATGTGAATATATTGATATGCGATGAAGAGTAAAAGCCAACGAATAAAAGTACAAATGTTGTGTATAAGGAATTTTTTAAGAATTCATAATATTAGCGACACAATGATGTATTTCTATTTAAATAGTTGTCTCCAACATTCCTTTTCCTTAATTTATTATTTTAATTTTATTTTTCCTCTTCATTTTGCTTAAGTATAATTTAATTGAAAAAGATATATATCCGTGCGTTTAACGCACGGGTGTAAAACTAGTGATCAAATAAAAAGTAAGAAGAGATAGAGAAAAACTAGTGGACCAAAGAAAGAGAAGGTGAAAAACCAAAAATAAGTCTTAAAGCCCATAGACCCATGCAATCTTTCCTATTCTTGTATTTGCTTGACCAAACACAAGGTTGTAGAACATTGTTGTTAGTGTAGCTTGAATAATTCAAAATACATATTTCCTTTGTTTCAAAAAAAAAAATACTAGTTCTTTTTTCCTCTTTGATTTGTTTTTTTTTAAATAGTCTTATTTCTTAAAGTAATAAGTGCAATTTTAAAAAGATATACCATATGTGAAGGGTAAAATTGTAAAATTATGAAGATATAATTTTTGAAAGTAAACTTTTTATGTAAAATATTCCAAAATAGAATAGTGAATTTTTTGTCAGAGGGAGTAAATGACTATAAATGTGGTGAAGACATAGAAAATATTTTTTTGATGTGGGTTATTCTACTAAATTTTGTTCTGAAGCATATTGAGAGTGTTCCAGTTATTTTCAATTTTATGTTTAAATATTTTTGGGTTTCTTGATTTTTTCTCAAAGATTAAACATTTTTTTCGTGGATATTCACTATTCTACCAACTAGGGCTACGGTAGTGGTTCAGCTCGGTTTAGGCCGAAACTGTAAATTGAATCGACCCAATCACTATTCTTTTTAGACATTACTTTTATCATTTTACCCTTAATTTTTCTCCATACTTTAATTATGTGTCACGTACACATGAGCATTAAAGAAAATTACACAATATACCAATATTAATAATAAAGTCTATTATTTTTTTTAATCTGAGTGCCGGGTGAAACAATACAATAATTTAGGGATGAAGGGTGTATTACATTATGGTTTTAAAAAAGAAAAAAAGAAGTTATTTATTGAACCCGCTTAGTCTTATTGACTTTTCAAAAGGAACAATTCTTCGGGAGTGTAGGAGTAATCTTTATTTGATTTGATTTTGATATATGTGTATTTGTGGTAATTTTTAGAAATTTGATGAATGAGTAGGGATAAATTAGTCCTTGCGTGGCTCTAAGGGTTAAATAGTCTTTGGATTTCAACTTGGTTTGCTGTTAAATTGTCTTAATGCCCGTCAATTACTTTTTGGGTCTCATAAAATCTATATATATATATATTTAAAGTTGGTGAGGATGCCTCTAAATGTGCCACCTCATCCAACTTTTGGTTCTTTTGATTCTTTTAACCAACACCCTTTTAAATATGATTATACACCTTAAACCAACTCAACCAATTATATTATATGTAAAGATTTTAAAAATATATTATATTATTCTATAAATTATTTTATAATATAAACCAACTAGATTTTATTTTTATATATGATACTCTCTCCATGTCAAATTGAGTCTCATATTTTTATTTAAAACGTTCTAAAATAATGTATATAATATGTGATCCATATTAACAAAACTTTAAATTATTTATTCTCAAAATTGATGCTTATGTTTTATTGATATTTGTGTAAATTTCTTTTTCAAACTAATAGTGTATAAAAAATATGTAAATATATATATATAGTATCCAATTAAACATTTTTTAATCATTGAATGATCTCCAAAAATTATTTCAATAATATAATTATATTCAATTCTTAAACAATTCTCATTTGTTCAGAAAAATGTTATATTTCTTCAATATGTCCCAAAGTAAATATTTTATTTTTAATTTTGTAAATTTTTTCAAATATTTGTCTAAAATATCTTTACTAAGTGCAAGATGAAAAAAAGAGATAAAAAAACCCAATAATATAATATCATTAAAGGGTACTAAAAAATTTAATGTATAGAAACAAAAATATATGTATTGACCACCAATAAAAAAAACTTATTTTGAAACGAAAATATTATAATAAACAACTACCAATTTACATATATTGACAACACTTAACTTTTGTCAGACATGATGTAAACAAACTTATATATTCAATAATGATAATTTTTTTCAAAAATATTTTTAAAATGTATCAATTGAACACAAAAGTTAAATTGCACCCGTGCATTGCACGGGCTCTATAACTAGTTTATCAAACATTTGGGAGGGCACTACAATTTGGCCAAACTTCCAGGAAAGGCGCCATAATTAACCCCCATTTAGTATAAATGCACACCGTCTTACTCCACTAATGTTACATGTGAACTAAGTAGACATTTAGTTAGCCGGATTGAACATGGCTGGAATGGAAAGGGCAAGGGGTGAGCTATCGAAACACACCTAAGTGGCTGATCTAGGGCAGGCCGACCTACCTCGGCCTACCTCACCCAAGTGCGATGACTTGGCCGAGGTGGTTCCTTGTCGAGGTGAGAGCTACGGATGACTCAAATTCATACTCTGTTTACAGTAACAAGCAGGTTTATGAATTGTAAGATAGTGACTTCACATCTTTCCTGCACTGTGTTGAATCAAAACTAGAATTGTCCTGTATAACCACTCAAACTATTGCCCGAGTGTGCACCTTACAAGTTAATTACACAACCCCAAGGGGTGGGAGAAATGGCAAGGGTACTCAAGGCAAAAACCTTGAGGTCCTTGGTTCCAATCCTCGTACCAATGGGTCATACTTATCGTAAAAAATAAAATAAAAAAATACACACTTACATTCATGGAAATGATTAATAACTGTGTAAAATTTGCACAAATTCAAAGTTTAGTTTATCCTTTTCTATTTCAAATATATATTGATTCTGTAGTAGGGGTTATGCCACGTCATTTCAGGTGATTGTCACGCATTCACCCAGTCTTCCCCGAACTAAGACCTAGCGTGCGGGAATGTACTAGGCTCCGGGAGATAGCCCAAAGGGGGGCCGAGATAGAGTGCTTTAGCCTAAGGGTAGTGACACCCAAGTCTCTACGGCCGTACCCCAATTTTGTTAATAGTCTCTGTGAGCAAGCTGACCAAAGGTCCAAACGCTCCGTCAGGAGAACTTCTTGTCTGACCCTATGAGATCCAGTGGGCCAGGGAGCCCGGATCCTCGAACATTAGGGTTCCAAGGAATTAATAACTCTACGCCTCAGGTAAAGGGCTACCCTTTACCACTAGCACTTACATCCTTCGGGGATGATCCGGCTCAGGGCACTACCGGGTGATCTACTCTAAGTGTAACAGCCGGCCTAGGGTCCCTGAACCCCCAAAAGGTCGAGCCAGTTCTTGAGAACCTCGAGGGTTATTGGTTTGGTGGCTGAGGTCAAGAGGAAGTCTCCCCCGTTGTACACGCATGTTATCATGCACGTGCGACGCGTGTGACCTGATCAACTAAGAGAGAAAAAGCTGATTGTTGTCCCCGCTTACGGGACACGTGTCTTATGATTATTGGATGGTCAATAGGATGATGACACCTGTAGGGAATCTTGGAATATTTCCTGTGTCATCTCCCATACTCATTATAGATAGAGGTCATAAACCTCATTTTAGGGAGAATCGTTATTCGATAATCTGGAGCTAGTAAGTACTCAGCCTTTGCCTCTTGCTAGGACATCGAGCCATCACATCCAACAATACCCATCACACATCACACCCCTGAGGGACACACATTCTACAGATTCATATATAAATGTCTAAATGTTAAACATTCTCGTTTACAATCATATACATATTACGTTAAAGGTACAAGCATGACAACTCAATGGACATCTAACAATTTTACGAGGTGATAAACCTAATGGCACAACCACTTAAAATGATCCGGACAAACCTACAGTTCTAAAAAAAATAGACATATTTGACAAGTCAAACTTTTTAAGATTGTAGCTCTACATACATATTTGTACCTTCAAAAAATTACACTATAATTTATCTTTTTTTAAGAAATGAGAGTGAATTTGGGACAAACCAACAAGGAAAGAGGAACTATTTTTTAGGGACAGAGGGGGTATATTTTTTCCAAGTTACTAGACAATGGCTACCGTTGGATGAAAAGGTTTATTGCAACCCGTGAATCGCTCTCCCACTCTCCAATTTTCAACGCACAGGGAAAGGCATCAAAAACATAGACACAGTAGATTTATCAGCGAGATTACAGTCTTCAAAGAATGTATGCAATCTGAATTAGACAAGCTATTCTGAAAACAATGTTTCTCAACCTTTTATTTAGTCAACAAAATATATACGAGGAAACGAAATGTAGTATTTATTTGCACAGAGTCTTACTCCATCTTTGCCACATAAGTGAACTAGTTTCGTGGAATTGATGCAAGGCATGTTATCAACATACCTAGTCTTGATCTTTGCTGCTATATGACTTCTGCATAGTTTCCTGCTGATCTTCGATAGAAAAGAAAATTCCCATTAATTGGCCATGCTATCTGCCTTCAAAAACGGTAACAGTCAAATTGTTTGCAGAAAGATGATGTTGACTCTGCTGAGAATCTGTCCCCGATGAAATCTGACTTTGAGAAAATACAGGCTGTTTGGGGGTCGGTAAATCAGTAGTTTCACTACTTAGCATGGAAAGAATCATAGATACACTAGGCCTATCCTTTGCCAAATCCTGAACACACAGCAATCCTACGTGTACGTATCGCAAAATCTCCTTCTGTGAGCATGGTTCCGATATCCTTGGATCTATTAAATCCTTGATCTTCTTTTCACTCCACAAGTGCCATGCCTGAAAATGTATCACAAGTACAAACTCATTTCCAGCACCATGACACAAAATAAATAGATAGCAAAAACAAGTTGCTAATTAAGTGAGAATGCAAATGGACTTACAAATCCTAAAAGGCTCAAATAGCCTTCATCATAATAAAAACTAGTGTTCTTTCTTCCACTGACAACCTCTAATATCAACACTCCAAAACTGTAGACATCAGACTTCTCTGAGAATCTTCCTTCCATTGCATATTCAGGAGCCATGTAGCCACTGCAACATTATATCATTCTGTCTGTAAGTGGCTGCCTTTAATCGTATCACCTCATGTAAATAATATTCCTTCGTCCCAAAATGAGTGTCCCTTTTTGAAAAAAAAATTTGTCCCAAAAAAGAGTGTTCTATTTTCTAATAAAGTTACTAAACTCACCTTTGCCAACTATTGTGTCTCAATATGCACCTTGGAATGTTATAAGCAAACACCAAGGGTAATTAACTAATTGTGTATATATGCTTCTAAAATTGCTTAAATGTTAACTTCCTTATTTCCTCAAAAACCAAAAAAACGGACACCATGTTGGGATGGAGGTGTAATCAATTTCATTGATTTGTTGATAAGATAGAAATTCTTACAATGTCCCAACTGGCCTTCTAGTATTCGCTTGATCTTGGTTGCCTCCAAAAATCCTTGCCATGCCAAAATCTGATATTTTTGGGTTTAAGTCATCATCCAACAAAATATTACTTGATTTTAAATCTCTATGAATAATCCGTAATCTGGAATCTCTGTGAAGGTACAAGAGCCCTCGACTGATTCCTTCAATAATGTTCACGCGTGTGCTCCACGTTAGATGCTCTTTTCCACTTGGATCTGAAAGAGCATAATCCAAATGTCTCAGAGTTTTAGTAGGCAATATTCGCAAAACAGTCAGAGATATTTTATTTTTCATAAAATCAATTAGGTGTTGATGGTTAGTAGGCAATGTCAACAAAATAGATAAATAAAAGATCTTTCCAGCAGTAATTAACTGAAGAGATGAGCATCCAAGCTTCTATTTTGCATGTACTCATAGATCAACATCTTTTCTTCACTTTCTACACAGCAGCCAAGCAGTCGAACAAGATTCCGGTGCTGGAGTTTAGAGATTACCACAACCTCATTCATGAACTCCTCCCGTCCTTGTCTAGATGATCTTGAAAGTCGTTTCACAGCTATTTCTTGTCCATCTGGCAATTTCCCCTGTGCATATAATAAACATCACAACCTCTCAAAGTTTGTTTCAGTATGAAACATATCTTTGGATCAACAGGGATTTATATGTATATACCTTGTACACTGGACCGAAACCACCCTGACCTAGCATGTTGGATGAATCGAACATTTCTGTCGCATTTGCCAATTTCCCGAACGTGAATAGTGGTAGTTCTTCCAGTTTATCATGACACTCGGTTTCAGTCAAATACTCTGGATTAGCTTCCCCAAGCATCGCACTTGTCGGTTTACTTCCTGAATAGAAATTAGCTGTATGAGATCTTTATAGTACTATCAATAAGAACATTCTCTTATTTTGAGCTAATTTTAGTGGCATTTTACCTTTGTTTTTGGCCATCCACTTCCAAAAAAAGTACATGCTCACTGCAACAGTTATTGACCCTATGGCCACTGTAACTGCAATAATTACTTTCATATTTCCTTTTTTATCTGTAAATTAATCAACAAAAGGTAAGGCTAGTCAAACTGGAATGAAAAGGATTAACCCAACATCAAATTCTTCTTGTATCAAAATCAGAAAATTAAACTGATATAGCTTGACTGACTCAGGTGAATCCATACTAATTGATCAACTAATAACCAAGTAAACATTCGAAGAAAAAAGATGATTAAATAGGGAGAAGAGGAAACACTTTACCAAGCTCCGAGTATGCCAAGCGCAAGTGAACATCCACTCCACCACTTGGTCCACTTCCATGAAACTTCTGTACGTCTATCAAGCTACCCCTCCACTTCATACATCCAATCCCAGTATAAAATGCATAAGCTGTGCATGAACAGTTACTCAGACACTCACCACGACAATCTTCTTCTGAAGCGTATGACCACTCTGCAGAGTCAGGCACTTTGACATTTTTAATCCTCAAAAACCCATCTTCACCTCCCTCTCTCTCACTGATGGAATTATTCCTGTCACATTTTAATTGAATTCTCCTGAAACACCCACTACTCCAATTTCCTCTATTCCACTCCTCCATATTCTGTGGCTCGAACCCCTCCAAACAAGTACAAATTGGAGACTCCCTCGAATCACACTTTCCAAATGACCCACACTTGCCATAAGCATCACACTCGCTCTTCTGAGCTAACCATGTATCTTCCCATTCCTGTTTCCAATCAACCCAGCTCTTTTCCACTAAATTTCCTTCAAAATTCAACATATAATATGTCCGAAAAGATTCATTTACATATGTGAAAGATAAAGTAAAACCCCCCTCTTTGTCATCTACAAGATTGAATCCATCAAGATATACCGAGTACATGTCAGGTATTCCAATAAATATTTGACCATTCCAAGGACCGCTACGCCAGTGCACATAATCCCCATTCCATACAACAATTTGTGGTATGTTTAGAGGGACAAGACCTGCTGAAAATTTCCCGACAGATGGATCAGAAGCAGTTTTCCATGATGTAAGTAATTGCATCTCTTTTGTGTTTGTGCTAGTTGCTAGACCCATATCGTGTACATATGAATCCACAGGATGTTTAAAACTCTCCCATATTATCCTTCCATTTGAATTATCCCATAAGACTAAATTCCCAGAATCCAAAATCTGGGCACTTGAATTTGAAACAGCATAGGAAACATTTGATGACCAAATGATTTCTTTCTGTCTATCCAAGACAACAAGATTCCCATCTTCTGAGATAGTCACAGTTCCAGCAGTATCATTCAGAGGCCTTTCTCTATTAGCAACCCATATGGCGATGCTCGCCGAGACGACGTGGACAATACCAACATAACGATTTGTGGTATTAACAGGGCTGAAAAACCCCAGTTTGAAAATGGTGCCGTTGGAGACTATAGCTTCAGGGTCATTGATGAATTCAGTGGATGTTATTGTGTCTGTGCAAGTACCGAACTTCGAAGAGAAAAACGAAAGTACCAAAACTAGGAATTCAAGAAGAGGCATTAAAATTGTTTTCTTTATAAGTGCCAGAAATCGGTTGTGAGCTGGTAGGAGAGAATGGAAATTGTGGTTCTTTGCTTGGAATGCCATGAACAGAAGTCATTGTTTAGTCTGTAAGCAATAGTCAACTTCTTTAAGCTCTCCTACTTTCATTCCTATGGCAAATGTTTTATTCAAGAGCAAGTCTAATCAAGTTTATTTTAAGAGATTTTATATCAGATGCAATAGTCAAATATGACTTTAACTTCATCTAAATGAAAAGGTCAGAACAAGGGGGTTGGTAATTTTTTTTTTTTTTCCCATTAACACAGCTATCATGAATGTTGTTAAAACAACTTCTGAGACCAGTTCAAAGGACAGCCCACTTCACAATGCTCCCGGCATATGTGATCTGAGAAAATCAATTTTACATAATCCTACCCACTTAAGCAAAAAGATGAGGTCATTTCCATACTAATAAAGAACTGTGTTTTTGATTAAGTGAAACTGGAATTAATTTTTCTCTTCCAGCTTCGTTGTTTTCATCATATGTCCCTTAATAATTTATATAAAACAAATCCTATACGTTTATGACCAAGGAATCCCACCGTCCTATACATTGTTAAGGACAGAAAGATTTAAAGTGTTTGCCTAAAATAAGGATTCTATAATATGGCAAACTTCTCAATTAAAGTTATACCAAAAATACATAAGGTGAAACCCATGGTGTGCACGTCTCTCGGGCGCGCGGTGCACGTACATCTCTCGGTCTCAATACCCCCCCTCAAGTTGGAGCGTGCAAGTCCCGAACACCCAACTTGCGAAGAAGGAAATCAAACTGTGTCTTGCACAAGGCTTTGGTAAACATGTCTGCTAACTGCAATGTCGTAGGGACGTAAGAGGGCGCTACAAGTCCCTCCGCAATCGCATCGCGCACAAAATGACAATCCACCTCTATATGCTTTGTCCATTCATGAAAAACCCGGTTTTGAGCAATATACAAGGCACTGGCTATCACAATATAGCCGCATTGGCTTCCAATGTTTCATTCCCAAGTCTTGAAGAAGACGCTTTAGCCACGTCAATTCACATGTTAACGCTGCCATGGATCTGTACTCGGCTTCCGCAAAAGAACGAGATACAATGTGTTGTTTCTTGGTTTTCCAGGAAATGGGAGAAGAACCAAGAAACACAAACCATCCCGTCAAAGAACGACGGGTAAGAGGATAGGTTGCCCAATCGGAATCACACCAACTGATCAAATCGAGTTCACTATTAGATTGAAGAAAAATGCCCTGTCCTGGGTTCCCCTTCAAGTAACGAACAACGCGAAGAGCTACTTCCCAATGCTCGGATCTAGGATGCTGCATGAATTGGGACAATATATGAATTGAGTATGCGAGATCCGGCCTAATGGTAGATAAATAGATAAGTTGACCCACAAGATGCCTATACTCTCTGGGTCAACGAGCAGCGGACTGTCTACGAGTGCCAGCTTATGGTTCTGCTCAATCGGAGAAGTAGCTGGTTTGGGACCCAACAACCCGACCTCTGAAATAATGTCGAGAGCATATTTTCGTTGACAAAGAAAAATGCCCTCGTGATTGCGGGCCACCTCTAGCCCCAAAAAATACTTCAAAGTGCCTAGGTCTTTCATATGAAAGCATCTGCTCAAATAATCTTTAAAAACACCCAAAGCCACACTATCGTTTCCGGTAATGATTAAGTCATCAACATAGACCAACACATTAATCTGAACTTATTCTTTTGGGAAGATAAACAGGGAATAATCAAAGTATGATTGGACAAACCCATAATGCCTCAATACAGCAGTTAACTTAGCAAACCAACATTGCGGAGCCTGCTTAAGACCATATAATGATTTTCGAAATCGGCAAACTTGATTAGGAGTAGTCACCGAGAATCTTGGAGGTGCCTTCATGTATACTTCCTCATGCAAATCTCCATGCACGAATGCATTATGCACATCCATCTGATGAACCTCCCAATTTTTATTTTTTAATGGCAGCAACAACAAGAAAAGTTCTAACTGTCACCATTTTAGCAACCGGAGTGAACGTCTCTGTATAATCAATTCCTTCCACCTGATGATGCCCAAAGATCACGAGTCTAGCCTTGAGCCTTTCAATTCTTCCATCGGAATTATACTTTATTTTGTATACCCACTTACTTCCTAGAGCTTTCTTCCCTTGAGGTAGGCTTTCCAAAGACCAGGTTCCATTTTCTTCAAGAGCTTTAATCTCCTTTGCCATTACATCTCGCCATCCAGGACTTCGCATTGCTTCTTTAAACGAATTTGGTTCATGTTCTGCTGTTATGGATGCAAGAAAATTTCTATGTTGCGTAGAGAAACGTTCACAATTAACATAATGTGTTATTGGATAAGGTGTACCGGAGGAGTGTTGTGAAGCTGGTGAAGTCTAAGAAGGAGGACTTATTTTCCGTATGGTATGCGTCACAAAATCACGCAGACGGACTGAAGGAACTGTGGATCTCATGCATCTTCCTAGTTCCTCTGTGCCCCCTTCAACCTCATTCGAATTAACCCTGCCTGTGTCTAATCCGATCACCTCATCTGATATATCCGTAAGATGAGGCATCCTATTTTCAACCTCCACAGTAGGGGTGTGGGTAGGTTCTTTGGTCATTGAACCACCACTTGTCATCCTACACACTTCTTCTGAATCAAAATTTGTAAGAAAATTATCATGCACCACAAGGTTTGGTTCAACTTGAACCTGTAAGTTGTCTGTAGGGGCCGTTTCTTTCGCAAAGGGGAATTCATGCTCAAAGAATTTGACATCTCGAGAGACAAAGTACTCGTCTAACTCTAAGTCATTCAACTTCCATCCTTTCTTTCCAAAAGGATAACTGACAAATACAGACTTTCGTCTTCAACTAGCAAATTTGTCACCTTTGTGACGTTGATTATGAGCATAGCACAGAGAGCCAAAAACACGCAATTGATCATAAGAAGGAATTCTTGGAAATAAAACTCATTATGAGTTAGTTTTATTTCCAAGAATATTAGAAGGAGTTCGATTTATCAAGTAACATGCTGCCAAGATGCATTCTCCCCAAAACGAAATTAGAAAATTTCCCTGAAATCTGAGAGCCCTAGCAACATTCAAAATATGTCTATGTTTATGCTCAACTCTTCCATTATGTTGAGGTGTTCTAACACAGGACGTCTCAAATATGATCCCATTTTCAGTAAAATAATCAAGTAAAGGAAGAAATTCTGTTCCATTGTCACTACACACACATTTCACCTTTTTATTAAATTGAGGATCAATCATAGCAAGAAAAGCCAAAAACATTTTTCCAACTTCAGTTTTATCCTATAACAAATAAACCCAAGTTCCGCGGGAATAATCATCAACTATAGTAAAAAAATATGAGGCACCACAATATGACGGTGTCCTATAACCACCCTACAGATTACAATGTATTAAATCAAAAATACTATCAGCTTTATGTTTGCTAATGGGAAATCTATCTCTAGTCTGTTTTACACGTTGACATACATCACAAACTTTATTCTTTGTCCTAGAAAATTGACTAATATTTGGTAATGACTTTACCACCTTCTCCGATGGATGTCCCAGTCGTTATACCACAGGTCCATTGAGCTTTCGTTATAAACGTTCAGTGTATGTATTCGAGGGATACCACAGAAAAGGTAAAGTCCATCTCTTCGTTTACCCGCTCCAATCAACATCCTCGTCATGCGGTCCTGTATAACACACAAGTTATTAGTGAATTGAATAATGTAATTTTCTTCATCTATCAATTGAGATACAGAAATTAAATTGCATTTTAATGTGGGCACATAAAGAACACGATCAAGTTTTAATCCTCCGTCCAACATCACACTCCCTTCTCGATTTGTATTGACCTTCTTTCCATCCGACAATCCCAACGGACAGTTAGAAATCTTACGTACATCCATCATTACCGACAAGATCCTGTCACATGACTTGAAGCACCTGTGTCAATTATCCAAGAACACAAATCACTTGTACCATTTAACCGATCAGAGGACTTTTTAGAGACATTCAAAATCTCAAGAAGCTGTTGCCATTGAGCTGTAGTGAGTCCTGCTATGCTTGACATATATCGATCCCGCTTTCTTGCCCTTGTGTCGCAGTCCCTTGCTGTGCTCCAGGATTGCTCGTAGTGGCATTGTGTACGCGCACATGATGAGTTCCTCCCTTGCCACGGCCTAAATTAACTAATACCACTGCATCCTCCGTTGCGCGCTGTTGCCAAACCACCACATCCCGTGCCTCGTCCACCTCGAGGACGATTGCCCCACCAGTCAGGAACCCAATAACTTGAAAACACCCACTTTCGTCATGTCCTTCACGGTTACAGTGATGACAGAATTTAGCCGAGTTGTCGAGCTTTCCCTTGCCTTTGAAGTCTTGATGCACCTTAAAAGCCATAACATCATCACGATCATCTTTCGACCTAGATGATCCTCCGCCCCATATATGCTCATCTTGAATCACTTTTTGATACGCACGATTCACTGTAGGGAGTGGGTCTAACGAGAGCAAATTAGATCTCACCTCCGCATATGCCCCATCAAGCCCCATGAGAAAATAATGCAATCGATCTGCCTCTTGAATTCTTGCCAACTTTGCACCAAGATCACATGCACATCCACCACAGTCACAGCCTGGAAGCGATTCATAAGTCGCGAGTTCATCCCACAGTTGCTTGAGTCGACGATAGTAACTAACCACAGACTCGTTCTTTGTTTGTTTACAATCCGCAAGGGACGATTTAAGTTGTTGAATCTTGGGGCCATTCACAACACAAAATCGTTCCTTCAAGTCGTTCCACAATAGATTTGCGTCTTCGTAGTACGAGATGGTAGAACGGAGATTTGGTTCTATCGTGTTCATAATCCATAAAACGATCATTGAGTGAACTGTTTGCCAATTTTCGAGTCTTTCTTTCTCGTTTGGCTTAGTGATACTCCCATTAACAAAGCCGAATTTTCTCCTTGCCCTCAACGACAGACGTATGGACCTTGCCCATTTGTCATAATTCTCTCCACGCAATTGAACATGTGTGATCACATTCCCTGGGTTATCCTGAGATCCGAGAAAGAACAGAGATTTAACCTCCAACTTTGTAATTTCCAGTTTCTTGCTTTGGTCGTCACTTCCTTCAGCCATGGCTTTGATACCATGAAAAACTGGAATTAATTTTTCTTTTCCAGCTTTGTTGTTTTCATCATATGTCCCTTAGTAATTTATACAAAACAAATCCTATACCTTTATGACCAAGGAATCCCACCGTCTTATACATTATTAAGGATAGAAAGATATATTTAAAGTGTTTACCTAAAATAAGGATTCTATAATATGGCAAACTTCTCAATTAAAGTTATACCAAAAATACATAAGGTGAAACCCATGGTGTGCACGTCTCTCGGGCGCACGACATACGTCTCTCGATCTCAATATTAAGTGATTGAGATGAAGATTTACAAGTCACTACCTGTGAATTTCATGAACTTACTATATTATACGAGAAATTTTCAAAAAATATATAGTAGCAAAGAAGGAAATGTCCTAGGAAAGAAGGCATACAAGGAAAAGAACTCAATAAAAGGTGACATGGTAAAAGGTAGCTTAACCAACGCTGCCGTCGAGCACCTATAAGAGTGGTTGCAAAACGGGCAAAGTAAAAGCAAGTTCATATTGATGAAGACCTTGACGAAGATATCTAGCCATAAAGACTTTTTTTACCATTGTCGGGGAATTTAGGTAGTTCAAATATATATAATTTATCTTTTTTTAGAAATAATACTATTTTTTGGAACAAGGCAAAAAGGAAAGAGGAACTATTTTTGGGGATGGAGGGGTGTATTTTTTCTAGGAAAAAATAGTCAAATGACCAACGTACTATAAAAAAGTTACCGATTTGACCAACCAACTTCCAATATACCAAATGTGACCAATGTACTTACTAATTGAGGCCAACGTGGTCCCTCTGACTAACGGCCCATTCATGAACTTAACGGACTTGCTCACCTGGACATTTTTAAGAGAGAGAAAGTTTATGTGGAATTTTGTTTATTTTTATTGTGTTTAGTATTTGCTTGCGTGGATGTCTAATACGAGTTTTTGGTGGGAAAAACTCGTATTGGTTAGTGCAAGGTAGATTACGTTGACTCTTATTTTCCCACCAAAAACCCGTATTAGACATCCATGCAAGCAAATACTAAACACAATAAAAATAAACAAAATTTCACACAAGCTTTCTCTCTTAAAAATGTCCACGTCAGCAAGTCCATTAAGTTCATGGATGAGCCGTTAGTCAGAGGGACCACATTGGTCTCAATTAGTGCGTGTCACATTTGGTATATTGAGAGTTGGTTGGTCAAATCGGTAACTTTTTGATAGTACGTTGATCATTTGGCTATTTTTTCCTTTTTTCTAAATCACTAGACAATGGCCACCCTTGAATGAAAAGGTTTATTGCGACCGTGAATCACTCGCCCACTCTCCAATTTTGAGCGCACTGGAAAAGGCATCAAAGACATAGACATTGTTTATCAGTCTGAGTACAATCTTCAAAGAATGTATGCAATCTTTGTTGGATTCTTGAATAATTCTGAATGAATTCTCCAAGGCACGAAAATGAATTCACTGTCTTTAAAGAGATGTTTTCAGCCTTCTAGTATGAACTACGAATCACAAAAGGCCTTGGACGAAAGATCTCTCTCAGGATACAATGGAGTTGTGTTTGATTCAAAATGTGATATTTGAATCAAACCCGAAGCACTCTTCTTTTTTAGGAATTCTTATGATGCTCGAACGATAGCCTTTTTGTTATTGTGTTTTGTATTTGGTTGTTCAAACCTTTTATACTGGGAGTTGGGATCTCAAAAAAAAAAAAATATTGCCACCCTTTCGAAGAGATATGAGCCTTTTCGAAATGACATCATTCCCGTTTGAATTTCAACTGCGATTGGCGAACAATTATGTTTAAACACAATAACAAATATATATATTAGATTTAAATATAAATAAATTTGAAATTATATAACAATTGATCCCCCCAATTTTTAAATTTTATTTAAGTATAATATGTATAGGTATATATATATATATATATATATATATATATATATATATATATATATGGTGATGGTTGTATCACTTAGGTAATTGCCTATGTACCCTTTCGGGATCAAGCCTTCATAGTTCCAAAACAAGCATCATAAGAAAGAGATAGTACATAGATGAAAGTAGCTTTTGGCTTTGAACTTCCACTTAGTGTAGACCACTCAAGGTTTAATCAAGGTGATATGGTGAACGAATCTTGAACCAAGGACCTTATTTGACTAAGCCGAAGTCATCACACATACTGAATTTCAAGTAAGAGTGTTTTATTTGTCCAATGCATTAATGGCCTTGTGTATATCCTGATGTCGTTAGTGCTTTAGAGATGGTCTAAATACCTCATGGAAAGCGGCCTGACTTTCACACTTATCTAGGTAAGTTCTCAAAGTAATTATGCAATTTTACTTTCTTTACTATAGAACTCATTAAAGGATTATATCCCAGCCTCCAATCATGCAGAACCCACACAGAAAAATATGTATATATTTTTCAGTGTCTTCTTATATTTTAACTTGTTTGTACCCTTTGAACTTTGTTTATATTTTCAAAACATAAGTAGGGTTCCTATTAAAATATAATTTATTTATATATTAGACCTCAAACCCATACCCTTAGAGGTTTTTGCGATCATATCGCTGGCTAATCCTTTCATCAAAGGATCTGCGAGATTATTCCTTGACTCTACATAGACAACTGCGATTATTCCTTGCTTGAGTAATCCTCGTATCGACTAATATCTAATGTTAATATGTCGTCGCTTACCATTGTAAGTCTTACTAGTTACTTTATATAAAGCAGCTTTATTGTCGCAATAGATCATCACAGCCGGAGATGGTTTTGTCCAAAGAGGAATACCAATTAGTAGGTTTTTTAACACTCTGCTTCTTTACTTACATCAGCTAATGCAATAAACTCTACTGTCATGGTTGATTCTGAGATACAGTTTTGTTTCTTAGAGCACCAACTTACAGCTGCACCGCCCAACATAAAGATCCAGCCATTTGTTGATTTTGAATTTGATTCAATGTTATTCCAACTGCGTCATTGTATCCTTCAAGAACTGAAGGATACCCTTGATAGTACAATCCTGAGTTTATTGTTCCCTTCAAGTATCTAAGAACTCTTGATATTGCATTCCAATGTTCTTTACTTGGATTGCTAGTACAACGACATAATACACCAACTGAATATGAAATGTCCGGTCTTGTGCAATGCATAGCATACATGAGACTGCCAACCACACTTGCAAATTGTAATTGATCATGACACCTACCAGTGTTTTTCAATAACTTTATAGAAGGATCCATAGGAGTAGAAACGGGCCTATGATCAAGGTGACCATATCTTTCGAGAAGTTTCTCAATATAATGTGATTGGCTTAAAAATACAGATTTTCCTTTTCTCATAATTTTAATACCCAAAATCACATTTGCCTCCCCTAAGTTCTTCATATCAAAGTTAGATTCAAGAAATTGTTTAGTTTCTTTTACACATTCTAAAGTAGGACCAAAGATAAGCATATCATCTACATATAAGCATATTATAATGCAAGCACCATTATTATATGCAGAATAAATACATTTATCTGCGTCATTAACTTTAAAACCATTTGATAACATCACCTTATTAAATTTTTCATGCCATTGCATAGGGGACTTTGTTTTAGGCCATAAAGATATTTCGCTAGTTTACAAACTTTCCTTTCTTGACCAGGTAAAACAAAACCCTCTGGTTGCTCCATATATATTTCTTCTTCCAAATTACCATTGAGGAAAACCGTTTTTAAATCCATTTGATGGATAACTAAATTGTGAATTGAAGCAAGAGACAATAACACACAAATGGATGATATTCGTGCCACTGGAGCATATGTATAAAAATAATCAATACCGTGACGTTGTTTGAATCCTTTAGCTACCAAACGAGCTTTATATTTATTTATGGAACCATCAGCATACTGCGATTGGCGAACAATTATGTTTAAACATAATAACAAACATATATATATATATATATATTAGATTTAAATTTAAATAAATTTGAAATTATATAACAATCTTAATTAGACAAGCTACGCTAACAATGTTTCGCAACCTTGTCTTTAGTCAACAAAATACAAGGAAACGAAACGTAGTATTTATTTGCACACAGTCTTGCTCCATCTTTGCCACATAAGTGAACTAGTTTCGTGGAATTGATGCAAGGCATGTCATCAACATACCTAGTCTTGATCTTTGCTCCTATATGACTTCTGCATAGTTTCCTGCTGATCTTCGATAGAAAGAAAATTCCCATTAATTGGCCATGCTATCTGCCTTCTAGAACGGTAACAGTCAAATTGTTTACAGAAAGATGATGTTGACTCTGCTGAGAATCTGTCCCCGATGAAATCTGACTCTGAGAAAATACTGGCTGTTTGGGGGTTGGTAAATCAGTAGTTTCACTACTTAGCATGGAAAGAATCATAGATACACTAGGCCTATCCTTTGCCAAATCCTGAACACACAGCAATCCTACGTGTACGTATGGCAAAATCTCCTTCTGTGAGCATGGTTCTGTTATCCTTGGATCTATTAAATCCTTGATCTTCTTTTCACTCCACAAGTTCCATACTGAAAATGTATCACAAGTACAAACTTATTTCCAGCACCATGACACAAAATGGATAGATAGTCCAAAACAAGTTGCTAATTAAGTGGCAAAGCAAATGGACTTACAAATCCTAAAAGCTCAAATTGCCTTCATCATAATAAAAACTGGTGTTCTTTCTTCCACTGACAACCTCTAATAACACCACTCCAAAACTGTAGACATCAGACTTCTCTGAGAATCTTCCTTCCATTGCATATTCAGGAGCCATGTAGCCACTGCATCATTATATCATTCTGTTTGTAAGTGGCTGCCATTAATCATATCACCTCATGTAAATAATATTCCTTCGTCCCAAAATGAGTGTTCCTTTTGAAAAAAAAAATTGTCCCAAAAAGAGTGTTCTATTTTCTAATAAAGTTACTAAACTCACCTTTGCTGACTATCGTGTCTCAATATGCACCTTGGAATGATATAAGCGGACACTAAGGGTAATTATGTATATACGCTTCTAAAATTGCTTAAATGTTAACATCTTTATTTCCTCAAAAACCAAAAAAAGGACACTCATGTTGGGATGGAGGGAGTAATCAATTTCATTGATTTGTTGATAAGATAGAAATTCTTACAATGTCCCAACTGGCCTTCCAGTATTGGCTTGATCTTGGTTGCCTCCAAAAATCCTTGCCATTCCGAAATCTGATATTTTTGGGTTCAAGTCATCATCCAACAAAATATTACTTGGTTTTAAATCTCTATGAATAATCCGTAATCTGGAATCTCTGTGAAGGTACAAGAGCCCTCGACCAATTCCTTCAATAATGTTCACACGTGTGCTCCACGTTAGATGCTCTTTTCCACTTGGATCTGAAAGAGCATAATCCAAATGTCTCAGAGTTTTAGTAGGCAATATTCTCAAAACAGTCGAGATATTTTATTGTTCATAAAATCAATTAGTTGTTGATGGTTAGTAGGCAATGTCAACAAAATAGATAAATAAAAGATCTTTCCAGCATTAACTAACTGAAGAGATGATCATCCAAGCTTCTATTTTGCGTATACTCATAGATCAACATCTTTTGTTCACTTTCTACACAGCAGCCAAGGAGTCGAACAAGATTCCAGTGCTGGAGTTTAGAGATTACCACAACCTCATTCATGAACTCCTCCTGTCCTTGTCCAGATGATCTTGAAAGTCGTTTCACAGCTATTTCTTGTCCATCTGGCAATTTCCCCTGCATATAATAAACATCACAACTCTCAATGTTTGTTTCAGTATGAAACATTTCTTTGGATCAACAGGGATTTATATGTATATACCTTGTACACAGGACCGAAACCACCCTGACCAAGCATGTTGGATGATTTGAACATTTCTGTCGCATTTGCCAATTTCCCGAACGTGAATAGTGGTAGTTCTTCCAGTTTATCATGACACTCGGTTTTAGTCAAATACTCTGGATTAGCTTCCCCAAGCAGCGCACTTGTCGGTTCACTTCCTGAATAGAAATTAGCTGTATGAGATCTTTATTAGTACTATCAATAAGAACATTCTGTTCTTTTGAGCTAATTTTAGTGGCATTTTACCTTTGTTTTTGGCACACTGCAACAGTTATTGACCCTATGGCCACTGTAACTGCAATAATTACTTTCATGTTTCCTTTTTTATCTGTAAATTAATCAACAAAAGGTAAGGGTTAGTCAAACTGGAATAAAAAGGATTAATAACCTAACATCAAATTCTTCTTGTATCAAAATCAGAAAATTAAACTGATATAGCTTGACCGACTCAAGTGAATCCATACTAATTGATCAATTAATAACCAAGTAAACATTCGAAGAAAAAGGTGATTAAATAGAGAGAAGAGGAAACACTTTACCAAGCTCTCAGTATGCCAAGCGCAAGTAAATATGCACTCCACCACCTCCATGAAACTTCTGTATGTCTATCAAGCTACCACTCCACTTCATACATCCAATCCCAGTATAAAATACATAAGCTGTGCATAAACAGTTACTCAGACACTCACTCGGACAATTTTCTTCTGAAGCTTTTGACCACTCTGCAGAGTCAGGCACTTTGATCTTTAGAATCCTCAAAAACCCATCTTAATTCTCTTCCCTCTCTCTCACTGATGGAATTATTCCTGTCACATTTCAATTGAATTCTCCTCACACACCCACTACTCCAATTTCCTCTATTCCACTCCTCCATATTCTGTGGCTTGAACCCCTCCAAACAAGTACAAATTGGAGACTCCCTCGGATCTCACTTTCCAAACGACCCACACTTGCCATAAGCATCACACTCGCTCTTCAAAGCTAACCATGCATCATTCCATTCTTGTTTCCGATCAACCCAGTTCTTTTCCACTAAATTTCCTTCAAAGTTCAACATATAATATATCCGAAAAGATTCATTTACATATGTGAAAGATAAAGTAAAGCCCCCTTCATTGTCATCTACAAGATTGAATCCATCAAGATATACAGAGTACATGTCAGGTATTCCAATAAAGATTTGACCATTCCAAGGACCGCTGCGCCAGTGCACAACATCCCCATTCCATATATACAACAATTTGTGGTATGTTTAGAGGGACAAGACCCGCTGAAAATTTCCTGAGAGATGGATCAGAAGCACTTTTCCATGATGTCAATAATTGCATCTCTTTTGTGTATGTGTTAGTAGCAAGACCCATATCGTGTACATATGAATCCACAGGATGTTTAAAACTCTCCCATATTATCCTTCCATTTGAATTATCCCATAAGACTAAATTTCCAGAATCCAAAATCTGGGCACTTGAATTTGCAACAGAATAGGAGACATTTGATGACCAAATGATTTCTTTCTGTCTATCCAAGACAACAAGATTCCCATCTTCTGAGATAGTCACAGTTCCAGCAGTATCATTTAGAGGCCTTTCTCTATTAGCAACCCATATGGCGGTGCTCTCAGAGACGACGTAGACAATACCAGCATAACGATTTGTGGTATTTACAGGGCTGAAAAACCCCAGTTTGAAAATGGTGCCATTGGAGACTATAGCTTCAGGGTCATTGATGAATGCAGTGGATGTTATTGTGTCTGTGCAAGTACAGAACTTCCAAAAGAAAAACAGAAGTACCAAAAGTAGGAATTCAAGAAGAGGCATTAAAATTGTTATTTTATGAGTGCCAGAAATCGGTTGTGAGTATTCTAGGAGCTAGAGAATAGAAATTGTGTTCTTTGCTTGAAATGCCATGAACAGAAGTCATTGTTGAGTCTGTAAGCAATAGTCAACTTCTTTAAGATCTCCTATTTTCTTTCCTTTGCCAGATATTTAATTCAAGAGCGAGTCTAATCAAGTTTTTTTTATGGAGATGTTATATCAGTTGTAGTAGTCAAATATGATTTTTAACTTCATCTAAATGAAAAGGTCAGCAGAAGGGGGTTGGTATTTTTATTTATTTATTTAACACAGGTATCATGAATGTTTTTTAAACAACTTCAGAGAGCAGTTCAAAGGACAGCCCACTTCACAACGCTCTCCGCTTATGTGATCTGAGAAACTCCATTGTACATAGTCCTATAAGCAAAAAGATGAGGTCATTTCCATACTAATAAAGAACTGTGTTTTTTTATTTAAGTGATTGAGACGAAGATTTGCAAGTCGCTACCTGAGTAAGCCACGCGAATACGTTACCAAGCTCTGAGTAAGCCACGCGAATGTAAAGATCCGCCCCAACTGTTATATGTTTGTTGGCTTGGCCCAAGTGGCAGCCTAATACGAAAGCCCTACCTCAGCCCAATGCCTTGGTGGCCCGCCCATTCGCTTGCGTAAAACCGGAAGGTCTTCTAGACCCTTCCCGTATACTCCACCCCTTAACCCTCATACACTCTCTCTTATCAGTCCATGCGCCGTCATATATATACTCTTTATTCTCCTATTTCGTCACTATAGGGATTAGAGAGAGATCAGAACAAAATCTAGGGTTAGATTTGTTCTCACCTGCTCTGTCATCGCCGGTCCCCCTTGGTCAGCCTGTCTGTCACCCTTAGTGACTGTGTGTGTGAATGTTGTCTTCTCTTCTCTGCTTAACCCGTGATTCTTGGTGTAAGTTTGTGAGTGAGAGAGAGAGAGAGAGAGAGAGAGAGAGAGAGAGAGAGAGAGAGAGAGAGTTATTCACATAGCTATACACGGTGAGGTTCTTTGAAGGCGTGCCTTTGGTGAGAATGTTTTTGGGTATGGGGGGTTTTAGGGTGTAGAGGTTGCCTGATTATTCAGAGTGGTCACGAGTACTGGGTTTGTGTGGTTGGGGTAGTTTTCGCCGGAGCTGTGAGTGGAGAGTTGAGGACTGTAAGGGACTCATTTGGTGGACCGGAAAACAAAGGGTTATTGAACCTAAAGAAAAGCAATAGCCGAGGTGTTTAACACCCGTGACGGCGAGTCGGTGACTTGACACCGGCGGGATAAGCTCATCTTTGACTCAACTTGTTTCTTTACCATTTTTGTTCTCTGTTCTTGGTCTAACTTTCTGTTTACTTGCAGGTTAGTGGATAGATCTTGTGTAAATCTATTGTAATAGATTTACTGTTATTCTTTCCTTTAGGCCATAGGCGATCTGTAACCCCCTCCCCTGTTTTACTGTATTACACGAGCCTCTGGTGAGGACCCCCCTAGTCAGTTTGTAATAGGCCTCCATTATTTGTAATAACATTCGACTTATTTGTATAACGATCTTATTCGCAAGGCTGGTATAAACGCTCAACAGTGGTATCAGAACTACGGCGGTGCCTTCGCGAACGGTGGTCCACGGTGGTCAACGGCCCTCTCCTAGGGCTCCCTTCAATCTAAATCCAAAAACAAAAACCCTAGTCAAGGGTTTCTTTGTGAGCTTCTTTCATCCTTGTTCTGTCTTATAACTTTATCTGCTGGTTTGCTATGTTTTTTCTTTTTCATGTTGTGTTCTGCGGTTGGTTTTCTGAATGATAGCTATATGCATGGTTAGATCTGTTGTTTAGATCTGTTTAGCTGTGGTTAGATCTGTTGTTAATGTTCTGATCTGCTTTAGTATTCTGTTTGGTCTGATTCTGTGTTTGAGTGATCCATTGTTTCCTTTCTTGTGTTTTAAAAATGGCTAGTTCTTCGACTTCAACGTACAGTTTAGAACCTTTTAATGGGAAAACAGATTTTTCAATTTGGCAACAGAAAATGCGAGGCATTTTAATCAAGGAAAAGGTTTTCAAAGCCATAACATTAAAATTTTCTGAAAATGATACGGAAGAAAGCATAGCCGAAATGGATGAATATGCATATTCATCCATCATTTTAAAACTGTCCGATTCCATCTTACGTAAGGTAGGAAAGTTAGAAAGTGCAAAAGCTTTGTGGGAAAAACTAGAAGAACTATACTTTGAAACATCGTTGCCTAACAAACTTTACCTTCTAGAAAAGTTTTTCCGATTTCAACTTGACCTATCTAAAGATATGGATGACAACATTGATGTTTTTACAAAACTTGTTCAAGACATCAAACAAACTGGAGATAAACACATTGACGAGTATACCCCCATTGTCCTCCTTAATGCTATCCCCGAGTCGTATGCCGATGTTAAAGCTGCAAACAAATACGGGAGGGATGCCTTGACTCTAGACACTGTCATAAACGGTCTAAAGAGTAAGGAGTTAGAATTAAAGACTAAGGGTAAATCGTCATCATCTAGTGAAGTCCATATGGTGAGAGGAAGAACACAAAACAGAAACAATGGTCAAAACAGAAATCAAAATCAAGGGCAAACCTCAGAAAAGAAAAAGAATAGGAGCAAAAGTAGGTCAAAATCCAGAACAGGAGGAAGAAAGTGTTACAATTGTGGTGAAACCGGCCATTTTAGGAAGGAGTGTCCTAATCCAAAAAAGAAGAATTTTAAACAAAATCAAACTGGGCAAAATGACTGTAACATGGCAGCGGGTGGTGATGATGATGCAAATGTTTTCATGGTAGTAGAATCTCTTGAATCTGTTGTGAATTATGTGAACTCTAATTCTGCATGTGAGACTGAGTGGTTAATTGATTCTGCATGTACATTTCATATGACACCCTTCAAAAGCCTGTTTTCAACTTACAATGAAGTTAAAACTGGATTTGTTTCATTGGCAAATGAAAAGAAATGTCATATTGCTGGAATTGGAGAAATCTGTTTAAAATTTGCTTCTGGAAATACTTTAACTCTTAAAAATATTCGACATGTTCCTGATCTTTGTAACAATTTGATATCATGTGCTTCATTGGAAGATGATGGGTTAGAAGGTAGGTGGGGAAGGGGTGTTATGAAAATTGTTAAAGGGTCGTTAGTAATTTTCAAAGCCGAAAAACGAAGGAACCTATATGTTTGCAATGCTAATCCTGTGTCTCTTGGTGAGAATTATGCAAATGTTGTTAAGGGTGATAAAACTGTTTTATGGCATAAGAGATTAGGTCACATGAGTAACAAAGGTCTAGAAATACTTCATAAAAACGGAGTTTTAGGAAATGAAAAATTTTCTAGTGTGCCTTTTTGCGAGACTTGTGTATGAAAAGCAAACATCATAGGGTCAGTTTTCCACCCCCTTCACTGAACAAATCTTCAAGTAAAAAATTCCTTGATTACATCCATGCAGATGTTTGGGGACCATCGGGTGTGCCCACTCAAGGTGGAAACCGCTACTTCCTGTCCATCATTGATAACTTTTCACGAAAATTCTGGGTCTTTTTGATGAAGAACAAATCTGATGCATTTGAAAAGTTTAAAAACTGGAAGATTTTAATTGAGAATCAAACTGGAAAGAAGATTAAAGTTCTTAGGACTGATAATGGGTTAGAATTTTGCAATAATGAGTTTGACACCTTTTGCCTTGAAAATGGTATTAAAAGGCACAAAATTGTGCCATACAACCCACAGCAAAACGGTGTTGCTGAGCACATGAACAGAACCCTTCTAGACCGTGTTAGGGCCATGTTAGATACCTCGAGTCTCTCCAAACGATTTTGGGGAGAAGCAGTTTTGACTTCTGCCTATATCATCAATAGGTCCCCCTCGGTCCCTTTAAACGGTAGATGTCCTGAGGCTGTTTTCACTGGAAAAGAAATTAATTTCTCTAATCTTCGTGTTTTTGAATGTGTTGCCTATGCACATCAAAAGAAGGACGAACTTGACCCTAGAGCTGTTAGATGCGTATTCTTAGGGTACCCGGATGGGGTGAAAGGATATAGGTTATGGTTAAAGGAGGAAACTGGTTTTAAAGTCATCATTAGTAGGGATGTCGTGTTTAATGAAGATGAATTTCCTTGCTTGCAACCTGTTGGACCTGTTCCTGCTGGTAATGATCCCCCTCTCCATGTTCCTAATACGGTAGAGCATCCTTTTGTTGTTGATCCTTTTGATGTTAGTGCGCAATCTGAAAATGAAACTGGAAATGCTGAAAACCAAGAAAATGTGCAAGATGAAACTGAAACTGTGAATGAAGAAATTCTAAATGCTGAAACTGAAAATGAGGAAGATGATAGGATTGAATTTCCTGAAAATCAAAATCTAGATGACTATCAACTTGCTAGCGACAGACCTAGACGTACGATTAGAAAGCCTTCAAGATTTGATGACATGATCTCTTATATGTTCAGCGTTTTTGAATCTATTGACAATTGTTGTGAACCCAAAACTTATCAAGAAGCTTTGAAATTTGCTAATTCTGAAGAGTGGCGTTAAATGCTATAATGGATGAAATGAACTATTTGCATGTTAATCAGACTTGGACACTTGTGCCCAAACCTAAAAACTGCTCTCTTGTTGACTGTAAATGGTTGTTTAGAGTCAAGAATGAATCTGAATCTGTGCAATCGATACAAAGCTAGGTTAGTTGCTAAGGGGTTTACTCAAAAGGAGGGGATAGATTATACGGAAATCTTTGCTCCGGTTGTCAAATTCACCACTGTTAGAGTAATGCTTGCTTTGGTTGCTCAATTTGATTGGGAGTTAAAACAAATGGATGTTAAAACTGCATTTTTACATGGTGAATTGGACGAAAAAATTTACATGCGACAACCTGAGGGTTTTATTGACAAGAAAAATCCTGAACATGTTTGTTTGTTGAAAAAATCTTTGTATGGGCTGAAACAATCTCCTAGAATGTGGAACAAAAAATTTGACATGTGCATGCAATCTTTGGACTTTAAACGTAGCTCTTATGATCATTGCTTGTATTTTAAAGTCAATTGTGATGCACATTTGTTCCTCTTGATTTATGTTGATGATATGCTTTTGATTAGTCCTTGTATTAAGTCAATAGAGCATGTTCAAAAATGTCTTTGCAAAAATTTTGACATGAAAAATCTAGGAGATGCCAAAAAGATTTTAGGAATGAACATTGTGCGGGATAGAAAAAACAACACGATTTCTCTTAATCAGATTTCCTACGTTGAAAAGATTTTGAGTAAATTTAAAATGGAAAATGCAAAATCTGTCAATGTGCCTCTTGCTAGTCATTTCACCCTAAGTAAAAATCAGTCTCCCCAATCTGAATCTGAAATTGAAGAAATGAAAAATGTGTCATATTCAAATGCCATAGGATCACTCATGTATTTGATGGTTAGCACACGACCTGACTTAGCTTATGCCCTAAGCTGTTTGAGTAGATACATGGCTAATCCTGGAATGCCTCACTGGCAAGCTGTTAAATGGTTGTTGAGATATTTAAAATACTCTTTGAATTATGGCTTGAAATTTTCAAAATGTTCTGATGGTGTGAAATTGAAAGGTTATGTAGATTCTAATTATGCAAATGATAGAGATAGTATGAAATCCACTACTTTTTATGTGTTTACTTTGTGTGGAGCATGTGTTAGCTGGAAATCTCAACTTCAATCGATTGTTGCATTATCTACAACTGAGTCTGAATATGTTGCTATTACAGAAGCATTCAAAAGAAGCAACATGGTTAAAAGGATTAATTTCTGAAATAGGATTTTTAAAAGAAAAAACTGTAGTTTTTTTGGATAGTCAATCTGAAATTCAACTTTGTAAAAATTCTATTTTTCATGATAGGACGAAACACATAGATGTTAGGTTTTATTACCTAAGAGATGTGATTGATAAAGGTCTTATCCTTCTGGAAAAAATTCCTACTCAGTTTAATCCTGCAGACATGGGAACTAAATGCTTACCTGTCACTAAATTCAAAAACTGTTTAAACATTTTAAAAATTGATATTGGTGATTGATGCATGAGTGTTGTTTCCCTTTGAAAATCCTCGGCTTTCTATGTGGTTGCTGAGGTATCTATCTGGTTCCTGCTTAGTGTGGTGGAGCTAGTTAGGTTTTTCCCCTGCTTGGTCCAGCTGTATGTTGGATCAAATGGGGGATAGGCGATGATGAACTCTATTTTTGAAGAAGGTCCTTTGAGTCCCTTTAGTCTTTGCCCCCCACTTGTTCCAAGGTGGAGATTGTTATATGTTTGTTGGCTTGGCCCAAGTGGCAGCCCAATACGAAAGCCCAACCTCAGCCCAATGCCTTTGTGGCCCGCCCACTCGCTTGCGTAAAACCGGAAGGTCTTCTAGACCCTTCCCGTATACTCCACCCTTTAACCCTCATACTCTTTCTGTAACACCCGAGAGTTTCGTATTCGTATTATTTGCACGTCATTTGCATTTCGTGACATTTAATGTGTTTATATGCTTTACTATGATAACTTATTAATTAATTATGATTAGTATTAATAAAATATAAGTATACTAATTAAGTTTAATTAGTTTTAATAGTAATTAATTAAGAATAAAATAATTCTACGATGATGTATTTATTTGTGTACGGACAAAATTGGGTTGATACTTAATTGTTAAGTTTAATGTGGGTCTCACAAGAAGATATTTATCCCATTTGGTTTTTATTCCTTTGCCTTGGCCGACCTTGGAGGAAATATATAAATTAAGAGAGATTGAGATTTCTCTCTCTTTTCATAAAACTAACACACAACACGCACACACACACTTCATATATTGTCTCTCCGTTTCTTCCTCCGTCCCGCAAATTCTACTTCCTCGTTTGTCTTCCGTTCCTTCAAAATTTTCACAAAATAACTCCGTAGGGTCGACGTGCTTGACGAGTAGAACGTTATTATCAAAAAATCTCGAAGTTTAATCGGTAGTAGTTTCGCAACTTGGTAAGTTACTATTTTTAGCTCGTAATATAAAATTGTCCCATTTTAATTTTAGTATAATCCATACTAGTAAACTAGTTACTTGTGATGAAATATTATATGTTTCATGCATGTATAATTTTAATTACCTTGGATTATTTAAATAATGGTTCTATTTGTTTAAGTAGCTTAATGGGATAATTAAATTGACGTACTACGAAATGAGCTAAATTATTGATGTTTAGAATTGTCGTGATTGGACTCCACGGAGTCTATTGTTGATACAGTTTGATTATGTTGGGAAAGTGGGATTAATTCCTACGATTATTAAATGTTATTTTGGGTAGAAGTACCTCTACCGAAATATGCAAAATGTGATAATGTGCTTAATATGTAATTGCGAGCCAGTTATGGGTTTATCTTATTTAGTGGCAATTACGTGTAAATCAGTAATTGATACTTGTGAACCAGTTAGTTGTAAAACAATATTTTGACAAGTGTCAATGTTCAATAAGTCGTAACCAGCTGATAAACCAGTTCAGGGGGTGTATGGACCACCAGTGACTCACGAGGGCAGGGGCTAGTGTTAACTGTAGTTGGTCCATATGCTCGGCCTACGCCCTACTGTTGGCCCTAGTAGGGGAGGCACACTTCTTGCTAGCCGAAGTGTTTGCCAGACGTCGTAAACCCAGGTCGTACGGGACTGGGGGAAACGATTGTCATTCGCGCGCGCACTACAAAAGAGACAGTTATTCAGTTATTGCTCGAGCACATGATACAGAAGAGGTGATAAGGTTGGATGTTGTCGGAGGTGTACCTCGACACCGTATACTTTTAAAGGTGTTTATCCAGTTGTTCTTATACAGTGGAATATGTGTTACAGTGATACAGAAGCATGCTATTATTGTTTACTATGCAGTATGATTTACTGTTATACAGCTCAGTATGCCAGCATGTCATGTAGTTGCATGGTAGTAACTTACTGAGTCTTTGACTCACCCCATCCTTTTCTTTTGTTTTCCTTAGATTGCAGGAACCCGGGAGGTTCTGATCGGTGAGGCCGGTACAGTACGTGGGTGCACGTGGTAAACTTTTGGGGTAGTTACTTTTGCTCATTGTACATATGTACTCGGTGAGGACGATGGATAATAGAGTTATGTAAACTCTATTTTGGGTAGTGGTAACATGATGTGTATATTGTTACTTGTTACTTCCTTTTGTGTCGACACGTGGTGTCGTGGCATTGTATATATAACATGTTGCCTGTGTGACCTTGTTTATCTCAGTTGACTCCGAGCTCGTTAGCTCGTTGAGGTTGTTGTTTATAGTTGTGTTTTGTGAGCTCGTATAGCTCCGTACTATTGTGATAACGGCAGGTTGTGGCCGTTTAGTTATTTTGTGTTTGTGTTGAGCCAGTTTAGCTCGCTTATACAGGTGCATGTTAATTATGATGTATGTGTTTCACGTCTCCATTTGGGGTTCCACGTAGGAGCTCAAATGGGGGTGTGACACTCTCTCTTATCAGTCCATGCGCCGTCATATATATACTCTTTATTCTCCCATTTCGTCACTGTAGGGATTAGAGAGAGATCAGAACAAAATCTAAGGTTAGATTTGTTCTCACCTGCTCTGTCACCACCAGTCCCCCTTGGTCAGCCTGTCCGTCACCCTTAGTGACTGTGTGTGTGAATGTTGTCTTCTCTTCTCTGCTTAACCTGTGATTCTTGGTGTAAGTTTGTGAGTGAGAGAGAGAGAGAGTTATTCACATAGCTATACACGGTGAGGTTCTTTGAAGGCGTGCCTTTGGTGAGAATCTGTTTTTGGGTATGGGGGGTTTCGGAGTGTAGAGGTTGTCTGATTATGCAGAGTGGTCACCGGTACTGGGTTTGTGTGGTTAGGGTAGTTTTCGCTGGAGCTGTGAGTGGAGAGTTGGGGACTGTAAGGGACTCATTTGGTGGACTGGAAAACAAAGGGTTACTGAACCTAAAGAAAAGCAATAGCCGAGGTGTTTAACACCGGTGACGGCGAGTCGGTGACTTGACACCGGCGGGATAAGCTCATCTTTGACTAAGCTTGTTTCCTTACCATTTTTGTTCTCTGTTCTTGGTCTAACTTTCTGTTTACTTGCAGGTTGGTGGATAGATCTTGTGTAAATCTATTGTAATAGATTTACTGTTATTCTTTCCTTTAGGCCATAGGCGATCTGTAACCCCCTCCCCTGTTTTACAGTATTACACGAGCGTCTGGTGAGGACCCCCCTAGTCAGTTTGTAATAGGCCTCCATTATTTGTAATAACATTCGGCTTGTTTGTATAACGATCTTGTTCGCAAGGCTGGTATAAACGCTCAACATTACCAGAAAATTTTTGTATGTCAATCAGGCTACCGCTCCATTGCATACACCCGATCCCAGCATAATGTGCGTAGGCTATACAGGAACAGTTACTCAGACACTCACCCCCACAATTTTCTTCTCGAGTTTTTGTCCACTCTACATAGTCTGGAGATTTTACCCTTTCTGCGAAGTCTGGCACTTTCACCATTCTCAGCCTCAAGAACCCATCTTTTCTTCCCTCTTTACTGCTTGAATTGATTCTGTCGCACTGTAACTGAGTCCTCCTCACACACCCGCCACTCCATTTTCCTCTATTCCATTCCTGTGTATTCTCTGGCTCAAACCCCTCCAAACAAGTACAAATTGGTGACTCCTGTGAATCACAACTTCCGAAAGGCCCACACTTCCCATAAACATCACATTCGTTTTCCTGAGCTAGCCACGCATCTTCCCAATCTTGTTTCGAATCAATCCAGTCCCTTTCCACTAAATTCCCTTCAGAAGTCAGAACATAGTATGTGTGAAAAGAGTCATTTACATATGTGAAAGATACATAAGCGGCTCCCTCTCTGTTGTTGTCAAAATCGTATCCATTGAGATACACGGAATACATGTTGGGTATTCCAATGAAGGTTTGACCATTCCAAGGACAGCTACGCGATTGTACATCATTCCTGTTCCATACAACAATTTGTGGAATGTTCAGAGGGACAAGGCTAGCTGAGAAATGTCCAACTGATGGATCAGAAACACTTTTCCATGATGTCATTAAATGCCTCTCATTTGTATTTAAGTTAGTACCAAGCCTCATACCCTGTAGAAATGAATCCATGGGATGTTGAAAACTCTCCCGAATTACCCTTCCATTTGAATTATCCAGTAAAACTAAATTCCCAGAATCCAAAATCTGAGCACTTGAATTTGCACTAGTATTGGAAACATTTGATGACCAAATAATATGTTTCTGTCCATCCAACACAACAAGATTCCCATCCTCTGAGATGGTCACAGCTCCATCAGAATCATTTAGTAGCCTTTCTCTATTAGCGACCCATATTGCAGTGGTTGGCGACACATTGTAGAAAACACCAACATATCACTTTGTGGTATTAATAGGGCTGAAAAATCCCAGTTTGAAAGTGCTGCCATTGGAGACTATAGCTTCAGGGTCCTTAATGAATTGAGTGAATGTTATTGTGTCTGTGCTAGTACAGAACTCCGAGAAGAAAAACAGAAGTACTAGAACAAGGACTTGAGAAAGAGGCATTAAAATGCTTTGTCGAAAAGTGACAGAGTTGGTAGTTAGCATATTGGTGAGAATGAAAGGTCTGATGTCTTTAATTTTCTTTGATCGAAATGGCTTCACCAATAGCCATTCTTACATGTACAAGCAATAATTTCTTCATCTCTGCTCTTAACGTTTTTTCATTAGAGGATATTTTAATCAACTGCAAGTCTACGCAAGCTTATCTTTTCATCATTTAACCTGATTTAAGTAAGAAAAAGTCGGCATAACGGGTTTTTTCCTCTTCATTTTTTCTTTTTTCTTTAAATAAATATAGCTGTCATGAATATTGTTTCTACCACTTTAGAGAGCTCTTCAAAGGACAGCCCACTTCACAAGGCTCCCAGCATTCAAGATCTGAGAAACTCCAATGTACACAATTCTACCCATGCTAGCGATGAGTTTCTTTCTGGAACTTTAAAGATCTAGCTCGTGGTTTTTATTTAAGTGACTGAGATCATAAAGATATGACAAGTTGCAACCTGTGCATTTCATTGTCACTATATTTAAGGGAAACTCCGAACACGCCTACAGAAGCACAGTAGGAAACTTCCTAGGAAAAAAGGCGTATAAAGAAACGAAAGTGATATAGTTAATGGTACCTGATCCAAGCACTGCCAGTCTCCTCTTTGTCTATCTACATCTCATGCTATTTGTTAATACAAACAAAATTAAGTATAGTTGACCTTCAACATTCAACCACCTAAAGTTTCATGAAATATACAATAAAAATAATTATTTTTCAACCAATGTGCAGTAAAATATACTATTAGGGCCCATAAATTACAATTTAAAACAGCAAGCTGATGGAGAGAAGTAATATAGATTTATTCCAACCCTTTGTTTCGGGTGAATACATTAAAATGTCAAAGATTAGTAACATGCCAAAAATGGATTCTTAATGGCTCTTAGCGTTTTGATTGATACTGCACCCACCCTAATCTTAAGTCACAAAGAACAACACATCAGTTACCAGTTGGCTCTCCTCATGAAAATCTGGATTAGAATGATGAAGTTATGACAATGAAATCGCAGGTTAGATGGTAACACGTTTCACTTACAACCGATAAATCGTGTGTTCGAGTCACCAAGAAGGGAGTAAGTGGGAAACCACTATCCATCCTCTTTAAATTAAAAAAAAAAAAAAAGGAATGATGAAGTTATTTATTCATTTCTTAAGGATTCTCAAAGAAAAAAAGAGTTAGCCTCAGAACAGAGGATTTGAGCATGAACCGAAATTCTCTATGCTTCATATCAGCATTAGTAAGAGAAATTGCTGCCTTGTTGGAATGCACTTTATGGTCAACCAATTAACTGACATATCAATTTGGTACAGGGGTTAAAGCAGATCCTATGGCTGATCAATTTGACTAACAAAGGGCAAGCATAATAAAATTAAAAAAATTCATAATATATGTTATGTAAAAAAGAAATTTTCATAATATATGTTATGAATTAAACGATATTCTTAGATCCAAGACAAGTAACTGCAGACGTTTCACCTACATCCGATAGGTCGTGAGTTTGAGTCACTAACGGGCTAATGGGCAACCACTCTTGATCCTCTCTAGAAAAGAGAATTTTTTTTTTTAATAATATATATATATATAAATATAAATATATATATATATATATATATATATATATATATATATATACACATTATTAAATTTTGACAGAATTCCCACAGCGGTTCGAGAACTAACCGAGCTGTTAGCGAACCGCTTAGTTCCAATTAGATCTGCCCAGTGGTTTTCATTATAGACTCAAAATTAATGTCAACCGCTTATTCATGAAGTTGTAAACCTAATCTCAAGCTATAACCTAATCTCTGAACATGCTTAGTTACAATGTTATACTTGATTATATATTTAGAATCACTGAACATGCTTAGTATACCTCTTTTTTTTTTTCTTTTTTTTCCTTCTTTTTTAATTGGGATCAATAGTGGTTCCCCACTTACCCCTTTAATGACTCGAACACACGACCTATCGGTCGTAGGTGAAGCGTCTTACCACTTGTTCGACCTATCGGTCGTAGGTGAAGCGTCTTACCACTTGAGCTGCACTTACTTGTCTAGTATACCTCATTTGATTATCAAGAATCATTTTATTGCCACTTTTAATTTTCTAACTAATTTTATAAAATCTCATCTGATTTAGTTTTAAAGTTTTAGGAAACTTAGCTGCTCGAAAAAAATAAAATAAAATACAATACCGAAGTTATATCAAAGTCGCAGCTACTTTGGATGCAACAAATGTAATATTATGCATCAAGAAAAAGTTTGAGAAAAATGTTCCGAGCTTAACTTCTTTTAAAAGAAAATGAGGTTCTATTTGGGGGTGGGGGGTGGGGGGTGGAAGGATTTTTTTTAAGGATATGTTCTATTTTGAAGATTAGCAACAAAACCTATCAAAAGATGTTCATTTTTGAAGAAAACAAGCGTATACAAACAGGTAAAGGTTAGTTGTTTGAAACAGCTAAGGTACAGACAACTTGTACCACTACCACGAAAAATCGATTTTCTCACTCTCTATACCTCAAAACGATAAAAATATTTTTTTGTGCAAACTAGACCCATTGATCTTTCCAACGAGTATAGCCTTGCAATTTGGAACATTACGAGTCGATATTGTTTAATTCAAAAAGTGGCTAAAATTCATGTTTTGAAATCTGTGCAGATAGCTTGCACTAGTCGTACGAAAGAATTATTTTCTTATTCTCTAGAGCTCAAAATGACAAACCGATCAATACTTTTCATGCAAACTAGGCCCCTAGGTATTTCCAGAGAGTAAAGCCTAAAAATTTGGAACATCACGAGTCAATACAGTTTAATCCGAAAAGTGGATTGAAATTCTGGTTTAGAACTCTGTGTAGACAACTTGCACTAATTCAATGAAAAACTAATTTTCTCACTCTTTCGAAGTCAAAGTGACAAACCAATTTTTTCTACTCAAAGTAGACTCGTAGAACTTTCCAACGATTATAGCCCTGCACTCCATAATAAGCCCTGCACTCCATAACTTTCTGAATCAATACAATTTATTCATTAAAGTTGACTGAAAAACTTTCGCTAAACTTCCTTGAAGCAAGAATGTTGAACTCTATACTCAATCTTGAGTATAACTCTTACTAGTTATAGTCTAATAGTTATCTCATTCTAAACGTATTTGACATATTTTTTTTGTGAACTTATGTATTAAAGGTAGTAATTTGCTCAGTTCAAAAAATATGTTTTATCATTATCAAAAGGGTGATCTTGCACCATATATTTAAGATTCTAGTTTTGATGATGATTAAAAATCATGTAACCTAGATTGGATCCCCAAATAATGTATTTTTGATTTTTTTAAAATTGTGAAAGTTTTACTCAATAGCTAAATAAAATAGATGTATTGAAACAATTGAGGCTAGTTGTTTCGAGTTTCTTTCTCAAGCTTTAAGTTTTGAAGTTTTACAAAATGCCCCCTGCAGGTTATTGAACATTTGGACTAAAATTTAGACATCACACGTACTCCGATAAATATGCAAAATACATCTTGATTGAAAGAGAGTTTTTCTATCAAAATTTATTTGACTGTTAGAGAGTAAGAGGTGATAAAACGTAGTAAAAAAAAATTATTTATTTAGGTTGAACTGCTAAGGACAATTTTATTTCTAAAAGTTCATCAATGCATGAATTTAGCCTCCACTGATAGGAGGTATGATAGCCAATTCATCTCTATTTTTAACAACTGCAGACTCCGTTGTGTATTCCTCGTTAAGAGCGAGGACCATGCACCCACGGAGCTCATCCAAGCTTGGGAACTTGGCAATAAGCTTGTTCAAGCAATCATGAGCAGTACTACCTGATGAGACCTCCAATGGCATATCGTTCAAGCCTGTTAAGTCCCTAGCTCGAGCAAAGAACAGTACATTGATCTCAACAGACGAATTCTCATTCTTACTTTCGCCAGCCACATTTGAGGTATCCATGACCAAGAGCTCAAAAAGATTGAAACCTGTTTGGCACATCAGGAGAGCACCTGAATTTAAGTTTAAAAAAAGTACTACAACCTAAAGAATACAAAACACAGAAAAAGGTACAAGTGGTTGATTCAAATCTCAATATAGGCAGTAGTATAGGTATGTTATCATTGTCATGAATAAGAAACCCAAGAGTATGAAGTTTCAAACAAATTTCCAATTTCCAATTTCCAAGTCAAGTTCTATTTTGATGGAGCAGATGCACGAGTAGTTACTCATCTCTTCTTGCGCAAATAGTTACTCATCTGAGAAGAGGATTTTAGGTACTCTGCAGTCTGCACCATGGAAATCAAGGATCTAGCTCTCTTGAGAAAAAAGTTTCACTGTCATTCTCAATTGGAAACTCAGATGAAAAACTCCTTGTTGACTTGCTTATGGAACAAAAATCCACTCTATGTCCGAATATGAACAAAGGATTGAAACATAATCCATTGACATGAGAGACACTTTGAGAAAATAAAGGTTAACTGAGAACATCTTCCTCATCTACTTGCCTGGGGTAGTCGCGGGGGTGTCTTTCATTCAAATTATTCCCAGTTTCAAGCAGCTCATTTTCAGACTCAAAATCTCTACTATTTTGTTTTTTTTCCTTTTTAAGGGAAAAAACATAACATAGAAACAATGCCTAACAAGATAAATAAAAATGAGTCATTTATTGACATGGATGACCAAGATTCAACACAGCTTGTACATCTCATTCAGAGACTATGGATCAACGAAGCTTTCTGTTATTGTATATAAACCATAATCATACAGTTGCATTCCAGTGATATATAAACATGTTCGTGTGGTAGCACTTCCAAAAGCAACCACGCGAAAGTTGTATTAACACAATCAAGAAAAATTTGAGGCACAATATTTTTTCTCTAAAAGTTTTTGCTTACTTGGTAACAATAAGACCATTTTAATAACGAGATGGAAAAATGTAGGATTTTGCACCATTTTTAAGCAAACCAAAGGGGCAAAACTACCAAGTCTTTGTCTTCTTATCGACACAATAAAACACCGAGATTTAAAGTGTAATATTAAGTGTTAACAATTCCAATTTCATGCAAACAAATTAAAAGTCTCAAAAAAATTCATAAAACTAGCACAATTCAACACCAACTACAGTGTTTTGATTTAAACACAAAATTACAAAAATAAACTTAATCTAGTAGTTCCTTTTCCAAATAGATTTGGTCACAGGTTTGAATCTCTAAGAGATTATAGAGGAAAAGGGAATATCATCATTGTAATAAAAAGAAAAATCCAACTACAAATTTAGGTAAATTAGAAAAATGAAATGGTTAATAGTAGTACGAAATTACCATTTCTGCGTTCTTAAGTGCAAATTTCTTGTTCTATACACCGATTTCCAAACAAACAAACATGAGAATGATCACGACGCAACCTGACCAAGAATCAACCAGTTGAATCCCAACCCCAAAAAAAAAAAAAAAAAAAGGAAAAAAAGGAGAGATAGAAATAAGCAAACATTTGATAGGAGAGTTTGAGTCAAGGTGGAAAGGGTAATATCGGGGAAGATGTTTTCAACTCCAACAAAAGTGTTGCAGACTTGGCTTGAACTTGGCCTCAGAGAGAGAAAGAGAAATGGGTGGGTGAGGTGGGTTGGGGTGGGGTGGGGTGGGGTGGGGTGGGGTTCACAGGACCTCACTTGTTCAAAAACTTCTTTCAAGGCATCTTTTTAACTAAAAACCTCAAAATATATATATTTTTTTAACGACACAGGTCGTTCTAGGGTTGATCATACAGCGCAAGAGTTTTACTACCTCTTAGATTTAAATCAAAGGAAAGAAAGTCAGATTGATGGCAAGTGAATTTAATTTTCCAAAGGTCTACAAGCAATGGGAAAAAGAAGTATTCTACAGTTCATGAGCAACCTATGACAATTTTGATGATTTGGATCCCATAGCCAATTAAATTGGTCATTCCCAGGAGGGTGTTTGGGAAGGTGATAGAATTGCAAGGTAACCAATGATCAGGTGATGGACCAAGTGCCTTTCAACGTAAAACAACTTGAAAATATGTGAGTTGGCTACAGAAAGAAAAGTCACCATTAAGGTTAACTACAAAGCAAGCACGTGACTGCAGAAAAATAGGAACCTTTTATTCAACAGATTTCTTTTATCTGTGCCTTTCTAAATCTGATTCTTAACTATTTGCCTCTAAGGGTAAATTAAGAAGGATTGTAATTAGGTTGTTGTGTTGATACTGACTAGAAAGAGAAGACCTTTTTTAAAATCTATAAACTAAACTTAAGAGGGGCACAAACCTTAAGAAAAAAAGAACAAAAACCTATAATACTTAAGAAAACGTGAATCAGAAAGTACCAATTCGGTAATGACATAAACCTAGATTACTTGATAGAAAGAACAAAATTACGGAATAAATTAAAGATTATTACCTTAGGTCACAACGAATCTATGCAATTGAGAACGAGGTAAATAAGTGGGTCCCCCGCGATTTTGAACTAAAATGATCTGGAAAAGAAATAAGGAGACTTCCTCTCTCTGCCAACTAATCAAATTATAGACCTGAACGAACACAAGCAATATAAACAAAATAAAACTATATTACGATTTTAAAATGTTGATATTTCAAAGATAAAATCATTAATGTTCACATTTTTCCGAATCGCTTCAGATTCGAACATATATTCCTAACAAAATTGAAATATAAATAGATCTGATTTTTTTATGTCAAATAAACTATAACACTTTGAAATTAAATTATAGATCTGAACAAAAACAAGCAATTGAAACAATATAAAACTATATTACACGTTAAAAATGGCATTAGACTTCCGAAAAAGCGAGAAATTTCAATTGTTACCTATTATGCCCGTAACAATCGTTGTTTAAATTACCTTATTTTCTTTTTTTAATTGATCGGCTCAAATACACCCATGATTTTCGAATCCGTGAGGGCTGGCGCTCCCATTTCTAAGAAAATGATGAATTTAGCGGGTAACGCAACAAATAAAACTTTCTGGTAAAAAAAATTGTAAATTCATCACCACAAAAGAGAAAAACTTGACCACACGATAATCACATGTAAGGAGCATCATAACTTACCGTCAGTAACACCAGAAAAAGGAGTGAACTGGTGAATCCTTCGAAAATCGTAAAACATATGGCATAGAGTGATTTCTAGAATCTTGTGGAAGAAAATGGAAGGGAGGGGAGGGATGGAGCGGCTTGCTACATATCATCGACAATTAGTTAAAGGACCGGTATTGGGCTTGGGTAGATGGGCTCATAGATTTAAATAGGAGAAATTGTTGGTCGATTCACTTTCTCAAAAAAAAAAAATTTTTTATTATATTTTTTTTTTAATTATTAAAAGGTATTTTAAAAATTTTTTTTTTAAAATACCTTCAACAACATCGTTGCTTCAGATTTGAGATTCAAATTAATGTATAAATGATTTCATGTTGTTAATATAGTCTTTCCTCATGTTTTGGTATCAATTTTCATGGATAAAATACGAATTTGATCAAATTTAAATTTTTTTAGTTCATCCCGTTTTTCTTTGTTCTTAAGCTGTTTTGGCCACTTAAATCTCTGTTTTAAGCTTCGAATTTGTTTAAAATCAATCTCATATTATTATCCTAATTTAGTACTATATTTGTGCACAATTTTTCTACCAAAAAATACTATTTTTGAGCTTTAAATCAAGCTTGACAGTGTGCTATCCAAAAACAGAGAAAGATGTTCTTGGATTGATTTAATTTGCCAATCGCAGTATGCTGGGTAACGCAATGGGGTTCGAAAGTGGTGCATCGCAGTATGTTGCATCGCGATTGCAAAAGTGGTGCATCGCGATGCAAAAGTGATGCATCGTGATTCCAAAAGTCGTGCATCGCGATTGCAAAAGTGGTGCATCGCGATTCCAAAAGTGGTGCATCGCGATTCCAAAAGTGGTGCATCGCGATTTGCAAAAGTGGTGCATCGCGATGCACCAATTGTTGCATCGCGATTGCAAAAGTTGTGCATCGCGATTCTAAAAGTGGTGCATCGCGATTGCAAAAGTGGTGCATCGCGATTTGCAAAAGTGGTGAATCGCGATGCAACAATTGTTGCATCGCGATTGCAAAAGTGGTGCATCGCGATGCTTTGGTTCCCTAAAGCGCGCTGCGATGATCGCGATGCACCAATTGTTGCATCGCGATGCCCCAATTTGTTGCATCGCGATACAAAAAGTGGTGCATCGCGATGCCAAAGTGGTGCATCACGTTGCCAAAGTAGTGCATTGCGATGCCTTGGGTTACTGAAGCGCGCGTATTTTTCTTTCATTAATGGCATAATCGTCTTTTCGCCCTAAAAATACAATTTTCCAGTTTTTAAAAAAGATGAGTGGACTGGAGCAATTACAAATGTTTGAAAAGGGACCGGCCTGTAATTCACCCATTTAAATAGTTTTACATCTGTGTGTTATTTTTTTTAATTAAATTATATTTAAGCTAATAAAATTTAAAAAATAAATTAAAGAAAAATAATGTTAAAGATAACTAATTAAATAGAAATAAATCATTGTGTCGTTAATATTATAGATATTAATTTAAAATTTACTTTAAAATACTATAATATTATACTTTAAAATGTTTATTATTGTAAAGATTATATTATTATTTTGTATAAATATGATTTTGTATTTTTAAGGATAATATTAAATGTTATAAAGATAACTTTCTATTTTTTGTAAAATATTTTGAGCGAAATTCTACTACTCCCTCCGTCCCGGATAAATATTCCTAGTGGATAAAGTACAGAAATTAAGAAACATAATTAATGATGTACTGTAAAATATGTTCTGATAATAATGCTCAAAAAATTAATTAAGTTCAACTATTCTAAATAATTGAGTTTCTTTGGGATATGTTATATTAAATGAAACCTTAAGGGTATATTAGGAAGAATGGTAGAAAATAGGTAAATCAAAAGTTTTTAGTAACATTAGTTGAGACATTCCAAAATAAAAAGTAGGAGTATTTTTAGACTTATTAGGCTTTATATATATTGATGAGGTCCCAATACATTACTTACTTTGCATGCATCATTCATTTTTCTTATTTTTGTTACTTTGACCAGTTTTAAATATGGCTATGTATTCAAGTTTTTCTTTGATAAAATTTTACGGTATTTTCGGTAAGACGGACCTTTCTGAACCGACCTATCGTATATTAATAGGCTGAGCAAATTAGGATCCGCAAGACGGTCTCACAGGAGACGCCTACTCTTTTGCTTTACCCTAATCCATATTGCAATACTGTCTCTCCGGTCCAAAGCTTATGGTTAAACTAAATTTATAAATAAATAGTTTTACGCTAGGACGAGTTTTAGAATAAAATCTCTATAAATATATTGTTTAAACGGGTCTAATTTCCTTTAGATACATGTTAGCTAAAGTATTATTTATTTTGGTTACCAAAATCAATACTACAATTTCATAGTTGTAACTTGTATTGCAAATTTTACACTCCCTCTCGTCTGTAAATAAGTACTCCCTCCGTCCCTAAATTATTGTCTGGGTTGACCCGGCACACGGATTAAGAAAACTCAATTGACTTGATTATTAATATTGGAATAGTATTGAAAAAGTGTGTTGTTTCCTTTAATGCCCATGTGTATGTGGCCCATAATTAAAGTAGGAAGAAAAAGTAAGGGTAAAATAGTAAAAGTGATGTTCTAAAAAGGAAAGTTTCAAACAAGACAATTATTTTGGGACGGACGAAAAAGGAAAGGAAGACAATAATTTAGGGACGGAGGGAGTATATTCTTTATTAAGACAAATATTTTAGTTTGTTCCTACATCACATTTATATATTATTTCATTTGTTCCAATTAATCATATTGAAAAAGTTAAACTTTAAAAAAATATATTCTTATTTATAAATATATTTTTTAAATTGCACTAAAGTTCTATATTTTTCGGTATTAGACATAGAAAACGTCTCACATTTTTTAAAAGATAGAAAGAAATTAAAAAGTAATAAAAAAATTTAGCTTAAATTAGAAAATGTTGACTCTTTTTCAAGACAAACTTAAAAGAAAATAGACTCTCTTTTTTCTCCATATAATTTGATCTTCCAAAAAAGAACTTTAGTTGCAAAGTAAGTATATCAATGTACCTAAAAAAAAATAGATTTAATATATTATAGTGTACTAATTAAAAATATTAATACTTTTTTTCACAATATTTTTACCACTAGCTCCCACCTTGGACATGCCAAAATCATGACTAATCTAGGAAAGGTTGCATATTCCAGGTTGGAGGCCACGAACAAATACACTAAGCAAAGGAATACCCAAAAAAGCAAATCCAGTCAATAAAAAGCAACACATCTTAGCCTGTATGTTTGAAGATGAACAACTGCTTTTCAAACAACTATAAGAACTTCATGAAAAATCAGAACTTTAGTCAATATACAATTATATAATGATGAAACCATGAAAAAGAAACATCTCAACAATTGGCAAACTATCTGCCTTCAACAATCGAAAGAGTGACATTGTCTACAGAATAATGTTGTTGACTCTGTTGAGGATTTGTCCCTGGAGAACTCATACTTTGAGTAAATGCAGGTTGTTTGGGAGTAGGAAGATCTGCAATTTCACTACTAAGCATTGAAAGAATCGCAGAAATATTTGGCCTATCTTTTGCCAGTCCTTGGACACACAACAACCCTACATGTATGTATCTCAATATCTCCAACTGGGAGCTTGTTTCAGAAATTGTTGGATCTATTAATGCTATGACCTTCTCTTCATTCCACAAATTCCAAGCCTGAAATTGTTTTACACGAATAGAATGTTAAAACATGATTTGATTATGTTAATAAAGAATTTAGAGTCCCACAAGTGATGATGATTCAAATTAACTTACAAATTCTAGAAGGTTTAGAGCAAACTCATTTTGATAAAAGCTATTGTTCCTTCTTCCACTGACAATCTCTAACAACAGAACTCCAAAACTGTAGACATCAGACTTCTCAGAGAATCTTCCTTCCATTGCATATTCAGGGGCCATATAGCCACTGCATTTGGTAGCCTTTTAAAATTAAGCGCTGGCATTCAAATATTCCAACTTACGTTCTAATATCGATTTAGTATAGATGAAAATGTGACATAATGATGTATCGACGATAGCAAAAGTACTTACTACGTCCCAACTACCCTTCCAGTGTTGGCTTGATCTTGGTTGCCTCCAAAAATCCTTGCCATGCCGAAATCTGAAATTTTTGGGTTCAGCTCAACATCCAACAAAATATTACTTGCCTTAAGATCTCTATGAATAATCCTTAGTCTGGAATCCCTGTGAAGGTACAAGAGTCCTCGACCAATTCCTTCAATAATGTTTCTCCGTTTACTCCACATTAGATGCTCATTTCCGCATGGATCTGAAAGAACATTATCCAATATCCAAAAGATCCAATTATGTCTCCTTGTACAGGAGGAAATGAAATTAAGAAAATATAATTGAGACAAAAGTTTAACTAACCAAAGAGATGAGCATCCAAGCTTCTATTGGGCATGTACTCGTAGATCAATATCTTTTCTTCACTTTCAACACAGCAGCCAAGGAGTCTAACTAGATTACGATGTTGGAGTTTTGAGATCACAACCACCTCATTCATAAATTCCTCCAGTCCTTGTCCAGAAGATCTTGACAGCCTTTTCACTGCTATTTCTTGTCCATCTGGAAGTGTTCCCTACAAATGAGCATCAGAAAGTTTTCAGTTTTTTACAATATGAAACATATCTTGGGATCAAAAATCAAATACCTTGTATACTGGACCAAAACCACCCTGACCGAGCTTGTTCGATGAATGAAAGCTTTCAGTTGCAATCGCTAATTTCTCAAAAGTGAAAAGTGGTAGTTCCTCAATTTTAGCACGAGACACGCTTCCATTTGTGTACTCATCAGCTTGTGATCTTTTAAATAACAGCTCACTTTTCAGTTTCCTTCCTGAAGACAGATCAGCTTTATGTGATCGATGAAATACTAATGAAAACATTTTAGTCTTTTGAGCTTATTTGGTAGCATATTACCTCTTTTTTGGGCCATCCACTTCCAGGAGATATATGTGCACACTGCAATGGTGACTGACCCCATGGTCACTATAATTGAGATTACTACTTTCATGTTTCTCGTTTTAGCTGTAAAGTACAAACACAAGGACGGTTTACTCAACATGGAACAAAAAGGAGTACTAACCTTAATTTATAACCTATTTTTCATCAAAATTAGGTAAAGAAAGAAACTAACTAATATATTGACAAAATACTGTTGGAAGATATGAATTCATTCACTGATCTTCTTGTGAGTATATCACAAGTCAAGGGTGATTCATTTATTGATCTCCATTAATCAATGAAAAATCATTCAAAAAGAAAAAGATGATGATCAAAATCACAAGACGTATCTGAATATGGAGAAGAGAGAATACGTTACCAAGCTCTGAGTAAGCCACGCGAATGTAAAGATCTGCCCCAACATTACCAGAAAATTTTTGTATGTCAATCAGGCTACCGCTCCATTGCATACACCCGATCCCAGCATAATGTGCGTAGGCTATACAGGAACAGTTACTCAGACACTCGCCCCCACAATCTTCTTCTTGAGTTTTTGTCCACTCTACATAGTCTGGAGATTTTACCCTTTCTGCGAAGTCTGGCACTTTCACCATTCTAAGCCTCAAGAACCCATCTTTTCTTCCCTCTTCACTGCTTGAATTGATTCTGTCGCACTGTAACTGAGTCCTCCTCACACACCCGCCACTCCAGTTTCCTCTATTCCATTCCTGTGTATTCTCTGGTTCAAACCCCTCCAAACAAGTACAAATTGGTGACTCCCGTGAATCACAACTTCCGAAAGGCCCACACTTCCCATAAACATCACATTCGTTTTCCTGAGCTAACCACGCATCTTCCCAATCTTGTTTTGAGTCAATCCAGTCCCTTTCCACTAAATTTCCTTCAGAAGTCAGAACATAGTACGTGTGAAAAGAGTCATTTACATATGTGAAAGATACATAAGCGGCTCCCTCTCTGTTGTCGTCAATATCGAATCCATTGAGATACACGGAATACATGTTGGGTATTCCAATGAAGGTTTGGCCATTCCAAGGACCGCTACGCCAGTGTACATCATTCCCGTTCCATACAACAATTTGTGGAATGTTCAGAGGGACAAGGCTAGCTGAGAAATGTCCAACTGATGGATCAGAAGCACTTTTCCATGATGTCATTAAATGCCTCTCATTTGTATTTAAGTTAGTACCGAGCCTCATACCCTGTAGAAATGAATCCGTGGGATGTAGAAAACTCTCCCAAATTACCCTTCCATTTGATTTATCCAGTAAAACTAAATTCCCAGAATCCAAAATCTGAGCACTTGAATTTGCAGTAGTATTGGAAACATTTGATGACCAAATAATCTGTTTCTGTCCACCCAACACAACAAGATTCCCATCCTTTGAGATGGTTACAGCTCCACCAGAATCATTTAATGGCCTTTCTCTATTAGCAACCCATATAGCAGTGGCTGGTGACACATTGTAGAAAACACCAACATATCGCTTTGTGGTATTAACAGGGCTGAAAAATCCCAGTTTGAAAGTGCTGCCATTGGAGACTATAGCTTCAGGGTCCTTAATGAATTGAGTGAACGTTATTGTGTCTGTGCTAGTACAGAACTTCGAGAAGAAAAACAGAAGTACTAGAACAAGGACTTGAGAAAGAGGCATTAAAATGCTTTGTCGAAAAGTGACAGAGTTGGCAGTTAGCATCTTGGTGAGAATGAAAGGTCTGATGTCTTTAATTTTCTTTGATCGAAATGGCTTCACCAATAGCCATTCTTACATGTGTGAGCAATAATTTATTCATCTCTGCTCTTACGTTTTTTCATTAGAGGATATTTTAATCATCTGCAAGTCTACGCAAGCTTATCTTTTCATCACTTGACTTTCATTCAAGTAAGAAAAAGTCAGCATAACCGGTTCTTTTCCTCTTCATTTTTTTCTTTCAATAAATATAGCTGTCATGAATATTGTTTCTACAGAGCTCTTCAAAGGACAGCTCACTTCACATAGCTCCCAGCGGCAGCATTCAAGATCTGAGAAACTCCAATGTACACAATTCTACCCATGCAAGCGATGAGTTTGTTTCCGTAACTTTAAAGATCTAGCTCGTGCTTTTTTGAAGTGACTGAGATAAAGATATGACAAGTTGCAGCCTGTGAATTTCATTGTTACTATATCTAAGGGAAACTCCGAGCACGCCTACAGAAGCTCAGTAGGAAACTTCCTTGGAAAGAAGTCGTATAAAGAAACGAATGTGACATAGTTGATGGTAATTAACTAATCCAAGCACTGCCAGTCTCCACTTTGACTATCTACATGATCGCATGCTATTTGTTAACACAAACAAAATTAAGTATAGTTGACCTTGCATAGTTGACCTTCAACCACATGAAATATACAATAAAAATAATTATTTTTCAACCAATGCGCAGTAAAATATACTATTAGGGCCCATAAATTACAATTTAAAACAGCAAGCTGATGGAGAGAAGTCATATAGATTTATTCCAACCCTTTGTTTCAGGTGAATACATTAAAATGTCAAAGATTAGTAACATGCAAAAATGTATACTTAATGGCTCTTAGCGTGTTGATTGATACTGCACCCACCCTAATCTTAAGTCACAAAGAACAGCACATCAGTTGCCAGTTGGCTCTCCTCATGAAAATCTGGATTAGAATGATGAAGTTATGACTTATGACAATGAAACGCTGGTTAGATGGTAAGATGTTTCACCTGCAACCGATAGATCCTGGGTTCGAGTTACCAAGGGAATAAGGGGAAACCACTATTGATCATCTTTTAAAAAAAGAAAAAAGAATGATGAAGTTATTTATTCATTTCTTAAGGATTCTCAAAGAAAAAAAGAGTTAGCCTCAGAACAGAGGATTTGAGCCTGAACCGAAATTCTCTATGCTTCATAGCAGCATTAGAAAGAGAAATTGTTGACTTGTTGGAATGCACTTTATAGTCAACCAATTAACCGACATTTCAGTTTGGTATAGGGGTTAAAGCATGATGATGCCGAAAAAATCAGGACACCGGGGGTGCCGAACCGTTGCGGATATAAGATATCTGGCATATGTTTATCTGCAAAAAAGACACCGTGAGAGGGGTGGGGAGGACTCCCCGCCAAAGCCCTCCGGCGTGTTCGTCAGTCTCAAGGCTATATGAAAAGCAGAACATATTTGCTAAGCCAAGTAAAACATACCTTGGACTGAGAGAGGAGATGGCTATATATACTCGTAGGGGCCGGGCCTCTATTTATTTTGGGCCCATTTGCTAGAGTTAGGCCCATACAACTTAGCGGGTCCAGAATATGCACATCAGAAGCCCCCCACTCCTTATTCCTCGAGATTCATCTCGAGGGTGAGGAGTACAATCTGCTCGTGTTCACCTTGGACCTACCGAGATGCATTCACTCAACCGGCAAGCATAATAATAACCTTGAAATTAATTACGAGCAGTCCAATGACCTCAAACGTTAATTAACAAATCAACTCGACCTGGGAGCACAACAATGATCCTTGAAATTAACTTAGTCATGTGCCCGTCACTCGAGCAACACATGACCTCAAACATTAATTAAGGAAATCAGCTCGACCTGGGAGCATAACAGTAATCCTTGAAATTAACTTAGTCATGTGCTTGTCACTCGAGCAACACATGACCTCAAACATTAATTAAGGAAATCAACTCGACCTGGGAGGGACCTCGACCTACGAGGTTCGTTTTTGACCTCGACCTACGAGTAACACTCGTGCGGGGAGGATATAATCTACTCAACCGCGAGTTTCACTCGAGTGGGGAGGATGTAATCTACTCAGCCGCGAGTTCCACTCCAGCGGGGAGGATATAATCTACTCAACCGCGAGTTCCACTCGAGTGGGAAGGATGTAATCTACTCAGCCGCGAGTTCCACTCGAGCGGGGAGGATGTAATCTATTCAGCCGCGAGTTCCACTCGAGCGGGGAGGATGTAATCTATTCAGCCGCGAGTTCCACTCGAGCGGGGAGGATGTAATCTACTCAGCCGCGAGTTCCACTCGAGCGGGGAGGATGTAATCTACTCAACCGCGAGTTCCACTCGAGCGGGGAGGATATAATCTACTCAACCGCGAGTTCCACTCGAGCGGGGAGGTTATAATCTACTTAACCGCGAGTTCCACTCGAGCGGGGAGGATGTAATCTACTCAGCCGCGAGTTTCACTCGAGCGGGGAGGATGTAATCTACTCAGCCGCGAGTTCCACTCGAGCGGGGAGGATATAATCTACTCAACCGCGAGTTCCACTCGAGCGGGGAGGATAAGCGCAGGAGGGTGCGGGGTACTACTCAACTGCGAGCAACACTCGAGCAGGAGGACCAATTCTACTCAACCGCGAGTAACACTCTAGCAGCGAGGTTCGTTTGTTTTGACCGCTAGTGGAGGGGTCCATTGTAAAGTGTTCTTCATGAAAGGACCAAGCTGTAACTTCCCATCAGCTAAGGGACCAAGATGTAACTGTTCCGCGTTGAAAGGTCCAAACTGTAACTACACAATAATAGCGGGGACAGTTTATAACTGACCAGCAATAATAGCGAGCCACTAACGTGGATGACAAGCCTTACATCATTTCCATGAACTTACTTCAGGTATGTGGCAAGGATGGAGAAAGATCATCTGCAATTCTATGCCCTTGTACAGTATCCTTGTACTATGTTGGCTAAATAAAAGGTTGTGAAACATTGTTGTTTTTGTAGGTTGACTAATTTTGTTTACATACTTTCTTTGGAGAAAGTATTAATGTGCCTTTGTGTTTGAATAAACTTCTTCATGCAAAGGGTTTAAAGGCCAGAATTAACCATTGTCTTGAAATTAGAAAGAAAATATGCACCTTTGGTTACTGCATTACGTTTCTACCAGATCTTTTAAGTAGTTTTAAGTTGTAACACAAAGGATCGGTGCCTTCTGAGTTGTCCAATTGAGTTGTCATTCATATGTAAACAAAACTGACAACTGTCAACTGTGTGTAAGTGTAACCATATAATCTGAAGTTAGGCAAATTATACACAATTCGTACTTTCATCTTTTTCATTTGAGTCTAGTTATCATTCTCTAAACAGTCGAAGCCCATTCATTTTTTATACATGTTACAAAATGTGAATTCAACTGATTTAAACAATATCTTTCTCGCAATGATGTTTAGAATGGATTGATTGGACATACTCCTATTAGGCACAAAGCCCGATCGAAATTTTAGAGAGTAATTGAATTTCTGGTTGAGGGTGGGCTTGATCATATAGTATAAATTACGGAAAATTATTAGCCAATACACTTTAGAAAGTTTTTATTCTCTCTGGTCCATCCTTTTTTTTTTAAACAGGGAAAAGACACTTTGAGAATTTTCTTCCTAAAATGCCCCCGTCTCTTTCATCCAAACCAACTATGGCTTCCTGTAAAGCATTCTTTAACTTTTTGATAATCTTTCTAGCATTTTAACTTCAATCCATAACTAAGATATTGGTCAGTTAAAATATATTCTAAACTCTAAATTATTAAAAGATTTTCTTGTGCTAATCAGTGTGTGAACTGATTTTTTCGTTAAAAAATGTGAATACGTACATAGACTTTTCCATCGATGGTATTCTGTTTGTTAGAACTGATTTTTCTTAATTTTTTCCATTGTGTAATCAAAAGCAATTCAAATATGTCAAAATGATTATACCATTGGCTCGATCTCTTTTTTGTTTTGTTTCATCTTCATTCGACTTCGATTTCATATATTAATGGTTTGTACTTTGTATTATCAACTGAACAAAGCCTTACCAATTTACTCTAAACTAGTGGCATGCCAATGCCCAATTGTTGCATCCCGATGCAACAATTGTTGCATCTCAAATTGAATCCCGATGCTCAAATTAATCTGAGAAAGTGACACTGCATCCCGATGCCCAATTGTTTGCATCTTAAATTGAATTCCGATGCCCAAATTAATCTGAAAAAGTGGCACTGCATCTCAATGCCCAAATTTTGCATCCCGATGCCCAATTATTTGCATCTCAAATTGAATCCCGATGCCCAATTGTTTGCATCTCAAATTGAATTTCGATGCCCAATTCTTGCATCCCGATGCCCAAATTAATCTGAGAAAGTGGCACTGCATCCAAATGCCCAATTTGTTGCATTCTGATGCCTGATGCATGCGTGTTTTGGTTTCATTAAGGGTATCGTAGTCTTTTCGTCCCAAAAGTGTCTTTTTTCAATTTTAAAAAAAGTACGGTGGACTGGAGCGATTACAAATGTTGAAAAAGGGACCGACCTATAATTCACCCTATAAATTAGTGGAAGCCGAGCTTGGACAACTAAGTGCAACTTATTAGGACCCATTGATAGTGATCATACTTTTAATGATCTTGCTATAGAAATCAAAGAACTCAAGAATAAAGAAGAGAGAGAAAAAAGGGAGAGAGAATTCTGTGTATTATATTTCATAAGAATATGATGATTACAATAAAGACTGATCTATATATACATTTGCTATAACTTGGGCTCCAAGATAACATGCCTGCTCATCCTAACTGCCTTAGTTATCCACTGTTGTTTCTGCATTGCCACTAGTGCTACTACTGCATTGTTGTTGCGGCATTGTAGTCTTTGTAATATCCCCCCTCAAGCTGGAAGGCCGGAATAGGTTAAGAGCTTGAAGCTTAGACAACAAATAAGCTAACTAATGAGAAGGAAGAGCCTTTATAAAAAGGTTTGCCAATTGATCAAAAAAAGAAACATGAGTAGTGGAGATAATACCCTGAATTAACTTCTCTCGTACAAGATGACAGTCAAGGTCTATATGTTTTGTCCTCTCTTGGAATACAGGATTGGAGGCTATGTGTAAAGCAACTTTGTTGTCACAACCGCAACAAGGTGAGAGTAAGCAACATCAAGATCCTTTAACAAAGAAAGTAACTAGACAATCTCACAACAAACACTGGACATGGCTCGATACTCAACCTCTGTTGAGGATCTGAAAATAGTTTGTTGTTTCTTTGCTTTCCAAGTAATAAGACTGGAGCCAAGCAAAACACAATACCCTGACAAGGACTTCCTTGTATTAGGACAACTCCCCTAATCAGCATCACAGAATGCCTGAAAAGTAATAGGACTCACAGCAGAGTAAAAAAGACCCTGACCAATAGTCCTACCCAAGTATTTAACAAGCCTAATTGCAGCATTATAGTGAGGGACCCTTGGAAGACATAAACTGACTAAGAATATACACAGCATAACATATATCAGGCCTTGTAATTGTTAAGTAGATCAACCTACCAATCAACCTTCTATACTTGTCAGGTTCATGGAATAAGTCACCAGAATTTGCAAAAAGACTATGATGTTGCTCAATAGGAACATTGACAGGAGTAGCAGAAAAAAGACCAATATCACTAAGAATATCAAGGGTGTACTTCCTCTGATGAAGACAAATACCCTTAGAAGACCTAGCAACCTCAATACCAAGAAAGTACTTCAAAGGACCTAAATCCTTAATCTTGAACTAAGTGTGTAAGTATTGCTTAACCAAGGTTATAAGAGAAGTGCCTGAGCCAGTGATGAGAATGTCATCTACATAGACCAAGATAACCACAATTGAGCTGGAATAATGTGATCCTAGGGTCCAAGAATTGCATTCCACAAGTAAAGGGGGTTATTTGTCAAGTTTGGAAGCCATGGGGTGGTTTTGGTCGCAACAAATGGGCCAAAAAGGCTTCAAAATGCAATTTTTGGCAAGTAAAATCCCAAAACCAGGATTTGTAGAAGTTTTAGAAGCCTTCCTTTCACATTGGAAAGAGTCCTTGGCCATTCAAACTCCATGGACGTTTTTTCCTTGTATCCTTGTTAGATTAGGAGTTTCCTTTTAATTAAACCACATGCTTATTGTAATTCATAGTTCTTTTAGGATTCTAATTAATGCTCTCCTAGAGTTAGTTGAATTTGTTTAGTTAAGCCTATAAATAGGCGTTTCTTTCAGATTGTAATAGATATAGACATTTTTTTGGTTCAATATAAGCCGTGAGTTTTTCTCTTATGTGTTATACACGTTCTATTAGAACATTGCAAACTTGGATTAGTTTGTGTTAATTTCATATTCTTGGTTCTTAACTTAACTTAGTTAAGGGTCTTGAATCTTCATACCGAGGTTCTTAATTCCATTGAGGGTTAGGGGTTGAGGTTTACTTCAGATTGTTCTCCAAGTCCTTGGGCGTACGTTTTTTCGCGAGATTGTCTTCTCAATGTGGGTTCCAAGTTCCAATAACTTGTAGGTTCTAGTTGGATCACATCAGTTGGTATCAAAGCCAAGCTATTGGGTAACAATCTTCTATCTTACTTTAAATTGTTCTTATTTGTGTTATCTATTTTCTTTCAATTCTTACCTTCGAACTAGGATCATTAATCTAATTAGTTTGTTATTTTATTATTACATTATTGTCTTCTTCTTATTCTGATTTTCTCAAACCCTAAGATCCTTCTTGGGTTATTTAAATATATATATATATATATATATATATATTATTCTTTCATTGAACTCTTTTGTTCTCTACGTGTCCTAGTGTTTTTCTGGTAATCTCATCTTCTTTGTTACCCTAGTGTCTTAATTTTCTTCTTTGTGTTTTCTTCTTCATATTTTTGTTTTCTTCTTGAAAAAAAAAATTAAAAGAAAAAACATTATGGAAGAATTACGTGTCAATCCTTTCAAATACAGTGCCTCGTGCAAGACAAAGTCTGTATTATGATTATTAATAAAGGTTGTCTTGTTAATATTGCTAGTAGTACTTTGGTGGAAAAATTGAGGTTGCCAATTTTTCGTCATCCCAAACCTTATAAAGTTTTCAGGACCAATTTTGGTGGGGAGGTAGAAGTGACTACGCAGGTGCTAGTTTCATTTGGTATTGGTCGGTATGTCGATAGTGTTCTTTATGATGTAATGCCAATGCATGATGGACATTTATTATTAGGGAAACCTTGGAAGAATGATCAGCAGGTTAAATATGACGCCTACTACAACGAATACTCTCTTGTGCTAAATTGAAAGAGATACACTCTTGTAGCATTGACGCCAAAGGAAGCCTTTGAAGATCTCATACAATTCCAACAAAGGGAGAAAGAGTGACAGAAAGAGAAAAGGCGACTAGAGAGAGAGAGAAGAAAGAAAAGGAGAGAAAAAAGAGGGAGGAAGAAGAGAGGGAAAAAAAGTGAGAAAGAGAGGATAGAGAGAGAAAGAATTGAGAGAGAAAAGATAGAGCAAGAAAAAATTGAAAAAGAAAGAATTGAGAGAGAGGAAAGAGAACAGGAAATTGTGAGAGAGATGATTGAAAGGGGGAAAATTAATAAAGAGAAAGTTGAGAAGGAGCAATGTGAGAAAGAGGAAGAGGAGATGAAGTTCAAGACGGTTCAAGAAGAATTGAAGTTGTTGCATGCATACGAAGACCCGTTCGACTTCAAAGTTCCTACACAGTTTGCATCTTGGTTCCCAGTGTCAGCCCTGAGATTTTGGGGCCCTAGGCGAACTTAAAAAATGGGGCCCCAATCATATACATGTTAAAAAAAATGAAACCTACAATAAGTTGATCATTTTCATGATATTGCAGTAAACTAATTTAGAAAGAATAATTAACAACGTAGACATTATCAAATTTCATTGAATATATGAAAGATTCAAGGGTGCAGAGTTTTCCCTTTTTATTCCGTCTAAATCACTTCAATTTATTTTCAATTACCGAATCCCGAATCCCGAATCTCAAATCTTAATTCTCTCTCCTCACGTCACATATATAATAGAGTATTAATAAAAACCTAATTTTCTTTTAATTTGGGCCTAAGTATTAGATGTAAGCCTTAAAATGAGGTGTGGGCTTTATTTATATTAGTTAAAACTTTAATATATGAGACTCATTATTTTGGGTCTTTTATTGCACTTTAAAATGTAAGACTTATGCTTTATATATACTTGGTTATTAAGTGAGATTAGGAGGCCCTTTTTAGGTGGAAAAAATTGGGGGCCCTAGGTTGCCGCCTAGTGGGCCTATGCCCAGGGCCAACCCTTGGTTCCTCACATGACTTATTGACAGTCACTTCTTCTTAACTCAATGGGCAGATTGGATGAACCTCATTTGAAGGGCGGATCACCGAGTTGGAAGCACAGATTCGAGGAAGAATCCTTTTCAAGAGAAGGGGAATGATGTGATCCTAGGGTCCAAGAATTGCATTCCACAAGTGGAGGGGTTATTTGTCAAGTTTGGAAGTCATGGGGTGGTTTTGGTCGCAACAAATGGACCAAAATGGCTTCAAAATGCAATTTTCGGCAAGTAAAATCCCAAAACTGGGATTTGTAGGGATTCTAGAAGCCTTCCTTTCACATTGGAGAGAGTCCTTGGCCATTCAAACTCCTTGGACATTTTTTCCTTGTTTCCTTGTTAGATTAGGAGTTTCCTTTTAATTAAACCACATGCTTATTGTAATTCATAGTTTTTTTAGGATTCTAATTAATGCTTTCCTAGAGTTAGTTAGATTGTTTAGTTAAGCCTATAAATAGGCATCTCTTTCAGATTGTAATAGATGTAGACGTTTTTTTTTGTTCAATACAAGTCGTGAGCTTTTCTCTTGTGTGTTATACACGTTCTGTTAGAACATTGCAAACTTGGATAATAGTTTGTGTTAATTTCATATTCTTGGTTCTTAACTTAACTTAGTTAAGGGTCTTGAATCTTCATACTGAGGTTCTTAATTCAATTGAGGGTTAGGGGTTGAGGTTTACTTCAGATTGTTCTTCAAGTCCTTGGGCGTACGTTTTTCCGCGAGATTGTCTTCTCAATGTAGGTTCCAAGTTCCAATAACTTATGGGTTCTCGTTGGATCACATCAACTGGATTTATGAAGAATAAAAGGGGAATGGTCATTCAAGGACTGAGTGAAAACCAAAGGCTTTAAGAACAGTACTGAATTTAAAGAACCATTGCCTTGGGGCCTGCTTAAGGCCATAAAGGGACTTCAGTAATTTGCAAACAATAGGCCTAGATGAACTGGTAAGAGCAACAACAGGATTATAGCCATTAGCAGGCTTATATTAGCAGGCTATAGCTAGGAGGAAGAGACATGTATACTTCCTCATCTAAGTCTCCATGCAAAAATGCATTACTTATATCCATTTGAAAAAGAGGCCAGGACCAAGCTGAAGCAAGGGCCAACAGAATCCTGAATGTAGGCATTTTTTCCATAGGAACAAAAGTCTCAAAATAATCTGCCGATATTGTTGATTAAATCCCTTAGCAACCAACCTTGCTTTGTAAGTATCCAAGGAACCATCAGCCTTATACTTGAGTCTAAAAACCCACTTACAACCAATGGGATGCTTGTGAAGCGGCAACTCCTATAACTGCCAAGTGTTATTCTGTTCCAAGGCTGCAACTTCACTGGCCATAGCAGTGCACCAATTTGAATCTTTGATAGCTTGAGCACATGTAGAGGGTTCAGTAAAAGAAGAAATATTACATATATAAGAAAAATAAGAATGTGTGACAGCAGAGTAGTCAACAAAAGAGAGAAAGGACTAAATACAAGAAACAGAAGAAGTAGTAAATGTAGAGGGTAAACCTGTATAATTTGTATACTTCCTTAGAACAATCCTGTGCCTAAGTGGTCTAGTAGATGCAATTGGAGTGGCATTAAGGGAATTTTCCTCTGGAGCAACAGAAGAGGAAGGAGAAGCAGAACAATCAACAATGGGAGTATCAACAGGAGAAATAATGGAACTATCAGCAGGAAGAGAAGAAGAAATAGAACACACTGGATCATCAAGAGGACCAGCAGTGTCAACAAACATGGGAATATGACACTCTGGAGAAAAGTAAGCATGGTCTTTAAAAGGAAAAATGGTCTTATGAAACACAACATCTCTGCTGGTAAACACTTGATGAGTGGAGAGATCATATAATTTGTATGCCTTTTGGCCAAATGGATAACCAAGAAAGACACATTTCCTAGCTTTAGGAGCAAATTTGTCCCTGCCTGCAGCAAGAGTAAAAGCAAAGCAGAGACAACCCAAAACCTTCAGATGAGAATAAGAAGGAATATGAGTAAGAAGCATTTTATAAGGGGTTTTATGAAAAAGAACAGAAGAGGGGTATCAGTTGAGAAGATAAACAACAGTTAAGACACAATTTCCCCAAAACTTAATGGGAAGATTGGCATGAAACCTTAATACCCTGGCTATGTCAACAATTTGCCTATGTTTCCTCTTCACCCTACCATTTTGTTGGGGTGTAGCAGTGCAAGAGCTCTGCTGTTCAATGCCAAGAGAAGTAAGCAAGGAAGAGACAAAGGTATTGAAAAACTCAGTGCTATTATTAGATTTGAGTTGCTGCACAGTGGCATGGAATTGTGTTTGGACCATTTTGAGAAATTTAGTAAGAAAGGAACACATATGAGCCTTGGAATGTAAAAGAAAAACCCAAGTAGCATGTGAGTAGTCATCAACAATTGTAAGAAAAGATGTATAACCATTGTATGTAGGGTGTTTATATGGTCCCCAAGTTTCACAATGCAAAAGAGAACAAATGGAAGTAGCATGACTGGAACTCAAAGGAAAAGGAATCCTAGTTTGCTTGGCCAAATATCAAGTATCACAAGCAATTTTATTATTAGAATGAGTACATTGCAAAGAGGGAATGTGAATCATTTCAGAAATTGGAAAATGACCTAGCCTATAATGCCACAATGAAGAAGAAACCACATTACAAGAATTAGATTTAAAAAGAGACGAAAAAACCACAGTACTATAGTAACATCCCTGGATAGTATGAAGACATACATGCCACTCTATAGCTTACCAATCCCCTTCACCTTCTTGGAAATAAGGTCCTGAAAAACACAATGTGAAGGATAAAACATCAAGCAATAATTGTTGTGATGAGAAAGCTTGATGCCTGACACAAGATTATACTAAAAATTGGGAACATAGAGCACATTGTATAAGGTAATAAAAGGAGAAAGATAGACAATACCTTTATAGGTAATGTTAGAAGTCTGTCCATTAGGTAATTGTATAGTGTTTGAAACAGGAATGAGATTAGAAAGTAAAGAGAAATTAGAAGTTACATGATATGTAGCCCCTGTATCAATGATTTAAGTTATTACATGTTGTGCCTAGTGAGATAAGCATAATGGATGAACAACACTTGTTAGAGACAAAGGAGTACTTATGAAATGATCCTGACAAACAGATTGATGATGCTGATAAACCATGTTGAGCAATTGTGAGTAAGGATCAGATGATGAAGATGCCACGGAGATATGATTGACAATTGTAGGAGTATCCAGAGATGAAGGCACAACAGTTCCAGCATTCACATTTGCATTGATCAGGTTTGAATTGTGAGATTTGTTCTTCAAGAATTTTGGCATTTTAGAGGGATCAGACTTGATTCCATAAAGCATATGCCAATCTGGAAATCCTTTAATGAAGAAGTAACCATCCTTTGAATGACCATTACCACCACAGTGCTCACATATCAAACCACTTTTATTGTTATTCTTCCTGGATTGATTGTATTTATAGGTTTGTTGACCTTTCGAAAACAAGGCTGTAGAAGTGTCATTAATCACAGCAGAAAGATCATGAATAATGCCCCTCTGTTTCTCATCCTGGCATAATAAGGATACTGCAGGACTAATACTTGGAAGAGGTGTCATCATAAGCAATGATCCACATATAACTGTGAAACTAGCATTCAGCCCCATAAGAAATTGAGTGAGATGTTGTAGATGTTCATATACTTCCATGAGTTTAACTACTCCACGGGAACAATCACACTCACATTTTGGAGTATTGCTTACATTTGTTAATTCATCCCATAGGGATTTAAACTTTGTAAAATATTATGAGACACTTAATGGTCCTTGTGAAAAACCAATGATTTCTTTCCTTAATTGGTAAATTTGTGGAGCATTGCCCTGAGTGAACTGTATCCGAAGATCATCCCATACATCCTTAGCATTTGTAATATAAACAATACTTGATCGAATATTAGCTGTGACTACATTTAAGATCCAAGCAATCAACATGTCATTGCGCCTATTCTAGTAAGCTAGATACTTCGAATCTGGATTAGGCTTCTTGTGAATTCCAGTAATGATTCCTAATTTTATTTTGGTTGACAAGGCTATCATCATAGCTCTTTTCCACTCAGAATAATTCGAGCCATTTAGAACCAAATTGATAATGTTCATGCCAGAGTTGTCATTAGGGTGAAGATAAAGTGGATGAGAAGTGCTTAATTGTAAGGTTACCTCTGTTACTTCATATGGATCAATGTTCACCTCAGTCGTGTTCTGTGATTGTGTCGAAGACATTTTGATTTGATGAATTTGCAAGATCACAGAATTGTAAAAAGATGAATTGGATTTGATGAACTAATCATTGATTGATGCGGAATATGGCTCTGATACCATGATACTTTTAATGATCTTGCTATAGAAATCAAAGAACTCAAGAACAAAGAAGAGAGAGAAAAAAGGGAGAGAGAATTCTGTGTATTGTATTTTATAAGATGATTATAATAGTGACTGATCTATATATACATTTGCTATAACTTTGACTCCAAGATAACACGCCAGCTCATCATCATAACTGCCTTAGTTATCCACTGCTGCTGCTGCATTGCCACTGGTGCTACTGCTGCATTGTTGTTGCGGCATTGTAGTCTCTGTAATAGATAGTCATATTACATTGTGACTAAATGAGAGAGAGAGAGAGAGTACTGGTTATAGCTTGAGATTAGGTTTACAAGCAGTTGAGATTAATTTTGAGTCTATAATGAAAACCAATGGGCAGATCTAATTGGAACTAAACGGTTTGCTAACAGCTCGGTTAGTTCTCTGTCGGAAATCTTGACAAAATATACATTCCTACCTTCCTCTCACGCCTACAAGTTTGGATCTTGGATATATATATATATATATATATATATATATATATATATTATATAATTTATTTATTTTTATTTTTTTTATTTTTAGAGAGGATCAATAGTAGTTCCCCACTTACTCCGTTAGTGACTCAAACTCACAACCTATCCAGGCCCGGCCCTGAGCCATGTCTTGGGGGGATCCCCATGGGCTCCCAATTTTTGGGGCCTCAAATTTATGTATACCATTTTAATATATATGTAGTATAATAGATTATATAATAGAAAATTGCTAGTCAGTCCACTTTGGAAAGTTTGTATTCTCTCCAGTCCACCTTTTTTTTTTCTTAACCGCTAAAAGGCACTTTCATAAAATTGTTCCTAAAATACCCCCGTTTCTTCTATTATTGTTTTGTCTTCTTCTTTAGTCTTACCAACGCTAAATCCGATTATTTGAAATGCGTATTTATAAACACAAGAGCAGAGCACACAAAATTTATCATTGCATGGTGTTGAAGATTACAAAATATGTTCATGTTCACATGCAAATATGGAATGATTGATGAAATAGAATTCGATCAATTTGCAAAAGCCATGAAAGATAGGACTCTTTGCTATAAATTCGATTCAGACAACATTAGGAATTTAATTGAAGAATTCAATGTTTTAGATGGTAAAAACTGCCCAAAACAAACTCTGAACAAAGTATTTAAAAGTCTCAAAAAACCCAAAAGGCAAAAGTAAACAAAAGGACAAAAACCAAAATGAGACTCGAAAACTTCCCCCTCGAAACAGAGTCTAAACGACGTTTTTAGCTCTTAAAATGAACACATCATCAAGTAAATCTCATTTTTTTTTTTGTAGTTCTCAGAAAGAGCTTCGATTTGATATATTATGGGCCTCGTGGTTCATCCGGAGTCAAAAGTTATGCCCTTCGCCGTGCACGCGATCCAAACGTTTCAAGAATTCCAAAGCTCGGCTGTCCGCATGACACTGCATCCTAATGCCCAATTGTTGCATCCCAATACCCAATTGTGTGCATCTCAAATTGAATCTCGATGCCCAATTCTTGAATCTCAATGCCCAAATTAATCTGATAAAGTGGCACTGCATCCAGATGTCCAATTGTTGCATCCCGATGCAACAATTGTTGCATCTCAAATTGAATCCTGATGCTCAATTCTTGAATCTCGATGCCCAAATTAATGTCAAAAGTGGCACTGCATCCCGATGCCCAATTGTTGCATTCTAATGCCCAATTATTTACATCTCAAATTGAATCTCGATGCCCAATTCTTGAATCCCGATGCTCAAATTAATCTGAGAAAGTGACACTGCATCCCGATGTCTAATTGTTGCATCCCGATGCCCAATTGTGTGCATTTTAAATTGAATCTTGATGCCCAATTCTTAAATCCCAATGCTCAAATTAATCTGAGAAAGTGGCACTGCATCTCGATGCCCAATTGTTGCATCCCGATGCAACAATTGTTGCATCTCAAATTGAATCCCGATGCCCACTTCTTGAATCCCAATGCCCAAATCAATCTAAGATAGTAGCACTACAATCGATGCCCAATTGTTGCATCCCGATGCCTGATGCGCGCGTGTTTTGGTTTCATTAAGGGTATTGTTGTCTTTTCGACCTAAAAATGCCTTTTTTCGATTTTAAAAAAAGTATGGTGGACTGGAACGAATTGAAATATTGAAAAAGGGACCGGCCCGAAATTACCCCATTATATAATTATAATCTTTGTAGTTGACTTTGTGGCTCAATGGAAAAGATACTTACTTATGAAATTAGAGATTTTGTGTTCGATACCTAACAAAGTCGTCCAACCTTTTGTTTTATTTTGGTTCACTGAATTTAATTAGCAAACCTTATTTATGTATAATATTCAATGTATTAGTATAACTTTGTAATTGACTCCACGACTCAATGAATAAGGTGTTGTTTTATAAAATTAGAGATTTTGGATTAAACCTTAGTGGAGTCATCCAACCTTCATTTTATTTTGGATCTGCCGAATATACTTATTAAAAAAAAATGTGTTAGTTGACCATCAATTTTTTTTAACTGAGTCATTAAAAAAGTTAAAATTGCTTAGATTGAATACAAATCCAATTATAATAATCATTGGGTAGATTATAACAATATTTCAAGAAAAAATCAGGTTTTATTGCTAATGTACTCAAAAGATGCAAACAAAGTATATTGTTTTTGTTGTAAATTGTGTAAATCGGTGCAGAATAGTAATTTTCAATAATTATTTGATACTTATTCTTTCTTGTATGTTTGTAGATATTGCACTTTTTCAATACTTTGAATAATAAAAAGTGAAAAAATATTTGTGTAAAATTATTATTTTTATATTTTAACAAGGGCCCTTTTTTTCTTTTTGCCTTGGGCCTCTAAAAGTTCAGGACCGGCCCTGAACTTATCGGTTAAAGGAAAAATGTCTTACCATCTAAGTTGCGCTTACTTGTCTTCAGGGGCAGATCCACCCTTTAGGGTGAGGGGGCAAGTGACCCCACTAAAATCTTTTTTTTTTTTTACCTTGTAAAACGATGTCATTTTACATTGTGACCCTACTGAATTTTTTAATTGTGCAAAGCTTTGATTTTTTTATCTTTATAAGAATAGAACTATTTCATACGACATTTTTAAGGTAGTAAGTGAACAACTATATTCCAACGGTTAATTGATCAACAGTTCCTTTAAGGTAGAAATTATTGTAATTTACTCGGATTAACAGATATATTCCTCTCTTATATGTTATATTGAGTGAGTTGTTTAGAAGTATTACAAATGATGATGTAATTAAACATTTTCATAGTATAAAAATGCGTAGAGGACAATTGTGATTTCTAAGTTTTTTTATGTAATAGTTAACGTTAAAATTTATGACCCCACTGAAAAATTCCTGAATCCGCCACTGAGGTCCGCATGACCAAGTTGTTGGCCTCTTCCGAACACTGATCTGTGATAAGATTGCCTGTACCCAAGGGGGAAAAGAGGAACAAATCCACCATGATAAGCATTTTACCCTATCTAAACTTCTCCATTTCCCATGGAGGCTGCATATCACACACTGCCAACATATACAAAAGACTTCGTTCAAAAGGAAATTAAGAATAAAGTGCAAGACATCTTAGCCAGGAGTTTTAAAGAGGAGCAGTGTGGATCAATCCAGTGAATAACTAAACTACTCTTCAAATAAATAACCATCCAGATGAATTAAAACATATAATATGCGGCTTCAACTGAAATGTTAATATAAATTTGTGAAATGATGAAACTCCAGGGAAGAAAGATCCCAATAATTGGATGCTATCTGCCTTCAACAATTGTAAGAGTGACATTGTTTACAGAAAAATGTTGTTGACTCCGTTGAGAATGAGTCCCTTGAGTAAATGCTGGTCGTGTGGGAGTAGGAAGATCTAAAATTTCACTACTAAGCATTGAGAGAACCGTAGAAATATTTGGTCTATCCTTTGCCAGTTCTTGGACACACAATAACCCTACATGCATGTATCTCATGACCTCCAACTGCAAGCATGTTTCTGATATCCTTGGATCTAATAATCCTATGATCTTCTCTTCATTCCACAAATTCCAGGCCTGAAAATTTAGTTAGGGGCATAGAATGTTTAACTTTGTTCAAATGTGACGATAATTAGGAATGATACATGGTTATACGAGTGATAATTTAACAATCCAAATTAACTTACAAATGCTAGAAGGCTTGAAGCAACCTCGTTGTGATAGAAGCTACTGTTCCTTCTTCCACTGACAATCTCTAACAACAGAACTCCGAAACTGTAGACATCAGACTTCTCAGAGAATCTTCCTTCCATTGCATATTCAGGGGCCATGTAGCCACTGCATTATCATTTTAACTTTAGGCGGTGATATTCAATTAATCCACCTTACATAGCAATATAATTTAGTTAAGATGAAAATGAGACATGATTATGTGTTGACAAAGGCAAAATTACTTACTACGTCCCAACTACCCTTGCAGTGTTGGCTTGAGCTTGGTTGCCTCCAAAAATCCTTGCCATCCCAAAATCTGAAATTTTTGGGTTTAGGTCATCATCCAACAGAATATTACTTGCCTTTAAATCTCTATGAATAATCCTTAATCTGGAATCCCTGTGAAGGTACAAGAGTCCTCGACCAATTCCTTCAATAATGTTTACGCGTTTACTCCATATTAGATGTTCTTTTCCTCGTGGATCTGAAAGAGCATTATCCAAATAACAGGTAGATATTATTGGAAATAAATTGAACTAGATGCTAACTTTCTCTGTGTTTTAGTAAATTTGTATGCTGAGAACCAAATAGATTACTTTTAACTCTCTTGTGTAGGAGTTAGGACGCCATGGAAACCAAGAAAATGTAAATGACACGGGATTTTAACTAACCAAAGAGAAGAGCATCCAAGCTTTTATTAGGCATGTATTCATAAACCAACATCTTTTCTTCTCTTTCTGTACAGCAGCCAAGGAGTCTAACAAGATTACGATGTTGGAGTTTTGAGATCAGCACAACTTCATTCATGAACTCTTCTAGTCCTTGTCCGGATGATCTTGAAAGCCGCTTCACAGCTATTTCTTGTCCGTCTGGCAATTTTCCCTGTATACAAAAAAATCAGCGACTGTTGGTTTCAATATGAAATCTATTCTTGGGATCAACAAGGATATACCTTGTACACTGGACCAAAGCCACCCTGACCGAGCTTGTTGGATGAATGAAACCTTTCTGTTGCATTAGCTAATTTCTCAAAATTGAATACTGGTAGTTCTTCAATTTTGGAATGAAGCACGCTTCCATTTGTATACTTTGGACCAGCTTGCCTTATTTCAAGCAATAACAACTCACTTTTCACTTTCCTTCCTGAAAAAAGACCATGTTTAAGATATCTAAATAATACTAATGAAAACCTTCACTTCTCTTGAGCTGATTTAGTGGCATGCTACCTCTTTTTCGGGCCATCCACTTCCAAGATACATATGCGCACACTGCAACAGTGACCAACCCAATGGTCACTGCAATTGCAATAACTGAATTCATGTTTCTTGTTTTATCTGTAAAATACGAAGATAAGGACGGCTTAGTTAAAATGAGAATAAACACGATTAACCTTCATAAACTCGTATTCCATCCAAATCACTAAGAGAATGAATTTAACTAATACATTCACAAAATACCAGGGATGTTTGAAGAAATGAACTTAATTGCTGACTTCTCAAGAGTGTATGATGAATCAAGGGTGATTCAGATAATGATCTCCCTTAATAATAGAATAAGCAGTCAGAGCAACATGATGATGCTCAAAATAACAAGACATACTGACTGGGGAAGACAGAAAATACGTTACCAAGCTCTGAGTAAGCCACTCGAATGTAAATATCCGCCCCACCGCTGCCAGAGAATTTTTGTATGTCAATCAAGCTACCGCGCCATTGCATACACCCGATTCCAGAATAATATGTATAGGCTATACAGGAACAATTACTCAGACACTCGCTCCAACAACTTTCTTCCGGAGCACTTGTCCACTCTGCAAAGTCTGGCACTTTCACTGTTCTAAGCCTCAGAAACCCATCTTCTCTTCCTTCTTCTCCAATGGAATTAATTCTGTCACACTGTAATTGCATCCTCCTCACACATCCACCTGTCCAATTTCCTCTAGTCCATTCCCCCATATTCTCTGGCTCAAACCCCTCCAAACAAGTACAAATTGGCGAGTCCCGAGAATCACACCTTCCGAATGACCCACACTTGCCATAAAGGTCACACTCATCCTCCTGAGCTGACCACGTATCTTCCCAATCTTGTTTCCAATCAACCCAGTTCCTTTCCACTAAATATCCTTCAGAAGTCAGCACATAATGTGTCCAAGAAGTGTCATTTACATAAGTGAAAGATAATCTGTCATCTGTAAGACTGAATCCATTGAGATATACAGAATTCATGTTTGGTATTCCGATGAAGGTTTGACCATTCCAAGGACCACTGCGCCAATGTGGATCATTCCCATTCCATATAAACAGTTGTGGAATGTTTTGAAGGACAAGGCCACCTGAATATTTTCCTATCGCTGGATCAGAAGAACTTTTCCATGACGTAAGTAACTGCATCTCATTTGTATTTATGTCTGTACCAAGTCTCATACCCTGTACACATGAATCCACGGGATGGTTAAAACTCTCCCATATTATCCTTCCATTTGAATTATCCCGTAAGACTAAATTCCCAGAATCCAAAATCTGGGCACTTGAATTTGCAACAGAATTGGAAATATTTGATGACCAAAGGATCTCTTGCTGTCCATCCAAGACAACAAGATTCCCATCTTCTGAGATGGTCACAGTTCCAGAAGAATCATTTAAAGGCCTTTCTCTATTAGCGACCCATATTGCAGTGGTGGCAGAGATATTGTAGACGATACCAACATATCGATTTGTCGTATTAACCGGGCTAAAGAATCCAAGTTTGAAAATGGTGCCATTGGAGACAATAGCTTCAGGGTCCTTGATGAAATGAGTGGAAGTTATTATGTCTGTGCAAGTGCACAACTCTGAAAAGAAAATCACAAGTACTGGAACAAGGGCTTGAAGAAGAGGCATTAAAATGTTTTGTTGATGAGTAGCTTGGTGAGAATGGAAGGTGTGATCTTTTTCGATTTCGATTTCGTTGCTTAGAATGGCATGGATCAATACTCATTATAGGTGTGCAAGAAATAGTCAATATCCTCATATCTCCTCTGACTTTTCTTGATTGGAAGATATTCATTGAGGAGAAAATCAATTCAAGCTTTGCTACGAGCTTTTATACTAGGTTCAGTGGTCAAACAGGACTTTTAACTTCATCTAAATAAAAACTAAAAAAAAGGTCAGCATAAGGGGGCTTTGTTTTCAACACAGCTATCATGCATGTTGTTTACAAAACGGAAGTACAATTGACCCTGGACCGTTTACGTTTAGTTTCAAGCCACCTGAAGTTACATGAACTATATAAAACCATAACTCTCAAGGAATGTGCAGTGGATTATACTATTAGGACAGTAAATTAATACTATCTCAAATTGCATTAATCGACTTTAATGATTCATTGAAAAGTGTCTAATGTAAGTAATAACTGAAGTAGATATAACAGAAATCCCTTAGAACAGAGGATCTGAATATGAATCCAAATGATTTATGGTTCATAGCAACAGTACGCGCAGCAAAATGAGAATTGGTTGACTGAATGACTGCAATTTTGTGTCAACCAATTCACATGTTAGGTAGAGTCAGTTAAAACGAAATGCCATGATGCTATGTTTGGCCATCCAATTCCAAGCCTCGAATTTGAAACGGGAAGAACAAATTGCATACCCTGGAATTCAGTGTTGTTCTTGCAATTCCAATTCAAAGGCTTTGAATTGAGTAGCCAAACATAATCTGACTAATCAGTAGGACAAATAAAAAAGAAAAGAAAATGGAAAATTTTACAACTCATATATATAATCTGTACAGCAATGATATTGCCTGGTGTTCTAAGCGTAGCAAAAAAAAACTGGACAATCTTATTTTGGGACCAAAAGGGTAGAGAATCAGAATTGAACTTGCCCATAAACAATGTTGATGAGGAACTTGATAGAGTTAGCCAAACCCACCCATTTCTTGTAGTAGTCCAAGAATTTTTTTGGATTTCCATCGACCTCTTGGATTCGATATTGGCTTCCATTTTAACGGCAGTCCTTTTCTTTAATTGCAATGTATAATTGCGTGTAGCTTCCCCTGTATTATTAGACCAATGCTCTCTCTCTCTCTCTCTCTCTCTCTCTCTCTCTCTCTCTCAGACACACACACCCCTTGCCTGTTTATGCAATGGATTTCATACAAAAGCAAAGCCAGTCAACAAAAGGCATGATTTTTAAAGATCAGCTGTGCTAATGAATCCCGTGAACAACCGCTCTTCAAATAAATAACCGCAAAAACTTCCTGATGAATCAAAATAATATGCTCTCCAACTTAAGTTGAACTGTCAATATACATATACATACTAATGAAACCCCGGGAAAGAAGGTTATCAATAATTGACATGTTATCTGCCTTCAACAATTGTCATACTGACATCGTTTACAGAAAAATATTGTTGACTCTGAGAATTTGTTTCTGAAGAAATCTGAATCTGAGTAAATGTGGGTTGTTTGGGAGTAGGAAGATCTACAATTTCACTACTAAGCATTGAGAGAACCATTGAAATATTTGGCCTGTCCTTTGTCAGTTCTTGGACACACAATAATCCTACATGTATGTATCTCATGATCTCCAGTTGTGAGCATGTTTCTGATATCCTGGGATCTATTAATTCGATGATCTTCTCTTCATTCCACAAATTCCAAGCCTGAAAAGTTTTATGACAGGTAAAAGACTTGACTCAATTAGGACAAGAAGGAACAATACAGGGTCACACAAGTGATAGTTTAACCATCCAGATTAACTTACAAATGCTAGAAGACTCGAGGCAACCTCATTGCTATAAAAGCTACTGTTCCTTCTTCCACTAACAATCTCTAACAACAAAACTCCGAAACTGTAGACATCAGATTTCTCAGAGAATCTTCCGTCCATTGCATACTCAGGGGCCATGTAGCCACTGCATTTAGTATCACGTTAAAGTTAAGCACTAGCATTCAAATATTCCACCTTACGAAGTAATATTGATGTAATATAGATGAAAATGTGACATGATGCTGCATTGACAAAGGCAAAGTACTTACAATGTCCCAACTACCCTAGAAGTATTGGCTTGATCTTGGTTGCCTCCAAAAATCCTTGCCATGCCAAAATCTGAAATTTTTGGGTTTAGCTCATAATCAAGCAGAATATTACTTGCCTTCAAATCTCTATGAATAATCCTTAATCTGGAATCTCTGTGAAGATACAAGAGTCCTCGACCAATTCCTTCTATGATGCTTATACGTTTACTCCATGTTAGATGTTCTTTTCCAAGTGGATCTGAAAGAACATTATCCAAATAACAAGTATATATTAATGGAAATTGATGGAACTAGATGCTAGCATTCTTTTCCATTAACTTTTCAACTTGTTTCTTAATTTTTTAGGAGATGATATTTTTCTTATGTATCATACACACACACAAAAAGATATAATTTTAGTGCAACATAAAGAAAATATATAGAAGTAATATGAAAAGTTTGACTTTTCAAGTAGGACCCTTTTTGGAGATGTGTATGGAGATGGTCCAATTTTTCTATTTCAAGATCCAATCATGTTTCCTCGTATAGGACGCAACCGAAACTAAGAAAATGTAACTGACACAGAAGTTTAACTAACCAAAGAGAAGAGCAGCCAAGCTTCCATTAGGCATGTACTCATAGATCAGCATCTTTTCTTGTCTTTCAACACAGCAGCCAAGGACTCTAACAAGATTACGATGCTGGAGTTTAGATATCAGCACAACCTCATTCATGAACTCCTCAAGCCCTTGTCTAGATGATCTGGATAGCCGCTTCACAGCTATTTCTTGTCCATCTGGTAATTTCCCCTGCATATTATTAATATAAGCAACTGTTTTAAGTTTGCTTCAATATGAAATATATGTTGGGATCAGGAATGATATATATACCTTGTACACTGGACCAAAACCACCCTGACCGAGCTTGTTGGTTGGATGAAACCTTTCAGTTGCATTCGCTAATTTCTCAAAAGTGAATAGTGGTAGTTCTTCCAATTTAGCATGGTGCATGGCCTCATTCGAATACTCTGGATTAGCTGGCCCCATTTTCTCTATCAATAACAACTCACTTTTCAGTTTCCTTCCTGAAAGGCGATCTATAAGAAAGTACTAATGATAATTTTTTTTTTTTTACGGACTGTAAAGGCACTTTACCTCTTTTTTGGGCCATCAACTTGCAAGAAACATATGCAAACACTGCAACAGCAACAGACCCTATGGTCACTGTTATTATAATGATTTCTTTCATGTTTCTTGTTTTATCTGTAAAGTATGGGCATAAAGATAGCTTAGTCAAAATGGATAAACGTTTATAAACTCTTATTCCATAAAAATCAGGAAAAGAAATATCACAAAAGAACCATGGATGTTTAGCAAACATGATGAATTCATTCACTAATAGTCTTAAGATTATAATGAGTAGAGGGGTTGATGAGACATAAGGGCTTGCCTGGAGACATGCTCTTAACCGGAGCCGGAAGTCTTACGCAAGGGTCTCCCCGCTCTTGGCAGTACACACTGGTAGAGTTTTGCACTTCCTCATCCTCGAACCTGTGACCTCCAGGTTAAATACACATACACAGATTACGTGAGGAGAGTACGCCCAAGTGATACTCTCCTCACGTAATCTGTGTATTTAACCTGGAGGTTACAGGTTCGAGGCTGAGGAAGTGCAAAAACCCGCTAACAGTGTACTGCAAGGAGCGGGGAGACCCTTATGAGTGTAAGACTTCCGGCTCCAGTTAAGAGCACGTCTCCGGGCAAGCCCCCGGAACAATTATGTCTCATCAAGGGTAATCATTTATTGGTCTGCTGAAATCATTGAATAAACATTCAAAACAAAAAGATGATAAGAAAAATCACAAGACGTACAGACCAGGGAGGAAGAGAGAATATGTTACCAAGCTCGGAGTAAGCCACACGAATGTAAAGGTCTACCCCACCACTACCGGAAAATTTTTGTATGTCAATCAAGCTACTGCGCCAATGCATACACCCAATCCCAGCATAATGTACGTAGGCTATACAGGAACAATTACGCAGACACTCAATCCCACAACTTTCTTCCAGAACATTTATGTACTCTGCAAAGTCTGGCACTTTCACTGTTTGAAGCCTCAAAAACCCATCTTCTCGTCCTTCTTCATCGGTGGAAGTATTTCTGTCACACTGTAATTGCATCCTCCTCACACAACCACCACTCCAATTTCCTCTACTCCATTCCTCCTTATTCTCCGGCTCAAACCCCTCCAAACAAGTACAAATCGGAGACTCCCGAGAACACCTCCCAAATGGCCCACACTTTCCATAAACATCACACTCATCCTCCTGCGCTGACCATGTATCTTCCCAATTATGTTTCCAGTTATTCCAGTTCCTTTCCACAAAATTTCCTTCAGAAGTTAGCACATAATTTGTCAGACAAGATTCATTTACATATGTGAAGGATAATGCATCGTCATCAATTATGAACCCATTACGATATGCAGAATTCATGTTAGGTACTCCAATGAAGGTCTGACCATTCCAAGGACCACTACGCCAGTGTACATCATTCCCATTCCATACAACAATTTGCGGAATACCCGGGGCAAGGCCAGCTGAAAATTTTCCCACCGATGGATCAGAAGCACTTTTCCATGATGTCAGTAAATGCCTCTGTGTGCTTATGTTAGTACCAAGCCTCATATCCTGTAGAAATAGATTCGAAGGAATGTTAAAACTCTCCCATATTATCATTCCGTTAAAAGTATTCCGTATGACTAAATTCCCAGAATCCAAGAGCTGGGCAGTTGAATTTGCCACAGAATTGGAAATATTTGATGACCAAATGATTTGTTTCTGTCCATCCAAGACAACAAGATTCCCATTCCCTGAGATGGTGACAGTTCCAGCAGAATCATTGAGAGGTCTTTCTCTATTAGCGACCCATATCACGGTGGTTGCAGGGACATTGTAGACAATACCAACATACCGATTTGTGGTATTAACAGGGCTAAAAAATCCCAGTTTAAAAAATGTGCCATTGGAGACTATAGCTTCGGGGTCCTTGATGAACTGAGTGGATGTTATTGTGTCTATGCAATTGCACAACTCTGAAAAGAGAAACAAAAGTAATGGAACAAGGGCTTGAAGAAGATACATTAGAATGTTTTGTTGATGAACTGCTTGTGTGTGTGAATGGAAGGTGTGATGTCTTTCCAAGTCTCTGCTTCTTATGTGTGGGCGCAGAATTGTTAATATCTTCATCTCCTCTTACTTATTTTTTAATGGAAGATAATTCATTCAGGACCAAGACTATTAAACTATTCTAGGAGCTTTTACTTCATTTTGAGTTGCCAAATTAGACTTTAATTTCATCTAAATAAATAAAAAATCTGGATATGTTGTTTTTTTCAACAGAGCAATGCACAAAATCCACATACAACAACTCCTCAAACAGAAGTCCATGCTATTTTGTATTTAGAAAGGTTTCTCAAAGACAAAAATTTGGCAAGTCGCTACCTGTTAATTCATGACTACTATTATTTAAGGAATATATTCCATTCTCTGTCACATAATGCTATCCCATTCTCTGTCACTCCAATCATTTGCAGCCATGTGTTCAATAAAATTTTCCCAATTTTTAGTCATTTTACTGCTCCTCACTCTCTGTCCAATTGATTAAAAAAAATTAAAAACCGAACAAACCAAACTCAGTGCCTTTCCTATTGTGGTCTCTTATTTCCATTTTTAAAAGTCAACATGTGACTAAATCAAATCAAATAATAACATACTTTAATTATGTTTTCGAAAATGAAATCTCACTCACTAAAAACTAGATTGAGAATACTATAGATTACAATTTTTATGACTTTGTAATCACAAATAAATTTATGCAAATCGTAAAAAATCAAAAGTGGATTCTCTGGTGGGAACGGAGGGAGTACGTAAGGAAACCTCCTAGGAAAAGATAGGCATATATATATAAAGAAAACGATTAAATGAATGGTGACAAAGTTGATAGTGCCTAATCCAACACGCGCTCTTGAATTTCCTTATTTCAATACCTACGGAACTACAAATGTCAATCTGTTTACTTTATTTATACAAATGAAAGAACAATTGACCTTGGAACTGTCTACCTTCAGCAACAAGCCATCTAAAGTTACATGAACTGTAAATACAATCTAAAACTGGATAACTGGACTTTAACTATTCATGAAAAGCATCTCCATATTGGTAATAAATAATAATCCAAGAATCTTTAAGAGAAAACCCTCCGAACAGAGGATTTGAATATGAACCCAAATCCTTTATGGTTCATAGCCATGGTAACCACAACAAATCAAGAAATGGTTAACTAAATGGAATGCAATTTATTTTCAACCATAAAAAAGAGTTTCAACCAATTTATTTTAATGTATGATAAATAATAGAATTAGTGTATGTTCAAGTCCAACATTGAAACCTTCCCATGATGAGTTTTTAAAAAATAGCAACTGAACTATTTGAGCGGGACTTGGGGAGAGGAGGAAAATTGAAGTTACCCAGTAACAATGGTGTTGAGAAGGTTGATGGAGCAGCCAAACACCCACCCACATCACATTTCAAAGCAAGTCCATTTCAACCTGTCTCATCTCATGGGATGGATCAGAGCTCTCTAGCTTTGTAACTTAAATCAAACACCTGACGTGGACTCATCATCCAAACAGTTGGTGTTAATTTGATCTCAGGGTGTTGAGATCTAAGGTCTAAAGCCATCGACAATAAAGCTCGTAATAATACCACAAACTAATATAAAATCTCTTAACGGTCAATTGTAACATATATATATATTTATATACAGATTTCAACCTAGTCTTGAAGCCCAAGTCAGAGTTTTCAGAGCCTGCAAACCCAGTAGAAATGAAAGAGGGGCGAGGGCCCAAACTCAATACAGTAAATGTTATCTGCCCTATCAAAGTGTGTTGCCTGTTTGGGAATATGATACATCCCCCACCCTCCATCCCACTTGATCGCGGTCAGTCCTGAGAAAATATTTAAGGGTAACCAGATGGCCCAAAAGATAGCTAACATAGCTAAATCAATGAAATGATTTCTTGAAGCCTTATCCAAAATGGTACCGCTCGTAGATGGTTGGAACTATTCTTCGATTTGAGTATTATCATGCCATTGAGAAGTCCTTGAAGACAGTGGGGAAGGAAAAGGGGAGAAGAACCTCTCCTGGAAGGAAGCCGCTCACTGCTAGACTTTTCTTCTCCATCAAATCTAATAGGCGCTTCTAAAGATTTGAGTTCCACTCCAAACAAAAAAAAAAAAATCTTTGTTTTTGGGGCGAGGGAACTTCTCAAACTGAGAAATTGAGACAAAACTTCTCTCCTTGTGACAACCCTTCACTTGTGTATATATTTGCTTAACATGTGCGACACCTTTTCAACAAAAAGACTATTTTGCCCCAATTATTTATGGATTCAAAAATTGACAGCTTGCCCCCTTCTAAATTTTAATTATAAAAATGTTACATTTATCCCCCTCTGAAATTTTATAAAAACCAACAAATAGATTGAATGATGATTTTGTACAAGAGAATGTCTATTTTATAGTAATTTTAAATATATTGTGTTTAGTAGTTACAAATTTCATTTTAATTTGTGTTGAATTTATGAGTGTAGGATCACAATAATTTAATTTATAATAGTTAAAAAAATTAATTAATTTTAGAGTGCCGCCCATTTTGGGTGGCACTAGCTAAGGGAATGTATCTTACCGGAGGCGGCACTACCATAGCTAGCGCCACCCAAAATGGGCGGTACTATAAAAAATTTTGAATTTCTTTTTGTTATTGCAAATTAGTCCTTTTCGTTAGAATACTTAACGGAATGACCAATAGAATGATGTTTTGTTAAGAATTCTAAAGGAACATGACTAATTTGTAACAAAAAAAAACTAGTTTTTTTTTTTAAGGTGCTGCCAAGCTGTCCCCGGGTGGTGTCGCCAACCCTAGCTAGGTGGATGTCCCTAGGTAGTGCCGTTGGCCGGAGGTGGTTGTCCAATTTTTTTTTATATAATATACTTTATAACACAATAATATAGCAAAAAAGTTATAATTTAACACAAAAATATGTCGAAAACATAACTTATTTGCACAAAATCTTGAGAGAATCAAAAAATAAAAATGAGGGTTTGATATTGAATTTTTTTATATAAAGAAGTAAGGGGGCAAAACAATCTTTTCACCGAGGAAGGGGGCTGCTTTTAATACATTGGGGAGGGGGGCTACGTTTATCATCACTCATTTACTTTTTTGACATTGAGATCAATGAGCAAGAGGAACTCACTTGACAACTCAAGAAAGTTAGGGTATATCTGTCTTTATAGGCCATAGTATACAATCCTATCCAAAAAGGTTTAATAGTGTTAACTGGTTTCGGAACCTCAAGAATACTTGAGCTTCCTAATTTTCTAAATTTTATGGCTAAGATTTAGTTAATACATTAAAATTTGATTGATCAATGGTCGAAATCAACATAATTTAAAACTAGCTAGTTTTGAGTCAAAGACAAGGTCTGCTAATTCAAACTTTGTGGTGTGGCTGAAACTTGATCGTGAGCTCCACCAACTCTACCTATGATCAACTCTAGAGGTTCCAAATCTGTGTTAGCCTCAAATGAATAGACATATAAAGTCCAATAAACATATTTTTCAATATTTTTAAGGCTTAAATCGTAATTTAGTCATCCTACTTTGACAGAAAATGCATTAAGCTCACCCTACTATTTTTTTTTTCTTAATTCCATCACTATACTTGGCATGTTGAGTCAATAAGTTCACTGGGCTTAACTAGTTTAATTGGATGATGGTCTGCAAAAAGACAATAATGCCCGTGCACGTATTACTCAGAAATGTAACTATGGCGTTGTCTTCCCTGCGGTCTTATTCCCAAACCCCATTACAACTAGTCAACTCTCAACTTTGACCGAGGCTATCCAAGCTCACAATCCATGGCTGGAGTCACTCCTCCAACAAAGCAGTTCCCTCCTCTTCAAAGGCTTCTATGTTACCTCCCCTTCCGACTTCAATGACGTCATTGAAGCTTTCGGCTTCCCTGAAATGTCTTATGTTGGCGGCGGGGCCGTTCGCCTTCAAGTTGTTGACCGGGTTTTAACCGCCAATGAATCCCCACCTGAACAGAGAATTCATTTCCATAGCAAAATGTCTCACGTAATTTTCTCCTATTTCGATTTCATTTTACCCCCCCCTCCTCATTTAATTTTGTCATAATATCTATTGATTTCCCCCACTTTCTCAGATCATGTATCATTTGGATTATATGAATTTGGGGTTTCTTAATTGTGAACCTTAATTTCCCCCGCCTCTCTAGTCATCGATTTTGAATTTCTCATGAAAATATTGGGGGAGCTTCGATTGAGAAGGGATTCTTTATTTATTTATTTTTGCCTTTGAATTGTTTGATCTCTGCCTCAGTTTTGTATGGGATTTGTTTAATTGAGAGCGATTTAGGGTTTTGAGGTTTGACGAACATGTTGGAGTTCGCCATGAAAGTCGGCACTTTTGCTGGGTTTTGCTTTCGCGTTAGGGTTGAGTATGGGCTGTGTGATTTAGCTAGATGTCTGCGGGTGAGATGGATTTAGAGAACAAAACTCTCTCCTCTTCCCACTATCGTACGCTAGCAGCACCATTGATGTTGGTGGTGGTCCTGGTGGGGGTAGGGTTGTGATGGGTATTTTAGGGTTTGACAAACAAATTTAACACTTTTAACCAGAAAATTTCACGGAGTGAAGAACGAGACTCAACATGCCAAGTATAGTGATTAAATTGGAAAAAAAAAAATTAGTAGAGTGAGCTTAATAAATTTTCCATCAAAGTGGAGTGACCAAATTGCAATTTAAGTCTATTTTTAAAATAATATGACTAAGTTGAGTATAGGCACAACGAATAGTAACTACGTGTATCAAGTTCTAAAATTTTATATTAAAACAGTGTCTTTTCATACTGGAGTAACCTGCAGTTGAATAATAGGCCCAAATGAGGTTAGTTTAATCCGATTCAAGCGGTTCAACTCGATTTAAATGAAAAAATGGTTTAATTAGCGAATCACATTTCTTTAGCGATAGATTCTTCGTTCAACAGGTATATTAATTACTTGTCGCATCATTTTAGTTCTGATAAGTATGTTCTCATGCATGTATATACTTGTAATTAGTATGTATAGTAATAGGTTATTTCCTTAAACTGAGTTTGTATCTAACAATTTGAGCGACAAATTTCGATCCAATTGCTTGACATGAGTAATGATTAAAATATAATATAGCTGAAATATGTTTTAACCATTGAATTAACCAATAGGACACTTAAATGACAAAAAGTAAAACTTGTGAACTAAATGATTACTCAACGTCCTTAACGGGTGGCTCAGTGATAAAGCTGAGGCTACACAAAGTGTGACGTGTCAAGTTCGATCCATTTTCACGATCTATTATGACACCACAAAAAAAAAAAAATACTCAACTTGTGAGGGACTCTCTTAATACTATTGAAGTTTCCTCAACTTCTCAAACGTCTGAGTGTCTGCATATATTTGTCTTGAAATATGGATCATGATTTTATTGAAACTTCCTTCTACCTGACAATGAGAGTCTTGACATGTAAGATCTAGAATGCACCCAAATGATCACGAAATCAAACGCACCACCTTTTTTCATTAGATGTCATTGAACTTTATATATATATATATATATATATATATATATATATATATATATATTCACATGATATGTTCCATGTAAAGAGTTTATTATTCTATTTTAAAATGTTTATTTAAAGAGTTCAATTTTAAAAATTACATCTTCAATATCCATATTAATCTTTCAACTTTACCCTCTTTATGTGTTATAATCATTTTAAATACTCAAGTATTTTTTAATTATAATCAACTCTAATAATATTAATACTTCATCAATTCCATATCTATTGTCCTATCGAGTATGGACAAAAGCATACATATTTTGTAGTCCTCCTAAATACATTGTCTAATATTTACTTTCCACTTATACCCTTTCAAAGTAATTAATTGGTGGTAATTAATATATATTACTTTAATTAATTTATCTTGTGAATACTTTATTTAGGTGGGGCATAATACAAAATTTGTTAATTAATGTTTATTTGAATCCTAAGTGATCAAAAACCTTGAAACATTCAAAAATAAAAAGTTGAACAATATATGTGAAATGGAAAGAATAAATATATTTTAATTATTAGACATTTTAGACAGAAACTCTTTGAATGAAGGGAGTATCACGTCTCTCCAAAGAACAAAAATTTTAATATAATGATTTGATACTTACATTTGATAAAAAAACGGCTTATTTTTTTTAAACAAACCAAAATACAAAGTATGATTTTTTTTTTATTAATTTTTTTGACGGAAAGAAAGTCTAATAGACATTTAAACAAGGGTAATGATAGGGATAAAAAATTTGTACAGATTTCTCATATAAATCTAGGGTGTAAGGATGTAATTTGTTAGATATCTTATGACGTAGCATGTGATGCCACCCTTTGAGCCATTACATGCTTAAAAGCCTAAATTTATAAAATAAAAAGAATTAAAAAAAAGTACTCTTCCCAAATTATCAATCTTGTTTGATCTTTTTTGGTTAAACAAGACGTTTTCAAATATAAATTTGATGTATACTCCCTCCGTTCCAGCCAAAGAGTCCACTTTCTTTTTTTAAAAGTCAACATATGACTAAATCAAATCAAAATTTTACACACTTTACTTATGCTTTAGGAAATAAAATTTTATTAATTAAAAATTATTTTAAGAATATTATGGATTGTAACTTTCAAAACTTTGTAAAAATCACTAAATTTATATTAATTATCGGTCAAACTTCAACTAAGTTGACCGAAAAAAGTCAAAACTAGACTCTTTACTTGGAACGGAGGGAGTATTTATTTATCTTTTCTAAATCACAAAACAAATTATTCGTAGTATTTTAAAAGTACTATAACATACTTTTTTTTTTATTTTAGAAAAAATACATCAATTTTATATTTAAAAATATTTTATTTAGCCAAAAATAAATTAAACATGACGACAATTTAGGAAGGACGGCGTATAAAAATTTTTATAAACCTAACATTAATCTTCTTCAAACAAATAAGAATATTGTACTCGTGGATATCAGAGTCAGTTGCCATTCAATAAAAGTTCAAATTTTCACGGAAAGAACATTGCTTGCTACGAGGAGGCTATACATACGACCAACGTTAACCCAACTGCTATCCAAGCCTACGTTCCTTCCCATGCAACTTCCACGAAAGATCAATCCTCTCTCTCTCTCTCTCTCTCTCTCTCTCTATCCTGATAGGAAACCCCCCAACAACTTCACTTTGCAGCAAACCTTCTGATCTTTCGTTGTCATCTCCCACACCACTCCTTCCAAGAAAATTTTCTATTTATCTCTTTCAATATTACCCTTCCAACCAACCCTATATATAAATATCTATACACTTCTCCTTTCTTTCCGTTTCTCGTACATCAACTACGATATTACTTGCAAAATATCTTGTTCTAGCTCTTTTTAAATTAAAGATGTCGTCTTCGTCGACGAAGAAAGCTAATCACGTTGTATTCAAGGATCTCTTTCCATCGATGGTGGAAAAGTTGGGTGCGGAAGGGTTCTTGAACGAGCTATGCAACGGGTTCAACTTGCTGATGGATGGGGAGAAAGGGGAGATAACATTGGAGAGCTTGAAGAAGAACTCGGCGATGCTAGGATTGGGAGACATGAGCGATGAGGATCTGAGTAGTATGTTGAGAGTGGGAGATTTGGATGGGGATGGGAGATTGAATAAGATGGAGTTTTTGTTCTTATGTTTAGGTTGAGCCCTGAGTTGATGACTGAATCAAGAAGGTGGTTAGAAGAAGCTGTCTTGAATGAGTTGTAGTTTCTAGCTAAGATTCTTTACTTTTTTTTTTAGTATTAATTAATCATTTCGATAATTAGTTAGGCCATCTCTCTCTCTCTCTCTCTCTCTCTCTCTCTCTCTCTCTCTCTCTCTCTCTCTCTCTCTCTCATATTTATATATGTAATGATGTCATTGTTATCTTAATTAGGATTTCGAGCCATGTGGTTTTTCTTCCTTCAAGGTTGCATTCAAATTGGGACTTTCTTTCTTTGTAAATTTTTGTTTGTGGTTTCGACGTTTTTTTATCCTTTCGTAAAGGGTCGAAGTACGTGAAGGCGATGGATAAACTTTGTTTCGGTCTTTTTCCCAAAACTCCAAAACCGTAATGGCCTACTAAATATCCAGCTAGCAAGCTTTTAGTCAGTTTTATTACTCCCTCCGTCCCAGATAAATGTTGGGTAATTTTCTTTTTGGTTTTCTTGAAAATATCACGGACAGAAATAAGATGAAGCAGAAAAATATATATATATATATATATATATATATATATTTTACTTAACTTTAATAAATGAAGTCGAGGCTTGTGTTGGACACAATCTCAAGACGAAATTGCCCCGTACTAGTGCTAACGGTTCTTGGCAATCGTCCCTAAGATGCAACGACTTTTCAATCGGCGTAGGCTTCAATACGCAGATTCCGGCGAACTTGATCGGTGTTTGAACTTCCAAGACTCGAGAAGGGAATATATGCAACAATATGATAATTCTGACTAACAGACTAGATGCTCAGAATTTTTGGTGTTAGGAACTGTCAATCCGGGGGGTCTATTTATATTTACTGAAGAGTTGTGGTGCCTTTCTGCGAATAGACACAATTTTGAATCTGGCGTGTTAGGTCCAAGGTTGCTCTATATAGGCTAGAAGGGGGGGGGGTTGAATAGCCTATGTCCAATTTTTGAAATTGATTCAAAAATCTTACTTCACTAGGGTTTTAAAAATTTTGCGGCGGAAGTCTTGTGAAGCACGGGACAAGTTGAGAATGGCCGATCTTCACGGGTCAAGATCGGATTCTTAACACTTGGAAATCTGGAAATTTAAAGCAACACAATCAATTCACAATCACACACAAATAGACAGAATATTTAATATGGTTCACACTTATAAATAAGTGCTACGTCCACAACCAAAGTGGTCAACTTTGGATTTGAAAATCGTGTACTAAGTTTTTCCACTAGATATTTTACAAACTAAATCTCTAATGGATAGTGTACAAAAATTTTGTTGACCAAGTGTTTGTGTGGGAGAATTGATATCAATAAGATACAATTCTCGTGAGCTATGAAAAGCTAGGTGTTGCAATCAATGAGGAGCTTTTAATGGACTAGACGTCTAAGTATGAAGCTCTTCAATGAATGTATACAGATAGGACGTTTGAGCCTTTAAGAGCTTGAAGACTATGGAGATTCAGTAGTTGGAGTAGTTGAAGTCTTGAATGCAGCAATGAAGTCTCCTTTTATATGCAGGAGGAAGCTAGGAGCCGTTGGTGATTTTCAAACTTGAATTTAAGAGCAATTAATGCTCTAATCTGGTTGTTGACTCCTGATAGGCTGTCCTGCAACTTGCAGTCTGTCTCCTGACTCTTTGCTAAAAATAGGCGGTCTGTGTTTGCAGGCGGAATGTCCTTTTCTGAGAGTATGCCAAGAATGGAAACCTTCATTGAATGATTTGCAGGTTAACGTTGCATCGAAGTCAATGAAGTCTTCAAATTAGAACATGTCTTAGGCAGATCTCTATCGGACGTTCTTAAGGTTTTTCAACATTGCTGATGAAGCTTGGCCGATATGAGCTTGTCCGATATTCAAACGAAAGACTGCTGATGCATTGTTTGCCTATTGTGCAGAGGACGTCCGATGTCCTATAGGCTATCTTCTTCAAGACTTATACAATTAGCAACCCTAAGCTATTCAAGCTATGCCTAAGCACAAGTTGCCACACTAACAGACACGCAGGCCCATTAGTCACCTTGTCTTAGACTTAGGTTATGGATTCAAGCAAATCTAGGCTTAAATACAACAATCTCCTCCTATTTGCTTGAGTCCATGACCCTACGAATACAATATCAGCTGACCATGTTCAAGTCTAGTAATAACATGCTTGTAAGATTGATATATTAAATAAGCATGCCCTAGATGAACTTACACAAAGGTCATTGTATTCAAGAGTTACAAAGTGTTTACAAACAGGAAATTAAGCATCAGACATTTGTAATTAGACTGAATTTAAGAAACATGCAGAATAGGCAAAATAGGCAATATAGGACATGTCTTTAAACCAGTGGTTTAAATTTCATGCACACACAATAGGCGTTCATAAACAAAGCATGAAACTTTTAAAATGTAGACATTGTTAATTAAACAAGAAGTTTAATTACAAAGTTTTTGCAAAAGATTATACAAAAAGACTTTATCGGCCAGTTCGAGAGGATGATCGAGATGAAGTATGACCTTTGCCTTTGCCTGATGATTGCCCATGACCTCTTGATGCCCATTTAGAGTCAACAGCAGCCTTAAGTCTTGCAATCTCTTCTTTTGCTGCTGCTAGCTCTTCTTTAGTGCCAATTCGGAGGAGAGTTCTTTGTTCTTACGCTGAGCGAGCATTATGTTCAATGAGCTTAGTCCGCTGATCATTGTTGAGTCTAGCTATCTCCTCCTTCATGGACGCAAGCGAGGTATCAATGAATCCGAGGCGGTCCTCAGTATTTTTGTGCTCCTTGCGATAGAAAGCCAAGTGCTTGGATGTGAGAGTGCGTGTCGCTCGGACGGAGGAGTGAACAGAGCGATTTGCATGGCGCTGGGACTGGAGCACAAGCTTGTAGCCAGCTTCAATCATGTCGATGGTCTGCATCATCTTTGTTGAGAGGTTGTCCCAATTGGTTTTGAAGATGGCAGAGGTAGAAGAGGGAGAGAATGGAGCGCTGGCAGAGATGGAGCGAGGCAGCATCAAAGGCGCTTTGGCACCTCTGGAAATTTCCATGACCTGGGTCATGCAGTCAGCCTGGACATGGGTGATGTGGGACTGATCTGCAGAGAGCTGGTGCAGGGCCTTGGTCAGGTCAACAGAGATGACCTCAAAATCTTTCAAAAATTTATGAATAGCCTCAGCAGGATAAGTATCAGAAGAGTCAGGATGACTCGCTGGAGGAGAGGATGGACCTGCTGAGGGGGAAGGATGGCTGGCAGCTTGGGTAGGAGAGGGTGGAGGATGGCTGGCGGAGGACAGGGATTGACTGGAGGATGTTGGAGAATGGCTGGAGGAGGAAATGGTAATATAGCTGGTAGAGGGTGAAAGTTGGCAAGGGAAAATGCGAGGAATAGGGAATAGCCTTTCTATGTAGATGTCATAGGAAAGGGGGTGGATAAAAAAGGGAGGAGGAGAAAAGAAAGGGGAAAGGCTAGGAGAAGAGAAGAGAATGGGGATGAGAGGGTTAAAGCCTAGGAGAGTGGTGACTACATCAAGGAAGTTGTAGACCACAGGCTGAAGAAGGATGGAAGGATAGCAGATAAGGGTGAAGACTGGTGGTTTAGGCAGAGATAGGAAAGGGGAGATGTCCGATTCGGTGGGGAGAGGAAGCCCTAGGTCCTTGTGAATTGAAACCCATTGGTTGAAGATCATAAGATCTTGAACTGCTGAGTTATGAGAGAAAAAGAGTTGGGACCAGGCGGGAGGAAGGGGTTCATAGAATGCACCCCACTTAAAGATAATTTCACTGCGACATAGGTCGACAGGAAATCTCTTGGGGTAGTCAAGAGAAGAAAGGTAGGGTCGAATCGCAGGTTGGGTTTAGGCCTCTGTCTCGGAACAAGAGATCCCGCACCTCGGAGTAGGTGGTTATAAGGGTTGGTTTTGAGGCGTTTGGGGGTAGGCAGGTCAGAAGAGGGAGAGAAAGAGCGTTTGGAGGATGGTGGTTGAGAGGTGGATTCAGGTGTAGTGGATGGTGCTTGGGTAGGAGTGGGCTGGATGGGTGGGGATTTAGGAAGGGAAGAAGGTGGAGAAGTTGTAGGCTGAGTTGGTGAAGATGGAGGAGAAGAGGGAGGATCAGCAGTCCCGGAGAAGTGCACCTGCTTCTTGGCACTCTTCTTATAGCGTTTGCCATGTTTGGACTTAGTAGGTGTGGAAGAGGCAGAAGTAGGTGATGGAGAGGTGGTAGAGGGGCTGATGGAGGAACAGCCGATGAAGGATCATTGGGTTGCTGCTTGTTTGGGAAACAGCAGGGGTAGATCGTTGGGATGGAGGGAGCGGCGGATGTTACCTTGGAAAGACCAAAAGATTCATCGTAGGTGGAGGGTTTGTTTGGGTTTGGGTTTGGAGGATTGGGAGGTAGTTGTAGGGTTTGGAGAGGTCATGGTTTGAAGGTTGATGTGTCCTTCTCAACCCCTTCGACGGCAGTTTCTGGATTGTTTGAGTTTTGGAGTGAGAGAGGAAGAGTGTTTGGGCTTTTGGATGGAGGCTCGCAGCTCATAGGGATCATGGTCCATCTTGAGGTCAAAGTGCTCAGCGGCTCGGCCCAATAGGTGTAGGCTCCTCCTCCTCGGTAGGTAACCGGCGGCAGTGTAGGAGACCTTCCTCTTACCCTTCTGGCTTGGGTAGAGGGCCACCAGCGAGTAGCAGCGAGGAGGGCAAGCAGCGGCACCAGATGTGGCGGCGGCAGCAGCAGCAGCCCACCGCGTTGGTTGTCCTTTTGGCCATATCATCCCGATAGCGGGTGATGTTGTTGACCGTGAAGACGTAGGTGTTAGACACCTTGATGAGGTCGTCATTAACGACTAGCTCATCAATCTCCTCATAACGCCGGAGGATAACATTGATAACCCTTACGAAGGGCCTTTTCATGGAAGGGTGAGCTTGGACTTCAGCAACACTCTGGGATAGCATTGAGAAGATGATCTTGGCCCAGTTGAGTTGCTTGCGAAGGACCACAGCTTTGGTCCACATCACCGGGAGGTGAAGATGTCCCTCGAACCATTTTTGAATAAAATGCTCTTGTCGAGCAGATGGCTGATATGATAGGGGTTCTCTGGGAAGAGGTTCCTGGACATCTCGGAAAACCTCTCTGGTTGGGCAGACCCCCTCATCATCTCCCAAGCAAGCGCCGATTCTGCATCGGTCAAGTCCAGTTTGCCTTCAACAGGCAGTCCAAGGATTTCTCCAATATCCTTATAGGTCAACTTGATGTAGTGGCCTCTGATGTAGCCCTTGATGTAGCTTAAGTTGACTGGCTCAGAGGTATTAGCTGGAGGAGGTGGCAGGATCATCCTTGTGTAAAACTCCTCAGCTAGAGAATTGCTGTAGTGGGTGTCGTTGAGTTGGAACAGGGGAAGAAGTCCACATTCAGCCAAATCTTTGAGCAGGGCATCACCAGCAGATGTACTGATGATGGAATCTCGATCTATCGTCATCCCAGGATGATAACTTGACCTGGGAAGGACCCTTATTGGGAGCTCTGCAGCCTTTGCAGCCCTGGTTGGCTTAGCAGAGGCGGAGGATGAAGAAGTGGCAGCAGCCTTTGAGGATTTAGACTTTCCCTACATAATCGGCAGATGTGAGAACAGCATATATAGAAATCGGCAGATTATGCATAGAACAGCAGATAAATATGTAATCAGCAGATATTCGAGCAAACAGCAGATATTTATCAAAAACAAGTACTGTTCAGATCAAGACCCAAAACATAAACAATTTAAGACATAAGATAAGAACAGTTCATGAACTGGGTTTCACAATTGTTACAGATTTTGTCATTCTTGAGCCAATGAGATGGTATAAAACGAAAACATAGTATCACAGGAAGCTCTTAAACACATTTTACACCAAATAAATATGATTCAAGCAACAATCGCAACATTTTACAATTCATCAATGGCGAACATTTTGAAAGTGAGCGAATTAGGTCAAAATAAAACCGTAAAACTTGATATAAGTGGATTGAAAAGTTGTAGAAGGCCTTACCATTGATGATTGTAAGATTGAGACTTGAAGATTTTAGAGATTTGAGAAGGTTTGAGTAAGATTGCGATGTGAAGGCGGAGGTTTTGAAAGTTTGAAAATGGCGGTTGTTGAGAAACGTGATGAGTCACTGTACAATTCACCTTTTATACCTCGTCAGTCAATAAACCGTAATTGATAACATTTGAAATCCGCATTTATGATTTGCAGAGTCACTGTACGCATGGCGCACTTAAGTCTGCCTATTTTATCAAAGCCTGCCTATTTATAGAAGACTGCCGATATGAATATAGATACTTACTCAAGGTTGTCTATGTATTCGGCAGAGTTGCGATCGGCTGATTACGTAGGCAGTTTAATAACAGCAGTTTATAAAATAACTTAAAGAATTTGCTAGAAAGGGTTAAGGATTGAGGTCAAGCATACCAAGCTCTCCTCTTAAATATGCAAACCTGGTTGAATCAAGTGGTTTTGTGAAGATGTCGCTACCGATTCTCGTAGGCACATATTGCATGCTAATGTTACCTTTTTCAACATGGTCTTTGAGAAAGTGATATCTCACATCAATGTGCTTTGTTTTGGAGTGCATGACAGATTTTGAGAAACCGAGATTGCGATGTGTTGTCGCACATTATAGGACAATCACAGCTTTGATCTCATAGTCAACTAGTTCTGTTTGATCCACAGCAATTGTGAGCAGCACTACCAGCCTATGTATTCGCTTCATTGTTGAAGTTGAAACAGAGGTTTGCTTCTTCGGCCCATGAGACAAGTCTATTTCCTAAGAATTGACATGTCCCACTTGTGCTTTTCTGTCAACTTTACATGCAGCAAAATCAGCATCGAATAGCCTATAAGATTAAAAGATGAATCTCTAGGATACGATTCCCAAATTGGGAGTATCTATCGATATCGATGATTCTTTGATGCTTGTAGGTGAGACTCCTTTGGATCAGCTTGAAACCTAGCACAAACACAAACAGAAACATGATATCGTGCCTACTAGCGTTAAGTATAAAAGTGAACCAATCATGCCTCGTAGAGAGTCATGTCCACTTTCTTGCCCTTCTCATCTTTGTCAAGATGGCGGTTAGTAGCCATAGGGTGCTGAAGTTGTTTGCATTTTCAAGACCAAATTTCTTGATAACATCCTTTGCATATTTGGCTTGATGATGAAGATACCATTTGAACTTTGTTGAATTTGAAGACCAAGGAAAAAGTTGAGCTCTCCCATCATGCTCATCTCAAATTTACTCGCATAAGCTTTTCAAACCTTTTGCAAAGATTTTCATTAGTGGAACCAAAGATAATATCATCAACATAAATTTGAACAAGTAAGGAATGACCTTTATGTTTCATAATGAAAAGAGTAGTGTCAATTTGACCTCTTACAAAGCCTTGAGATATCAAGAACTTTGAAAGGGTCTCATACCAGCTCTTGGAGCTTGTTTGAGTCCATAAAGGGCTTCCTCGGCTTGTAGACATCTTCTCTTCTTGAGCAATCAATGAATCCAGGAGGTTGCTCTACATAGACTTCTTCTTGAAGTTCTCCATTCGAAAAGCACTCTTTACATCCATTTGATAAACTTTGAAGTCTTTGTAAGAGGCATAGGCCAAGAATAATCGATAGCCTCTAATCTTGCAACAGAGCAAATGTCTCATCATAGTCAATACCCTCCTCCGTCTATATCCTTGGGCTACCGCCTTGCCTTGTTTATTGTAATATTGCCGTTTTCATCCATTTTGTTTCGAAAACCCACTTTGTGCCAATAACGCTTGTCCTTTAGGCCTAGGAACCGGTGACCGACTTGGCATCTGTCAAATTGGTTTAGCTCTTCTTGCATAGCTTCCACCCACTTGGATCTTCCGAGCTTCATCAATCTTTTGGGTTCAATGTTAGATACAAATGCAGTAGAATACATGCATTCATTTCTTGAAGCTTGTCTAGTTTGAACGCCACATTAAGATCTCCAATGATTTGAGTGATAGGATGATCTTTTACTTCCCTAACTTCGCAGTTGAACTTGTCCTATTGCATCGGCAGAGTTGGATTCTTGAGAAGTAGAAGTGAAGCTTGGTTTTCTAAAGGGTAGGTTAATTCCAAGGTAGGTTGTATGACTTCTGGTGTGGAAGGCAAAGTGGATTCAGGGTTTTCAGAGTGTTCATTTGTTGGTTCGCTTGAGGATTCTAACAGGTTGACTCTTGGAAGATCTTGTGAAGAAGGAGGATCAGCAGATCTGGGACTTGGCGTTTCGCACTGCCTCATATTCATCGAATCATTAGTAACCTTAGGAGCCAAATGTGGCCCAATGAAATCAAATTCATCAAAAGAAACATGTAGATTCAACAACTCTAAGTGAAGTTTTATTGTAAACTCGTATGCTTTTGAAAACTTGGCATATCCCAGAAAAATTCCTTCATCACTTTTGGATTCAAATTTACCTCTATGTTCTCTACCATTGTAAAGAACATAGCATTTACAACCAAATATTTTAAAGAATCCAATGTTGGGAGCTCTGCCTCTCCATACTTCATATGGAGTTTTGTTATGAAATTTGTTTATGATGGACCTGTTTTGTGTGAAGCAGGCAGTGTTCACAGCTTCTGCCCAGAAATACATAGGCAGTTTGGCTTCAGCAATCATTGTCTTTCCTGCTTCAATGAGAGTTCTGTTCTTCCTTTCAGCAACTCCATTTTGTTGAGGTGTGCCAACTGCAGAGAAATTGTGACCAATTCCATGGTCATCACAATATTTGGCGACACCATTGTTCTTGAACTCTGTTCCATTGTCTGATCTGACATCAGAGATATCATCCAGCCGAGTCCGTAGTCTTCAAGAGTTCGTAATGATGTCATATGCTTCATCTTTGGAGGACATCATCTCTACCCAAGTAAATCTTGAGTAATCATCAACTACCACAAGAGTATACTTGCTGCCACCAAGACTTGTAGTAGTTACAGGTCCAAACAAATCCATGTGCAAGAGCTGTAGAGGTCTGGTTGTTGATAGGCAAGGCTTGCTTTTGAAAGAAGATTTGTGTAGTTTGCCTAGTTGACATGCTCTGCAGAGACTGTGTGATTCAGCTGATATTTTAGGCAAACCAACAACTAGATTGTCTTTTGATAGCTTCTCCAGGTATTTGAAATTGAGATGACTAAGCCTTTTATGCCACAACCAGCTGTTGTCAGTTGATGACCTAGCAACCAAGCATAGATTTGATTTTCTTCCAACAAAGCATTTAGGTCAACAAAGATAGACATTCCCTTTTCGAACCCCGTCAGATAGTTGAACATGTCTCATTGTCCTTTATGAGACATTGACTTGAGGAAAACGACAGTTAGCCCTTTATCACGTAATTGTGATATGCTCGGCAGATTGTGCTTTAAACCTTCAACTAGAGAGACTTTGTTGATGGAGAGATTGCCTCGATTATACTTCCATAACCAATGGTCTTCCCTTTTGAGTTGTCTCCAAATATGACCGAGGGACCCTTTGCTTCAACAATGCTTGAGAGAAGATTTGGATCACAGTCATATGCTTTGAGCATCCACTGTCTAGATACCATAGATCTTTCTCTTCTTCATTGACACCATAAAGCATTCTGAAATATAGACATTTAAGAATATGGTCCCCTTTTATTTTTGGGTCCTCAAGGTTAGCAACCTTTGGGATCCACACTGTTTAACCTTTGGAGGAGTAAATCCTCTAGATTTAGGTGTGAATCTCGAAGGCATTCATGAATCTCATGACCATGGCATTTGCGAAAGAGCATTTGTGAAATCCTTCAACATGAGTAATGATTTCTTTTTGAGGCTTCTTAATATCGCCAGTCTTTGAATGATCTTTCTGCGATAATTGGCCTATAGGACTTAGGCCGATAATGCCTTTTCTTGTTGATGTTAGGTTTACCATAGGTAGACCTTTATCAAAAGATTTTGTATTTACAGCACATGTCCTTTAAGCTTTTATCGCGAATTCACTTCTTTTACCCTTTTATAGGCAGTGTTGAGATCAGCAGCCTTGCCTTTGACAAATTTAATAGGTTTGAGCCGAGAATTCCTAGACTTGCTATTAGTCATCCCTGTTTTCTTAGGGTGACTAATGGCAGGTTTTAGTTGCTCGACTCACTATTAGCAGAGTCATTCGGCGATTGCTTTCTTTTGGACTTGTCTTTTGTGTTCTTGGGATAAACAAAAGGAACTTTGTTAAAGCCAAGTCCTTGCCTTTTGGGACTGCTGGTCATAAGAAACTTCTGACCAATTCTTCAAAGAATCACTTCGATGTCTCATCCTTTTGAAAACCGAAGAACTACCTACTTTGAACTCACTTTGGAAACCAATACCGCTTTGTCATCTAAAGTTTTCTCGGTTTGAGAGAATGGTATCAAAGTTTCCTTTAGAGTTATTCCAAGTATTGACAACCTTTTGAAGGTCATCTTTCTCGAATTTATCTTCTTGATGTGTTCAAGTAGGAAGTCCACTTTTTCACCAAAGCTTTGTTCTCTTTTTGCAATTTGATACTTTCACTTGCTGTCTATCAAGATCTTTGATCTTAGACATCAAGGTTGATTTCTCGAGACAGCTAGTTCATGCTTCTTGGCTAATTTCACATAGGCGCTTTGAATTTTGAAAATTCTTCCAAAGATGTCTTTGTTTGCTTTGATGAGCTCTCCCTTTGAAGGTTCATTAAGCTCATCATCATCATCACTGTCATCTTGTTGAAATGGTAGTGACCTCACCGAATCATGTGGTGACTCCCGGCCATAAGGCATATGTTGGCTTCTTCAGAAAGTCACAAGAGTCATCCTCATCAGTGTCAGTGTCACACCATGTAGGCAGATTGCTTTCATCAATGTCTTCACCACCATCCCTTTTTGTTTTTGAAATTTAGTTTCGGACGTTTCTTATAAAATTCATATTTTGGCTTTGGACATTTAGAGGCAAAATGGCCTGGTTTCCTACGCTTAAAACAAACTAGCTCATTATCCTTTTGATGGTCCGATTTATAAGGAGCAGAATTTTTGGTTGAGCAGTTGTTTTATAAGGAACGGCAGTTTTGTGAGAAGACTGCCTATGTGATGATGGTTTATTAAACCTTTTGAAACGTTGATATTTCTTTACAAACATAGCAAAGGCTTCGTCAGAAAGAATATCATCATCTTCACTGGATGTAGAAGGTGTTTCATCAGGTTTTGAACAGGTAGGTTCAGTAGATATGGCTGGTAAGGACAAGTTTTTGAAACTCTTTTCCATTTCTTGAGCTTGTTGGATCTCAAGCTCATAAACTGAAAGACTAGCATAAAGGTTTCTAAGAGTCAATTTGTTTAAATCTTTTGACTCTTTCATGGCGTGATTTTAACATGCCATAAACGCCTAGTGCATTTAGAAATCTCATGTTTATTTCTTTCTTTTCATACTTCTTTCCTAAGGAATAGCAAGAGTTGACTACCTCATAGAATCTGTCATAGGCACTTCGCAGAGACTCTTTGGGATCCTTTTGAAGGAGTCAAACTTCGGATGCGGTATATAATTTGTTGTTCTTGGTCTCACCATCACCTTCAAGATATTCAAGGATGGCTTCCCACATTTCCTTTCTTTGTGTCCAGGTTGATAATCTGGCGATAAGTGCTTATATCAACACAGTGGTAATGATGTTGATGGCCTTTCCATCCGAGCATCATTCTTCTGTCTTCATCATCCCACTCTTCTTCGGCTTTGGTACTTCAGTGCAGCTTGGATCTACCGCGGCGTGTATTAGGCTTCATTGGAATTCGGGTCCATCGTGACACATTTCCACAAACGTTTATCAATTGAATTCATATGTCTTTTGACTTTATCTTTCCAGATGTCAAAGTGAACTTCATCCAAGACAGACAATGGTTCACGTTTGAAGTTTCCAACATTTGGTGAGCAGCCATGATCTTTAATCTCTCAAGAGGTTAATCTCGGAAAAACAAGTTTTCAAAGAGTTAGCTCGATACCAATTGTTAGGTCCAAGGTTGCTCTATATAGGCTAGAAGGGGGTTGAATAGCCTATGTCCAATTTTTGAAATTGATTCAAAAATCTTACTTCACTAGGGTTTTAAAAATTTTGCATGCGGAAGTCTTGTGAAGCACAGACAAGTTGAGAATGGCCGATCTTCACAGTCAAGATCGCAGTTCTTACTTGGAAATCTGGAAATTTAAAGCAACACAATCAATTCACAATCACACACAAATAGACAGAATATTTAATATGGTTCACACTTATAAATAAGTGCTACGTCCACAACCAAAGTGGTCAACTTTGGATTTGAAAATCGTGTACTAAGTTTTTCCACTAGATATTTTACAAACTAAATCTCTAATGGATAGTGTACAAAAATTTTGTTGACCAAGTGTTTGTGTGGGAGAATTGATATCAATAAGATACAATTCTCGTGAGCTATGAAAAGCTAGGTGTTGCAATCAATGAGAGCTTTTAATGGACTAGACGTCTAAGTATGAAGCTCTTCAATGAATGTATACAGATAGGACGTTTGAGCCTTTAAGAGCTTGAAGACTATGGAGATTCGGTAGTTGGAGTAGTTGAAGTCTTGAATGCAATGAAGTCTCCTTTTATATGCAGGAGGAAGCTAGGAGCCGTTGGTGATTTTCAAACTTGAATTTAAGAGCAATTAATGCTCTAATCGGTTGTTGACTCGATAGGTGTCCCGCAACTTGCGTCTGTCTCCCGACTCTTTGCTAAAAATAGGCGGTCGTGTTTGCGGAATGTCCTTTTCGAGAGTATGCCAAGAATGGAAACCTTCATTGAATGATTTGCAGGTTAACGTTGCATCGAAGTCAATGAAGTCTTCAAATTAGAACATGTCTTAGGCAGATCTCTATCGGACGTTCTTAAGGTTTTTCAACATTGCTGATGAAGCTTGGCCGATATGAGCTTGTCCGATATTCAAACGAAAGACTGCTGATGCATTGTTTGCCTATTGTGCAGAGGACGTCCGATGTCCTATAGGCTATCTTCTTCAAGACTTATACAATTAGCAACCCTAAGCTATTCAAGCTATGCCTAAGCACAAGTTGCCACACTAACAGACACGCAGGCCCATTAGTCACCTTGTCTTAGACTTAGGTTATGGATTCAAGCAAATCTAGGCTTAAATACAACATGCCGAATCTGGACCGTCGGATCACACCTGATCGTGTGAGCGCGATCCAGTGGATCGGTTCGCACTTTAACTGCTGCGCAACCGCCCCTAACTGCAACCGTTCGATCAGTTACGATAACCGCCGAACCGCTTGGACCATAACCACCCGTGACTGTTCGGTTCGTCACTGGGTTGCACCTATTCGAGGGTGCAACGTACCTGGGCCATCCCTGAGCCACCCAGCTGGACAAAAGTTTAAGGCTCCTTAGCTGGATCGGTTCGCACTTTAACTGCTGCATGCGCAACCGCCCCTAACTGCAACCGTTCGATCAGTTACGATAACCGCCGAACCGCTTGGACCATAACCACCCGTGACTGTTCGGTTCGTCACTAGGTTGCACCTATTCGAGGGTGCAACGTACCTGGGCCATCCCTGAGCCACCCAGCTGGACAAAAGTTTAAGGCTCCTTAGCTCCTAGCGACGATGCGTACGTGCGAAGTGCAAAGTGCGCCTCTAAAGCGCCCATTGCGACCTGCGCGTGCGCTCGGGCTCGGGCTCGGATGGTGCGAAGCACCATCCTCGCAGCTGCTTGTGCTAGCCAAAAGCTAGCCCAAGAGACATCACCAGGTTGGACCTAGGAGGAGACCACTTGAATGCTTCCTCCTAGGGTGGGCCAATTAATAAGGTGCATTTAATCACCTTTTCTATTCAATGTGGGATATGGCTTTTCATATTCCCATAACTCTTCAATTATCAATGTTAAGTTGCATAATTTAATCATTAATATCTCATTCACCCGAAATTGGTTTTGAGATAATAAATATACTAACTTAATCTACTCGAAACGTAGATTTCAATTTTGCAACTTATTTCCATTTTTAATAAACGGTACCAAACTAGAAATTTGGTCAAATATTGGTCAAACACCAATTATAAAACCAATTTCCAACAATCCCCCACATGAATGACAATTAATGCATGCTATGTATGTAGACTCATTTGGAAGTTCTGGCGAACCGTTATTGCATCAGGGTAGGTAGTTTTTGGCTTTGAACCTTCCTTAGTAAAATACTATCGGATTTACTAGCCGCTTAGTACCGTGATGGTTTGAACTAATCGTCTGTATAATGTAAACCGAGACAATAGTACTTACACAATAACAATTCTAACACTTTTGTTCTCACGTTGTGTCCATTTCGCCCTGGACCATATCTTAGTTTCTTAAGTGTTCTAGTAGAAGCGGCCTTTTACTTCTCACTTATATAGGTGATCTCCTATAAAGAGTATCCTGCAATACTCCACCTTTTAGGTATAGGAATCATTAAAGGTTCAACCTAACCTCACCATTGCAGGTCTACTCACTTGGATGTTCTAGGAATGAGTTGAAACAGTTTCCAAGTGTTTCCTCGAACTTTCATAACTTCGTTGTCTCATTGAACCAAGGTTTTGGGATCTCCAATTCTCAAGGTTGAGTTACCGCTATGATTGTTCTTTTGTTGTGGATTTTAAACCCATTCCCCTTAATAATGTGTACATTTGATCTCGATTGATTCCTTTTGTAAAAGGATCAGCTAGGTTTTCTTTTGATTTTACATATTCAATAGAAATAACCCCATTTGAGATCAATTGTCTAATGGTATTATGTCTACGACGAATGTGTCTAGACTTACCATTGTACATGCTGCTCTGTGCCCTACCTATTGCTGATTGACTATCACAAGGTATCAAGAGCACGTTTATTCCAACAAGGAATATCTTCCAGAAAATTTTTAAGCCACGCAGCTTCTTCACCAGCTTTATCTAAAGCAATGAATTCAGATTCCATGGTGGATCGAGCTATACACGTTTGCTTAGACGATTTCCGTGACACCGCTCCTCCACCTATTGTAAACACATAACCACTTGTGGATTTGGAGTCTTTCGTGTCTGATATCCAATTGGCATCGCAGTATCCTTCTAATACTGCTGGATATCCATTATAAAGTATCCCATAATTCGATGTACACTTTAAATATCTAAGTACCCTTGTTAGGGCTTTCCAATGATCCGCGTTGGGATTACTTGTGAACCTGCTTAGTTTGCTTACTGAATATGCAATATCAGGACGTGTACAATTGGTCAAGTACATTAGACTTCCAATTATCCTTGCATACTCTTGTTGGGAAGCGGTTCTCCTCTATTCTTGGCTAAGTGTAGACTTAAGTCTACTGGTGTCTTAGCCGGAGGGCTGTCAAAGACATTGAATTTCCGAAGAACGTTCTCAACGTAATGGGATTGCGATAAGACTATTCCATCAGATGTTCTAGAGATCTTCATCCCTAATATAACATCAGCTAATCCCATATCTTTCATGTCAAAATTTTTCTTTAACATGTTTTTAGTATTCATGATTAAATCATGAGTATTTCCCATTATTAACATGTCATCTACATAAAGACATATAATGACGTAAGCATTGGATGTACTCTTAATGTAGACACACTTGTCACATTCATTAATTTTGAAACCATTTGACAATAATGTTCGGTCAAAATTTTCATGCCATTGCTTAGGTGCTTGTTTTAGTCCGTATAGTGACTTTACGAGTTTACACACCTTTTGCTCTTTTCCAGGGGCAACAAACCCCTCGGGTTGCTCCATATAAATCTCCTCGTCTAACTCTCCATTTAAGAAGGCTGTCTTTACGTCCATTTGATGTATCTCAAGGTTATGCAAAGCTGCAATAGCAATGAGAATACGAATGGACGTAATTCTTGTGACAGGAGAATACGTATCGAAAAAGTCATAACCCTCCTTCTGTTTAAATCCTTTGGCTACCAGCCGGGCTTTGAACTTGTCGATAGATCCATCTGCCTTATACTTCCTTTTAAGGATCCATTTGCATCCCAACGGTTTGCATCCTGGAGGGAGATCAACCAATTCCCAAGTATTATTGTGCATTATGGATTCTATTTCACTATTTATAGCTTCTTTCCAGAACGGAGCATCTGGACTGGATAAAGCTTCTTTAACAGTTCGAGGTTCATTTTCTATCATGTAAGATAGAAAATCAGGACCAAAAGATTTAGCAACTCTTATCCTTTTACTGCGCCTCGGTTCTTCTTCTTCTTGAGATGAACCGTTTGCATTTTCATAAGTTCTTTTACTAGAACTTGCTTCTTTCCTTTCGCCGCAAGGAAATATATTTTCAAAGAATACCGCATTCCTTGATTCTATCGTCATTCCTTCAGTCATGTCAGGAATTTCTGATTTGTGCACTATAAACCGATATGCACTACTATTGCTTGCGTATTCAATAAAAATGCAGTCAATCGTTTTAGGTCCGATTCTGACTTGTTTAGGCTTAGGTATTTCGACCTTAGCCAGGCACCCCCACACTTTAAGGTATTTATAAGATGGTTGTCGACCGTTCCATAACTCATATGGAGTCTTATCTTTACCTTTGTGTGGTAACTTATTAAGAATATAGTTTGCTGAAAGAATGGCTTCCCCACAAGTTTTGGGGTAAGCTTGAACTTATCAACATCGCATTCATCATTTCTTTAAGAGTACGATTCTTTCGTTCAGCAACTCCATTTGATTGAGGTGAGTACGGAGCTGTCGTTTGATGAATTATGCCAGATTCCCAACATATGTCTTCAAATGGAGCAACATATTCTCCACCTCTATCACTTCGAATCTTCTTAATTGTTAAATTAAGTTGATTTTCTACTTCATTCTTATAAGTCTTAAAAGCTTCTAAAGCTTCATCTTTGCTTTTCAAAAGATAAACATAACAATATCTTGTGCAATCGTCAATAAATGTAATAAAGTACTTTTTCCCACCTCGAGTTTGCACAAATTTTAAATCACAAATATCGGTGTGAATTAATTCAAGAGGTGTCGTGTTTCTTATTCGAAGGAAATGGTGACTTAGTCATTTTGCCTCAACGCAAATTTCACACTTGTCATGTGAATCAATTTTAGACATAGGTATTAAATTTTGATTCACCAACTTCTTAATTGTGTTAAAATTTACGTGTCCTAATCTATCATGCCATAAATTAGAACTATCCAACAAGTAAACATAAGAAACATCTTTATTCTTCGCCTCAGGGCGGTAAACATTCATTACATTCATTTTGAAGAGTCCTTTATCAAGGTACCCTTTCCCAATAAATAGACCATTTTTGGTCAATACAAATTTATCGACTCAAAAACTAGTCTAAATCCGGCCTTACTCATTGGGGGCCGGTTTTTGCGGATGTCCGGGACATGCAGACATCCACGAGCGTCAACTCTTTTCCCGAGGTCATCTTCAAGACAACCTTCCCAAGTCCTACGACGTTGGAAGTCGAGGAGTTTCCCATAAACAATTTCCTTCCACTTATAGGAGTGTAGGATGAGAAAGCTTCCTTATCTGCACAAATGTGGCGGGTAGCTCCAGATCTATCCACCATTCTCTTGGGTTATCTTCCAACTTTGCAATGTTGGCTTCAAACACCACTGCAGTAAGATCGAGCGTATTATCATCATCAATCACATTGGCATGATTTTGTTTACCTTTCTGTTTGTCCTTCTTCGGAAGTCGACAATCCTTGGCCATGTGATTTGGTTTGCCACACTTGTAGCAATCTCCCTTGAACTTCTTTGCAGTTCCATGTTTGGCATTTCCAGTGTGCTTCCTCTTGTTCGGTACTTGATTCAGAATATGGACTTTGGCCTCCATCCCACCTTGTTGGACTTTCCTTCGTTTTGCGGTTGCCTTCCTCAATCAAGTCGAACTATCAAATCTTCAAGCCCCATTTCTTTTCGTTTGTGTTTGAGGTAGTTCTTAAAGTCTTTCCACATCGGCGGCAATTTCTCAATAATAGCACCACTTGGAAAGATTCATTTAGTATCATCCCTTCAGACCAAACCGTGAAGTAAGATTTGAATCTCTCGCACTTGACGTTCTACGATTTGGAGTCAACCATCTTGTAGTCAAGAAATTTGCCAACGACAAATTTCTTTGACCCAAGATCTTCTATTTTATACTTCTTTTCCAAAGAGTTCCATAACTCTTTGGAAGTTTTGATTCCACAGTAAACACTGTAGAGTTCATCTTCCAATCCGTTCAGGATATAATTCCTGCACAAAAAGTCACTGTGATGCCAAGCATCGGCAGTAATACGCTTTTGCGTATCCGAATCGTTTCGCAACGTAGGGGGTCCTCTTTCAAGAACCTTTGCGACCGAGAGTTGTGAGGTAGAAGAGCATTTTGGGTTGCCATTGTTTAAAATCCGTACTGTAAACTTGGTGGTTTCTCACCGTGTGCGGGTGAGTAGGAGCAGGAGCAGGAGTAGTAGAAGTAGAAGCGGGAGTAGCTTGTTTGATTGCCATTTCCAAGAAAACAAAAATTTCGTCTTGCGATTGTTGGGTAATTTTCTTTTGGTTTTCTTGGAAATATCACGGACGAAATAAGATGAAGCGAAAAATATATATATATATATATATATATATATATATATATATATATTACTTAACTTTAATAAATGAAGTCGAGGCTTGTGTTGGACACAATCTCCGCAAGACGAAATTGCCCCGTACTAGTGCTAACGGTTCTTGGCAATCGTCCCTAAGATGCAACGACTTTTCAATCGTAGGCGACTTCAATACGCAGATTCCGGCGAATTTGATCGGTGTTTGAACTTCCAAGACTCGAGAAGGGAATATATGCAACAATATGATAATTCGACTAATGACTAGATGCTCGGGATTTTTGGTGTTAGGAACTGTCAATCCGGGGTCTATTTATATTTCTTGAAGAGTTGTGGTGCCTTTCGCGAATAGACACAATTTTGAATCGCGAATCGGACCGTCGGATCACACGATCGTGTGAGCACGATCAAGCGGATCGGTTCGCACTTTAACTGCGCGCCGCCCCTAACTGCAACCGTTCGATCAGTTACGATAACCGCCGAACCGCTTGGACCATAACCACCCATGACTGTTCGGTTCGTCACTGGGTTGCACCTATTCGAGGGTGCAACGTACCTGGGCCATCCCTGAGCCACCCAGCTGGACAAAAGTTTAAGGCTCCTTAGCTCCTAGCGACGATGCGTACATGCGAAGTGCAAAGTGCGCCTCTAAAGCGCCCATTGCGACCTGCGCGTGCGCGCTCGGGCTCGGGCTCGGATGGTGCGAGTCGCACCATCCTCGCACCGCTTGTGCTAGCCAAAAGCTAGCCCAAGAGACATCACAGTTGGACCTAGGAGGAGACCACTTGAATGCTTCCTCCTAGGGTGGGCCAATTAATAAGGTGCATTTAATCACCTTTTCTATTCAATGTGGGATATGACTTTTCATATTCCCATAACTCTTCAATTATCAATGTTAAGTTGCATACTTTAATCATTAATATCTCATTCACCCGAAATTGGTTTTGAGATAATAAATATACTAACTTAATCTACTCGAAACGTAGATTTCAATTTTGGAACTTATTTCCATTTTTAATAAACGGTACCAAACTAGAAATTTGGTCAAATATTGGTCAAACACCAATTATAAAACCAATTTCCAACAATAAATGTTTCTAGTGGATAAAACATGGAAATTAAGAAATATAATTAATGATATGCTGTAAAATGTGTTCTGACCATAATACCTATAAACATTAATTGAGTTCAACTACTTTAAATAATTGAGTTTGTTTGGGATGTGTTATATTCCCTCCGTTCCAGGCAAAGAGTCCACTATACTATTTTGGGATGTTTCACTTAAAGAGTCAACTTTCAAAAAATTATGTTTATAATTTTCATAATCTTTCATCTTTACCCTCCACTTGTATGGTAATCATTTTAGTTGTGTTTAAATATTTTTGTAATTATGATAAACTTCAATGACACTAAAATATCACTTAATAAGTAGACTTTTCAAACGTAGATTCTTTGGGTGGAACGGAAGGAGTATTAAATAAAGCTTTAAGGGTATATTAGGAAGAATGGTAGAGAATAGGTAGATCAAAAGTCTTTAAGAACATTAGTTGGAACATCCCAAAATAGAAAATAGAAATATTTATTTGGGACGAAGGGAGTATTTGGTAATTTCATATATACGTATCATATAAGTACTAAGTTTTATGCAGTTATTTTATGTGTTATTTTATTGGCTTTATATTTTAACTCATAATGAAGTCTACAAGCTGTTAAATACGGTGACAAATAAAATGTCACTTCATTTCGTGGATAAAATTAAGTACTTTTGCTACATTTAGCGTCACTCTATGTCTATAACTTTATATCGTAGCATGTGTACGTATATAAATTGTATATGTCATTCGTTCAGATAAACAGGCCGCCGTTGTATGATCTTTCTCTACTAGCTAGGCTAATGAGGCACGCTCGAGTCATGCATAATATGTGCAACAACGCTTTAACACAAATGCAATCCAGCTATTTCTTATGAAACTTAGAGAAAATTTAGGCTGGGGATAATGAAAAAAGAATGACAAATTTTGGAACGGTCCTTTTAGACAATTCAAATTTGCTAAATTTTACTATAATTATTTTCAATCGTTAAAGGACACTTTTTTTTGTGAAATTTTATCTATGCCCTTTGAAAAAATAGAACAGTAGATACTGTGCATCGCAAGACAACACGATTCACATAAAAACATGGAAGCCTACATTGTACATCTCAAACACGGAACGGGAAAACTGTGCAATGCAAACAAAAAAATGATACATCACAAACACAATACGATGCATAAATTACCTTTTTCACTCGTGATGCACAACTTTCTACACACGTACGATGCGATACACGTATGCATTACATCGGTTGTCAGACCACAATTAACTCTCTTCACTTTAAAAACACAACAATCTTCACTCCAAACGGAACAAAAAATCTTAAAACCCTTCGAAAATTTTGCAAAAACTTTTGAAAACAGTATGATATTCTGGTTAGTATTACCAACGTCCTCAAACCTCCAACAAGTTTGTAGGATGTTTTACGATGCCTAAATATCAGGTTAGAATTGCTGAATACATTTTAGCAATACTAACTAACTCACGGCTTTCAGACCACAAAAACAAACTAACCCTCTTTACTTCAAAAACATAACAATATTCTTCACTCCAAACGGACCAAAAAAAAACTTAAAACCCTCCACCTCCAACAAGTTTGTACGTAGGATGTTTTATGATTCTTGAATACATTTTAGGGTTTTAAAAAATCAATACGTTGTGTAATATCTACTGTTACTTACGGTTGCTCAGTGGAGTCGTATCTGAGTTTCAAGAAATGCACACACATATCTTTTAGTAAAATCTTTACGGAAAAAGTTTGGATTCGAGATTTTATATGATCTCAGGTACGTAATACATTTTATAAATGTACTTTTTATTTAGCACTTACTGAATAAAGTGGTATACAAATATTACATATTATAAGAGGAAGACAATATTGTGTGAAAGAGAAAGCAACTTGATGTATTATTGATACTGTTGAAGTATATATATACAACTCTTGACCTAGGTTTCGTGACTTGCAAGTTAAGAAAAGATTACAACAAATAAAGGAAAAGATTACAACAAATAAAGGAAAAGATTTACAAGTAATAGAGAAAGGAAACTAAATCAGAAGCTATGTATAGAAAGAATCATGTATCGTTTGGTATTTTATCAGGCCCCCGCAAGATGGACGTTCCATGGAAAAGGCCAATCTTGGATAACAAATACTGGAAACGAACTCGAGGAAGGGGCTTAGTGAGAAGGTCCGCAAGTTGATCACCACCCGAAATGTGTTGAACCCGAAGCCGTTTTTGTTGAACCATCTCACGAACAAAGTGAAAAACGAGGGCGACATGCTTCATGCGGGAGTGAAACATCGGATTGGCAGAATAATGAGTCGCACCAAGATTATCACAATAAATGGCGGGAGATTGAGACTGCCGAAAACCAAGCTCGGAAAGTAAATTGTTCACCCAGATTACTTCAGCAGTAGCATCAGCAATAGCACGAAATTCTGCCTCAGTAGACGAACGAGCAAGAGAACGTTGCTTCTTAGAGGACCAAGCAACAGGATTTCGACCAAGGTAAACAAGAAACCCAGATGTAGAAATATAATCGTCTTTGTCGCCGGCCCAGTCGGCATCACAGAAAGCATGAAGAGAGATAGGAGTGTCACGATAGAGTTGGATGCCCAAATGTAGAGTACCATGAAGATAGCGCAGAAGGCGCTTGAGAGAGACCCAATGACTAGCCTGGGGGGACTGCATAAATTGGGCTAACTTATTAACCGAAAAAGCAATGTCTGGTCTAGTGATGGAGAGATATTGAAGGCCACCAACAATAGAACGATATTCTGTGGGATTACAAACAGGAGTTGGCGGAGTGGTGTGAGAAAGATTCGGAGAGGTAGCCATAGGAGTCGGAGAAGGTTTGGAGTTGAGCATGTTATGACGAGCGAGTAAGTCATGGGCATATTTAGATTGAGTGAGAAGAAGACCATTTGGGTTAGGAGTGACTTCCACGCCAAGGAAGTAAGATAAGGGACCGAGATCTTTTAAGGAGAATCTAGAGGAAAGAGTGGTGACGAACTCCGTCAAGAAGGAAAGAGATGGACCGGTAATAATAATGTCATCGACATACACCAAGAGATAAAGCGGGGAAGAAGATTTCGTGAAAATAAAAAGAGAAGGATCAGCAAGAGAGGGATGAAAACCAAAGGAAAGAAGATAGTTTTTGAGTTCCGTGTACCAGGCACGAGGAGCCTGTTTTAGACCATAAATGGCCTGACGAAGCTGACAGACATGAGAAGGATGAGAGGGGTCAATGAAGCCAGGAGGTTGGGACATGAACACGGATTCATGAAGCTGACCCTGTAAGAAGGCATTATTGATATCAAGCTGGCGAAGCGACCAGTTGTCACTGAGAGCTAAGGAGAGAAGAAGACGGACAGTGACGGGTTTCACAACAGGACTAAAGGTGTCTGAATAATCAACACCGGGACGTTGATGAAAACCTTTCGCAACAAGACGAGCTTTATATTTCTGGATAGAATTGTCAGGGTTATATTTGATTCAAAAAATCCACTTGCAGACGACAACATTAGGAGCACTATTTGGGGGGACAAGAGACCAAGTATGATTGCGAGTGAGAGCAGCGTATTCCTCTTCCATGGCAGCCAATGAGGGGAGGAAAGAGCCATTTAACGATTTTGGGAAGATCGGTGGGAGAAGAAATAGCGCAAGGTAAGCATACTTGGGATTAGGTTTGATGATTTTGTTGGAAAGGCGAGTGACAATGGTTCGAACAGAGGAGGTGAAGGTGGGGGTGGGGGTGGGGAGGAACGTGGACGGAAGAGGGAGTGTCGCAGACGAGGTAGGGAGGGTCGTGAAGGGGAATAGGGGTGGGTTGGCGGCCGCGGAGGAAGAAGGGCTGGGGGAAGAAGATTGTGCAGCAGAAGGATGGGGAGATGGAGATGTAGGTGGCGACGGGTTGGGTGGGGTGGGTGGAGGAGGAAGAAGAATCGGTAAAGAGAGTTTACACCATTGGGACGGACTGAGCGAGGGAGAAGAGGTGGACTGAGAGATGAGAGAGGAGAAGGGAAAAGTGTCTTCGACAAATTTGACATGTCTAGAAGTATAGATTCGATAGGTGGAAGGGTGGTCAAGACAATGATATGCACTTTGTGTAGGAGAATAGCCAACGAAGATGCATGGAATGGAGCGGGAAGCCAGTTTGTGAGGTGTGTAGGGACGGAGCCATGGGTAACATAGACACCCAAAACTACGCAGTTTGTTGTAGTTAGGAGATTTTTGAAAAAGGCAGTAGTAAGGAGAGTCATTGTGAAGGGTGACAGTAGGGAGACGATTTATAAGATAGGTAGCAGTAATGAAGGCAAAGGTCCACATGGTGAGGGGAAGATTGGCATGAGAAAGAAGAGCAAGGCCAGTTTCGACGATATGACGGTGACGGCGTTCAGCATAGCCGTTGTGTTCAGGAGTGTGTGGTGGTGTAGTGAGATGAGAGATGCCATCCTGTGAGAGAGAGGGAGTGAGCTTAAGATATTCACCACCATTATCAGAAAATAACTGAATGATGGGTCTATTAAAGTACTTTTCAACAAGGGCTTTGAAACGATAGAAAGTGGCAAAAGTATCAGATTTTTGTTTGAGGGGGTAGAACCAAGTATATTTGGTGTAGTGATCGACAAAAATAACATAGTACTTAAATTTGTCAATAGAGTATATGGGGGAAGTCCACACATCAGAGAAAACAAGTTCTAAAGGAGCATTGGAAGAAAGAGAAGAATCAGAAAAAGGTAATTTATGACTTTTATTGATGTCGCATGCATTACAATTGGAAAACTGACTAGACGGAATAGATAAAGAGAATTGTTTCTTTAAAACGGAAATAATTGGGACGGCAGGATGGCCAAGACGATGATGCCAGGAGTGAAGAGACTCGGAGATTCTAAGAAGTGCTTGAGGAGAGGGAGGGTGCCAGAGGTAGACGCCACGATCACTTGTGCCATGGAGTAGAATTTGATGAGTGGTGAGATCCTTGACAAAGAAAGAAGAGGGTGAGAAAACAAAATATGCATTGTTATCGTGACAGAATTGTGAAACGGAAATAATATTGCGAGATATAAGAGGCACAAAAAGAACATTATTAAAATGTAAAGATTTTGAGGAAGAAGAGAAGGTAAAAGAACCTATTTCAGAGATTGGGAGAGAAGACCCGTCACCAATTAGAACATCATTGCTGCCATTATACGGATTGTGGAGGGAGAGGTTAGAGAGGTCGTTGGTGAGGTGATGGGTTGCACCCGTGTCAAGGAGCCAAGAAGTGGAAGGGGACGGCTGAGGGGCTGTGGTGGTGTGGGCCTGTGGCGGTGGGGTGAAAGTGCTGGAACGAGGGCAAGAGGCTGCTGGAGGGTTGGGAAAGACAACACTAGGGTAGTCCCGTTTAAAGCGACGGCAATGCGAGATGACATGACCCGTGTAGCCACAATATTGGCATTTACCCTTAAAGGGATTCGGGTTGGAAGAGGGAGAAGGAGAGGGCGTGGGGCTGTTCGTGGGCGTGGGAAGAAGAGGAGGGGGAGGAGGCGGGCGAGGGTATGGTCTGAAGGAGGGGCTGCGGTTTTGAGCAATATGGGCCGAGGCAGGAAAGGTGGTGGGTGTGGTGGTGTGTTTGAGTGTAAGTTCATGATGAATCAATTTTTCATGGAGGGCCTCAAAGGAGATTAGAATGTCACGAGCTCGAACCGAATCAATAACGGGTTTGTAAGTCTCATAATCAAGACCTTTGAGGGTTTTAGCAATGATATCTTCAGGGTCCATAGGTTTTCCTTAGATGGCTAATTTGTCGGTGCAAGCTTTGATGGCGTGCATGTAGTCGCCAATGGTGAGATTGGATTTGGTTAGAGAGTCAAGGTTATCCTTGACTTGAAGGATATGCCCACGAGATGGGTTAGCATAGGTGGTTTGGAGAATATCCCAAGCTTCTTTGGACGTTTTGGCTTGGAGAACAAGAGGGGCGATGGTGGTGTCAAGGGTGCCAAGGAGAGAGCCTAAGAGGAGACGATCTTGTCGGGTCCAAGTGACGTGGGCGGGATTGGTGGTTTCCTGATTATTGGTGGTTAGTTTGGCCGGTGGTTGGGGATGAGACCCATCAACAAACTTGAGGAGATCGAAGCCAAAGAGAAGAGATTGAAGTTGCGAGGCCCATGGAAGATATGTGAGAGGGGTGAGTTTGATGCAAAGAGAAAGATCAACAAGGATAAGAGGGGAGGAGGGTTCAGCCGAATTGGCTATAGTGGAGGCAGAAGAGGCCATGGCTGGAGGTTAGAGGAAGGAGCGGAAGATGAAGGAAAGAAAAAGGAGGCGGCAGGAAACTGGACTGGAGGAGGCGACAGAAAAAAAAATTGGACTGTGGGCTGCCGAAAAAAAAAAAAAAAAAAAAACTGGGAAAGAGGGGTGGACCGAAGGCTTTGATACCATATAAGAGGAAGACAATATTGTGTGAAAGAGAAAGCAACTTGATGTATTATTGATACTGTTGAAGTATATATATACAACTCTTGACCTAGGTTTCGTGACTTGCAAGTTAAGAAAAGATTACAACAAATAAAGGAAAAGATTTACAAGTAATAGAGAAAGGAAACTAAATCAGAAGCTATGTATAGAAAGAATCATGTATCGTTTGGTATTTTATCATATATTTCGTGTTATTCCTCTCTTTTTTGAAATTACGTTTGCGATGCACACGTTTTATTCATCATAATGCACAAGTTTATGCTATAAAAAGTAGTGTTTGATGCACAACCTCTGTATAATATGTGCATCGTGAAGCCAAATTCTCTGTTATAATCTCAATAATATTTTTTCAGATACGCAAGGTGCACTCGATCTGTTTTCAACAGGTTTGTAAACAAATTACTTTTCATTCTGATTGTTTTGTGGACCTTGTTTACGCCAAACATTTGTGTTGATAACTTTTGCAGTTTCGCCTACTTACTACGCGCATTTGGCTGCATTTAAGGATCAGGGATAATGTGAAAGACGTCATGTTCTTTTGTAAAACTAATCGTTAGCTCTGTGGCCGCTGGGAGTAGTGTTAAATCTTTCTTTTTCCATAAACTATGTTAAGGGAATGCACTCCTTTGAGTTCTATTAGAGATGGATTGTATTCTTGATAATTTTTGTAATAACAATAGGAATTAAATAAAAATTACAATTATTATAATTGTCGATGCATAAAACAACACTGAAAAATAATACTGCACATATTATACTGAACAAAAATAATAGTGTTATAATTGACGATGCACAAAGTTATACTTGACGAGGCAAATTTCATAACACAAGATAATACTAAATACCCTTGTTATAATTGACGATGAATAAAATTACATTGACGATGTAATTTCTTAGCACAAATTATATTGAAAATAGTACTGTTGTAATTGATGATGCACAAAATTATACATGACGATGCACATTTCTTTACATAAATTTACAAAATTACATTGACGATGCACATTTCTTAACGCAAAAATCACAAAATATATTGACGATGCACAAATCAACATAACAAAAATACATGCGCGATGCACATTTTATACTGACATTGCACATTTCTTAACACAAAAATCACAAATTTATATTGACGATGAACAAATCAACATTACAAAAATCAACCTTGTATTTACAAATGAACTTTAAAAAATTACAACATAACAAAAAAATTAAATTTGTATAGCCTCTCTACATGACCTAGAGTTGTGGTTACAAAGTTTGTGACATCTACTACATATCCTTTTCTTTTCTTTTTTCTTGTTGATTCACCATTTGATGAGATCTTTGTCTTCTTAGGACATCCGGGTAATCCCTTCATTATAGGAAGTAAAATGGTCCCTCGCAACAATTCTGAAGCTCATACCTTTCTGTAGTGACAATTGGCATCGAGCTTCCCTCATAACATTTTATGTAATTGGTTGATAAGAAGTAGTTATCAACCATATCATTGATATTTTTCCCGGATCTAACAATCACAATGGCTGCGTGGTAACACGGGAATCCTTGAATTTGCCACTGATAACATGAATATGTCCGCTTCCCCAAGTCAACTTGGACACTTGGATCGGATAAAACCTCGTATATTGATTGGGGTACCATGCGAATCTGCCACGTGATCCCAATATTAAGGTATTCATTCCATTTTGTATCCATCTTCTTACATAATAATTTATTTCATCCATTTTCATTCCCAAGTCTCTCACTAAATCATTTCAATATTTTCAATCTTATACAATCTATCATGTGGGTGATGAGAAACTGCAAGCTTCTAAAATCTAATTGTTGAACGATTCAGCAGCATTTGAGGTAATTTCGGCATACCTATTCTTGTGGCAATGTGAAATCAACCACTTATTGTATGGAATGGTGGCCAATAAATCACATGCAAGTTGTCCCCCTTCTTTTTTGAATATCTCAATTTTCTCATTAAAAAAATCTAATGTTTGGGGCATACGCACAGTCCTTAAGCGTTTTGAACACAAGCTGCTGCGGAACGTGTTGAAATAACAATTACCGGTAAACATTTCTTTCAAATTTCGATAAAGATGCACCAAGCAAAAGAAATGCTTGAAACTCCCAAATACATCTTGTATTTCTTCCATTAAACAAACATTACGATCAGATACAAACAGCACTTCACGATCAATTGCTCATTTTATCTAAAATAGAAACCAAGCCCAATTATTCCTATTTTTAGAACATAGAACAGCAAATGCAAATGAGAATAGACCTAAAGCATATGCACAAAGTACTGATTTTGTGCATCATGATGCACCACTTTCATTCCCGATGCACAATAATGTACTGAATGTATCCTATTAAGTACAAGTACAAATAGGGGCATAAAAAGCATTACCAGCCTATGATATTAATCAAAATAATGTTGAACGCAAAAGGAAGAAATGTAGAACAAATGGACGTACCTTGATTTCCATCCTTAACCGTGGCAGACAAAAGGGTGCCCTTGAATCGAGATTTCATAAATGTCCCATCTATAAACAATATAGGACGGCAGTAGTTAAAACCATTTACGCATGCCCAAAATGAAATGAACAATCTACTGAACCGATTCGTATCATTGTCTGATTCCAAGAAAGCAAAGCTACCAGGATTACTCTTATACAAGGCTTTAACGTACCACTACATCTTCTAGAAAGATTCTTTGTAACAACCAAATAGTTTCTTTCGAGCCTTCTCTACGCTCTTCCATGCCTTGCTGTATGTTATCTTAAAGCCATAATTAGTCCTCATGTAATCAATTAAATCCTTTGGCAAATAGCTTGGTCGACTATGAATATGGTCAAGAATCAACTGCCCATAGATACCACAGACCATCCTTTTTGAGTTATTATCGACAACCATGGTCAAATGACAACTGTGTGAAAGGTTGCACTTGTATATGGATATGGATACTGATTCATCAACAGTTGAAGATTCCTTGATGAACAAACTACGTACAATCATCACTGTATTTCTTCTCACATACAACGTCAATCCTATTTTTGTTGTTCTTAATGTAAATGAATTCAAAATCAATCTTGAATGAATACTTTATAAGCTGCGTGCGAAAATCTTCCACTCCACTTTTAAATATTTGACCAACACCAATAATAAGATTTGCCCAACCAGAATTCAAGAGTTCATTTCTTGCTTAAACATGACATATGTCGTATGTTGGGACACTTTCAACATTGCTTTCAGAACTTGAAGAATTAGTACAACTTTTATGACTGTACTCCTCACGATGCACAACTTTACCTTTACCTTTGTCAAGGTTTTGTGCATTGCAATGCAAGTTTTGTGCATCGTCATCTTCATAAACATTTGCATCGTCTTCTGCAATCTTATCTCCATAATTTCCTTCTTTATTAATCCCATAACTCAAACCAGTATCAGTTTCAAACACATCAACAATGATAATAAAAACTGATAAAATTTTGGCGAATGTCAACATGTTTTTGAAATCTTTTTCGTTGGTTAAACAACAATTGTTATGTGAAGTATAATTATTCGATTGAAAATTGGAATATTTACCTTTGATGTATTCGATCAACTCAAATAAACCAAAATTCTCCGAAATTGTCGAAATAATAGTATCTTATCTGAATTTTAGCAACAACATGACAGCAGTTTGGTTTGTTGAATCCATTGATTTCAATTTCAAAATGAATTCGATATTGAACTGTTTTGGTATTTTTTAAGTTTCTTCAAATTGATATGAATGAGAATTTTAGTAAGAAATCACAATGAAGATAAATACGGAATTGAAATTAGTAGATCAAGGAAATCGAACAACTAAAATACGTGATAGATTGTTACAAGGGCAGTTTGGAAACAAAAATATAAATTTACAGTTAGTACATTTGACGATGGACATAATAACACTCTTCATGATGCACAAATTATAAACTGCACAACAGTACTGTCATACTTAACGATGCACGACAATATACTTGACTATGCACATTTTTAACACAAAAAATCACAAAAATATATTGACGATGGACACGATGCACATTTTTTAACACAAAAATCACAAAATACATGGACATTTCACACATATGACGATGCAGAAAATATATTTAAAAGTGTAATAAGTTGATATGGGAGCAGTTTTGGAACAAACAGTCAATTTATTACTTTAAAGGGACATAACGAATGAAAATAAATATAGTGAATTTAAACGATTAAATATTTCACAAATGGTACTAGCCCGCAATTTTTCCAAAAAATAACTGACATTGTCCCAACTTCCTCGAATTTTTCTTTGTTCTTTTTGTCTTTTATTTATTTCGTCTTTTTTTTTAATTGGCGACCTACAGAGAGCCGGCAAAATTAGTCCGACCCAATGGGCCTGCCCATCCAACCCAATATTATGAGGGGTTTGAGCTTCAATTTAGAAGACCCAAAAAATTTGGGCTTTTTTGGCCCGGCACAATTGGCCCGTGGACTGATTGGTCTCAAGCCAAAAAAGCCCGAATTCTTCGGGCCAACCCAGCCTAGCTCGAAACAATTTTATTTAGTTTTCAATTTATTGTTACTACTTAACTTTGTAGTGTTGTACAGGCTGCACAAAAAAAGTGAAAAACTCACAGAGTGAATGGTCAACCGAATTCTGTTTAAGGTTTTAAAAGTTTTATTTTCGGTCATTAAAAATACTAGGAGACATAATGTTTATAATCTTACTAAGACAAGTAAGTTTATATAAATCTCAAGTCAAAATGAAACAGAGGGAGTAGTGTTATTTTTATAACATTTTTAGTATAATTTTCTTTTGCAAGTCCCAAGTGAGGCTGGAGCTCATTACTGGTGCACGAAATAGTTAAGTCAATTTTCTTTAGAATCTGAATATGGACTGTAGAGCTACAATGCAGAAATTTTCAGGCTTCTAGCTCATCTAATAAAATCTGAAAGATGATATATACATGTGAAAAGTTAATTAATAAAATCTTAATGATGATTAATTTTTTAATGTCCACACCACAAGCCACAGGGATTTATTAATGTGAATTTTTATTGTTCTCCTGAGTCCTATCTACAAACAATTTATATAGTTGTATTTTAATCCATCAAGATAGGACTTATTATTTTTATATTTTATTTGATAAATTGTAGACTTGTAATGAGTTATGAATTTTTTTTTATGTAATAACTTGTAAATTTTGTAGAAAATATGTTTTGATACAAATTTGGGCCGATTTGGCCCGAAAGTCCGATGACTTGTGACTGGGCTAGGCTAGAGGTTTGATGCCTGATGCAGTTTTTGGGCTGGACTGGCCCAGCCCAATTTTATGTGTTGACTCGATGTGCACCCGGCCCAACCCATTGCCAACTCTACCTACAGAGCGTGGTCCATAAGACGCCTCAGCCCGCATGGCTGCATCCGATGGACTCCCTAGGAAATGATACTAATGCATCCAAATTTCAAGCCCAAGCATAATCGTGAAGCCCATTGTAATTACTAACATTAACATGATCCAACTATCCAGGACACCAACAAGGCGACAATAGACAATGGGCACGATTGTCTTGAGACTCACTTCCGTAATAATTAGAAAAAAAAAATCCAAAAAAAAGAAATAAATTTATTTGACAAGTCAAACATCGTAACTTTACATATGAATACCTTCTTTGAAAATTGCACTATAAATGTTTTCTCTCTTAGAAATAAGACTATTTATTTTCTCTGAGTTTTAGTTTGTAGTTTCATTTATATTATTTGGCTCCACAAACGGTTTATTCTATTCATTGGCATATGAAGAATGAAATAAACACGTCCGGTCCAAACACATTATCGGAAGCTAATTATTAGGCTGGGTTGGTTGAATATAGGGTAAATTACACATAACCCCCTCAATTATGGGTTAAGTTTCATTGACCCCTTCAACTAACAATTGAAGCAGTATGCCCCCTCAACTATAATATTTTTAAATTGCACCTTCTATTTAATGTAATTTGAATTCACGAAATTTGTCTACCAAAAACTCACATCGGCATCTGTACGTATGATATTTACCATAATATTTAAAATAAAGATAAGAAATTATTTTGATGATCCTCTTTATGTACAAAAAGGGTTTTAGAACAACAAAGGTAATAGAGTCAATTAAAACACCAAAAGAGAATTATGGTTAAAAAGAATGCCTAAAGATGGTCACATGAGTCTTATGTGAGCATTTTACGTCAACTTAAATTACAGTGCCTAAACAGAAGCTACGATTAAAGAAAATGCTATAGTTGAGGGGGACATATTGCTTCAATTGGTGGTTGAGAGGGGTAATTCAAACCCAACTCATAGTTGAGGAGGTTATTTGTAATTTACCGTTGAATATATTGTACTATTTGGCTAGTTGCTTCCATCCTCAGGTGGAGATAATGATATATAAGAGTAACCTGTCTTACCTGAATTACATATATATATATATATATATATATATATATATATATGTAGGGGAAATGGGATATAGATAAAATTAGGTTTTAGTAATCCAAATAGGGTCTGTGTAGAAGAAGCATGGGCTAAAAGCTTTCCCCAATCCCCAGCCACAAACTCACATATTTTGTGTTCCCCCACATTCACATTCCCTGCCCATTTCTTATTATTTTCTTTTTCAATTACAATATTACATATATATATATATATATATTTATTTATATATACACACATGGCCCCATGCCTGTTTTGTCTGGGATTTCTTTAAATTGTAATATTTCATCTTACTGAATTGTTTTAATGTTAATCATTAAGAGTATTTCAAAACGGAGCGTTTTAAAAACGCAAATTTTTATAAATGCGTTTGAGATTTCGCTTCAAAACGAAGTTTTTTTTTTCCTATCAGCGTTTTAAAACCTACGTTTTAGGAAAAAGTTGGGAATTTCAGCATTTTAAAATGCAGCTGCGTTTTCGTAACGCAGTTTTTTCTGCCGCAGCATTGAAATACAATTTTTGCAAATAAACTACATTTTATCTCTATATTTTGGTCGACCAAATGGGCTCTGAATAACGCTATCCTAAATAGAAAAAGATATTAAGGTTTGTTTGGCGCAGCTTCTTTTCCGTTTATTAAATGTTCTTCGTTAGGTATTAAGTATTTGGATATATACTTTTTCTCTTTTTCTATTCTATAATTTATAAAGAGTGTCGACATTTGTATTGATATTTCAAGTTACACTTAATTTCTGATATGATCAAAGAAAAGCAAAGTGCAAACATAATGATCTTGAAGTGGATCGTACTTTAACTAATAGCGGGGTGGGTCCCTCGCTGTGATCGATGAATATTTATCATAATCTAAAACCTACTTAGCTCACATTCTTCGAATGAACTAGCTAGATAAGAGTATAATAAGACTATTTGTTTATAAGACCTTTTTTTTTTTTTTTTTTTTTATGTTTTAAGGGGGCGTGAAAAGGGATCAAATCTGATATCTCACACTTTGTGAAGTCTCAGTTCTATTACTGAGCCACCTCTTAAGGACATTCATAAGACTATTTGTTTATATAGTTCGATCATTACTATAAGTTCAGCTATATTATTAAGGCTATGTTTATCCAAAATCTCCCATTTCTAAACAAACTCCATATTCTTTGTCTAAAATTAATGGCTATTTTTATGGTATACAACAGTTTTACAAATTTAGACAATATTAATTTTTAAGTTGGGGCTAGCCAATGTGTCGTTGATCTTATAATTGGAGACATGGCCATTGTCAGGCGTTCTACAAAAGAAATCAATCTTAAATAATACGTCATGACTTTGTTTCTAATAATAATAATAATAATAATAAAGAGAAGATTTCTTGTAAGACTGGCTATTGGCCTACCTAGTCACTTTTAAGGCAAAAAGTAACACCGTCTTACCATAAGATGGTCTCATACAAGTTTTTGTCAATAAAAAAAACTTAAAGTTTGGTTAATATGTGCCCTATAAAGTACTCTCTCTGTTTCAGGTAAAAAGTCTACTTTTGACTTTTTTTTGTTAAAATTTGATCGATAATTAACATAAATTTAGTGATTTTACAAAGTTATGAAAGTTATAATCCATAGTATTCTTAAGATAGCTTTTAATTAATAAAATTTTATTTCTTAAACATAAGTAAAGTATGTAAAAATTTCATTTAATTTAGTCATATATTGACTTTAAAAAAAAATAGACTTTTTGCTTGGAACGGAGGGAGTATATTTTAAGAGCCTACGTTACTACATATAGTAAGATTTGTTTTCATGACCACTCATACACAAATTCTTAAAACAAAACATACTAAAAATTTTTTTTTAAATATGTTCTTAAGACACCTGTTAACTTTTACTTGAAAATTTAAGGTAAAACACACAATCGGGCCATTGTATTTTGAGAAAGGTTGCAATTCGTCCACTGATTGTTTGAAAATGTTATTTGGGCCACTGTACTTCAGTTATCTTGCAAGTGAGCCCTTCAGCACGTTAATTTTAAATGAAATCCCTATTTTACCCCTGTCTTCGTCCTCATCTCCCTTAGTAAAGATAGGGGTAAAATTGAAATTTTATTTAAAATTAACATGACGGAGGGCTCGCTTGCAAGATAACTGAAGTACAGTGACCCAAATAATATTTTCAAACAATCAGTCAAATTGTAACCTTTCACAAAGTACAGTGACCCGATTATGTATTTTGCCAAAATTTTATCAATTGCCTTATATACTACGAATCACAAACGGTGGTCTCTTTATTGAATAGGGTTGGCTTATACAGTTACCCGGTAATTCCATAAAATAAAGCCTATAGGTCACTGATGGCCTTAGAGAACGAGAGATGTGCAGAAATTTGTCATACATGTAATTGATCAAAGTCTAAGATATTTATTTTTGAGTAATGCTAAAAATACTTAAAGAGTATTAAATTTTTTACATCAAATAATGTATTAGCTGATGTCACATTTGATGTGATACATTAATTATACTCCCTCCGTCCCTTAATTATTGTCTTGTTTAACCCGACACACGGATTAAGGAAAAACAATTGACTTGATTATTAATATTGGTATAATGTGTAATTTTCTTTAATGCCTATGTGTATGTGGTCCATAATTAAACTATGAAAAAAAATAAGGGTAAAATGGTACTCCCTCCGTCCCTAAATTATTATCTTGTTTGACCCGGCACACGGATTAAGAAAAAATAATTAACTTGATTATTAATATTGGTATAATGTGTAATTTTCTTTAATGCTCATGTGTATGTGGTCTATAATTAAAATAGGGAAAAAAGTAAGGGTAAAATAGTAAAAGTGATGTACTAAAAAGAAAAGTTTTCAAACATGACAATTATTCTGGGACGGACAAAAAAAGAAAGGAAAACAATATTTTAGAGACGGTGGGAGTAAAAGCGATGTCCTAAAAAGAAAAGTTTTCAAACAAGACAATTATTTTAGGACGGACAAAAAAGGAAAGAAAGACAATAATTTAGGGACGGAGGGAGTAATTTTTAATTTTATTTTTTTAACCACATCAACTGAAATATCATTTAGTGTAAAAATTTAAGACTCTTTAAGTGCCCATAATATTATTTAAATAATTATAGTGAACTTAAGCGGTTGAAAATATATGTATAAGGGACCAACCCGGAATTTTTCCTAAATAAAACGTCTTTAATTAAATTCGGGTCAACCCGCCCATTTCCTCCTCCAGAGCGACAATGCAAGATGGAGAATCATAATTGAGGGGTAGAGTATGCCACGTGTTGATTCTACAGGTGCTAATTGAGAAGGAACAAGATTTGATAAGCCCATAATATAAAGGTTGACAGCTCACTAAAGTAAGAAAGAAACAGAAAAAGTTGATAACAACAGTTAAAAAAAAAAAAAACCTAAAACCCCTGAGGCAAACACCCCCAAATTAACGATCTTCTTGGCTCTACTTTTAATCTTTATGTCACAATGTGGAATACCCAAGAAAACTCTACTCTACTCTAATCTACTCGTGTGAATTGAATCTAACGGGAAGTAAATTTAACCAATTAAGTGAAGTAAGAAACAATTACAACACAACCTAGACACCAAAATTTTTAATGGGGAAAACCTCCCTAGCATGAGAAATAAAAACCATGGAGACCAAGTCTAGAAAAGTTCCCCTACTACAAGAAAATTGGATGAGTGGACAAGAGTTCTCTCTAGCACAAACTACATGCAAAATCGCCAACAAAAATCCATTTTTGAACCACTAGAGAGACCTTCAATCCCAATCCATACCATTCAGATCATTGAAGCCCTATGTGCTGTGAACATGTTATACAAAAATCAGCTCAATCAGACTACGGATGACTTTCCGGTTGCACTTTGATCACATGAGCTGCGAAAAGCTACCTCAAATTTGAGAATATTTTGTTGTTGGTTTTTCTCTCCTATGTTTTCTCCAACAAAAATAAAAATAATAATAATATAATAGTCTAACCCTATCCTGATGGGCCAAATAATTATGATTAGTTATTGATTTCTAATTAAATGAATCTAAGAAAATAATTAATGAGCAACCCTCGTTTAGGAGGAAAGCCAAACCCAAAAGTATGTTGGATGAATAAACATTCCTTCTTGAGACCATGGGGATATTTCAAGAAGTAACTTTCATTGCCATCTCACTTGCCCTCATGGCATTGATCCATTTGTGGTTTTTTGATGGAATAATTTGGTTAAGGGTCTTTCTCCATGTAACACCCACCTAGCCCTACCAAAATAACTTGACACCCAAATTTTGACACTTATTCACTGCAATGTTGCAGGAATACCAAGAAATGGAGACTCAGGTCCCACTTGTCTCCCTTCCTCTATCTTCTCATAGGAATAATTAATACATATATATATATATATATTATATACATATATATATATATATATATGTGTGTGTGTGTGTGTGACATGTGTATAGTGAACAATATCAAATTGCTTTGGACACATCAGTTGGAAAATTTGTATCTAACCTGTTAATCACGTTGTAGCATGTTGAACCAATGATTTATGTGGGGATTTATTCCCCAAGGACAATACCAATACTACTCAATTTTTCACTCATAAAATATGTTTTGTTATGTAAGTAAAGTGTACGTGATGGATAAATTTTTTGATAAGCTTTGCTAGTAGATCTAACTTGTACTTTTTTATCGACACATTTCATGAGATACTACTTGAAATGTGGTAACCAATTCAATGACAATTGCTCTAGGCATACTTGTCCTCGCTACGGCTCATGTGGGATCTGATCTCTTACTCAAACCACTGTTTACGAGTTGTCAGCTTAATTTTTATTAGGTACACGATTAGAGCCCCATGCTCCATCCATTGTTCGGGAGCTTCCATATATGTTGCTATTTCACTACCTAAGACACTAGTATTTTTTTTTTTTGATATCCTAAATCTACCCTAAAGCCCCAAATACCCTCCAACGAGATTCGATCCTGAACCAACAACAGGGGGTGTGAAGATCTAACCAGTAAAACAATCACTGAATATTAACATACACTAGTATTTAGCCTCGCCAGGTGATACTTACTGATATAACACAGAATTTCGTGTACTACAGAGTAACTTGGGTGAATTGGTCATAAACCAGTGCATTCACTTCAAAGGACTCATGGCCAACATGGACATGGTACACACCACCTACTTGAGGTTTATCTTCTTCACTTCAATTCCATATAGACTACTTATCCAGGTAGGGGTAGTATAATTTCGCTTGCAATTTATCAATATGTATTTCATTCTTCCCTTACGCCACTATTCAATAGAGGTGACAATGAAACCATCTTTGATAACATTGACATTGCCATCATGAGTGGTTATCAAAAGTCAAGTATTCATCTCTAAATTATTGTCTTGTTTAACCTGATACACAAATTAAAAAAAAAGACTTAATTATTAATATTTGTATAGTGTGTAGTTTTCTTTAATGTTCACGTGCATGTGATCCATAATAAAAGTATAAAGAAAAAATAAAAATAAAATAATAAAAATATTATCTTAAAAAATAAAATTTTAAAATAAATAATTATTTTGAAACAAATAAAAAATAATAAAAAAAAAACTTAAAGTCGGAGGGAGTATTAAAAAGTCAATATTTCCCAAAGACCTCATGATTGAGAGAGAAAAAACTAGTGGAAGGCCAAAAAGTTTTTACCACTGTTTGATGAGATTAAATACTCCCTCCGTCCCGTCCTAGATAAATGTTCATACTTTTTATTTTGGGATGTCCTAACTAATATTTCTAAAAAATTTTGATCTACCTATTCTCTATTATTTTTCCTAATATACCCTTAAAGCTTCATTTAATATAACATATTTCAAACAAACTCAATTATTTAAAGTAATTGAACTCAATTAATGTTCATGGGTATTATAATCAGAACACATTTTACAGGATATCATTAATTATATTTTTTAATTTTTATATTTTATCTACTAGGAACATTTATTCAAAACAAACAGAAGGAGTAGTCAATTTTTAACCAATCTTTCAAAGGGCATCGCTAGTAACATTTTGTTTTTCAACTGCATCGGTTCTCGTGTAGTTTGTGAATGCAAGCAAAATAAGATACTCTATTAATTAAGTGTTATAGTGAAAAGTTACGAGTGTTAATAGTGATTTTCTCACAAATTATAGATCGATCGACCCATAAAAATGAAAGAAAAAAGAAAATTTGATCTCAACTGCAAGGCAACTTATGATAAACGAGGCCTTGTATAAAGGGTGTGATGATATTTATATTCCAAAAATTATAATTTAAAATAGTGAGCTGAGCTTGCTATATATACAATACAGAAACTAGGAGAGGGGCTTTCAAGCAGCAACTTGCTCCCCATCTTTCCTAGATCCACTCTCTTTTTTCCTGTCTAAACCGGAATAACGGGAAACAGAGGAGAATATAAATTGGCAAGAGAGAGATAGGGAGAAACCCCCATAATTAAGAAGGAAAAGAATGAAGAAATGTGAGCTGTGTAAATCAATAGCAAGAATGTACTGTGACTCAGATCAAGCCAGCCTTTGTTGGGAATGCGACGCCAGGGTTCACGCTGCTAATTTCCTGGTGGCTAAGCATTCAAGAACCCTTCTTTGCCATTCCTGTCAATCTCCCACTCCCTGGACCGGGTCCGGACCCAGGCTCGGACCCACTTTCTCTGTCTGCCATACCTGTGCCAATAATGAAACTACTGATCGTGATCACGGTCTTGATCATAATCATCAAATTGATGATGATGATGATGACGACGACGACGATGGTACTGAAGAAGAAGATGATGATGATGATGATGATGGTGATGATGAAGATGAAGGGGAAAATCAAGTGGTGCCTTTGTCATCTTCATCTACGAACACCCGGCCTATGATTTCGGATTCTTCAAATAGTAGCGAGGAGAATTCGAGTCGGGTTTTTAGTGGCAGAGAGGGCGGGTATAGTAAATCTGGAACTGGGTTTTCTTGGAGAGGGCTACATTGATTTATTTGAAGTCTCTGTTCTTGGGTAAGTGTAATTCTTCCCCCATGCTCTATTTTAGTTATACTCTGTTCAAGAACTTCTTTGCATTTAGACCCACAAATCCTTTTTCACTCCTTGATCTCTCTCTCTCTCTCTCTCTCTCCTTGTGTGTGTGATTGTTGGTTTGTGTGTGTGTGTGATTCATTATCTTTGGTACATCATTAGATTTTCTTAGTTAAGTTGTTTGATTTCTTCAAGGCTTCCATTCTCTTTCTCGAATTTTGCAATCTTCATTCAATGATTTTCTGAATGTAGTCAAGATGAGTTGTCCATTTTTATTCATGTGAATATGACCTATGGATCATAAATAAAAAAGATAGTACTTGGTATTGTTTATGTTCAATAGGAGTATGTTTTATCGTTTTCATTTCATCAACAGTGTTTTTCTCTTTCTAAATATCAGAAGGATTTTTCATTCAAGATTTTGATGAAATTGCGACTTGAAGATCAGGAAAGGGTCACATGGCGATGAAGCTGAAGCTGAAGCTGGGCGCTGAAAAATTGCTATCCACGTGAGGACCATGTTTCTCATCAACAAAAATTCTGTGAATCGAGGAAAGATTAAAGGGTCTCTAATGGCGGTCTTGGTGATTAAATATTCCAATGTTTAGAGTCAATCTTTGTTTAATCCTAATTAAACAATCTAATGTAGACGCCTATTATTGTCAATAATTTGAACTACTTAATCGTGTCTCGTTATCAATTCTTTTATTCCGATTTTTATATTCGATTTTATTTGCGTAAGTTCGCTTTCTTATTGTTAACAACTCTTTTGTTCTGATTATTTAATATTATTGTGGATTCGATCTTAGTGATTGTGAATAATTAACACCATTAATCACACGTAACAACTTTTTATATTTATATTTAAATAAAAGAAAATTTTTCAATACAACCATAGATTTAATTTTATGTAACATAAATCTCATAAAATATATAGTTATTTTTTAATTACAAGAAGACAAGTAATATTACGGGCCACAATTTATTATATTTTTACAAGCTTTAATTTTAATACCGAAAAATGGATTTAATATAAATCGATACTTAAATGAAGTCGTGCAAAGATGTGGGACCCCAACTAAGGGTATTGAAATCATGGCATAGCAATTGGCAAGTGTTTTGGCCTCACTCATTATATATATGGGGTCATCCATCCATCCATCCGTGGCCATTAGTTTGATGTCCCTCCCATTTGAACTAAAAATGTCAAAAGACAAAAACTTTGTGTCGACTATCAACTACATCAGCTATTCACAAGTTGGTGCAAGATTCAAACAACTACTTATACTGTACTGGAAAAATAGTACTCATCCGTTAGAAAATAAAAATAAATAAATAAGTTCAGATAAACAAGTCAAGTTTTTTTAAAATTATAATTTTAATTTAGCAAAAATTTAAAAAATATCGTCTTACGAATATTTTTTATAAGATGCATTTTTCTGACCTGATCTACTGTGTGTTGGTGGGTTGAACTATGAGAGAGTAGAGCTTCGTCTTACAAGAGATCTATTCTTTTACTTATCTGTATTTTATTTAAATTGTACCTAACATAAATATTTTTTTAGAAATATCAATTTTTTTTTTTAATCTTTTCAGTTTTTGAACCTTTAAATATTTAGACCTTTTCCAAAAAAACAAGAATGAGGATTGATATTACGAATTCGAACTTGTGGTATTATTACAAATTTTAGTGTTGCTGTTGGATAAAATCTTCTTAAATCTATACACCGTTTGATCAAATTTATTACATTGAGGGAAAATTTGAGCCACCGTTGTAGAAATCTAAGTATATTTAATCCAACGGTACTAACATTAAATCTTGTAGTAATACCACAAGATCAAACTCGTAATATCATTTGCCAAAAAAATTTAAAAAGATGTCAACCTCATTAATTTTAATTTTAAGATCATGCATTAATTTAGGAGTATCGCATCGTTAAAACCACAAAATAATTTTCTCCAACTGCAATCACTCAGTGTGTGTGTGGTATTCTTTGTCATTCCGCAACGGCTGCAAGTTTATTTGTTGTAGTTGGCTGTCTGTGTTAGCTTAGACAATGTTATAGTAATAATCATGGAATATCCAAAATATTGAGTGGTTTAGAGGAAGACCCTCAAGGTCCCACATCTAGCTATTAATGCGGGCATTTATATACTCTTTTCATTCCTAAATTATTATTTTTTTGTCTGTCTCAAAATAATTGTTTTATTTAAAAAGATTTTTTTTAAGACATTACTTTTACTATTTTACCCTTATTTTTTTCTCTACTTTAATTATGGACCACATACACATGGACATTAAAGAAAATTACACATTATACCAATATTAATAATTAAGTCAATGATTTTTTCTTAATTCGTGTGTCGGATCAAACAAGATAATAATTAAGGGATGGATGAAGTATGATTTTTTTTGAGACAAACATGATGAATAAATAATACACCACCTACGAGTTGTCAATTTATTACTACTAGACTAGTTTCTATATATGGTCAATTTCAGGCTCACAAACAATCACAAGTTTCAAGTCTCATCCAAGAAATAAGGATGAAGATCAACGGGGTTGGCTTACTATATCCCCTAGCTAGGTTCTGGTCACTTAAACTAAATTTGAAGAAAATTTTCTTGGTAGAGATCCTTACTCCTAGCACTCGACGACGGTAACTTGAAAATTAATCTTGGGCCAACAAACTTAGAAAGACATTGGGGAAGAAAAAAAAGAAAAAAGAATTGACTTGGTGGATACAAGTTGTAGATTTGAATCTCATGGACCTAATGGACATGACTCAACTTAGCTGTTTTGAGAAGCTAAAATCATTGAAAATCTGTATCCAAACTAATTTATTTTGTTTTGTCCTTAAACGAGTGGTCGTATTTCAATTTCTAACTTTGTTATTAATGAGTGTCAGTTTTAAGGTAAATAGTTAGACTTAAATATCGACATGTTTTCTCGTTGTGAATGTATATTTAGAAATCATCTTAGTTGGTGTTAGGCCTCGTCTCTTCTTAGGTTTGGTTATAAATGTTTACTTTCATAACATGTCATGGGAATGTGATCGTTGACTAGCACTAGCAGCTAGTTGTGTACTTGCTACCATTAGAATTTAGAAATTGATAAAGAAAAGAAGAAGAAGAAAGAAAAAAAAACAGGTGTAATTGTGCAGCCGGCCTTCAAAGCCAACTTGGGGAGGCCTAAGTCGAAAGTTTAATTAACATAATCCAACACGGCACGTGCCTCTCACAAACCCCATATTAGTATTAGAAATATTAGGTGTGTTTGATATAGGGATTTTTAAGTTAGTTTTTAGGGTGGGTTTTAGTGGGAGAGATAACGAGAAGTTGGTAGGGTATTTCCTTCCGTTATCTCTACCAAATTTTAACACAACTGCATTCTTATGATTTAGACTCGAGATCTATCTCTTACCAACAGTGGTTTTGAACTCAAGATCTTGTGTGTGTGTGTGTGTCTGTGTGTGTGTGAGAGAGAGAGAGAGAGAGAGAGAGTCAGGAAAAGGGGGGTATTGCGTGATGAGTGAGATGGATAAATACGGTTGATTAGTTAGGAGATTCTCTAATCCAACTTTGGAGATGAGTGATATCATTTCATAGGTTTTTAGGGTTTGATCTTTTGGATTCTGTTTCTCGTGATTGGTTTTTGTACTTTGTGGTAGTTTTTATAAAATTAGAAAAGGAGCGTTTATGTTAAAGAACGGTTTCTTTGCATATTTTGCTTTTTGCAAGTTGAACTGATCATAGCCACCGTAATTTTATAAAGTATTTTTTCTTTTTTGAAGAAAGTAAGAGAATTTGAAGGACTCCATGCAAATCTTTGCAAAAGATTTGATTCTCTCCCTCATTTAAGGATCCTATAGAGGTATTATTGAGTTATGAAGAAACCCTAACTTCTCAAATCCGAAGCTTCCATGCATTGTTGATGAATCTTTCTAAACATGGTCATTACAATTAAGACTTTAAACTAAACTAACCGCAAATTAAATAAGAATTTAAAGAGGACTCTCAGAATTTTTCTTAAATTTTGTTTTTGGGTTAATGACATTACAAGTCCCTCAACTATGACCGATTTCACCAGTAGTCCTTTAACAATTTTTTTAATTTCAGTCCCTTGATTATTAAAATTAGACACGCTTGGTCCTTTTGTTGGATGCCGTTAGAATGTTTTCTTTAAGTTTGTCTTGTACCCATGACACGTGACTTTAGTTAAGGGCATTTAAGAAATTTCCTATTACAAGATTTTTAAATTAAAAAAAAAATAAAGGAAGAAAAAAAAGCCTTAATCAGTATAACCCAGGCCCCTTCTTTTAATCCACCAGACTCTCGCACACACACACCCCCACCCACAGACACACACATACCCACCCACAGACACACATACCCCCATACACAGCCTTCATGTACTGTCGCGCGCAATCTTCTTGACGGACTTTCTCTTACTTCTTACTATGGCTGTTGTTATGGCCTTTTCAGAATCGCCTCCTCTGCAGCTGTTGCTGTGGGTTTTTCAAATTCGATGACGGCGCTAGAGAAGATGACGACCACGCCCATCTTGCATGGTTCATGTTGTGCAGATTCAATTTGGGAATTAGGGTTCAGGGTATTTATGGAATCATGTTCGCTGAAAAGAAGGACAGTTAGCAGAAGAATCTGGCTTTTTCAATTCGACGCGAACACGTCGTCCAACTTCGGCGTGAACCTCGGTCTCCTCTGCAGCTGTTGCTGTGGGTGCCTGATTGACTGATTTCTTGAGTTTTCATGGAAGTAATTTGAGTGTTTTTTTTTTTTTTCATGGCAAGCTTGTGATTTGGGTTTGAAATAATGCCCGATGGAAGTTTGTGATTTGGGTTTGAAATAATGCCTAGTAAGTAATTTGAGTGTTTTTTTTTCATGGCAATGGTAGTAAATTGATGGTGGTACAAGTAGGGGTGGTGGTGGTATGGGGGCAAACGACAACAATAGTGGGGTGGCGTTGGTGGTGGACTGGCAGCGGTGGTGGTGATGGTAAGGTGGTGAACTCCAACGAAGTGGTGGTGGGGGGTGGCAATGACGGCATTGATGGTGGGAGGAGAGATGAAGAAGGAATTTCTCATAATACCCTTGAACAGAGTAATGAAATTACTTTAACACCCTTAAATAATGGCATGTGCCTTGCGTAAAATTTCAATAATGCCCAGAAAAAAGTCAGGTGTCTTGCACATGACAGACTTAACGGAAAAATACTAACGGCATCCATCAAAAAGACTAGCCGTGTGACTTTTTGGTACTCAAGGGACTGAAGTTTAAAAAAAAAAATTAAGGGACTACTGGTGGAATTGATCATAGTCAAGGGACTTGTAATGTCATTAACCCTTTTCTTTTTATAATGAAACGGGTACTGCCTAAAATTGGAGGCACCTCTATAGCACTGCCGCCACTTTTAGGAAACAGTTCCATAGAGGTGCCTAACAGAAAAATAACTAATTCGTAATAATTTCTAACAGAACCGTTACGACATCCACAACGTGAGTTTTAGCCCATTAAGAACCCATTGGGCTGGTTCTTCAATACTGGGGGAGTTCTTAAAATGGTTCTTAAAATTTTCGGTTCTTCCATATTCTAAAATAAGAATTTTCATCCCTCCTTGGCCAGCGATATGGAGAGAGCGTGTGATGCACCAGTGGGCGCGTGCATCGCAAAATGGGCGCGTGCATCTCTCTCTCTCTCTCTCTCTCTCTCTCTCTCTCTCTCTCTCTCTCTCTCTCTCTCTCTCTCTCCTATTTCCTTGTCTTTTATTATTTTGAGTATTTGATTTTTAACTTAATTATTTTGAAAAGCTTTGTTTTTTAATTTTTAAAATACATTTTGATTTACCTTTTTTGCAAAAAATTTTTTTAATTCAAAATATTAAGTACTTTTTTTAACTCTAAATAAGTTTAATTTCTTTTTTAAATTTTGATAAAGTTATTTTTTGAATTCTAAAGTTTTCAGTATTTAATACTGTTTTTGAAAAAGTTTTTTGTTTTTTTATAATTTTGAAAAAGTATTTTGTTTTTTCTTTTTCTCAAAAAGTATTTTATTTTTTACTTTTTCCGAAAAGTATTTTGTTTTTTTACTTTTCTGAAAAAGTATTTTGTTTTTTTTTACTTTTTCTGAAAAAGTTTTTTATTTTTTATTATAATTCCGGCCAACCTTTTTTTATTTTTTAAAACTATTTTCTATCTATAAATAAATCTATAACCTCCTCATATCTTATATCTTCAACATCCATTTGTTTCTCCCTTTAAAATTTCATACTCTCGATTAGCCAGAAGTTGTTTATCTATAATTATATGTATTGTAAGATGGATGATAACTCAGATAATATTTTTAGACCTTCTTTTGATCCTTCAAATGTCGATGGAGGGGAAAGTTCTCAGAATCCTCGTATTCCTCCAAATGCCCAGTTTACTCAAAATTCTTCTACCCCTCAATACCCACCAAATTATTCCAATTTTGTAGGTTATCCATATAACCAACAAAATTTTGGAAGTCTCTAAGGTTTTCAAAATTTTCAATCTCCTCATGGTGTGAATTACGTGCCGCAACCTAAATATTGGCAGCCAATGGCTAGCCAATTTGGAATGCAAGCCCCTCTATATGGATACTCTCTGTATCCTATGTTATCAAATGAGTCACGAAGGACAAGTTTAGATGTATCTGCATATGATAAAAAATCAGCAACTCCTTCATTTGTCCCCGAGACTCAACCCCTCGTTGATGTAGAAGATTTTGTGCAATTTGCTAAAGGTCATGGGAAGCCTACAATTATGCTTGAAGTAGTTGCATCTGCAGACTTGTGGATATGACATGCATTTTTTGGGGTCGCAGGTTCTCGTAATGATCTTAATGTGTTGTACGAATCACATTTATTCAGTGATGTACTGCAAGGAAATGCAACACCGGTAAATTTTGAAGTTAATGGCGCACCATATACAAGAGGATACTACCTAACAAATGAAATTTATCCGAATTGAGATGTCTTTGTCAAGAGCTTTTCTTGTCCAGAGGATCCTAAAAAAAAAGAAATTCAAGAGGTTACAAGAAAAGATGTGGAATGAGCATTTAGAGTCCTCCAATCTCGATGGGCAATTATAAGAGGTCCTCCTCGATTCTGGTATAGAGATAACTTGAAGGAAATTATGTTAACATGCATTATTTTGCACAACATGATTGTCGAGGATGAGAGTGAAAAGGTTACAAATTTTTTTGATGATACCGGTGATGCCCCCACACAGGCCAACAATGGGCCAACCGGAGGATTCGAAGAATATCTTGTGAGAAATATCAAGCTTCATAACAGTATTTGACATCATGAACTTCGAGCCGACTTGGTTGAGTATATATGGGCTCTCAACAAAAAAACTTAAATTTTTCAGTGATAGTTTATGTATTACGAATTATCTAAATTATCTTATTTCGTATTTTAAGAAATGTTTGTTTGTACCAAAGTATTTGTTGTTATACGAAGTATTTAAAAATTAGCAATGAAAATTATATGCAATGTATTAATGAAAATTAAAAATTAAAAATAGAAATGATTCAATTTCTTTGTTTGTACAAAATATATGAAATATGTAATGTACTAATTAAAATTATAATGAATTAATTTATTTATACATCCAAGAAATTTAATACGTAAATTATTAATTAAGACTATAAATAAATAAATTAATTTGTATGAAAAGTATAAAAACAAATGAGTTAGTGAGTGGAAATCCTATCTGACATTGTGGAGCCTACCTAAGAACCAAGTTGAAGAACCAAACATTGGGAAAGTTAGTTCTTAAATGGGGTAGTGAGTGAAAAATCCTAGGTGGCAAGGTAGAGTCTACCTAAAAACTAAGAACCAGTTCTCCACATTGGAGATGCTTTTATAAGTTACTAACACTTAATTTGAAACAACTTTTAACAAATTACATGAATAAACTGACAAATTCAACAGTGAGTCAAACAATTCATTGGGTTTTGGATTAAAATTCAAAAGGGGCTACATAAAAAAAGCCCAAAGTAGAAGGGTTATATATGAAACATTTGGTTGTGATGACATAAGGGGTAATTCAGATATTTTGTGACATGGGGCGACATTTAACATATATGTTATAAATAAGCCCCTCTGGTCTGGGTCAAGGTAAGGGGATGAACTTTGAGTCTCTCAATTATATTCTTCTTTCTCAAATAAATGCTAACTTGGCATGGAAGAGTCCAAGTTTGGACTCCGGGCGGGACCTTAGCATGTTTATTGCTCAATTGTTGGTATTCTAGACCATAATATCTTTAAGTAGATTAGATGATACCCATTTTAATTAAATTACTCATCAAACTGCTTATGGTAATAATACAATTGACACTCTAATAATCTCGTCTTATACGAGATTAAAAATATATTAATTTATGAAATACTATATTTATGACGTTAGTTATATGAAAAGCTTCATTTTTCTGGTAATTGAGAGTTTTATAATTTTTCAATCTCATCCTTGCTTTCGAAAAAGCTGTCCTTTATGATGGAGAACTTTTGAATGTGAGCTCTAACAATTTTTGGCTTTCCAAAGTCTGGATTTTTTTTTTTTTTAATTCTACTACTCTAAAACAAACTAACCATTTGGATTTTGCCAAAATCCAACCATTTGGGGCCCTAATTTGTAGTTCACCATTAGCAAAGCAGCGAGCCAAAGTAAGCCCATTCCAATATGATGTCATGTTAACTGCATTCTCTCTACTTTAACCAGTAGATTCAATGCCAAGAGAAAGTATATCTGGTTGGGTAAAAATAGGTTTGCTTTCGGACCTAAAGCTACAAGAGAAACCATTCAAAGTTGTGATTCACACTGAAACTACTTTACACTCAAAACTACAAACAAAAGAAAAGGAGGGAACAGAGGCTCAAGTTGTGGTTTCAGTATAGGCACTAGAAGAATCATACTGATACTACTCTTAACAAGTAGACATGAGAGCTCATTAAAAATGCTACAAGTAGTGCCAACACAGGCCACAGCGAACAAAACAAAAATGTGTGTTATACAGTTTTCTGTATGATGCTACTAGTGCAAGGATAATACTCAGTAGATTTCGCCACAAGGAGAGCAATGCAACCTCTTTGACACCCAAACCGTATCGATTCACTAACTTCACAACATGCCACTAACATGTTCACGCAGAACTTTGACATGATGATTACCAAACTTATTTTATTCACAAGGCACAGATTCACAATCCAAGATCATTCTTGCTGATTCATGAACGTCTAACAACCCCATATTACATTTTTTCAAGAAGCCTTCTCCAAATCTGCAACAGTTTTCCCCAAACAGTGATACATTAATCCATCGTGTCTTGAATAATTGGTGTGTGTGTGTGTGTGTGAGAGAGAGAGAGAGAGAGAGAGAGAGAGAGTTTACTCCCTTCGAAACATTTGCAAACTAAAGAAACAGTACTATAATCCACATGTTGAAAAAACAACTAAACCTTCGTCAAGTATCCCTCCGAAAATTGGTCAAATGACTAACAGATTCAAACCCTATCCTTTTGGGACGGACGTAGTAGTAGATAACAGAGCTGAACAGTAAATCTTGTAAAAACATTATAGAATGTCTTATTGGTCCTACAAGCGTAATTAACATCCACAATCGGAAACACCTGAAATGATTAACAGATTTCCTTCACTCTCGGGGTGTCTAATAATCTTCAATTCATTCGGACAATGGGACCCATATCTTGTATAATTCAAGTTGTCACTTCTCAACATCTTTCCACTTTTGTTTGTAACTCACCTTAGCATATAAACACAAGCCGCACTCATTGGCTTGATTATAGAAATTGAAAACATGGTGTGCTTAAAGTGGTGAATTATATATCTACATGATCCAGTTCCAGACCCTTCGATTTCACTGTGATCCTTAGCATAAATGCTTTAAATATTAACTGCATCAAAGTAATATAAATTGTGTTTTATATTAAGCCGAAAGTTCAGCTGACCTCAATATATCAATGGTTGAGATTTTGTACTTCAAGAATCTTTTATTTCTGGCTGTAACAAAGACTTCCCAATGAAGATATCATTTTATTCTCAATTATTCAAATTGTCACAGCAAAGTCCAGCTTTTGGCCAAATGCTTGGCAACTATTCTTCGCTCATCAATCAAATCATCTCTGCAATCATCCGTGCTTTGTGCATCTTATTAGAGACTGGGAAAAAAGTGTTACTGAATAATGTTGTCCACTTTACCCTCCTATGTTAAAGTTTTGGATGCCCATTCTGTAGCTCAATTAATCAGTCAAGGACTGTGATTCTGTGGTATTTCTCCTTTTCCCCTGCCCGTCGTTCATGTCTACTACCTACATCCCAAAACATAATCACCTCGCACTGTTTTAAATAAATCCTTGGTTTCCAAGCCTGCCTAACATGAAATAATCACATGTTCTGCAGGGTTTAACAAGGAAAATTCTAAAAATTACCAAATATGAGTAGCATAACTTCACTTCTAGACATCAAAAGGGAGGAATAATTTTTTTGAACTACTTTTCTTTTTCGGAGTAGAGTTCCAAACCTCAAGCTGGGTTTATACTGATTGGCGTGATCAAGCAACTTCAATCAGATAAACTTGTTTTTAATTCAAACCTCAATGAAGAGGTACATTTGAAATAAGTATCATGACTGACTGACCACATTTTGGAAGACTGCTCCTTGATTTAGAGCAATATATTATATATTATGCTCAGTAATGAATGCCTTTTACGGATTGCTAATGTATGTATATAATCAGTATGATACATGCATTCAATTGATTAAAAGAAGAGCTACCTCTAAAGACTGTCCTCTTTACGGATATTTCAGTGTATTTCGTTTCAGATGTAAGTGAACTATGAATGAATTATATTAACAAGGTATAGCTGTACAGCTCCATCCTATAATGGAGGGAGGCCTCATAAAAAAAATCTTAGCATATTTGTAAGAATGTGAAATGGTGCATCAAATATTCACGATAGTACGATACCAGTACAAGAGATCAAACCCACCAATAATCATTCCAATTCTTTCATAAGAATCCTCCTTCCTAAATGCATGGGGCTTTACGATAAGAGATCCTATTGCACAGTCGTTGAAGTGTCCAAATTAGTGGTGATGAAGCCAATATCCCACTACAATGCTGGATGGTATACAGTGTTATCATACCACTTCTCCAAAACTTCCATTCTCAGCATTATTGTATGAACTTTTGACTGATGTTTCTTTTTCCAAATGATTCACAACTTCTTTATCCAGAATGTGCCACTCTTCTCAATGTTTACCAGCCGAAACCTAAATGTTCAGAGCCTTGAGAGTTAATTCTAAAACGAGGGGAAGGTAGGCCATCAACCACTATTTTATAAAGGGACGAAATAAATATCACATTATTGAAGGCAAGGTCACCAAATGGAGATATTGATTCAGAGAGGTGTAAGGAACGCGGAGAAGCTTAACGAAGTGGGAAACCAAGACCTTTTAGATCATTCATAGAGAAGAAAAGGGGAGAGAGGGTCTCGAGGAATGAGTCTTTCTCAAAATGCCTGAATATGCATTTCAGCATGACCTTTTTTCTTTTTATCTGATAAGTACTTCTGCAATGCCATTCCCCACTGTCCACAATATTACCATGATCCGAGACCACCATTTTCACCAAGTCCCATTTCCCAATCCTGGCCCTTTTCAACTACAAACCTGTGATCATTGTGACTATTTTCTCCATGACTTCAACAAATTTTAGCTAGATCTTGTAACAGTCCAAACAAGGAAAATTAACTGGAACGAACCTAAAGCAGTACTAGATACACGCTCAAGATGCCCTGCAGCCTTACAGATATGAGGCAGACTTCACGTAACATTGATAGCACCTAATTAGGTAGTCCAAATTGAAAATTTGTTTGATGCAGTTTACCAAATTTATATTCATGCATATCCGTAGATCTATAATGGTGCCATGATGGTAAAGCCACAGATCTACTTTTTTTCTTCTTTTTTTTTTTCAACTCTAACGCATAGATCAGACATTCCCTCTATATACGTTTTCCTTATCCATCTTTCAATTCGGTAATCCGTGCCCACTCCTAGCTCTTTGCAATTACCCAACCCCAGCCTATGTTACCTCGACTCTTCATTTTTGCAAAGTACCCGTGTCGACACGACACGACATCGGTGTGGGTGTGGCAATTTTATACTAAATTAAAGCAAAATCTTAAAATTTGGCGGATCCGACAACCGTATCCAATCTTCCTAGCTGAATCTAGGTAACATACCTTTGCCACGAAGAGGGGAAGTTGGGATCCTAGCATCACTCCTGTTCTACGATAAATTTCCTTCTCCCCCTTCAATTATAATCAAAATTTGGATTCTCTCACCATTCTATCTTTGTTTTCACTCTTTCTCTCTCTTTTTTTTTTCTTCTTTCCTTTCCTTTATTTCTTTCTGGCAGGTAAGAGTAATGTCTATATTATTTATCCCCAAGTTACAACAATGCATCACTGCAGGAAGCATTAGACTCTCAGCGCATTACACCATTTCCTTTTATTCCCCTAGAGATACCCCTTCTGAAGACACTCGAAATTACCTAGAAGGCACTGATAACAAACTGAACCACAGCAAGATGAGAAGTCCCATAACCAAATAAAACCGATCAAATAGCAGTTACTCCTTGCATTCTACTCAAAGAGTCCATATTTGAAATTCAACCATTTTAAGGATTGAAATAGTTTTTCGTAAATACCCTTTATGTTAAGGACCTTTTTCTCTAAATTTAATTTTAAAATTAACTGTAACGAGGGTAAATTTGAAAATTCATAATAAAAGGAATCGTTCAGTGAAACAACCTAAAATAGGAAATAGTACTCTTTGAGTGGAATGAGTGACGCAGAACGGAAGCGGAAGAAAAGATAGAATCTTGTTCGTTGTAACGTACGCTTGGACGTTTGCTCGATGTATCGCTTGAACGGACGGAAAGAACGAACAAACCCCGCTCAATGAAGCCAAACACGACTACGGCAAGTTTATTGATAAAGACGTGTGTATTTCTTGAAAAGAAAACAAGGCTTTAAATAGGAGACAAAACATAAATCCTTAACCTACTAGGACTAAGACCAATTAATTGAAATTTAAATCCTAATTCATCTAGGAATAAACTACCAAAGGTCTTACTAAATAATTAAACTAGGAGAATCCTAGTACTAATTAGAATAGGAAACAATAATCCTAATGAAAATAGGAGCTAAAAATTCGAACAGCAGCAGCGCTTTATCAGTATTGCGCAATTTTGTCTCTTTCCACATAAGGCGTGGGCACGCCTTATTAATTAATGCAATTTTGTCCCATCTTGATCCTTATCAATGAGGGAGTATTATACAAACTCCTGCATGTATGAAATTATCAAAAGCAGCTGCCCTGACCCCTTGCTGCATAGTGCATACCCATGCACTTCTCTACAATTCTAATATTGATTTAGACGGCATCCACCAAATCCGTTGCAAGCTACTTTTGTTTTTGCTGTGGCCTCTTCTTCTACTTTAACTTTCTTCATCTTCTCAGCTCAAACACTCTCAAGTCTCACCACTTCATTTCTCTCTTGCTACTAGAGGTCGCAGATGCAGTAAGGTTTCTCCCCTGTTTTCGAAACTAAAGAGTCCTATTAAATAGCTTCTGAAAACATTATTAAATTTTCCCCAATGTGTTACTCCTGTGTCCAGGGATCATGAAAATTCCAAGACCTTTCTAACATGCAGTAACATGTCAGCGTCAGAAATCTGCTGTCAACACTTAGTCCTTAAGAGCTTGCAGTAGTACTAGAGCTTCGAAACCTATTTAGTTAAGAAAGAATATGCATGACTAATTCAACTAAAGTGTTACTAGTGACTATGATACATATATCTGGCGTGAATCAACCTAAATACTAAATATGTTGCCAGTTTTCACGGAGTAGATCAACTTATTAACCAATATTAAGCTTCGAAATTCTCAAAAGACTAAAACACTCCAGATTTGGTAGAAAGAAAAGGCAACATCACATATCCAAGAGAATCCAAGCCACTTCAGGAAAATTACGGCTATCATTCCTAAAAAACAAGGAGAGGTCGTTCGGCTATCAATGACTTGTGCAATCGAAATTGTGAGATGCAAGGCCACAGCAACAAGGGAGTATTTAAGTTATCAACTGGTTGGATCTGAAGGGGCTGAAGGGGAATAAAAAGTAATGGGGCTAGGATTACGAGCTCAAAGTTTCAACAAGGGTTAACATATGCTGATTTTTGGGCTGAAAATGGAACAATTTAGGTCTGATCTGATTTGCAGAACTGAAAGCGGAGATGATATTTAGGAGGAGAACAACTAGGAGATAGGATTGGAACCTGCATAAACTAGACGATAGGCCTAGGCATCACACCCATGGTTCTTTGAGCATCACACCCAAAAGATAGATGCAGCACACATCATAATGATAGAAGCTGAAATGTTTTGTTTTCTCTTGACTCCCTTAATCTCAACCAATACTTATACAAGTTATAAATAGGACCAATGCTTGGGGCCAAGACAAATTGGAGCCCCAGCATTAACTAACTTCAGCCAAAACTAGCACACAAAGCAGCCCACACAGCCTTTACAGCAGACACAGCAGCCCACACACTTTGACTTCACAGCACTCACAGCACACAAATCAGCCCACGCAGGCTTCACACCACAGACTTAGACTTAAGAACAGAAAAGAAAACCTGGCAGCCTATAATGTTAGTCCAAAGAATTACAGAACTGCCCTTCGTAAACGAACTTCTAATAACAACAATAGATAATAGATAATTAAGGCAGGCATATCCAACATTTTATGGGATTCCTCTAACTGCATCATTGCGTTGGGTGTTTTCAATATTATTCTCATATTTTTCCAAGTCTATCCTACCCTTACCCTTAAAAACCACCCCACCACCCCTTCATAAAAATAAAAAATAAAATAAATAAAAAAAGGCCCAAACAAAGCGTACATCAAGCCTTTAGTCAAGGATCTCCCTCTAGGAGATTCCTAGGTATTCAAAAGAAAAGTCTGAATTTACCCTCATGGACCAAAAATGAGTTGCAATGCTAACAAATAAGAAGAGTCCTAGATAACTCAATAAAGGCACCGGAATGTAGAGATTTACAACATGAAAAACCAAAATCAACACTGAACAAACTAATGTGCTAAGCTGATCATACATCAATACTAAATGTACTCTTCTCCAAATGATGCCCAACAAAAGACGCCAAAGTAAGACCAAGCAGAACAGATGATTTAGCTCAAAATGAACATGGGTGAGCCATATTCAGCAGAGCAGGAATCAAGAATCTCAGTAGGGAAAATATTTACTCCAAAAACCAATTAGAGGTGCCATCAATCTGATGCACACACAGTCTAACTGACCACTGATGATAACCAAGACAAATAAACAAAATCAAAACTAATTGAGATTAATTTGAATTCAATTGCTTGACAAATACAACTATGGACATTCAAGTATCAGCAACAAACTAACTGATACCAATTTTAGACACAATAGTTCAGTGAACACAAGCAAACCCAAGCTTCGCTGTAAGAACACACCATAATCCTTATTAAAAAAATCCAATTTAAATTACTGATATGCATAAAACGAAGCATCAAAAATACAATCCAAGCCTTAAGCCTAACCTGTTTGTTTATCAGATGCGTCGTGATACTCCAGCTCCTCTTCCTCCAATACGGGGTGCAAACCCACGCCATTACTATGAGCCACCTGGGGCGAATTGACGCCGTCGCCGTCTTTATCATCGGGATACCTAACAACCACCACAGGACACACACAGTGATGCACACAGTAATCACTGACACTCCCAAGCCGCCCTTTTGATCCCCTTCTCGAAGCAGCACCAAACCCTCTGCTCCCCATAATCACAGCACACAGCCCCAACCTCTCAATCTCCAAACACAACCTCTCCTTCATATCATGATCCTTCACTATATGAATCTTGAACGGAATACGAGCCTCAACGAGCGGCTGAGCCAGGTCGTTGGCCTTGGTTGTGGTGAAGATGTCAAAGTCGTCTTCCAGCTTTTGCTGGGACTCTTCGTCGGTGGGGGTGGCGGTGGCGCCCCAGTCGGCACCGTAGAGGACGGAGGTGGGACGGACGTGGAGGAGGATGACGGAGTCGCCAGGACGGAGGTAGTTTTGGACGGCCCACTTGACGGCGTAGGCACTCTCGTCGCTTAGATCGACGGCAATAGCGATCTTGCGGTGGGAGTTGAAAGTGGGTTTGAGGAATCGGGGGGAAGCAGAGGGTTGGACTAAGATAGACTCCGGTGACTTTCCCGGCGATGCCATATATAAAATTAAAGAAACTATTATACTGAAAAATTGGGTAAAAAATGAATAGTGATTTTAGATTATTGAGAATCGGTCCGTCTGTACAAACAGAATTTATACTGTATTTGTATTGAGTTGTTGATAAGTATGAAAAAATATACTCCTAGTAGAAAATGCTTTGAGCTCAGCTGGGTATACTCTTTTAGAGCGTGCCGAAAATGGAAGAAGTAAGAGAAGACGGGAGAGAGTGTCAGAGTGATGATGAGAAAGCCCGACGGAGTCTAAATGATATGGGAAAGTCAATGGCTGACTTCGCTTACGTCTAGAAGCTTTTGGTAATGGCTCCTTTACCGCACAAATACGAGGTTTTTCTTTAAAAATTTTTTTTTCTGCGATATATATATATAACCATTAATTTTTAATCCAATGGTTAATATAATAGTAATTATTGATAGTTATATTTTTGAAATAACTATTAAATACTTTCTCATATATATATGTATATATATATATGTATATATATGTATAAACTAAACTAATAAAACTTGCTCTAGTCTCATAGACTAATAAAACTAGCTCTAGTCTCATATTCTCTGATAAAGGGATAAGGTTCAAGATAGGTTCAACTATGTACACAAATAGGAGATCTTGGGATGCTTCAAGTTTAGCTAGAAAATCAACACATTGGTTTTCTTCTCGGAGAGAGTGTTGGACAGATAAATTAAGCTCTTGGATCAGAGCTTACACATCTTCAATGAGGGCACTCAGTTGGTGCCCTATGTTATCTTGATTACTGATTAAGTTATATGCAATTTAGGAGTCAAGTCTCAATAATCACTTTTGTCAACTGTTTAGATTTCAGTATTTCAAGACCCACGAACATAGTATGGAGTTCTGCCTCAAGGTTGGTGCACGCGTCTAGCTTTTCATAATATCCTCTGAGCCAATTAGCTTTAGTCTCTGATGATACCTCCAAACCCACATTTACCGGTCGTTTTACACTTCCATCCGTGTTAACTTTATTAAGACCTGCAAGGGAAGAAACCACACAATAAATTTTGGAAGTTTTTGAACTTGAGAGAGATAAACTTCAAAAATGGCTTGAGAAACTTCCCTAGCCCAATCATATATTTTAGCCCAAGTCCCTGCATCACTGTTAGTCTTGACATTATCACCTCAGCATTTCTGTCTTTTCATATATGAAAGGATATCGAACAAAACCAAAAACAAGGTATACCATGAAGGCTCGTATCTTTCTTACTACACAAATTTTCCTTTACCCAATCAATGGAAGAGCTATTCGCATCCCACTTAGAGGCGTTCACAAAAAACTTTCATATGTTACGAGCTTTAATGCAGTCATGAATTTGTGGATGGATATTTCTTCTTCATTTCGACATTTCATGCATATAGATGAATCACACATATAACGATTAGCCCTCTGGTTATTCGACGTAACTCTATCTTTCAAAACAAGCCAAAAGAATATAATGATTTGGCAGGGATTTTCAAACTCCATAGCGGGTTCCAAGAAATATTAGGGCTGGGACTAAACCTTTTAACGAGCATATGCGATTTTAATGGAAAACTTGTCATTAGAGTCAGGACTCCATGAGGGAGCATCCCCCAATAAAGTGATGGATGGGAAGATGAACATACTTGATAATCTTTTTCATGTCCAGATGTGAGAACCTCGTTTCAAATCCCGTCGATGGAAGCGACGAGTGCCAAAACTTAAGTGTATTGATTACAATTGGAAATCTCAAACCAAACTCTTAATAACACAAAAGATTTGTCATCCTCGTTTTATTAGAAAATGGAGGAAAAACCTAGATACTAAGTTCGGGGGCTAGGTTACGAGTCGGGAAGGAGTTTGGCACATGACTCGCCTTTTTGGTCTCACTATATTGCTAAAACATGCTTGAAAGTTCGAAATCACTAAGTCTCACACAAAAGGAGGTTTCGGTTTAACAAAATTTAGGCGAGAGAGAAGGAGAGAGACCATCACAAATGCATATTTTACACCACCCCATGTTTTTCATGAAATTAAAGGGTAGGGCAACAACAACAAAAAAATACTACAAAAGAAAAGCACGCAAACTAGGCATCATTTGACAAGAAAAAAGCAAAAGAGTTAACAAACTATATATATATATATATATATATATATATATATATACTTGTCAAAGGAAAACTAACAACATAACATTAGTATCTAAAAAGTATCAAATTTTTTGCACCAAATGATGTGAAAGCTGATGTGATGCATTAATTTTGATTTTTAATTTTGTTTTTTGTATCACATCAGCTGACACATCATTTGGTACAAAAAAATTAGTAATCTTTAGGTACTCATAGAATTACTCCTAACTACAACTCACTCTTTCTGAATACAATACGTAAGCTCACCCAAAAGAAAGCCAAGAGACATGCTAAACGAAAACGAAGGAGGCATCCTAGCATGATCTCTAAGCAAGGAGACAAAACATGTCAAGCTTGAGCATGGTACAGTTAGGGAAAACATACCAAAATCATGTTTTTATTCATGAGAAGCTCATACCTTTAAAACCACCTTTTTGAAATAAAGACATACTTAGGCATGAGTTCACTCAAGGGAACGAAACTCAAAGACTAGGTGAGAGATGAGACAACTATCATATAACTCAAAATATATATATATATATATATATATATATATCTCAAGTACTAAAAAAAAAAAAAAAGAACAAGTCCCCAATTCTTATCAAAAGCACATGGATGAAGCTAAGTAGATAATCAATTTATTTGAAAGCTAACAAAAACTACTTCATAGCTCAACTTTGGTGGAGATAGAAAGATGAGAAATGAGGAAAAAAGAATCTACATTACACTAGAGAGGAAAAGAGACTACCATTGATTTCAAGTCCTTGACACCACCTCCGAAAAGAGGTCTCAAGAACTTGGAATCAATGGAGCATGGAGAAAAAGAGAGAGGACTTCTTGAGTCTTAAAATAGCATTTAAGTAAGATTTTCATACATAGTCATCCTTGAGAAGAAGAAAAAAACAATAGGAAGAATGATCATTTCTAGGAGAGAGAAAATCATGCTTTATTATAGAAAAAGAACCACCTCTACACCAAGCTATCTTATTTACAAGGTGAAGCAAATCAAAAAATATTACATCTTAGGCAAACACCAAGAGAAAACTACCCTACCACATAGCATGCTATCATGTTTACATCTTGACAAGTAGAAGAAGAAACACAAAATTACCAAGAAATCTAAAGAAAAGGAAGGGATGGTCAAGTACTTATTTACAAGCAAATAAAAGAGAGATAATAAAAAACCTCAAGTAGAATTCTTATGAACTTTGTGAGTGATCTAGATTAGATCCTTGATTTTCTTATGTTCCCCTTGCCTTGCTCCCAAAGAGAAAAGGAGGCTTTGGTGGTTGTATTGTCTTTGTGAGTGTTTGGAGTGGATGTGGTGATGTTTGTAATGAAATTGTATGAGTGTGTTTGAGATTGGATGGAGGCTGGGAATACTTTGGCTAGATGAATGAAGAAGGTTGCCTTAGGGCAACTCCAACAGTTCAAATTTCCAGCGCCATCCCGCCATTATAGTGCAAAAAAACCCTCCAACCACTGCATTATCTCTGCGCCATTTTGAAGCTGCACCAATTTTTGCACCAAATTTGGTGCAAAATTTCCCTGCGCTATCCACCTTTTCTTCTTTTTTTCCTTTTTTATTTTGTTTAAGAATTCTACTTTTGGTGTAATAAATAAGATATTCTTAGAATTTTTTTGGTGTAAAGTTTGAAGTAAAATGGTTGAAAATGATAAAAAATATTTAATGTAAAAATTACACTATTATAGTAGGACAGTGCAATTTTTGCACCAAATGATTGGAGTTGCTCTTAATGTTTGAGAGAGAAGGCTTCCTTTATGTCTACTAAAGCTTGAGTGAGCAATAATGGAGTCCAACCTTGGCAATGAGGAAGAAGAGGGGTTTATATAGGTGAGATTTTTGGCCTAGAAGACGTCCAAAGGCCAGTCAAACTTGGGTAGGGGGCATTTAGGGGGTGCTTTAGGTTGTTAGGGGCCCTCTGGAGAGCCAAAAACTGTTCTGGGAATTTTGGGCGTCGTGCCCAAATTTGCTTAAGAGCATCCACATTATTAATATTCTTAACAAATTTTTTTAGCTAAGTTTCACTGTCACATGCACACTTTTTTCTTAAGAATTTATCTTTTCATTGTTTAATCTTCTTAACATATCTTCTTAGCTGGGTCTCACTGCCACCTCATTAATTTTACACTTTAATCTTATTTTTATACTTTTCAAACAAATAAATTTATTTAACTTTACTTAATATATTTTACATTTAAATATTTCGTAAAAATAAATTAATTTATAAATAAAGAGAAAGTGATTTTTTAGAAGAGATGATGGAGAAATAGAAGAGAGAATGAAGAAGTTGTAAAAAAAAAAAAAAAAGTTGAGGTATATTTATAGCGAAGAAGTAAAAAAAAATTGAAAAATAAAAATAAAAAAGGCTTGCAACGGTAAGTTAAAGGAGGAAAAAATGACAAAAAAGGGTAAAGAAAAATGTAAGATAAAAAGGGTAAAGAAAAAAAAGGTTGCTGCCAAAACAGATTTTGATGAACTGGACCACCTCCCCCAACCCTATACTCTCTCAAACACATTTTTCCCTTTTTTGGCCCATTTTTATTCCTTCTCTTTTCTTCTTATTTAAGAAGAGAAATCTCTTCTTATTTTAAAAAGATTGTTCCCATTGTTTAATTTTTTCTTTTTAATTAAGAAGAATGCTAAGAATAAAACAATGTGTCTGCTCTAAGAGACCGTCCTAAAACCACGTAAAAGGGGCGTGGTGCACGCGGCACAAAATTTGTCTTTTTATTTATTTATTATTATTACTTTCTTTCCATTTTACACTGAGGCCCCGTGGTGCAATCATGCTGTATTTTAAGCCCCCTTGCATTTCTCTTATTCTTCCAAATCCTTTATGTATTTTATTTTACGTTTGAGACCCTGAAACATTCGAAGAGACCCAGTGTTAGTCCATTTGGATGCATAGGATATTTTAACAGATTGAAATAATTAAAGGTGCGAGATCAGCGTGTCTACACCAGAGTCAAACAATTAGTAAGGTCAATCAAAACCGGGCTTTATTTCTAATAATACTATTAACATTAATAAAAGACCCAACGTTAACATTAAAACATTGATTCAGACTACCGTCACCACACCACCAATCATTCCAAATATAAACTTTATTCTCGTTCCCAATATTCCACCTAATTCCTTCAAGGATGAGGGGCTGGGATTTCATAATCCCTCTCCAAATAAAGGACTATTTTGCTTGACATCTTTAACATATTTCTCCAAAATAACTTTAACCCTTAGAAGGTCAATATTATTAACCACTTGCCACGTAAGAATCGCCAAATTAACAATATTATTAATCAAATCAAGAACTTAATTCTAATGGAAACTCTCTCAGAAACTCACATACTTTGAGAGTTACTGAGGAGAGTATATATACATGACTTACATACATGAATTACATACAGGAAATGAACTTGGGAAGATGAAACACTATGCATGAATATACAATATTAAATGAGTTCTTATCTTGATGACTTGATACACCCCTTCAAGCTGAAGCGGAGTTATTGCAGACCTTGAGCTTGTCACGGAGGAAGTGAAATTGTGCTTTGGACAGACCTTTAGTCATGTTATCCGCAAGTTGATCCTCTATGGAGATGAACCAAACCTGTAAATCTCTACGGACAACTTTGTCTCGAACAAAAAGGAAATCAATTTTCACATGCTTTGTACGAGCATGAAAACGGGATTAATGGACAAGTAGGTGGCACTGATATTGTCAAACTACAAAATTGGGGTGTGTTGGACATTGACCTTGAGCTCAAATAGGAGGGATTGAAGCCATGTGATTTCAGTTATTACGTTGGCAAATGCTTTATATTCCGATTCAGTGGAAGAACGGGCTACTGTACGTTGCTTTCGAGATGACCATGAGATAAGATTATTAGTTATTACCTATAAAAATAGCATAGCCGCCAGTGGACTTCCTATCATCGACACAACCCCCCCCCCAATCAGCTTCAGAGAAAGCTTGAATTGCACATGACGAGGACTTTGAAATAAACAAACCATGGGACTCGGTAGATCGAAGGTAACGCAAAATGCATTTAACAGCAACCCATGTTCTTCGTTAGGGATGTGCATGTATTGGTAGACCTTATTGGCTGCAAAGGCGATATCGGGACGAATCAACATCAAGTATTAAAGCGAACCAACCACTTGACAGTAACTCATGGGATCATGAAGTAGTGCACCCCCTGACTTGCTTAATTTAACGGTAGAAGAGATGGGAGTGAGAAGGGGTTTGCTAGTCGACATGCCACTCTTCATGAGAAGGTTGCGAATATATTGGCGTTGAAAAAGAAGAAGGCCTGTAGGTAGAAAATTAGCTTCGATACCGAGAAAGTAGTGTAATTGACCTAAGTCCTTAAGGGAGAATTCGTTGCCCAAAGGCTGGGTGATTGTTGGTGACAAGTATAGATGAGCACATAGATAAGTACTGAGCCATGAGAGTAGATGAAGAGTGAAGTGTCAGTTTTTGAGGGACTGAAACCTTGGGAAATAAGAAAATGAATGAGACGATGAAACCAAGCACGTGGTGGCCGTATAATGATTTGTGAAGCTTGCAAACATAATTTGGTTGAAAATGATATCCTCGAAGCCTGGGGGCTGTTGCATGTAAACATCCTCAGTGAGAACACCATGAAGAAATGTATTATAGACATCAAGTTGACGAATTGGCCAACCACGAGAAACAACAAGAGATAACACCGTACGTATGGTCGTAGATTTGATGACTAGACTGAAGGTTTCGTCATAGTCCAAGCTATGTTGTTGGTGAAAACCTTTCGCGATGAGGCGCACTTTGTGACGTTCAAAAGTGTAATCAGCATTATATTTGATTCGGTAAACCCATTTAGAACCAACCACATTGTAAAAGGGAGAGTGATGAGATTCAAGGAGGCAACAGCGCGCTGAGTTCGATGCAAATATTAAACGGACCAATGACAAGAGCTCGTGCCAAGAGAATTTGTGAGGATGAAAGAAGTTGGTTCGTGAGTTCGTGAGTGAGAAGCCTATGGAACGCATGAATGATGAATTACGGATCCAAGGAAACTTTCTAACCTTGATTCGGGCCTATTTGGATGTTACTAGAGACTATATGAGGTGTTTTGACAAGTCAACAAAGTTTAGAAGCAACTAAGGAACTATCTAAAGACTACAAGGGCTGTTACCACAAAACAGCAAAACTTGGAAACAAACTTACGACAATTTCCAGTAAAGGTACCGCTAAGACTCCAGTCTTAAAGCGCGTGCGGCAGTTGTCTTTCGTCTTTGGCCAATTTTTTTTGTCTATTTTAATTATTAAAACATTATTATTTGTCCTAATTCCTGAAGGATTCATTCCTAAACGTTTTTAGGGTTTAGTAGGGTTTGTTTTAGCCTATTTAAGGTCTCTTAATGTATTACAAAAACAGAAAACTTTGATATTAAATTTATTGAGAGAATTTATTCAATTCTTCTTCGTTCTTAAAGAACTTTTCGAACTTATCAGGATTTTTCCGGTGGCGTTCAACATTTCTTCTTATCAATTGGAATTTTATCCCAATTGTGGCAAAATTCATTATACCAAGGTTCGTGGTCGTCAATTATCGGGTTGCGGCTGTACATGCCAAGGTTCATAGTTTGACTGATTTATCGGGTTGAGGTGTCGCCCTCCATCAACTTCCTTGATCTTAGATTCTGTTCCGCATGAAATAATGATTCATCAAGAATTAATCCTTGGCGAAGATCGTATCATTTGGTATCAGAGAAAATGTTCTTTCCATACTTAATCCTTTTAATTGTTTCGTTCTAGTTATCAATTGTTTTCCAATTTTAGGTTGTTGATTTCATTCCCTAATTTTTTTTGTAGTATCATAAACTTGGGTCATTAACCCCAGTTTATTCGCAAAATTTTCGTTCCTAGTATTCTTTCTTGTTTCAAACTCTAAAATTTTCTAGGGTTATAGATTTCAAAAAAAGTTGTAGTTGAAATTTTCGGCTTATTTCAAAAAAAAAAAGATCAAAAAAAGAAAAGAAAAAGCAAAAGGCCGAATTTCAAAAGCTTCAAAGTCAACCCAAAATTGTTGGCTTAAGTAAAAGTGTTCACAAACCCTAGATTCAAGAATAAAAATTGAATCTTTCTTTATAAAATTTATAGTCTTTCCGTTTGTCTTATTCTTAGTTGTTTGTCACTGGATAATTCTGATTTTGATTGTTTAGTTCAATTAGAATATTGAGGAATTGATTTGAGTGGTAAAAGGCAAGAGAGGAGGGTAAAAGCCTGAAATTGTGTGAAATATGAGAGTGAGTGAAATACGTAAGCGAGTGAGTGAGGAATATTTTTTTCTTGACTGTTATTATCATGTCTCGAGACGATAAAAAGAGTTCTAGGAAGGAGGGTAAGAGTCCCATGAAAGAGGGCACGGGCATAGATATATCCAAATTGACTGAAACCTTGATAGCGGTCATGAATCGTATGCTTAGGCAACAATTAGATCTGATGAAGGAACGAATGTATAGAATGGAGAACGAGCGTAGGGAACCTCTACAACGTGCTCCAAACGCGCGTGGGAGGGATAGAGTGAAGGAAGAAGAGAGAGATTACTATCGAGATGATGAGGATAGGTGGTCTGATAATGGGAGACGATGGAGAGATAGGAGAGAGAGAGATATCAGATAGATGACAACCTAACTGGTATCAAACTAAGAGTACCATCTTTTCAATGTAAAGATAATCCAGAGGTTTACCTTGAGTAGGAGTTGAAGGTGGAAAAGATTTTTGGGTGTCATAATTATTCTGAGTTGAAGAAGGTTAAAATCGCGGCAATAGAATTCTCTGATTATGCGGCGGTTTGGTGGGTCAACTATGCAATATTAGAAAGCGATATGGGGAGAGACTTGATACCTAGGAGGAGATGAAGAGGATTATGAGGAGGCATTTTGTACCAATGCACTACTATAGGGACTTATACTTAAAATTACAAACTTTGAGACAAGGCACTAAAAGTGTTGAGGAGTATTATAAGAAGATGAAGGTTGCAATGATTAGGGCTAATATGGAGGAACATCGAGATGCTGCCATGGCTAGATTCCTAACAAGTTTGAATAGGAAAATTAGCAATGTTGTGGATTTGCAACATCATGTTAAGATAGAGGAATTGGTCCACAATGCAATTAAAGTGAAACAACAACTCAAGAGGAGGGGTAACAACAAGATGAATCCTAACTCTAACCCTAATTGGAGATCCAATTATGGGAATAGAGATGAAAATCCCAATGTGAAGCCTAAGGTAGAGGCACCAAAAGTGGGGTCAACTATGCACACCACTACGAGTAAACCTGAAAACCCTAAGCCTAGGACTTGTGAGATCAAATGTTTTAGGTGTCAAGGCCTAGGACACATTGTCAGTGAGTGTGTTAACAAGAAGGCTATGATTTGTTAGAGGGTGGTAAAGTGGCGACCGAAGATGAGGATGAGGATAATTGTGCGGACATGCCACCATTGGAGGATGATGGCGAGTTTGGTGCCAAGGGTAAGATAAACTTGAGTATGGTAGCAAGGAGGGTGCTAAGTGTACAAGTGAAAAATAAGGAGGAACTTCAAAGAGAAAACATATTTCACACTAGATGCTTTGTACTTAGAAATTTTTTTGGAATGATTATAGATGGGGGTAATTGCACCAATGTTGCAAGCACCACCATGGTTGAAAAGTTGGGGTTGCCCATACTTAAGCATCCACGTCCTTACAAATTGTAATGGTTGAATGATAGTGGTGAGGTGAAGGTGAATAAACAAGTTCTCATGACATTTCGCATTAGGGGGGGTACGAGGATGATGTGTTGTGTGATGTGGTGCCTATGCAAGTAAGCCATATTTTGCTAAGACGTCCTTGGTAATACGATAGACGTGCTACCCATGATGGTTTCACCAATAAATACTCATTTATGTTTAATAATCGGCGTATTACACTTGTTCCCTTAACTCCAACACAAGTGTATGAGGATCAATTAAAGTTACCAAAAAAGAGTTCGGCTAGTGAGGTTAAAAACAGAGAGAGAGAGCCAAGAAAAATGAGAGCTTGAAAGAAAACAAGAGTGGGGGCTAGCTAAAGGGAATAGTAAAAATAATGAGATTGCCAGGAAAAAGGAGAGTAAAATGAGAGAGCAAAAGAAATTAGTGGAGAGTGAGAGAAAAGATGAGAGAAGACAAAAAAACTCTTACGCAAGGGCAAGTGAATTGAAAAAAGCATTGTGTTTGAAAAGGTCAATGATTGTACTCTTGTATAAAGTGGCATGTTTAGCTACTAACGAAACTTTTGATTCTTTGCCTAGTGTTATTATTTCTCTTATACAGGATTTCGATGATGTGTTCCTCGAGGAGATTCCAAAAGGTTTGCCACCAATTAGGGAAATTGATCATCAAATTAATTTTGTGCCCGGAGCATCGATTCCAAATCGACCCGCCTATAAAAGTAATCCCAAGGAAATGAAGGAACTTCAAAGGCAAATTGATGAACTTATGTACAAGGGACAAGTACGAGAGAGTATGAGTCCATGGACAGTTTCGGTACTACTTGTACCGAAGAAGGATGGGACTTGGAGAATGTGTGCTGATTGTCGAGCAATAAATAACATAATGGTAAAGTATCGTTATCTTATTCCTCGTTTAGATGATATGCTTGATAAGTTGCATGGTGCCCGAATTTATACTAAACTTGATTTGAAACAAGGGTATCATCAAATTAGAATGCGAGAGGGAGATGAGTGGAAAACTTCTTTCAAAACAAAACATGGTTTATATGAGTGGTTAGTCATGCTTTTGGGTTAACTAATGAACCTAGCACTTTTATGCGTTTGATGAACCATGTTTTGCGTAAGTTTATTGGTCACTTTGTGGTAGAATACTTCGATGATATCTTAATATATAGCAAAAACTTGGATGATCACATGATGCATTTAAAATCTATTTTGAATGTGTTACGAAAGGAAAAGTTATTTGCTAATCTTAAAAAGTAAACTTTTTGCACCGATAAACTTGTCTTCCTTGGTTTTGTTGTAAGCTCACAAGGTATACAAGTTGATGAGGAAAAGATCCAAGCCATTCAAGAACGGGCTAGTCCTACGAATGTAGGTGAGGTAAGAAGTTTTCATGGAATTGTTAGTTTTTACTGCAGGTTTGTGAAAGACTTTAGTAGTATCGCAGCACTACTCATGGAAGTAATCAAGAAAAGAGTAGATTTTAAGTGGGGTAATGAACAAGAAAAAACGTTTTAACTTCTTAAACAAAAGTTGACTAACGCTCCATTATTGGTTTTGCCTAACTTTAATAAAACCTTTGGGATTGAATGTGATACTTTAGGTATTGGCATAGGTGCGGTACATATGCAAGAAGGGCGACCAATTACATACTTTAGCGAAAAGTTAGGTGGGGCAAGTTTAAACTACCATACTTATGACAAGGAATTGTATGCATTGGTTAAGGCATTGGAGACTTGGCAACTATACCTTTGGTCTAAGGAGTTTGTTATCCATACTGATCATGAGTCCTTAAAATACTTGAAAGGACAACACAAATTGAATCGGAGACATGCTCGTTTGGTGGAGTTTGTTGAGACCTTTCCTTATGTCATTCGTTACAAACAAGGTAAGGAGAATGTTGTTGCCGATGCACTTTCTCACAGGTTTGCTTTAACTTCCGCATTAGATACTAAATTACTTGGTTTTGAGCATATTAAGTAATTATATCTTGATGACCATGATTTTTGTGAGGAATTTAAGCATAGTGAGTGGGTGTTCTGGTAAGTTTTATAGGCATAAGGGGTTCCTTTTTAGGAAAAATAAATTGTGTCTGCCCAATTGTTCTATGAGAGATATGTTAGTGAGAGAGGCCCATGGTGGGGGGTTGATGAGACATTTTGGGGTGGCTAAAACTGTGTCTATCTTGCAAGAACATTTTTTTTGGCCACACATGAAAAGGGATGTTGAGAGAATTTGTGATAGGTGTGTGACATGTCGTCAATCTAAGTCAAGGGTGCAAGCCCATAGGTTATACATGCCATTACCTACCCCTAGTGATCCTTAGTTTGACATCTCTATGGACTTTGTGTTAGGCTTGCCTAGAACTAGAAATGCGAGGAATTCTATTTTCGTGGTTGTGGATTGATTTTCTAAAATGGCTCCCTTTATTCCATGCCACAAAACTAATGATGCTTCTCATATTGCTAACTTATTCTTTCGAGAAATTGTTAGACTTCACGGCATACCTAGAACCCTTGTGTTCAAAAGGGATGTAAAGTTCTTGAGTTACTTTTGGAAGACCTTGTGGGGAAAGTTAGGGACTTAATTGTTATTTTCTACAACTTGTCATCCATAAACTAATGGTCAAACAGAGGTAGTGAATAGAACTTTGCCTGCTTTGTTGAGGGCAATTCTTTCCAAGAATATCAAAATGTGGGAAGATTGTTTGCCTCATGTTAAATTTGCTTATGATAGAACTGTTCATTCTGCAACTAAATTTTCTCCATTTGAAATTGTTTATGGTTTTAATCCTTTAACTCCTTTGGATTTATCACCATTACCTATTTCTGAGCATATGAATTTAGATGGAAAAAAGAAAGCAGAATTTGTGAAGCAATTGTATGAGAAAGCAAGGTTCAACATTTAGCGATGAACCGAGCAATATGTGCGTCAAGCTAATAAAGGGTGAAGAGAGTTGACCTTTAAACCCGGTGATTGGGTTTGGTTGCACATGAGGAAAAAGAGATTTCCTGAACAAAGGCATTCAAAATTACTTCCACGTGGCGATGGACCTTTTCAAGTTCTTGAGCATGTGAATGACAACATTTATAAATTAGATTTACCTGGTAAGTATAATGTTAGTGTCACTTTCAATGTTTCTGATCTAAGCCCATATGATATAGGTGGAGATTTGAGGGCAAAACGCTTTCAAGAGGAAATGAATGATGAGAACCAAAGAGGCAACAACGCAGTAAGTTCGATGCAAATATCAAACGGACCAATGACAAGAGCTCGTGCCAAGAGAATTTGTGAGGAAGTAAGCGGATTGGTTTGTGAGTTCATGAGTGAGAAGCTTATAGAACGCATGAACGATGAATTACAGATTCAAGGAAACTTTCTAACCTTGATTCAGGCCTATTTGGATGTTACTAGAGACTATGGGGGTGTTTTGACAAGTCAACAAAGTTTGGAAGCAACTAAGGAACTATCTAGAGACTACAGGGCCTGTTACGACAAAACACCAAAACTTGGAAACAAACTTATGACAATTTCCAGTAAAGGTGCCGCTAAGACTCCAGTCTTAGCGCGCGTGCGGAAGTTGTTTTTCGTCTTTGGCCAATTTTTTTTGTCTATTTTAATTATTAAACCATATTATTTGTCCTAATTCCTGAATGATTCATTCCTAAACGTTTTTAGGGTTTAGTAGGGTTTGTTTTAGTCTATTTAAGGCCTCTTAATGTAGTACAAAAATAGACAACTTTGATATTAAATTGATTGAGATAATTTATTCAATTCTTCTTCTTTCTTTAAGAACTTTTCGAACTTATCACGATTTGTCATGTGGCATTCAAATTTTCTTTTTATCAATTGGTATTCCATCCCAATTTTGGTGAAATTCATTATATCAAGGATCGTGGTCGTTTCAATTGTCGGGTTGCGGTTGTACATGCCAAGGTTCGTAGTTGGACTGATTCATCGGGTTGAGGTGTCACCCTTCATCAATCTTAGCTTCCATTCTGCGTGAAATCGTGATTTGTCAAGAATCTGTAGGCCCGCTTTCTCTGAGGAGAGCTCAGAAATAGGCTAGAGGGGCGGGGGTAAATAGCCTATATATCAAACTTAAATTTACTTTTAAAACTTCAGGCTGTGATATCACTAACTGATATGAGAAATCTTATTGAACAATCAGTATGAGTATTCGAAGAAGATGAATCAATTAGTATGTCAGTCAGCTGATGTAATCAGCTGTCTGATTCTTGAGCAATCAACTGAATTAGATAGGCATACTGAAAAATCAGTATGAGCAGCAAAAGTTCTATTTTCAGTTGATCTATCAGTGAGCTGATGAGATCAGTCGACTGATAGTTGAATGACTAGAGTTAGATAGAAAACATTAAAAGAAATTAGTCACACAATGTTTTGCAAATGCTCTTTGATGAAATAGTATAGACATTGGATAGTAAAGTATGTAAGTTCAGTTCCTATGTAGTGACAATTTAATCAAAGTAATATTGTAGGCAATGAAATATAAAGCAGCATTACATAAGATTGAATTCAGCAGTTAATTAAATATTAGTTATTGCATAAGATACTTCATTAAAGGAATTCAGTCAAGGCATACATATTGTTTAGCTAACTTGCCTAAGTTCATGTTACAAAAAAATAAATTAAACTACTAAAGAGAAACTTATAGGCAAACTATATATTTTAATGGGAGGCAAATGGAGATATAGAATATTATTTTTTAACGACATTTGTTATTTCACTTAACCCTCTCTAGAACCATCTAGAGATTCAATAAATTAGTCTCTTGATGATCTGGAGACTTAGGTAAGTAAGATGAGTTAGAATATTAAAAGCGATGTTCAAACTAAAAAGTTTGAACATCCGTTTTGGGGATATCCCGACTCATGTGAGGGTGTGTAATCAAATCCACACCAACCATTATGAAGATCAGTAAGGCTGTGTGTGCGGATAAGATATGGAGTGAAGACATAGACTCTAGACTAGACGCCAACATATTTGATCTCTTTGGACATTTCTTCCTTCTTCTCTCTTTCTTCTCTTCATACACTTGGTGAGTGAAGTCTTCATCCTTCAATCTTTTGAGAGGCTGATGGAGATGAGCTTTAAGGGCAATCGGTAGATGACTGATTGGGCATCCTTGAATATACTCTAAATTCACAAGTGTATTAATCTTGTACACCACTGTATCTTTCTCTTTTTCCATAAGCACTTGCTCTCGGTGTATTGTTAATGCGATTTTCCACCTATCTCCACACATTTCTTGAGCAGACGCCTGGGTTATTTATAAGCAGAGAGATATAAGTAGCCATTGAGAGATGTTTGAATTCAACTGTTGTATATTATCGTTGTAGAGGTTGAATTCAAAGTGTTAAAGGCTGTGTCCGGGATTTAAGGCTTTTAGGGGAGAGAGCGAGATCTTTCAGAAGAGACTTTACGTCTCTGAAAAATATAAAGGCGTTGTCACATCATAAAGTACTTTTCGGGCTGGGGCCACGTGAAGAGCAGTACTTTAGAGATCAAGTTGTGTAGAAAATATATTTTAGAGAATCTAAAATATATTTTCTTTTTGACCGTTGTGTCTTGATCGCGGATGTGAGTCTCGAGACATCAGTTGCTGAGAGATTGGTTTTGAGCTTTGTCTTGAACATTAGTCGGTGACGCGATTCCTTTGAGTTTCTTCAGCTTCTTTTATGGGTTTGATGCTTAGTGTCCTAACGAGATCCGTAGCAATCTTGAGTCTTTGGTTACCACTCTATTTAGTTGTCTTGTCATAGTGAGTCAAGATGGTCTAAGGCAATTAAGTATGTAGCACGCAGACTACTAATCAAATCTAAACAAGTTATCCTAACATAGATAGATGATGGTTACAAGCAAATTTAGTAATTAAGGAATATTCACTTAGAGGTTTTATGATAAGTGAATAGGTGAATATTCACACCAGAATCCTTGGCAAAGATCGTATCAAAGAGGGTGAAATTAAGGTCTATGCGTGATTTTGAATCAATGCATTGATTTCATTGACCATGGCCTGACGCCATTGAGGTAGTTTGTTTGAGGTGGTGAAATAGGTGGGTTCGACGAGCGGTGTGGTTTCGGTGAGGTTAGCTTAAGGTGGATGAGTATTTTGGTTGGACATATGACGTAGTCTCATATGATGGGTGCACTGGAGTTGAGGTGGGGGAGGGGGACAATGGGCCTGTGATGAGGTAGATGTTGGGGTAAGGTCGACAACCGGATTTATCCCATTTGTATTACGGACAGAGTTTGTAGGTATAACACTGGGTGAGGTAGGGCAATTTGATGGATCTAGAGTAACTGCAAGTGGCTTGGTGGTACAACAGTTGTAGAAGGGGCTCCACTCGAAGAGATAAAATTGGGTGCACTAGGGAGATTCGTGTGACGAGGTGGACGAGTGGAAGGAGCTTGATTGTGTTGGTTTGAAGGTGAGGGTTGAGCATTTTTCTAAGTGATTGAATTATTGGGTAGGGAAAAGGATGTCCATGATAAAGTATGTGAGATGGTTGGTTGAAGTGGATTGCCCAAAACCGAGGGACCTGAGAAGGGGAAGGAAAACTCATCAAAGAGAACATGTCGAGCAATGTAAATACGATTAGTTTTCATGTCAAAACAGTGATAGCCTAGATGAGCAGGACTATAACCAAGGAAAACACATGGTGACGAACGAAACTCAACTTTGTTTTTGTTATATGGTCGAAGATATTGAAAACACATACATCCGAACACTTTGAGAAATGAGTAATCTGGTGATGATTTGAACACTTGTTGATACGGGGAGACATTTTGTGAAACTGATGAGGGCATTCGATTAATTAAATAAACTGCAATTTTAAAGGCAAACAGCTAAAATCGATACGGAATCATGCTATGAGCTAACAACGAAAGCCATGTTTCAACTTTGTGATGATTTCGACGCTCAACAGTTCCATTTTGTTCATGGGTATGTGGGCACGAAAGACGATGATCAATACCAAGATTGGTAAAGAATTTATTTAAGGTACGAAATTCCCCGCCCCAATCAGTTTGAACATGCTTTATTTTAGTGTTGAACTAGTGCTTGAAATTGGAGAAAGGTGTTGAACACATCAGATTTTTGAGATAGTGGATAGAACTAGATATATTTGGAAAAATCATCAACAAAAATTAAAAAAATATCGATGTCCGTCAGAAGACATGATTGGGGACAGGCCCAGACGTCACTAAATACAAGATTCAATAACGAGGTGCTAAGATGTTGAGTGAGAGGCAGAGAGAGACGTGTCGATTTCCCAAACTGGCATGCGGAGCATAGAGATTGAAATGTTGAAGATGAGCCGGGTAATTTATTAGAATTTATTATCTGTCGAAGAACATGAAGGTGCAGATGACCCAATCGATGGTGCCAACACTCAGTAGAGACTTTATTTGCAGAGAAAGCAGACAGGAGCATGAGGTAGCGAGGGTGGGAGAGAGTAAAGGCCGTTGCTACTCGGTCCAGAAAGAAGGGTAGCTTGTGTGTTCCGATCCTTGATAAGAAATTAAGAAGGGTGAAATTCAAAAAATACGTTTTTATCTAGACAAAATTTCTGAACCGAAAGTAATGGTTTGGAGATAGATTGAATATGCAATACATTAGATAATGAAAATATCCGAGCAAGAGTAGAGAGAGAAGTGGAGCCAATACGATGGATGGCTAGACCCTTAACATCACCAATCGTTACTTAATCATGACTAAAATAATCGGCAAATTGAGAGAGGCTGGCCACGTTAGGTGTGATGTGGTGAGAAGCACCTGTATCGGGGGACCAATTTATTTGGATTGGATCGAAGGACCGACGAGCTAAATGGGCCAAAGCGTTTATGGTGTGAGAATATCGTTGGTAGCACACATCAGCAATATGACCTTGACGATGAAAAATTTGACATTCTGGATTGGAATATAGGACACCAAATAAACGGTTATTAGAGAATGAGAGGGGGGGATATTGGTTTAAGGAACGATTGTCGCGAGTGTTAGTTCTACCATGGCCACGGCCTCGACCATTAAATTTTAAGGAGCCGCCATGAGAAATGGAAGGGTTTGAGGCTTGAGTGAGATGGGCTGTATGATGTGAACTCGGCCAAGATCGAGATCGAAGAAACTCGACAAATGCAGCAACGATGGAAAGGAAAAGATAGGTTGAGTCTCCCTCGACTCAATATTCGCAATTGAATAGGAACCTCGTGGTGTAATCGAGACCCAATAGATGCAATTGTTTATGAACCACAACTACGGAAAGCCACAAACTCTCGACTCATGAGTTTGATAAGTTCAAGATGAGTTCTCTCTAAAGAATCTTAGATTCTCACTATTCTCTCAAGAATATGTGAAAGGAAAAATACTTAATTTTGATTCAATCTTGTGTACCAATTACAAGGATGATCATGACCTTTTATAGGCTCAAAATACTCACCAAGGACTCACAAAACATACGAAAAATGTGCTCTAGAAAACCCCAAAGGTTGTTGGTGAAAACTAGGTTGATTTGGTCAAAGAAAAATACAAATTCAGCATTCCCGTCTATTCTAGAGATATTGAAATTGTGATCCGTTTGATGGGTTGGAAATTAGACTTCCAGGGCTTTCTAACCATATATTATACACCAATTTTTGAGCTCTAGAACGTCCTGTGTAGCCCATTGAAGTTGACCCAAAAATTCTAACTTGTAGTAGTTTGTTTATTTTCATCCTTGTTTCACGAATTATTCAAACTTTAATTATGCAAATGGGCTTCCAACATGCAAATGGGCCTTCTCTCTTGGTCTTGGACATCGTTGATTGTAGTCTTGGACTTGATCTCTTCTACAAGTGATATTAGGGCCTCTTGAATCTTCTTAGCCCGTGCTCTCGTCATAGGTCCTTCATTGATGCTCAATGGGTCACGACCACGAGCATCTTGACCTAAGCCTTGCCTTCCTTGATCCTCATCACTGTAGGTGTTGGTTGTTGTGCTTGGAATAGGGAGGAAGATTGAGGTGGTGTTGGTAGCGAAGGTGATTTTCGGGCATGAAGAAATTCGTGGCTGAGTAGTAGGGAGTGAAGTTCAAGATATAACGCGGGGCTGGAGCGAGCAGAGAGTGTTGTTACTATATGTCAGAGAATTTCGATCGAAGGCCGCGAAAAACATACATGTTGAAATCCGTAGGATCGATTGGCCTGCCAGCTGCGACAAGTTTATTAGCATAACCTTTGGCTCTTTGAAGATAAGTGGTGACAGACTCGCCCTTTTATTCTAGACCATGTAGACTGTTATGAATGGCCATGATATGGGTGTTGGATGGGGAGGAAAATGCTAATTCTAAAGTAGTCCAAACAGAGATAGAGAGGTATTGAGACCTACGACAAGAGGCAAGACTTCTTCGGTGAGAGGGGAGAATAAAAGAGTTAAAATAGCTTGGTCTTAGAGAGTCCAAAGCTGGAAATTAGGATTGGGTTGAGATTTAGCTTTCCTATCAACTTTGATTTCGGTTGGTAGTGCTGGATTGGAACCGTCAATAAATCCTATGAGGCTTTGGCTTCTAAGAAGAGGCAGTAGTTGGGTTTTCCAGAAAAAAAAATTAGAAGATGTCAATTTAAGTGATAGATAATTGTGAGAGTTGCTAAGGGTGATTGGGGAGAGTTTTGGAGTTGAGGAGGAGACCATGAGCTCATCACTGCTCTGATACCAAATCAAATCAAGACCTTAATTCTAATGGAAACTCTCACAGAAACTCACACACATTGAGAGTTGCTGAGGAGAGTATATATACATGACTTACATACATGAATTACATACAGGAAATGAACTTGGGAAGATGAAACACTATGCATGAATACAATATTAAATGAGTTCTTATCTTGATGACTTGATAGTCCCTAGCTTTACGGATCCCCAAGCTCCCACTTTTTTGGGTTTTGCACCCATCATCCCAACTAACAAGATGAGTTTTCTTATCACCATAACTATGCCCGAGAGGAAGGAAGCATATTTGTTTAGAGTACGTGGGTATATTACTCGTCACAAAGTTAATATAAGAGTGACTCTACCGGCTAAGGACAATAATATGATGAAAGGTGTTTCTATTAACTTTCCCATAAATCAAAGGAATGCCTAAATACATGCCAAGCTTCTTGAGATCCCAGTGGTGATTTTGATTAAGTTAATCCTATCTGTCGGTGTGAGTACCCCGATCCGATCATGGGCCTCATTCTGGACTCCCAAATAAATGTAATAAATGTGCAAAACACATTTATATAAAGATACAAAGTCGCCACCCACATTTATAAAAAAAGCGAGAGAAAAACTGAGATTGTGGGTTCGAGGGTTAAATTACGAGTTGGGAAGGTGTTAGGCACCCAACTCGCCATTTCGGTCTCTATGATTGCATGCTCGGGTTAAATGTTACGTGTTTATTATATTACGCGATAAAAATAACAAAACGGATCACAGAGATGTATATATCTCTGTCTGCATTATAAAGTATACACATATTTTATTTATAGTAAAAGAAGAAAAATAAATATAATATATATTTATTTAACACAAATAATAAATAAAATGACATTTATACAAAAAATATTTATTTTTGTATTTTTGCATACTTATAACATATATATATATATATCACTAACACAAAAAATAAAACAAAAGAAAAATGGAATGGGCTGAGCACGGTGAACTAGGCCCAAAAAGGCAAAGCCCAAACCGGAATACACCTATTGTGCGCTGCGCACAATAGGGGCATCTTTTACACCTATTGTGCGCAGCGCACAATAGTGCACAATAGGTGTAGAATATACACCTATTGTGCGCAGCGCACAATAGTGCACAATAGGTGTAGAATATACACCTATTGTGCGTAGCGCACAATAGAAGTATCCTCCTTTTTTTATACAAAGTATGGTGCGCGGCACACCAGGTGGGGCACCCGCGCACCAACCATGTATCTTCTCCATTTTTGCTCCGAAACAGAGCACAAAAAAATAGTTTTCAAACCCAAAAATCAAGCTTTTAAAATAGTTTTCTTTACAGAAAAATTACGTATTAACATACTTTAAAGCTAAACAAACAATAATATATAAGTTTATCAACAAATCGAAGTTAAACAATTAACCAAAAAATCAAACTAAACATACTGTAAATGTAAAAAAATGAAGAATGAAAGCTTCAAATTTGAATTTAACGGATATATCACATGTATTTACATATTAAACACATCAAAGCTTGTATATTTACATGTATACAACTAATTTGAGCTATTTATATATCCAAATATAAATTAAATTAGAACGAACCGAAGGATTTACCTTCTGTTATTTTACAGAATTCGGGCCAAGTTCTAGGCTGTTGATTCGTGGTTTGATCAAGCTAGTCCGTAGCTTGATCGTTGTGCTTCCCCTGCTTTCGATACGAGGAAAGGAAGACTTATATTTTTTTTGTATTGTGTGTGTGTGTTCACGGAAAACAAAGAGAGAAAAAGATTACTGTTTTTGTGTGTGTTTGTCATGTGTGCATGTCAGCAAATTGCCTTGGAAGTGGAAGCCCTTTTTTCTTAAGCTGAGAGAGAGTATATATAGGAGAGATATCCCCAAGTTTCACAACTTGGGGGCGAAGCTTTGGAAGTTGCCTGGCAATTGCCCACTGCCGTCATTGTTGAAAAGCTTGTTTGGTGCGCAGCACACCATAGGGGTATTTTCTACTCCTATTGTGTGCTACGCACCATAGGTGATTTCCCTATTTTAAGCTTTTTTGCACTTTGGCCCTTAGACTTCAAGCTTTGATACTTTTGTCTTTCTTTTGACTTTTGACTTGATGTTAGTCCTCGGAGGTACTTTTGTCATGTCTTTAGTCCATTGTCGTTTGTGTAGGTACTCTGAATATCTGTAATTGTCATAAAATTGGCGTTAGTCTATTTTGTAAATAATTAAATATTTAATGGACAATACATAATAGGTGTACGAATTTTGGGTGGCTACAGTCGGCACATTTTTTGAAACAAAACATTTGGATTTCGAAATATTGACCTTTTGACCAGAAACTTCACAAAAAGTGTTAAGAACTTCCATGACAACTTTACAATCTCTAATCTCAGCTTTAGAAAAAAGGATCGGATCATTAGCATAAAACAAGTGGGAAATGGTAAGGCCTTTCCTGGAAGGTTTTAAGCCACACCATTTTTTTCTATTAACATAGTCAAGAATAAGCTAGGTGAGTTTCTGCATGCATAAAGCAAAGAGGTAAGGTGATAAAGTATCTCCTTGTCTTAAGCCACTTCTTGCCTTGAGCGGTTCAAGGCAAGTACCATTCCAAAGTATAGAAATTTGGGAGTTTGAAACACAGTTCATAATAAGCTCAATCCAATTAAGGGGAAATTTAAAGTCTAACAACGTTTGTTTCAGAAAATCTCAATCAATTATGTTGTAAGCTTTCTCAAGATTAATTTTCCAAACAATGCCTCCTTTTTTGTTAGAGCATTTATATAAGGAGTGAACAATTTCCTGAGTCACAATCACATTGTCATTTGTTCTCCTTCTAGGGATAAAGCTACTTTGGAAACGACTGATGAGGTCTTTCAAGAAAGGTCGAATTCTACCACAAGAATTTTAGATAACACTTTTATAACTCACATTGCACAAACGTATCTGTGAGAATCCTGATCTGATCCTGCCGGCCTCGTTAATGAAAAATGAGCAATTTTCGAATATATGGACAAGTGTGTTGAATACATCCGGGTCTCATTATGGACTAAAAAAATGTAAAAAAAAGTGTAAAACACACTTATATAAAAAACAGAGTCGTCACCCTCGTTTATGAAGAAAACAAGAGAAAAACTGAGATTGTGGATTCGGGGGCTAAGTTACGAGTTGGGAAAGGGTTAGGCACCCAACTCGCTCTTTCTGTCTCTATAGTTGCATACTTGTTAAATAAAATGCTACGGTGTATTTATTACATGATAAAAAACTAATAATGATAATAATAATAAAAATATAAAATAAAAGAGAAAACAGATAATATATATATATATATATATATATTAACTACAACAAAGGAAGAAAGAATAAAAACAAGGTATGGCGCGCAGCACACCAGGGGGTGGTGCTGCACCACAGCCTACTTGTTCCCCGAAACGCAATTTCTTGCTCTGTTTCTCGTATTTCTCATATTTTTGATACAGGGGCTTCGAGGTTCAAAAATAAAGCCCAAAAAAAATGTTTTCTTTGTGAAACAAACATGTTTGATGCATACCAAAGCTTAACTAATCATTACATACAAGCTTTGCGAAGATTCGAAGTTTAAAACAACCGATTAATAATTAAGAAAACCAACTATAAATATAAAAACTAAAGAACAGAGGCTCCCAAACTTGATTTCCATGGATGAATCATATGTATTTACATGCTAAACACGTCAGAGCTAATATATTTACATGTTTACAAACTATCTAAGCTATTCCATCGTTTGAAACCGAAGAAAAACTATACGAACCGAAGGTTCTCACCTTCTGTCATTTTACAGAAATCATTGGCTCAAGCTAGGCTGTTGGTGGGTGTGCTTCCTTTGTCTTGCTCCTAGAAAAAGGAAGGCTTTGTGTTTGTATTTGTTTATGTGTGTGTGTGTGTGTGTGTGTGTAATTGTTGTTGTTGTGTGTGTGTGTGTGTGTAATTGTTGTTGTTGTGTGTGTGTGTGTGTGTGTGTAATTGTTGTTGTGTGTGTGTGTTTGTCTGAGAGCAAGATGAAGAAGAGAGCTAGAGGAGGAGAAGAGGAGAGAGATCTCTTTTTCTTTGGCTGAGAGGGAGTATTTATTAGGGAGAGTAACTCTCGTGCCTAAGTAATCCTAGCTTGGAGACCAAGTTTGGGCGGACAAAATATTCTGCATGTCGTTGTCTGGAGTGAGCAAACTTACATAGGAGTGTTACAAGCTCTGGTGCGCGGCGCACCAGGCCCTACCTCCGCGCACCAAAGCCTGTTTCCTTGAAACTATGACTTGGTTTTTGCACTTTGGCCCTTCGTCTTTATGCTTTGACACTTTAACCTTTTCTTTTGACTTTTGACTTGCGTTAGTCCTCGGAGGTACTTTTTTTATGCTTCAGTCTGTCGGATGTTTGTGTAGGTATTTTTGGTACCTGTAATTGTCATAAAAGTGTGTTAGTCCATTTTGTAAATAAATTAATATTTATCGGACATTTTGTAATATAGGGGTACGAATTTGGGGTGTCTACAGTATCGGTCTAAAATCATTCATGGAGATGGAGTGTTGGACTTTAGGAAAAAGAACAATATGGACTATATTCATATCTTCATGAATTTCACTTTTATGGGAAAAAAAAAACTTTTAATGAATTCACACAAATGGGGTCTGACAACCTCCCAGTACTTTTGATAAAATCCAGGTTGAATCCCATCCGGCCCAGGGTCTTTCTTGGGTTTCATCAATTTCAAAACAATCAAGATTTTTGAGTCCATAATAGGTCTCTCTAAAATGGCTCTATTGGCATCCAAAATACTAGACAAGGGGATAGAGAACTGGAAATTCGTAGCACAACTCACATTGGGATCTTTAGAAAAAAGATTTTGGAAATGATTTCTGGCATTATTCATAAGCTTATTTTTATTCGAGATCCAATCATCATCCAATTTTAAAGTCATAATTTTGTTTCTTCTATGTACGGTCAGAGTAGTGACATGAAAATTTAGGCATTCCTTTCCGACTTGACAAACCAATTAAATCTAGATTTCTGTCTCCAGAGGGTCTTTTCTTGATTTAAGATGTTAATGACTCACCCCTAAGCTTTTTTTTTTTAAGACAATTTAGGTTATGGGAATATCAAATACATTGAGCCATTTGTATCCCATTTAACCTAGCTAAAATTCTGCTTTTTCTTTGAAATATATTCCCAAAAACTTTTTTTTTCCACTCAACAACTTTATCTTTGAAATGCAACACTTTATCATAAAAGTTCATGCCAGAGTCCCAACTACTATTAATAATATTAGCAAACTTAGAATGACTGAATCAAGCAAACTCTATTCTAAAAGGACACGAAATAGGCATACAATTTTGGCAGCATGCTTTAAAATTACATTTTAAGAGACTAAATTTAATAATTGTTGTTTTGATGTCAATTCATGGACAAGCTCTAATGTAATTAGGGTAGATCTAGATACAAAACACACTATAAATAGGTTCTCGACATGTATTTGTTATGCGCCGCACATGCAATTGAAATAAGTAACTGATGATGCCGAATTTTGCACCGTGGTCCTGATGGGAATTTGATTCGGTGAAGTGACTGGTAACTGGCCTGAAAAGTAGAACAGAGTTACTGCGCAGGGGATCCCTGCAAAGCTCCTCCGGTGTGAGAATTAGCAATGTGTATCTGATAAAGAATAAAGCTAATTCAGGGAGCAAAAGGGTATAATTGCGCGAACCTTGTACTATGCCTGATAGTATTATTTATAAGAGAATCGTGGTGCCCTAGATAATTTCGGGCTGATACGATCAAATCCCGCAGTTTACGGGTAGAAGTGGTGTATCTATTCTGGACTTTATCGTTAAATCGGAGATAGTTCCGTGATACGCTCGGAGATAGTTCCGTAATGTAGTACAAGATAGTTGGGAGATAATTTCGCATAATACACAAAGTGGACAGCCGTCAGCCGGGCCTAATGGGGTGGCTCGCCCACTTGAGCAGTTCGTCCAAGTGGGGGAGCTCGTCCTTTTGAGCAGCTCGCTCTCTTGAGGCAGCCCGTCACTTTCACCCAATATTTTGCTATTTGTCATTTTTATCCTTGGTATAATTTTTGGGTAGTTCAGTAGTCCCCTACTCTTTGTTGTGTGAGCTTGCTCGGACCAAAGAGTATACTTTTGGCTCTTAATTAAACCCACCTTCGATTTTCGTGACACAAATCTGATATTTTTAATATTAATAGCTTGGCATTTTAATAAAGAGCAGCTTGGCAAAATATATATATATATATATTTTAAAAGCAACTTGCCAATTTTTTTTAAAAGAGCAGTTCAGCATTGTTTTTTTTTTTTTGAAAGAGCAGCTCGTCACTTTTTTTTGTAAAAGAGCAGCTCGTCATTTTTCTAAAGAAAAAAAAGCAGCTCGGTATTTTTTTTTAAAAGAGCATCTCGTCACTTTTTTTTTTTTAGAAAACCAGCTTGGCACTTTAATAGCAGCCCGGCACAACAAATTTTTTTTTTTAAACAGCTCGCCCTTTTTAATTCTAAAAGGAGCAGACCTTAACTTTAAAAAGCGGTTCGGCATTTACCTCTTAAAAAGCAGATCGGCTTTAATTTTTGTAGACAGCTCGGCAGGACAACCCGACGTTATTTTTCTCGAGGCAGCTCGGCAGTTCAATTGTGCAATGTTGTGCGCACGAGCCTTGAGCAATCCTTGTGTTTATTGCCTTGGGGATAACAAGAAAGATTGATGTAGATTGATGTGACTAATCAATATGAAAAACTCAAATCTTTTAAATGCACTACAACCCGCCTGATACTTTTCCATCAAAGTAATGCGACCATTTTTGTTTCAGAAAGGGCTTTTAACTGCTCTGCCAAGGTTCCATTTGATGCGAGCCAAATCTAATTTATTGAGAACCACACTTTAATTTTCGCAAGGCTCAGCATTTTTATTTCAATAAAGCAACTCTGCCTTTTTAACACTAATAAAGCAGCTCGGCATTTTTAATTTCTCACAGCTCGGCATTTAAATCCTAACAAAGCAGCTCGCCCTTTTTTGAGTTGCTCGTCTGTTTGGATTTTTTTTTTTTTTTTTTTTGCCGTCAAGGTCTTATTCGTAACATTTTTTCTTGTCTATTGACTTGATTTTTTTTGTGCGCCCGGGTCTTATCCTAGTTTTTGTCGTGCCTATTGGCTTGACTATTTTGGGATCATGGGTGCCGTCAAAGGTCTTATCCTTAGTTTTTCGCCTATTAGCTTGAATTTTTTGTTGGGTGCCCGTCAAAGGTCTTATCCTTCACTTTTTTCTTGCCTATTGACTTGAATTTTTTGGCGGGTGCCCGTTAAGGGTCTTATCCTTAAGCCTTTTGTCTTGCATATTGGCTTGACTTTTTTGGCATCGTGGGTGCTCGTAAGGGTCTTATCCTTAGCTTTTTTGTTGTCGATTTCAACTTTTTTGCCCGCGTGATTCCTTGCGTTGATCGCCGATTCAGATTTTTTTGCTCGCGTGATTCCTCGCGTTTTATCAACAGTGCTTATTAAAATGTTCAAAGGATACATACATGAAAAAGCACGTTTTATTGATAATAAAATTTTTCCAAGTACATAATAAGTTGAGTGAGAGACTATTTTTGCTATCAAGCTCAGCTGAATCATTCTCCGCGATCACTCTCTTTGTCTCCCGCGTTGTCCATTTCTTCCATCTTTTTCTCATTTTCCACCGGTGCCTCGGCGCTACCTATCCTTTGGGCTAACTGAAATAGCTCTGCCCTGTTCGCAGGCGGGCGAGCAAAGAATTCCGTTTTTAGATTATTGGGCGCTAAGCCTCCTTCAAAACATGTTAAAACTTCCTGATCAGAAATATTATTTATTTGGTCCAAGACACCCTTGAACCACTTCACAAATGCTAGGATGGATTCCCCGGGCTTCTGCTTCACATTGCTTAGCTCGCCTCTTGCCTTGGGTAATGCGCCCGCTGTTCCGAATTCTCCCATAAACACCTTCTGTAAATCTGGCCAACTTTTAACTGACCCTTCAGGTAGGTTGGCGAACCATGTAGCAGCCTTACCCTGTAGAGTACCTACAAAAGCCTTGCAGATGATTGTGTCGTCCGTGGTGAGCAGAGCAAGCTTCATCTCAACGTGGTTGAGATGGTCGCGTGCACTGGTCTTCCCCTCATATCCATTAAAAGCAGGATATGTTATAGTCGGGTCAGGTGGGGAATCACGGATCCAGCGTGCAAACGGCTTGAAACGGGTACCAATGGGTGTTATCTTGGCCTTCTCAATCTCAATGGCCTCTAGATGCCTTCTCAGATCCTGGACTTCATCCTGGGCGGGCCTGCTGGTGGCCTGAATTTTTGACGACTTCCTCTCAAGGGATCTCTCCCGTTTCGGGCTTGCTGACCTTCCCCTCTTCAGGGAATACCCACGTGACATTGTAGCTCGGCTTCGAGGAGATTTTGATCGCCTCGATTGCGTTGGTCTGTGGGCATGCCCGCTGTGTCTTATGCGAGGGCGAGGGTTCGGATCAGATTTCCCCTCGCAACTTCTTGCTCGTGCTGTTCTCCCTGCTGCTTCATTCACGCGACCTCTTGGGTCGTGAAGTTTGTGCCGGACACTAAACCTGCTCTGAGAAGGTGCCTGCTCACCCATATGCCTGGCCATACGCTCGTCATACCAGATCTGTCTAGGCTTGCTTCCTTCTACTGTTTTTCGCTCAGAACGACCAGTCCCCATACCTGAGCGTCCTCCCTCAGGTTGCCTGCTAGGGCCCCGCAACCCACTTATGGTAATTGGTATCACCTTAGCAGGTTGGGGTGCTGGTGTCTGGGAACCCAACAGTGCGGGCGAAATGGGTACTTCAGCTTGACCCATGGACCGCAAGAGCTGGTTGTTCAGCATTATCTGTACCAACGCGGCCGTCTGCGCCTTAAGTGCCTCTGCCTGAATGGTCGGATCGACCTCGAGGGGCATGGATGTATCAGTGGTCGCCCGACGCGTATCTAACAGATCGCGCAGGTCACTAGCCCCCGCTTGTAGCTCTACTGCTTTCTTACTAGTTCGGGCACCCTTGCCCTTAGCGGGTTTTTTATTTACAGGCTCTTTGCGATTCCTCAGGGCGTTATTAGTTTCTTCTTGATGTACGCCACCTTGTGGCGATGCAGCTGCCATAATCACCGGATTAGGGTTTGAAGTTTTGAACTGTTTGTTTGGATATCTGGGCTCTCAAACTTTCCCGGCAACGGAACCACTGATGATGCCGAATTTTGCACCGTGGTCCTGATGGGAATTTGATTCGGTGAAGTGACTGGTAACTGGCCTGAAAAGTAGAACAGAGTTACTGCACAGGGGATCCCTGCAAAGCTCCTCCGGTGTGAGAATTAGCAATGTGTATCTGATAAAGAATAAAGCTAATTCAGGGAGCAAAAGGGTATAATTGCGCGTACCTTGTACTATGCCTGATAGTATTATTTATAAGAGAATCGTGGTGCCCTAGATAATTTCGGGCTGATACGATCAAATCCCGCAGTTTACGAGTAGAAGTGGTGTATCTATTCTGGACTTTATCGTTAAATCGGAGATAGTTCCGTGATACGCTCGGAGATAGTTCCGTAATGTAGTACAAGATAGTTGGGAGATAATTTCGCATAATACACAAAGTGGACAGCCGTCAGCCGGGCCTAATGGGGTGGCTCGCCCACTTGAGCAGTTCGTCCAAGTGGGGGAGCTCGTCCTTTTGAGCAGCTCGCTCTCTTGAGGCAGCCCGTCACTTTCACCCAATATTTTGCTATTTGTCATTTTTATCCTCGGTATAATTTTTGGGTAGTTCAGTAACTATATAAAAAAATTATTTTATGGCCTTAAATGCAATTAAAAAGGATTAGTTATGGTTAGGCCTGAGCAACATGAAACTGAAAATCTAAAATTCGTTCCGAGAATCCTGATGCCGTGTCGCACCAAGAATTTTGGCGCCACGCCAACCACTGCAAAATTCTCGTAAGCTTTTAACTGGGAGCATCGCACCAAGTACCCCCCCTCGAGACAACTTGCCTCCAAGCCTTGTTGGCCTCTTCACGTCTCTTCATTGGCTACCTGCAGCCTTCTTGGACACTCCAATGCCTCCTATTGGACAATTTTTGTCCACTTGAAAAACTTTTGTCCACTTGAAAGCCCACTTGACCTATATAAAGCACCTTTCATCAACAATGCCAAGGTTGGAGACCAAAGAGAGACACCATTTAAGAGAGAGAAATCATCTTTGAGAGACTTCCTTAACTTTGACAGCAAATTCCTTCCTTTCAAGCCTTATTCTCTTATCAAAGCAAACACTTGTTTGAAAGCCTTTCAAACACAACACAAAACCCATCAAATACAACACACGATCAACCAACAAACAACACAATCAAAGACTTTATTTCACTTTAGAAGTAAAGACAAGAGAAACACACCATCAATGGCCTAAACACCATTCCTTAAGTCACCAAAAGAGCCTATCAAATACCTTCAACCCAAGCACTCCTTCAAGTCTTCCATTCTTTTTTCCCATCTTTTGATCTTTCATCGAAGGTAATCCTTTGATATGTAAGTTGATTTAGCTCATAATCTTTTCACTAAATCCTTGTTTTCCACTATCTTGTAACAATGTAGATATCAAGCATGTTTATGATGTTGATTAGTTAGTTATCTTTCTTGCCCTTTAAACTATAGTAATCTTCTACATATTTCCTTTGTTCTTGGTACGAAAACAAGTTGTGAATACTTTTATCTATCAATATAATCCATGTTTCTCTTCTTCTCTTATGATGATCATGACTTCTATATAAATCTCCCAAGAGGATAACTAGACCTGGAAAGATTTTGTTTGAATCTTGAAGCTCACATTTTGGATCCCCCATTTCCCCCCTATATAATCCCTAAATAGATTGGATCTTTTATACACACCTCACTATATTGCCCTTCTCACTTATGGTTAAAGTATTTCCCTTCCCCATTTTTTATCTTTTTATAACCCTTCCACATGTCAGCAAAAGATGACATTTTGAATTTCAAATGATTAAACTATCCAACTATGTTCTTATCCCCGCGTCAATGACGTGAGGTTTAGTGAGGTTATGCTCATTATTGGGCCATTAGAACCTTATTCATATGCTCTTTGTGATATATTCTCTGGCCTAAAAACAATGTGGTTGTTTGTGTTATATTTTCATGTTGAGATTGAGTCATCCTTTTGAAGTACTATTTGTGATTACGAGAGAGGACTTGGGTCAAGACATTGAAGTATTGTGCCCATCTTAGGAAGTACCATGATTGGAAGTTGTTATGCCCATCTAAATGTTTAAAATCATGCTAATTTCAATGTTGATTAAACATGTTTTGTTATTCTTTTGGTGATGACTTGCTAAGGGTTAAATTCCGGTTGATCATATTTGATTAATCGAGGCCTAAGATGTTAGTCTTGACCTCCTAACATCTCTTCCAATATCATAGTGTTTTTGTGACTCAAGTTGTACATATTAAACAATTATGACATTTTGTGCTCCCTTGACACGTCACATGAAATCGAGAACAATTATAGAGACCGACCATTAGGAGTTCAAGTATTATAAGCAAACTTAAAGACAGAAAGGGCGAGTTGGGTGCCTAACACCTTCTCAATTCGTAACTTAGCCCTCAAACCCTTATAATTTACTGATTAACGGAGGTGACAAATCTTCCTCTATTTATTTGAGAGCCGTTTTGAGGCCGAAGGGTATTCCACGCACTTAAGTTAATAAACTCGTCGTTTTTATTACAACGACGGGCCAGAGTTTTGAAACGAGGTTCTCACACCACCCCTAACACCAAACCAGCTGCAAGCAATCAAACCACCGCCAACATCAACATTAAGAGCCCGTTTGGTGTAACGTTTTCAAAACGTAACCTTTTTTTCTTCATATAAATGCGTTTGAGATATCACTTCAAAAAGCTGTTTTTTTTCTAGCAGTGTTTTAAAACCTGTGTATTGGGAAAAATATAGGAATTCCAGCGTTTTAAAATGCAGTTACGTTTTTAAAACGCAATTTTTTCTGCCAAAACATTGAAACACAATTCTTGCAAATAAACTGCGTTTTATCCCTGTGTTTTGGCCAAAACGCACGACCAAATAGGCTCTAACACCAACACCATTACCATCACTTTCCAACCCTACCCAGTTGCAATTAAATTCAATAGTCACATAGATATATATACAAGAATTAACTTATAAAACCATCAGGACTTGACCTGATGGCCAGAGCACTGGGACACCACAATGGAGGTCCCGGGTTCGAATCCCCCAGTGGTTAGAATGGATGATTATCCCTCCCTAATTAATATTAGGCGCCTCTGGGGGGGGATTTTAAGGGAATTTCAGAGAATTTGAGGGACTTGTTAGTAAAAAATTGACTTACAATGGGGCTTGCCTCGAGATGGGTGAGCCTCCAAAAAAAAAAAAAAAAAAAAAAAAGAATTAACTTATAAGCACATGGGGATTTGGCCTGCTGGCTTGAGCTCATGGCTTCCAATCTGGAGGTCATGGGTTCGATCCCCCCAAGAGTTAGAGGGAAGACTTTCTCTCCCTAGGATTTATCTCCTAGGCGCTTCTGTGCGTGCATGTGTGTGTGTGTATGAGTAGAGGAAAAAAAAAAAGAATTAACTTATAAACAAAATGCACAACAAACAAACAAGTGCATATGTGTGTGTGTGTGTGAGTAGAGAAAAAAAAAAAAAAATTAACTTATAAACAAAATGCACAACAAACAAACAAATCTCCACTGATTCTAGATCCAGATTATAACTCGAAGTTAGAAAAAGAAGAAAAAAATATAGATAGAGAGCAAATATATCCAAAAGAAAAAACAAGTAGAAAATAGATCTATCCGAATGATATCCACATGGTAGATTAAAAAATGACAAAAACGTAAGAATTAAAGAAGACAGTGGAATAAAAATCCTACATATATCCAAAAAAGTTTCTTAATAAATCCTTATATCTGTCAAATTGAAAAATTAACATTAGTTTCAAAGCCCTAGATTTATGAAATCTTTGTAAAGGGCATAAATTTAAATTAAAAATTATGCATCAATAATTACTTGCAAATATTTAACTCATCAAATTCATGCAAAAATATTTTTTATTTAATTTAACTCATCAAATTCATATGTGGCATAACAAGTAAGCACTTGAGTTAACGATATTATTGGATGAAGTTAACAATTTTGGGCTAAAATTGAAAAGAAATTCAAATATAATGACATAAATTTAAAAATAATTTAATGATTAAATACATATTCAAATCTAAATACATTGGTTGAAAATAACGTTAGGTCCTCCTAAAAAAACCTACCAAATTAAGGTTTGTTTTTTTTTAACAATGCTACAGTTACTATTGGTAACTTAACAACATCGGATATAGATACATCCACTGACGTGCTTCTCAGTGTTGTATTGTACAACACTGTGAAACCGACGGTTGAAGGATCCGTTTACGTTGTCCGTTGACCAAACACTTTCCTTGTTTTTTTGTGGCATATATCAAGTATGGCCGCCTGACCCGACAAAACAACTTATATGGCCTTTGACTGGTCAGCTCCTTTAAAAGGAAGAGAACAAAAGGGAGTAAAAGTGAACTTCCAAAAATGCCCATTCCAGTTAAGACGGTGACTTACAGTGTCGTTTAATCGACAACGAAACGATCACTAAACGGCTATTTGATCGTTTAAACTAATACTAAACGTTGAATAAACGATTAAACGTTCATTAAAAGGTTTATCAAACGGTTAAAGGAAAGTAAGTTCACCTTGAACGTTTAAACGTGTACCAAACGGGCTGACCAAAAGTTTAAATGAATAGTTTGACAGTTTAAACGCCTTGAACGATTAAACGTGTACCAAATGTTCACATCGCGATTCACGAATGTTCACATCGCGATTCACTAATGTTTGCATCGCGATTCAGTAATAATAGCATTACGATGAACTTATTAATCATCGCGATTGGAAAATTTTAAAAATGCGATGAACCAAACTACAAACTAATTTAAGCCATAAATAAAACAAGCGCGAAACACAAAAACAGAACGTTTCATTGAAATAGGGTAGAAGATGAAGGTTTTTAGTCTTTGGTTGGAGGGAGCATTGATAGCCGGGTCGAAACAGTGTTGACATTTGCAGATTGAGACTCTTCTTGGGTTGAGGATGATTCGGGTGAGGCATTAGAGGAGTGAGTGGTGAGGGACCTGTTTGTTGCATTGGGTGTTACATGATTTGGTGAAGGAATCCATGGAATGAAATTTGACACATTGTTCCTTGGATCTCGCAAACGATTTCTTACTCGTCGGCGATTGAGCGAGGTCGACGGATCACTTGTTGAGGAGTAGCTTGAGGAGTGGCTAGGAAGATCATGATTCGTTGTCGCATTTCATTATAGGAGATGGGTCGATGTACGAATTGAGTATATTTGGCGAACACATGATGAAGGTTGGTATGTTTTTGTAATGACGACGAAGAGTTGGATAGGAAGATGAAGAAAAGCTAAAGAGATAATGAATATATTTAGAGAGCTTTGAATGTAGGTTATCATTTTATACATCTTTTCGAAGTTTTGAGAAGATGAAGGGGTTTCTTGATTAGAGGAATGTGATTGAACATATTAAAATTTTCCTACCGTTTGTCCGAACAGTCTCCTTTGGGCTTTGGGATTACACTTTGGGAAACGGGGGGAAATAAATGAGCATATTAAACACATATTTTAAACTAACCGTTTAAATGGATAGAATAAACGAGTAGATTAAACGGTTATTTTTAAACTATTCCACTTAAACCCATGTGAAGTTTATCTTTTTTGTCAAAAATATGAATATGTACTTAATACAACAATATGAATATGTACTTAATACAACTTAAAAACTAATATTTCAGTAAATATGAATATGTTCGCTTCGCGATTCACTAATTTTTGCATCGCGATTTAATGTTTGCATCGCGATTAAAGAATATTTGAATCGCGATTCACGAGGTTGACATCGCGATGTACTAATATTTGCATCGCGATTATGATGAACTTATTAATCATCGCGTTTGGGAAATTTTAAAAATGCGATGAACCAAACTACAAACTAATTTAAGCCATAAATAAAACAAGCGCGAAACAAAAAACAGAACGTTTCATCTCACTTCCATTGTCTGCACACAAAAAAAATTTCATCTCATTTCCATTGTCTACACCAGCAACTTCTTCTCTCAGAAATCGAGTGTTAACGTATAAGAGAATTATTTCTTCTCCACGAACGGAATACAAAAATAACAAAAATGGCCAAAACGACGAAGGAAACTCAGACAACAGGTGTGTATTTCTTCTACATTATTTGAAAAATTATGAAATGCTTTTATTCAATTTGTGAGTCCGTGTTAAAATACACAATTACTAAACGAACATTTTGACCGTTTAAACGCATACTAAACGATCATCGTTTTGTTCACAACTACTTAAGTTAATTTCCTTCTATTTTCAGACCACAGTTTACCTTAAACCCTTTGCCCTAAACGATCATCGTTTTGTTCACAACTACTTCAACTCAACCGTTTGTGCTTGAATCGAGTTCCATAGTTCGAATCTTCTTCAGTTGGGTTTACGACCACACTTCAACATCCGTAAAATCACAAAAAGGTAATTCTTCGAAAGACCACAACAAAAAACCCTTTCCTCTATTTGCATTTCGCTTATCGAGCACACTCCAACTCACACTTCAACATCCGTAAAATCACAAAAAGATAATTCTTCCAAAACGTTTAACCCTCGTTCAGTTATCGTTTATAATTTATTTTTTTGCAACTTTATTTGCTGGCAATTTATTTCAGTTCTATGTTTGGTTTAGGTTTTATGTTCTTTTGATTGCACTTTTTGTAAAAATTTTAAAATGAATTGTTTTCGTCTTTTCGTTTACAGTTTATATTTCAATTGCGACAATATGGCATTCCTTCTTGAGCGTTCAAAATGGTTCGACTCAAAAGTTACTTGCCGGTGTAGACTACACATAGTAGATGAAGTGTATAACAAATTAGACGATGCACACAAAGATCTATTCAAGACATCCCGCTTTGGAAACTTGTACAAGATGCGGGATAATATGAATATGGTGGGCAAACTTACCCATGCACTAAATATGATGAGGATTAAACCAATCAATGATTTAAACGAGGTCCGGTTTTGTATTGGGGTAAAAAGATCAGATTTGGCTTTCGGACTATACCCTCATAACTGGATTACACCCAGGTATTGAGGAAAATTTCATTTCGGAAATCCCTGGTGGAAACAGACTGAGGAATGAATATTTTGGTGGAGTGAAAAAATCCATCAAGCCTAAAGAATTGATGGAGGCATTTCTGAATCGGGCAAACAATGAGGAGGACCGATACAAGCTGGGGCTCTCTCTTGTATATGAATATGTTTTGAGAGCTCGGGAAAACACGACACAAATTGACGCAATGGTTTTGGATATTGTCGACAACTTAGAGGTGTTCAATAGATATCCATGGGGAACAAGGACTTATAATCACCTCCTAGTTGGACCGACAAGAAAAATTGAAGGTCGCGCAAACCATGTATCGTACTATGGCTTCACATATGCACTACAGTAAATGTTTAAAATCGTTATTGATTGAATAACAACTATTTATACTCATATCATGTTTCTAACATACAATTTTCCGTAGGTTTGGGCATTTGAGTCCTTCTCCGGCATAAGAAAGGCGTTTAATTTGCAAGAGACGGAGCAAAAACAGCCTAGGATGTGTAAGTGGAAGATGGTGGGAAAGTTTGCAGAAAATGCCAAATATGATAAGGTTCTTGCATTCTTTGGAGACATCACAGTAAAGAATTAAGAGAACTTTCATATTTTTGTTGTTGTTTGTTGATATGATTTGAGAGAGATGAAGAATTGAGAGAATTTTCTTATTGATTTATGAAAAAGAAATACATTGTAGAAAGGAAAGTTCATACCATTTTACGAGAGATAGAGAGTATATATACGGCTCTCTTATAACCAACTTAATCCGAAAAAATTAACACATCACTTACACCCTTAAGCTATTAAGAAATTACACACCCCACCCATACACTTATATGTGTTGTTTGTGAATTGGCGGGATGGTGGTTTCATGCCATTGACCTCGACCTCTCGAAGAATCTCTTCTCCCTTACGTTCTTGATTATCCGTTGACGTGGGCACAAAATTTTGATTATTATATTGAGGAAGAGGCGATGAGGCAAATGAGGCGATGAAGACGTTGCACCCGAACACCAATCTCCACAACAGAGAGAAGAAGCATCACCTTCGACGTGCGTCAACCCGAAATCAATGTGGGAGATGCTCGTAGGGATGCACGTATAGATGCCAATACAGATGCCACTACGATGCCCTAGAGGTACCCTCCGCATCATTTTTCATTGATTTGATGAGGGAGGTTTTGGATTCGTGGCAAATTTGGAGAGGTCTTTGGGGAGCAAGATCGATGCATTAGACCGAAGGTCGATGCATTAGACCAAAAGGTTGATGCATTGATTGTGCAAAGGAGGGAGAGGTCGAGCCCTAAGGGTGATAGTGTTTCGGCCGGACATCGCCTATGAGGGGAGACGGGATGTTTTGGGAATGGAGACGGGCGAACCCCGAGGCTTGTGTGGAGACACACAATGAGGATCAAGTGGAGATGGGGACGATCTGAGCCCCGAGAGGACTCTTACCGAGGATCTGTGGAGGCAGAGCGGCCGCCCGGCGTGGGGATAATGTCGAGGAAGAGCAGCCATGGATAATTCAATCGAGGAGAGCTCCAATCAAGGAGGATTTAGAGTTAAAAGGACAAGAAAAGAGCTCGAATCGGGAATGTTCTAGAGACCGGAGTGAAGAGACGAGAAAACAATCGGCGTATGTGAGAACTCCCTACACTAAAGACCCGTAATATAATGAAATGGAGGAAGAAGTTAGCCGAGACCTTTATTGTTTAGATCTAGATCCATAAAGACCTGTAATATAATTTGTTTATAATTAGATCCGTAGTTAGTTTTTATAGTTAATATATTATGTTCTGTTTTTGGGATCTTGACATGTCTTTGATTCAAAAGGTGATTATAGCGATGCAAACATTCATAAATCGAGATGCACATGTGATTCATCGCGATTTAGAAATCATGCATCGCGATTATGAGACTTTGCATCCTGACTCTTTACAAAAATTACATGTACACTTGACTTAAAATTATGAATATTTAGTAAATTTATCATTCATTACACTACAGCCACCTTCAGAATTCAAGTTTCATTCAAAATCTACTAAAGTACAAAATTTGTGTGTAGTCATCCTGATTAATTGATCGCGATGCGAATGAGATACATCGCGATGCAAAACTAATTCATCGCGATCCATATATCCATCGCGATTTAGAAATCATGCATCGCGATTTCTGAGACCTTGCATCCTGATTCTTTACAAAAATTACATGTACACTTGATTTAAAATTATGAAAATTTAGTAAATTGGTTACACCACAACGTCCACAACCATCTTCAGAATTCAAATTTCATTCAAAATTTACTAAAGTACAAAACTTGTGTGTAGTCATCTGATTAATTCATCGCGATTCATATATCATGCATCGCGATTTAGAAATCATGCATCGCGATTTAGAAATCATGCATCGCGATTTAGAAATCATGCATCGCGATTATGAGACCTTGCATCCTGATTCTTTACATAAATTACATGTACACTTGACTTAAAATTATGAAAATTTAGTAAATTTACCATTCATTACACCACAACCATCTTCAGAATTCAAATTTCATTCAAAAATCACTAAAGTACAAAACCTGTGTGTAGTCATTCTGATTAATTCATCGCGATGCAGAAATCATTCAAAAATTTACCAATGTGAATTACATGTACTCATCATATATATATATACAAAAATTACAAAATTCCAAAATTTACAATTATTACAAAATTGGATTAAGCCGTTTATTTCTTCATGTGCCCCCGCTATCATCATCCCCCGAACTATTCTTGCTCTGTATTTGTTGCATTGATGAATGTCATATTGTTGGGGTATTGATGTCCCGTTTAATAGATATTCAATCAACATGCAGATGACGCCGCAATCTTCGGTGCTTGGCGCTTGTTGGGGTGATTCGCACATGTTTTTATCGGACATTTGACGTTTTTCCGCCTAATCCTTTGAATCTTTTGGATGTTTTATCCAGGGCAATTCTTTTATTATTTCACGCATCTTTCCTTCAACGTGGTTTACCGTAAAGTAAAATATTCACAAAAAAAAATAATAAAAACAAAAACAAAAACAAAAAAATAGTTAATGCGTGATTATTTTCGTTGTATTTTGATTAAATAGTCGTAGATTACTCACTAGTTTCTTTGCCCTTTCCAAATGCCAATCTTTCTTTGCCTTTGGCTGGATGTAAGAGTTGTAGAGGGTCCAGGACATTAATGGTTCTGAGAAAACCAAGAGTGTCAAAGGATCACGCACTCCACTGTTCATTTCCCGCACTGTGTGTTGATAGGGAAGATGAATAACTCATCATCGCTTTCATTGCCTCTCTCAACACGTTGTCTATCTTTTCTTCTACGACTTGTCCGAACTCTACCCCACCTCTTACAACATAGTTCTAAATTACGTTTCAATGTTAGTTTTCAGCAATCAATTAATAATCTTATACGTTAAGGAATTAGGATGATTCTTACCCGCCTATCGACGTAAAACAGCCCAATTCTGGGTTTTTTCTTTTTCTGGAGGATTTGTTTTACGACATGTGCCCATGTGTCGATGTGCTGTAAACAAAGAAAACTAGTTATTCTTTCTGAAAATAAAATATCACATATCAACAGCTTCATAAGTACAATACATACAAAATTTTCTAGTTTATCGTTGTGTAAGATGGGCGTGTACTTCGAGGTCCATTATCGGGATAATGTCCCCACTGCCAAGACATGCGCCGCATAATGTGAGGAGCATATTAATATGTCAGAACAAAAACCATATTGACGTAAGTATTATCAGAAGCATGAATAATTAGATATTTTGAAATTTAACAATATTAGTTTCACTTACTCCTCTCCCCCATGCCTTTGGTAAATATAGATCATAGCATCCCTCACTTCTTTCGCCATGACCTTAACAGGCTCATGATCATCGTTTAGTGGTAGTTGGGGATCTGTGTTTCTTTTCTTATAAAGGGGAATATCATCCCCTTTGTCCCCGCATGAATCCCCTTTATTCTTCCTCTTGCGGTCTGCTCGTTCTTTTACGCCTTTGGCCAATGAAGAAGGAGACAGGCACTTTTCTTTCTAGACTCAAGAAGATTAACAAGATCATCCGAATCATCATCTGTTTCAGTATCTTCTTCAGATTCTTTCTTTGACGTGGTTTGTACGTCCTTCAGAATCGATCGGATGGTTTCATCTGTTTCGCTTGGTTGCTGGGGTTGTTGCTGTTGTGCCCTTAGCATCTCCATCTCTTCTGCCATTGTTGATAGTTTGTTGCTAAGAGCTTGAACCTCGGCGGCTTGAAGAAGTTTCAAATTCATGGCAGCTTGTTGCTCTTGGGCCTGGTCGGTTGATTGTTGTTCAAGCTTTGCTAATTCATGTTTCAGATTTTCAACTTCCGTAGCCTTAGCTTCTAGTGTCTTTGATTTTTCAACCAACTCAGTTTGGAGCAGCTGCATTTGTTCTTTGCTCGCACTGAATTCAACTCTTAAGCTTGCTATTTCTTGACGTAGCTTCAAATTCAATTCATCCGTATGCTTTTCGGATGATTTTTCCAGCTTGGCTAATTCAGATTTGAGAGAATCTATTTCAGATCATTAGCCTCTATTACAAAGATATTTAGCCTCTATTTCAAAGATACTTTTCATCAACTCGGTTTGTAGCCTCTCTATTTCATTGTGATTGTCATATAGTTGAGAGGAACTTTCATCCAGTGGCGTTGAGCGACTTGCTTTTATTTTGCTCTTCAAGCAACTGAGTTTTCAACAATTCAATTTCATTGTCCTTTTCTTGAATTTCTTTGTCCTTTGATTCAATTGTGGACAATTGCTTGATCAGCTCCTCTTTTATACTCCTGCAACAGTTGTTTTCAACTTGTTGCGTATCATCAATCTCAGTTTGAAAGAGGCCAGTGTCAAAAAATTCTGTTTCTTTTTCTGCTCCCTGAATTTGAAGTTGAGCATCCTCATCAGCACACATTTCTTCATCATGTGTCTTGATTCCCAGAATGTTTTCTCTCGTTGGTGTTGCCTTGGGAAATGATGCAATTTCGCAAAAGCAAGAAAGTAAATGTAATACAATGTTAGGGAGATGCATCGAAAATGCATTGTTTGTTATTTGTAACTAGATAATAAAGGCACATTTTATATACTTACTTTTTCTTCATGACAGAATTGAAATCGATTTTTAAAAATGTTTGACATCCCGGATAGATCCCATTTGAGGAACCTTGGGATATCCTCTTCTATAATTGGTTTGATGATGTTGCTTCGCTCGCATAACCAATACTGCATGTGCAAATTCAACCCTCTTGTTAGTACAAACAAATCACTGGACACTGTATATGGAAATTTGAAATTAGTTACAAGTGAGTGTAAAAAAGTTACCGGTAGCAGCAGCACGCATTTCTCCACGTTGTCATCCTTTCTAGTTTCTAAGGCATTTATCAACCTGTCGACAATATGGTCTGACCAATTGTAGGTTGAAATTTTGTCGAAGTCCGATATTATATTGATATATGCCCATGGTATGTAATCTAGTTGTTGGGACAAGGAAGGTTGCAAGAACAAGGGGTCGTCAAAATTGCAACGTCGTTAATTTCCCTTTGATCTTCACTAGGCATAATGGCACGAATCCGATTACATATAAGGGTTGGGCTAAGCTTGAAGTCTTTTGATTTCCTTGATTCCTTTTCAGGGAAGTGCCTTAGGAGGAAATCAGATCGTTCAATGTTGTAAAAGTTAATTTTGATTTCCTCCTCCCCGTCATTGATTCCAAGCAGAAGCTTTGCATGCCTTGCTTTAAGCTCTAGGTCTTTCTTTCCAACCAAGAAAGACTTTTCATCCTTTACATAACAGCTTACAATCATAAATGTCCCGCATAATAAATATTTTTCCTTCCCATGGCATTATGTCAAATGGACATATGCCTGTTCCAAGATCTGCCCGTTCCAGGAACGCAAGAAGTATCTTATGGCGACCTCAGGAGCGCAAGAAGTATCTTGCGAGCCATCATGACTTCCGTCATCGCCAAAGGTATTGTGGACGACGCCGCAAGGCGCACACTTCACGTGAGAGTCGGTGAGACGCGATCATAGAGCCGGGTCACCAATCAATCGAGAGCTTAGTTATGGCCTCGTTGATTACGAGGCAGAAGAGACCTCTTGTAATAGAAGGGGGGAAGACCAAATATCTAGGATCTAATTCCTCATGTAATTCACAACTTATAGTTTTTCGATGTTTAAACGAACATATTTGCGTTTAAACGACAAATCGTTTAATATGTTCTGAGTTATTTTTTGCTTAAACGGTATAAGTTTAAACGTTTATTATGTATTCTGTTGAATCTGTTCTGAGTTATTTTTTGTTTAAACGGTAAAGTTTAAACGTTTATTATGTATTATTCTTCGAGTTATTAACTTATTTTAAGCAATTACAACATATATAGTTTTGTCGAACCTATATTTAATATAGCCGATGTTACATCCATCCAAATAAAGCCAAATAACATAAATGGGTAAATAAATATTCAACAAAGCTTTTATATATTATAAAGTCAAATAACAAAAAGAAATGCATCATACAAGGTCAAAAGAAGTACAAAAATAAACAAAAAAAAACGAAAATAACCTAAACATAGTTATTGACACTTGAACAAGTGGATCCTTCAAGGTCAATGAGCACGTACCGCCTTTGCCTCATTCAATGCATCATTCATTCGAAAAGGGAGTTGGGTGCGAAATGGGAAAGTGAGCATCGCTTCATCGAATGTTGGAATCAATCTTTTGATCAATTCAACCTTCACCATGAATTGCATCATGTTCTTTCTTCATTTGGACAGAATATCTATCCATGTTGTTACTGATGTTGTTGTTTGGTGTAGTACGGCCATGGAAATATTTGCTTGTGATGTATTCGTAATTTCGTGTGGAAATGAATGGTTGATATTAATGGGTTGTTTTAATTTATATTAAAATTCCTACCGGTTGGTTGGCCGAACAGTCTCCTTTGGGCTTTGGAATTACACTTTGGGAAACGGGGAAATAAATGAGCATATTAAACACATATTTTAAACTAACCGTCTAAATGGATAGAATAAACGAGAAATATTTCTGCATAGCGATGTCCGAAAAGATGGTTGCATCGCGAAGCAGACACGTTAGAATCGCGATGTACCCAACGTGCATCGCGATGCAGTGTGAAGTTTATCTTTTTAGTCAAAACTACAAATATGTCCTTAATACAAACAACAAGTGAAATAAAAACATTAGTTTTAATCATTTCAAATGGCCATGCATCGCGATGCCCATGTGAAGTTTTTTTTTTTTTTCAAAAATATGAATATGTACTTAATACAACTTACAAACTAATATTTCAAGTAAATTGATTTTGATTTATCTAATGAGTGCATCGCGATGCAAAATTATTTAAATCGCGATGCACAATGTTAGCAACGCGATGTGCGAACCGTGCATCGCGATTCAGTTTAAAGTTTATCTTTTTAGTCAAAACTACAAATATGTCCTTAACACAAACAACAAGTGAAATAAAAACATTAGTTTTAATCATTTCTAATGGGCATGCATCGCGATGCCCATGTGAAGTTTATCTGTTTTTTTTTTTCAAAAATATGAATATGTACTTAATACAACTTAAAACTAATATTTCAGTCAATTGATTTTGATTTATCTATTGAGTGCATCGCGATGCACAATTATTTGTATCGCGATGCACAAATAATAGCATCGCGATGTACAAAACGTTGATCGCGATGCATGGTGAAGTTCAGCTTTTTAGTCAAAACTACAAATGTCCTTAATACAAACAACAAGTGAAATAAAAACATTAGTTTTAATCGTTTCTAATGGGCATGCATCGCGATGCCCATGTGAAGTTTTTCTGTTTTTTTTTTCAAAAATATGAATATGTACTTAATACAACTTAAAAACTAATATTTCATAAATTGATTTTGATTTATCTAATGAGTGCATCGCGATGCAAATTAATTTGAATCGCGATGTACATATGTTAGCAACGCGATGTGCAAACAAGTGCATCGCGATTCGCTTTAAGTTTATCTTTTTAGTCAAAACTACAAATATGTCCTTAATACAAACAACAAGTGAAATAAAAACATTAGTTTTAATCATTTCTAATGGGCATGCATCGCGATGCCCACGTGAAGTTTATCTGTTTTTTTTTTTCAAAAATATGAATATGTACTTAATACAACTTAAAAACTAATATTTCAGTAAATTGATTTTGATTTATCTCTTGAATGAATCGCGATGCACAAATGTTCACATCGCGATGCACATATGTTTGGATCGCGATGTATATGTTTACATCGCGATGCACATATGTTTGGATCGCGATGTATTTATTAATCATCGCGATTGGGAAATTTTAAAAATGCGATGAACCAAACTACAAACTAATTTAAGCCATAAATAAAACAAGCGCGAAACACAAAAACAGAACGTTTCATCTCACTTCCATTGTCTGCACACAAAAAAAATTTCATCTCACTTCCATTGTCTACACCAGCAACTTGAAAATTTTCTCCACGAACCGAATACACAAACAACAAAAATGGCCAAAACGACGAAGGAAACTCAGACAACAGGTGTGTATTTCTTCTACATTATTTGAAAAATTATGAAATGCTTTTATTCAATTTGAGAGTCCGTGTTAAAATACACAATTACTAAATTTAAATACAAAAACAATCCAAACTAAATTCAATAGAATCAATACGCTGAATTCTTGAATTAAATTCAAACAGTTACTAAATATGTGATTGCCTATCGCTCATAGGTGTTTGATCACGACAGGACAGTCTGTTGTGCCCTACTTTTTGGCACCTACTGCATTTTTGTCTCGATGGAAACTCTCCAGTTGACGGTATCCTCGCTGTTCTACGACGTCCACCTCGTGGTCGGACTAAAGGTGGCAAGATCGTCATTTCTTTAATATTGTCTGGAATGTCCCATTCATCTTCATTTGGCACCGGGAAGATTGTTCCGGCATATGCCAATCTCCAACACTCAGTGGAATAAAATGTTGAGCACATCGGGTAGACCGAAAAACTTTTCTGTTTTGCCGCTGCTATTACATGCTCGCATGGTATGTGGTCTAATTGAAATTTTCTGCAAGTGCAAGTACTCACATCAAAATTAACAATGAAGTTCTTGGTACCGCTCCTCACCACATAGTTGTACGCATCAATGGGTTCACCGTGAACTTCTTGGACAATTCACCGGACTTGCGTAATTTTTCTTCCATTCTTGGGGTTAATTGGGTTCCACAACGTTGTGCGTCCTCACGTCTCTCGAAAACCAAGCTTTTTCCCGACACTATCAAACGGTGCAAGTATAGGAGTCTGTCGGGCTTTTCTAAACACCGAGTTCGAGACTCGCATTGTTTGAGGTCATGATATTGTAACGGTCTCCTTTGAAATGTGACCGGCCCAGTTTCGAAATTTGTTTCGCTAAGATACTTCCACCCCTTCTCGTCGTTTTCTCAATTTGGGACATATGCTTTCGAAACTCATCGGTGGTATAAGCCTCCGCTCTCTTAAAAAGTGAGATAGTCTCGGCCTTTCGAGTTACATCCTTAAGTTGCCTTTTATATGATAGATACAATGCGCATGACGTGCATTTTGAAAAACAATTCGAAAGCACTAATAAGACTTTTATGTCGGTCGATATCACAACAAGTCCATCATCGTCACCGTTACTACTTTCAACTTAGTAAAAACCAAAGCCACGAAGCATCATTCTCGGAATCAACAATGGCCCACGCAAGAGGATATATCTCGCATATTTCCATCCCGACAGTAGCGATAATCAACGTACCTTTATATCTTTCGGTAAGGAATGTTCCATCGACAACAACTACTGGACGTATAGCATGGTGAAATCCATAAATGCAAGGACCGTAAGCCAAAAAAATACTTGAAGCGGTTTTATTTGTCACGCTCTAAAAGTAGACAGTTCTGGATTAGCCAATGTCAAGTTATGGGCATATGCGGCCAACTTAGTGTAACTATCCTCGGTGAACCCCTTATCGTGTTAAAGCCGATTCTCTACACCTCCTCGCTTTTTGATAACTTAGTTGCACCCCAAAGTCTCGACGAACGTCATTCATGATGTCTGCGGGTCTATAGGTTGTGTTGCGGTCCTCGAACCTTGGCGAGATATGCTTTCCAATAATCCACGATGTTGCTTGTCCGTGATCGCGGTGGACATATTTAAAGGGCAAGTATGATCACCGTATATTTTCGAACCGAAAATAATCACATTCCGAGTACTTTGTTGCTCGCAAACGCCATGTGCAATTATCATCGACACACACAACCGTGTACACACTCTTGTTCGATTTTTTGTTTTGAATTGGAAGTTGTAATGCAATGCGATCATGTGCACACTTCTGAAGCTCTCTCTTGTTATTGAATACTTGGTCAACCTTCAAATCAAAGTCTATGGGTACCAATCGCGATGTACTTCCAACCGAAGAAATAAGATGCTCATTTGTGAAGTTATTTTCTTGACTAAAATCATATCTCCGCGGTGTATTGAAGCCATTCGCATTTTGATCAGTGCCCCCACCAACTCTATTATTTTCTTCCGATTCCATTTCAGCACTACCACCAACTCCATTATTTTCTTCCGGTTCCATTTCAGCACCACCACCAACTCCATTATTTTCTTCCGGTTCCATTTCAAAGACCACCACCAACTCCATTATTTTCTTCCGGTTCCATTTCAAAGACCACCACCAACTCCATTATTTTCTTCCGGTTCCATTTCAAGACCACCACCAACTCCATTATTTACTTCTTGGCTCAAAATGGTAATACAAATGGGAGCATAATACCCTTGTTTATTAAAATTGAAGCACCATTTGACATGGTCATTTGAAGTAATCCGGACAGGAACTTGAAAACATGGATTTCCTGGACTAAGAAAACCAATCTCTATATCATCAACTTTGCAAATATTTCGTGCTGCAGCATATAACTCTTCGTATGAAGTGTCTATACTTAGTGGAAATCCTACGGCCGTCGGGCTGCCACTGAATCTCCAGGACCATACTTTGCTTTCATCCTCAACAAAATGTCCAAAATAACAAATGGTAGTCCAATAAGGGGAAGACATCGCAATGCATAGCAAAATTGTAAAATAAGATTGCGGTTTCATTATATTATATTAAAATGGAAATAACAAATTGAAACCTTGCATCGCGATTCTTTACAAAAATTACATGTACACTTGACTTAAAATTATGAAAATTTAGTAAATTTACCATTCATTACACCACAACCACCTTCAGAATTCAAATTTCATTCAAAAATTACAAAAGTACAAGACTTGTGTGTAGTCATCCTGATTAATTCAATCGCGCAGATGTGATTCATCGCGATGCATAAATAATTCATCGCGCTGCAGATGTGATTCATAGCGATGCAGAAATAATTCATCGCGATTCAGAAATAATGCATCGCGATTTAGAACTCATACTGCATTTGTCGTTTAAACAACATTAGCTTCGTCGTTTATCGTTAAGTTAGTTAATATGGTGTCTATTAAACGACTAGTAAAGATCAATTAAAATTTTAAACGACGTGTTTATACAAATTAACAATCGTTTAATACTCGTTTAAACGTGCGATAAGCTGTTTAAAATTTTAAACGAAGTCTGTTTATGCAATTTAACAATCGTTTACTACTCGTTTAAACGTCCGATAAGATCCGTTTAAACGATTATTCAATTGATGTTTAATGACTGATAAACGACACCTCTACCTCAGTTTCAATAGTTTCAATACGAAATGCGTCACCCAGATCGAATATTCCAAGATTGAAATGAATTAACATAATGAAGGGGAGGCGAAAGACAAACCTGAATTAAAAGAAGAAATTACTCACACGTACGGACAAACGATGAGTTTTGAACAGTCGATGCTTGGAATTTTAGGGATTCAATTTTAGAGAGAGAGAGAGAGAGAGAGAGAGTGAGAGAGAGAGAGAGCTATTGAGGCCTTATTGGTTGAAGGGACAGGAAAGGGCATTATGGACATTTCCTACTGAGGCTGAGTGAAGTGTTGAAGTGAAGCTATAAGGGTAATATAGTCATTTCACAGAAAAAAGGCCATATAAGTTGTTTTCAAATAAGTTAGGCCAAATAAGATCTCAAGGGGTTTGACCAGGCCGTTTTTGAAGAAACGCCTGTTTTTTTAGGGCATCTTTAGCGCACAACTAGTAAGTCCGCTTTCATTCGGGGTATGAAAAGGAGTGAATAAAATCCCCCAAAATTAGATTGAATTACTCCAGTGTGGACGGACGATTTCTAGAGCTTCTGAATTCTGATATCATTCTCATAGTACGTATTCCCAATTGATCAATTCAAATCAAAACCATCCAATTGAGTCTCTATCAATTGATTTAGGGTTCTGAAACTATCAGGAGAATGCCTCAGAGACACTCGAAGAACAACAACGATCTAGCCTTCTTCACGTACGACGAAAAGAGAAAACTAGGTTATGGAACTCAAAAGGAGAGGCTTGGGAAAGACTCGATTAAGCCGTTCGACGCTTGTTCCCTTTGCTTGAAGCCTTTCATTGACCCCTTGTGCTGTCAAAAGGGTCACCTCTTTTGTAAAGAATGCATTCTCGAGTGCCTGTTGTCTCAGAAGAAAGATATTCAAAGGTACAACTTTGTAATTACTTAAATTTGCAGTTTTTTATCTGCCAAATTAAGTTAATTGATAGCATATAATTGCTTCAGTAATGGAGAATTTGATGTATTCTGATTTGTGAGCTGGTGTGGTTAGCTTGATTAATGAGCTTCTTTGTTGAAGTTGGAATGTAATAGGATAGAATACTCATGATTAACCCTAAAGTCCGGAGTAGGGTAGATATATAATGAAGCTAGTCTAACGGGGAGTATTATTGGACACTTTATCCCTCTTGTGATTGGGACTTCTGCTTACCTAGTTTCAGTGCGTATATTGTCTCATCCTACTTTCAAAAACTCTGTAATCCTTATTTTTTATAGGTGCAAGTTTATCAATTTTCTTTCCACGTTCTTAAACAGGGATTCTTTAGGTGTTTTTGCTTTTCCATGGTCCTTGTCGAGGCATGGTCTTTGTTGTATCCCACTTAGAGCTCACAATTGTGGTGTCTCTATGCTCATAGGCCTCCCTTAACTCCGAGTGCTTGTTTGGTAGGCTGCTCTTCATGCATTGTGATAGTAGTAGAGTGGGAATTTTGCACTTTCCTGTGTAAGTAATCATTTGAATTGTTGGATTGTGAAGTGTGGACATGAAGTATGTCAACTGATGGTCTTTGCAACATATGCAACTGGTTGAGTGAGTAACTAGAAATCTGTGAAGTTGAACACATTAGGATTGTAAACTAGCATCGAAACCTGTAGCAGATTTGATTTAATATATAGTGGATGTATAAGATGGTTTTGAATGAAATTCTTTCACTCAAAGATGACTACACATGAAATTCTTACAGAAAGGAAGAAGCTTTCAGGGTTTCAGATCGGGGGGAAGGAGGGGAGGCATGAAGATGTGTTACCCCTGTGGAAGCAGCCAGCATTGATGCACTGTCTTAGGTTTGTCATGTAGCAAAGCTTAGGAGATTTTCGCTTGACTAACACCGATGCTGTAGCATGCACCTAGGTCAATATTTGGGAAGGGGATCTCTATGTGCTTGGTACACCAAGCAGGCCAGTTATGCTAGTTGGAGATCCATGTGAGACCTGGACCATGAATTATAGGTGGGAATATATTCAGTTGGGGTTCCCCACATAGTACTTGGAGACATGGTAGAGTCAACACAATCTTTTTTGCGTCCATTTATGGTACATGGGGATGTGGTGCTCTGGCTTAGATCAGATATAGCTAGTTCAATTTGAATGGGACTATATTTAAATCAGAGTACCTATAAAAGTTGACTCTGCAAGTCACCTTCTTTTTGTGTATTACCCAGAAAGAGTGTAGTGACACAAGCACCTAATAACTTCTCACACCAATATTTGTGTTCTCTGTTCTTCGAAAGCCATTTCTCGGAAGTACTTCTACTCTGTATCTTATAGATCATTCAGTTCACTTTCTTTAGATGTAAAACGAACAAATTATCACAGTTTTTTGCAGTATTATCTTTGGAGTAATTATGAATCCAATGGTTTTTTTAATTTTCATTTTATGGAAAAACATTGCATCTGTAACTGAGCCAAGCTGAAAACCTAAACTTTAGCAACTGTGAACATTGTCTCTGCTATTATATTTCATCCCCGTTTTTCTTTTAAAACCAGTGCCTCATGTGTAGTGAAAGTTCTGGAAACTTGTCTGCATAAGAGAATTGCAGAAGAATTCTTCATTATCGCAAGAGATTATGAAAGCTTTTAAAGTCATGCCAAATGATATAATCTTGTGAAAGGAAGAGCAGACTGCTTGTATATGTTTTTATGATCCTTTACGAAGTCAGATAGCCATTTAAAAAAAGATGTAAAAGAATATATGAGGTATAATATTACAAGATGTCCTAGAGTACCTGTTTGGAATCCATTTTAGGTTTAATCTAAGGTTCAAAAACCTTGTGCCCTAGAAATGCTCCATCGTCCAACTCAGCCATATAAGTACGTAAATCATAAATAATTTGGCATACGTATATGTATCTGTAGAAATTTCTGCTATCGTCTTGGTTCTTAAGTTTGACTTTGACCATTTGGGATTCAGTTTGAGGAAAACACTGCTTATACAACCACCAAATCAGCTTCGCAATTGTTATGTGGTTTAATAAACTTAATTTTTACTGGTGAAGTCAGTCCTTGAAAATAGCAGGCCTATCAATCTACAATGGAATAAATCTCATAGCAGCTGAACTATTGTTGTACATAAGAGTCATACCTTTACACAGCTGGTACCAAGCCCAGAGAATTGAGGGTTGCGTTGACACCTTGACAACCATTGTAAAACTTTGTCAATCAGTGTAAACATGAATCCTAAGAATATATGGTGGAACAGGATTCATGTAGCCGATTGGGACAAAGGCCTAGTTGAGTCATACTTTTTTTTTACCCCTGGCCTCGAGTTATATTTTCTCGGTTGTTAATTTGTTGTGTCGTTGTCTTTGTTTGCATATCTCTGATCCAGTTTTTGTTTTCCCCCTCTCTTGTAATGAGAAAATTAATCTGGACTATACTCTCTTTCTGTCTCTATAACATCACACACCAAACCACCATTTTCCCCTTAAGGTTTTTGTTGATTGTGCTTTAACTTCCCAGCAGCAAGGGAACCTATGGAAATTATTCTCTAAAATAGATAGACCATGTTGCTCTGACTGTATGCTCTAAGATTGGAGTAACTTTTGTTGCAGAAATTCACAATTAGTTTATAGGTTTTGTAATTCTGGGAGTTTCTCAAAACATTTCTTAATACCTCTGCATTTCAATACCAAGAATGATGGCTCTCTTTGTTTTCTAGTTCTTTTAGGGGTTAGTGACAGCTGAGGTTGTAGATGAGGTGTTTGACTTTGAATTGGAATTATGTTTGAAGTCTATTGTTGGAGTGATTATAGATGAACATGGATTCCTTTAATACAAGTTTATTTTTGGCTGATCAAAGAAATCCTGTTTTTCTTGTACTTTGAGGAAAATATTCTGCCACATTTTCAAGAGGTTATCAAATAACTGAATACTGTATAATTCCTTTTTCTGGAAGTTGTTTTGTGGACATAATTTTCCAGTAGTCTTTTCCTCAAAACAAGCAGCGCCTATGCTACATCTCTTTTTGGATTTTCCCTGTGGCATAGAAAATTATGTGATGTAAGCAACCGGTAACTCTCTGCGTCCCTTAGAAAAATCAGTCTTAGCGATTATAAAATTCAGTAAGATGTCTATTCTCCATTTATTTTTGTCACTGCAATGTGTGCCTCCTCTGTCTGGTTCTGGTTAAATTCGTTGGCCTTGATAATGAAAAGTGCTTGGCAGGAAGCTAGTTGCCCATACTACTCAGCAGAAGCAGGAAAAGGAAGAGGAGGCAGAGAAGTTGATGCTGCAAAAAGCCAGAGAGCTTGACGCTTTTGATCAGCAAAATCATGGCGCAGTACCCCAGTACAATGATAAAAACTATAACAGAGACAAGAATGGATTCCACGGAGCAAACAGTGTGAAAACCACTTCTTATGAAGAGGAAGCACTAAAAACCATGAAAGCATTTTGGCTACCTTCTGCTACACCGGAAGCTCCTGTCAAGGTAGATGCCCCATCCACCAGCACAGTATGTCCAGAAGGCAACGAAAAACTGAAGATGAAGACCCTTTTCCCGGTCCATTTTACTGAAGACACCAGTGAAGAGAAGGACTCCGCTCTTGATAAGAGCTATATCTGTCCTAGCTGCAAGGTCACTCTGACCAACACGTTGGCACTTGTGGCTCTAAGCTCTTGTGGTCACGTTTTCTGTAAGAAGTGTGCTGACAAGTTCATGGCTGTGGATAAGGTTTGTTTAGTCTGCAACAAGGGTTGTAAAGAGAGGAATCTGGTGGGTTTGGCAAAGGGAGGAACCGGATTTGCTGGTCACGATGATAACCTTGAAGCAAAAGACTTCAAACATCTAGGAAGTGGTTCGGGATTGGGGTTGGTGAGACCTGCAATGAAGACTTAAGGTCTTATACGATGATTGAGGTTGCTACAAGTAAGTTAATTTTGTTCTTTTGATGTATTGAATGTGACTGCATTTCTTCTCCAACATGGCTATAATGGTTATTTAAATGTATCATAATGTAACTCAGTTTACTGTTATGAGGTTCTTACAACTGTTTTTTAGAGTATAAGATTTCTTTTGTTGCTTTGATTTGATCAATCTCAATTGGAAGGAACTGAATCAGTTCAGAAAGAGACTAGATGCATGCGTAGATGTCATTGGATAAACTGATTTGAATCATGGTCATTCAAGATGGTACTATTTCTTATTTTGGAATTTCAAATACTCTCCCTTGAGATGATCAATTGATGCCATTAATGGTGATCCATTAACCAAGGAGTAGCGACAGCAGAAAGTGTGAATAAGGACCAATTTCTCCGCAAGGCCTGAATAAAAATATTACATGCTAGACTTTTTCTAAATCTTCTAAGCAAACAAAATACTCCAATTCTCTTACTTGTAAAAGCTTACTAAAAAGATTGTCAAGTAGAAAAGAGTAAAATGATAAAAATATAAAGCTTTTAACTATATGGGGTTAGTCTAGTGGTAGCTAGGTTTGTTTTCAGCTATTCACCTGGGTTTAAATCTTGTGACTAGCACAAAGTCCGAGCATGAAAAGTGGATTAAGTTGAGGTGCGTATAAGTTGTTTAATAATTAAAGAGATAGAGAGAAGCAAGTTTGCCATTTGAAGCATCATTGTGTTGTAACAACTATTCCGAGTGCTTAGTGCAATTAGTCAAAATCTAGCTATTTGACAAATAGTGTAATCACTAAATAAACATCTAAATTCGAATGTCACACGATAAGTGGTAGCTGAATTTGCTTCCCATCTTATTTATTTGTAGTGGCTAGCTTATTTATTTGTCTTGGTGACGCTACACTAGCCATATGAAATTCACTAACCACCTTTAGTTTTTTGAAATGTCACGTTATCACCTTTCAATTTTAAAAAGGGTAATTGACAAAATAACCCACAGTACTTTGATTAAGCTTCGGTCGTACAACCCTACTCTTTTTGAAATCATTTTACCACTATTCTTGTAATACGTAAATCACTTAAACCAGACATCTTAACTTTGTCCAAATTTTTTAAAGAAAATGTTACGTTGACACAGTAAGTCAACAACACTAACATTGGAGCTGGTTTAGTCATATTGACCTCACGTGAGTCATGTAACCGATTCAACCTGTTCCATAATTGATAAAATTCACTTGTAAATTAGTTTTCTTCCCCGAACGGTCATAATTTTAAAGGCGATCGATGAGTTTAAGAACGGTGTTGACCGTCAGGCTCCAAGGGTTCTCAAAAGCCGAGTAGGTGGGCTTAGAAACCAGATCCATGGTCTCAACCCAGAGTCTGAGTTGTTGCGCCGTGTTTGAATAGGTTGGCTTATACAGAGCAGCAGTACCTAAGCCCATATCAATGTATTGAGACCTGCAATGAAGACTTAAGCTCTTATACAATGATTGAGGTTGCTACAAGTAAGTTAATTTTGTTCTTTTGATGTATTGAATGTCCCATATCATAATGTAACTCTCAGTTTTCTGTTATGAGGTTCTTACAACTGTTTTCTGTAAGATTTCTTTGGACAGGGCTGCCCGAAGCTCCTCATTTCTAGTTAATGTTTCTCCTTTGATCAACGTGTTTTTTCTTACTTCTTGTTCTTATAGAGTTTTGTAATCCCTAAATGGGTAAATTAATAGTCTAATATTGTTTTCATTGTCTAGAACTAGAAGTCACCCATGGTTTACAAAGGTATGTAATGCTGTCCATATTAGTTAGTTTTATTTTTGTGGATGGTTGGCTTTTAAAAAATGACGATTACAGGGACGATTTTTTCTTCTCAATTTTAAATTAGAGATGGCGGGATTATAAGTTTTTATTTGTTTTGTTTTTTCTCAGCCTCTGGTTGCCGCGATAGAGAATTATTTTTATATTAAGAGCCTGTTTGGTGGAATGTCTTCAAAACGCAGCGTTTTCAAAATATAGCGGTTTAAAAAATGCAGCATTTTTAAAACACAACGTTTTTCTTATAAATGCATTTGAGATATCACTTCAAAACGCTGCTTATTTTTCTTAGTACTATTTTAAAACCAGCGTTTTGGGAAAAAATTGAGAATTTCAGCATTTTAAAATGCAAGTTTTTTTGCAGCAGGATTGAAACATATTTTTTACAAATAAGCTGCGTTTTATCCTGCGTTTTGGCCAAAACGTACTACCAAACGGGCTCTAAGTGAGTGACACATGCCTACTTATATGATTTATAAAACCTGTATGATTGTGCAATAATAGGGGTCAATTCCATTGCCCACCCCTGAGGTTTTGGTCATATTGCAGTGCCACCCTTGAGGTTTGAATTCATCTCATTGCCCATCTTCTGGAGTGATAATTACTGCTAACAGAATATGAACAAAAGCTTGGGCAATGAGACGAAATCCAAGCCTCAGGAGTGGCACTGAAATTTTGGCCAAACCCCAGAGGTGGGCAGTGGAATTAACCCGCAATAATAGCGATGTGGGTATGCTGCTTCACAAAACATGGGCCGGCACCAGTGATTTTCTACCTCTGGTATGGAGTAGATTGGTTTTTCAAGGTGTTCTTAGAATAGAAGGTACTGTTGGGTGCGAAAAGCTAGTGCTTTTTTCAAGGAAGTTTTCTGCACAGGTAAGGGCTTCAAATCGAGGTCTCTTTCTGACACCTAGGCTATTGAAATTGAGACTTTCTGTTTAAGCGAGCAGAACCCTTTATACTCGTACCATCCCTGTTCGTATAGATCAAAAAGAGATGAAGTAAGAAATAATAAACCAAATATTACGTATCGAAAAACAGAGAGGTCTCAACCTTATCCAAAAAACCGGTATATGTTGATAAATACTCTGACCAAGAGGACTCTCTCGTGTGGAGAGGTATGACTTCGTGGCAGTTCAGTGTTGGCTCAGCCTAGTTGATTGACAACGAAGAGTGGATAAAAGTTACTCTAGGCTTGATATTCTCCAAGAGATCACATCGAAGGTGGTGGCCGAGACCCATTGCAATCGTGTTCGAGGTATGGGCCAGCAAGGGGTCTAAATATTGGTAAGTGTCTTTATTGGTGCTCAAGAGATCGGGTGGACGATCTTCGACAATCCGCAAGAGGGAAACGGCCAGAGAATGGGAAATGATTGCAGGGAATAGGTTGGTCGAGGTGGTGTGGTGGTTCTTTGGCCTTTTTCGGGCCTCTCGTGCAAAAACAAAAAAAAAAAAAAATGGGACCCCAATTTAGTCATCATATTCACATGTATGTCCCATCTACCAGCTTATGTTTCTCAACTTTCACCTGTGGAAACCGTTGACCTATCCACCACCCCTGGGCCTGGGCATGGCATCCCAATCCTTTTCCTAATCCAATCCAATCCAAATTCCCACCATCCTACCCCCCCTAAATTAAGTATATCCAAACAAGCCACTAGCGATAGGTGTTTGTTTCTTTTACTTTATACTAGTGCACAATCGACATTATTATACTCCTTCCAATCCTAAATTATTATTTTGTTTGACTAGTATACAGATTTAAAAAAATAATTTATTTAATTATTAATATTAATATATTTTTTTAATGTATATTTGCATGTGACCCATAATTAAAGTAAAAGAAAAAATAAAGATAAAATGATAAAAATATTATCAAAGAAAAACTTTTAAAATAATTATTTAAGAACAGACAAAATATAAAAAAAATAATAATAATTTAGGGACGAAGGGTACTATATGGGTGCATAAGTGCATTGCATTAGTTAAAGATAGAATTACTACAAAGATGCCAATTACAGGTCAGTTTGGCTGGATAATGTGGGCTCTGACTGCGATTCGCATTTCTGTTGGTTACCCTCCTTAATTCATTATATTACAAAATGCTCCCACTAGGTTTTGTTTACCGAATACAATTTGGCTTTTACCAAGTGCTCCATAAAGTTTTCAAATAATTTAGCGTGCAAAAATCAGCATCAGTAATTTAAAAACGCTTATTTGTTTTGAAAAGAGTGATTGGAAAGATATACGAGCTAATGTTGACGGACATTAGATTTTTAAACTTAAGATTTCCATTTTGTGTCCGCCTAACTCAATCATTGAGTTATCCCTTCCTTGTCCTATAGCCTAATTAATAAAAAAAAGGGTAACCTTTGATCATGTAGAGATTATTAAACCTTATTTTTATTATTTCACATGTTAGATATATATCAATATGGGTATTTCCTTCCAATAAAAGAGACAAGTTTGCATTCTACATCTGACTTCGGACAATGAGTTACTATTATGAAACGATTCAAGCTTTCGTCCCATAAATTAAGTCATAAATCATCAAGTACGTAGATCAATTGGTAAGGAATTATTCTAGTTTAATCATAGGTCTCGAGTTCAGTCCATAAGAATGCAGCTGCGTTAAAACTTGATAAGGAAAGTTTTACCGTCCTTTGTGGTCCTTCCCGCCTTGGGAGATTAGGTTTCTATGCTCACTTTAATCACACCAAAAAATAAGTCATAATAATCTATTTTCTTAAACAATTTAAATTTCACTACTATGTCTGATTTAAGACGACTGTGTTGTTTTTTTAAAAAAAAATAAGAAAAAAAGACGAGTGTGTTGTTTTGTTTATGATCACATGTAAAAAAAGGCACTAATTTTTTGACGAAAGTTGTGAGAAATATTTATCTAAATTTGGAGGTAGCTTTACTTGTCATATGCTTGGGGCCTTAAGATGAGAAGACATCAGTTAAATATCCTCCACAATTTTTGCTTTTAATTACTCCATTATTACTACTAGTCTAAAGAGTAATTCTTTAACTGAAATTTCTATAGGACAAAAGGTTGGCTTCTTCTTTTTTTTTTTTTTTTTTCTTGTTGTTGTTGGTGAGTATAGTATGGTATAGGTGATTTTTGAATCAAAGTATCAAGTACCAACCTAAATAATTACAAATAATTGAAATTAATCAGATTGATTACCAATGAATTGTTCAGTCTCGTTTTCCAACTCTACCTTGTAACAACTAAGATAATCAATTAGGCCGATGAATTGACTCACTCTATTCAACTCTACCTTGTAACAACCAAGATATTTTTATATATAAAAAAAATATGCATTTTTGACTGCAAACTCTAGCCAATTTCCAAATTACAAACTTAATAGTATCGTGTTAAGTAACCAATCATCTACTAATAACATAATCCTTCCGTTCCATGCAAAGAGTTAATTTTTAATTTTTTTCAGTCAATTTAGTTAAAATTTGACCAATAATTTATATAGATTTATTTGATTTTACAAAGTCAGAATGTTGTAATCTATAGTATTTTTAAGGTAAATTTTAATTAGTAAAATTTTATTTCTTAAAATATAAGTATGTAAAATTTTGATTTGATTTAGTCATATGTTGACTTTTAAAAATGAAAAGTGAACTCTTTACACAGAACGAAAGAAATATTACATATTTCTTTAAGAGTATATCTACTGTAAAACCGTTTTATGAATCATAATTTAATCGTAAGAGGGTCTTTTATAAATTTTTATAATTCTTTAAAAACAATTAAACCATAAAAAAGAATACTACTCCGTTGTTTTAGGGTATCATTTAGGCTGGGCATCGAGAAGAAGAGGTTGGGACGTGGCAACAGCTGGATGGTTGATGAGGTGGGTCCACACCTTAAATAATTAAGCGCCAACCCAACCCAACCCAACCCAAAACCAAACTCCAACATCCAAACCCCAAAATCTGCAGACCTCACAATCTCTCATATTTCCAAAACCGTAAACGTTTCTGAGAAGAGCAGAGCAGAGCAGAGAGGCACCAGAGAAAAACCAAAAAGAAAACTGAATACCCAATTCTGATTGTCCGCTCGTTAACCCCTCCGTTCTCTACCGCCTATATTATTCTTACGATAAGTAATCTCTTCTGTTTGAGAGAGGAGAGGGGAAGGAATTAAAAGCTGAAGCTGATTTTAATGGCGAATTCGGAGAAGCCAGCGGCCATTAACGGCGAGAAGAAGGATGGGGAGGAAGGAGAGAAATTATTGGCGGCAATAGATTTCAATATGCTCTGTTCAAAGGTGGTTATGCAGACTCATCAAGGTAAATGTAAATGGTCCTCCAAATTAGACGTTGATGTTGATGTTGATGTTGATGTTGAAGATGATGTTGAAAATAGAGGTGGTGCTGTTCTTCGCATGTGGGAAGGTGACCTTCTTGATTGCCTCGACGACCGTCGCTTGGCTCTCGAATCCGCTTGGTAATTCATTCCATTTCAATGTATTGTTAAATTTTTTTTGATTTATTTATAATATTATTATTACTTTATTTTTAAATATTTCGTATTTGATTGAGTTATGATTTTCTGGGTTTTGACTTTGAGGGATATTTTAAAATTTTTCTTTCTAATAGGCTGTTCTACTTTTTCGGTTATAAAGGATTTTTTTTTAAATAAATACAGTACTTATATCTCTGTTTTGTTTTGTTTTGTTTTTTAATGCAAAAAGTTGTGAGCAATATCTCTTAAATTTCTCTGTTTTTGGGGAAAACAAAAATTGGGGCTTTGAATAGTTTAAATTTGTTTGAAAAACCCAATTGAACTAGTCCAAGTCCAGTGAAGAAATAGCTCAAATGGCGTTCTTTTTTCTTTTTACAAATTTCTCACGTTTTTCTTATTCTCATATAATTTTAAATATTTATTGATTATATTTTGCACGAAAGATGTTCTTGATAAATTTTATTTTATTTTATTAATAGTATTTTCGTTTTGCTGCTGCGTATGATTATTTGGTGAATAATTAAAAAGCTTGTTGCTGCAGCTGTCCATGCTATAGATTTGGGAAGAACATGAGACGAGCTGGTTTTGGTTCTTGCTTTATTCAGGTAATTCCCTTGTTTTTTTTTCTTTCTTTTGAAGAATCCTTGAATTTTCCCTCCTTTTTCCTTTTAAGGTAATAGGAGCTTCTTCTGTGTTTAAAAGTAGTTAAGCCGCTTATTATACACCAGATGAAACAGCGATGCTTATTTGAATTGGTTTCATATTCGCAAGAGCCATAATAAGTCCTTAACTGATATCTCTTGACATCACGATTTGTGCCTGATAACATCCTTATTTAGAGGACTGATGCATGCGACATTTGATCTCGACCATCTTTCTATTTGCCTTTGAATCAAATTTAAAGCTTAAAGCATATGTTGTTGTTGTTGTTGTTTTTTTTTTTTTAACTTGTTTTTAAATCAGAGGTTAAAGATAATCGAGTTGCTATTGACTATATATCAACTTTGACTGTATGCTAGTTTTTAAAAAAACACCTTTAAGCGCGTCAATAATCCGTAATTGTTAAGAACTGATTGTTAAACTAAGCTCTGGTTATCACAAATGGGGTGCTTGAGCTGATTCCGAACATTGACATAACTAGTTTCATATCAGTACTTTAGCTTACCGAAGTTTGTATATGATTGATGCTGTCCTTCTGATTGTTTGTTGCGATTTGACAGGGACTTGTCTACTTCCTTATTGCTGTGGCTGCAATTGTCAATGTTATAGCGTTTCTAGTCACGAAGAGGCATTGCTTTCTGTATCTTGGGGTTGCTTTTGCCCTTTCTGCTGGAACATATTTGGGATTTTTTCGTACCCAGATCAGAAAAAAGTTCAATATCATGGTAAATATTTTTGCCTAATGTTATTCTTTTGTGCTATTCTTTTAATAGTGTGATTTGTCTAACACTTGTAGCTAAAGATGTAGGATGGATCTCATTTATCAAATTTTTTTTTTTTTAAAACTTGATAGGATTGTTAGGCAGTTTTAGCATCTCTCTGCTGAATTTTTTTGCACTTGCCATAATCTGGACTTCTGTGGAATTAATCATATTTATTATACACACTGCATGTCGTACCCTCATTCTATCCCTATCCCCCAAGTATTTGACGAACCTTGTTGAATTGTTTTTCGAGACATATTCCATTCATACCCTGCTGGCAAAGAGTTGCAGCTTTCTTGGTCTTTTTTGTATTCAAATTGATGTGACTAATGGATATCCACCTCCCTAGAGTTTTTATGGAAAATCATCCCCTTCAGTCATTGCCTAAACCTTAGAAGTTATATCACTACACCACTTATTCCAATCGCCGTGCTCCTCTCACCCTCTCTCCCCCAACCAACCCACGAAGGCTCACAAGTTTAGGCATTGCTCCTTTGAAGGAGTTCCCTTATATACACGTGTGGTTTTTGATTAAGCTGTGACAGGATAAAAGTTGCTGACCTTAGTTTTTGGGGGGAAGTTTGTGGAAAAATCCCAAAAATTAAGATTCAATTGGACTTTTGGAGTCTAAACTAGTGTATTCCCCCATGGATTCTAAGCCCCTTCCTGCTGCAGCTTATGAGTCATCTCCCACAAGAGTGCCGTATCAGTTATCTGACTGGCTAAACAGCTATGACTTTTGGCAAACTTTTATATCTGTTTGGTGTTTTTCTTTCTTCTTCTAATTTCTGACTGGTTCAATGGATGTAAGCGTCCTGCAGTCATGTTTTGCAGGCACTCGTTTCATAACTTTGTCTTTTATCTTTTTTTTTTTCCCTTCGTTTTTTTCATTTTCCATTTTGCTTACCACCAATTGTTTCTGACCACAACCTGTATAGTAGTTTTATGTCGTAGATCCTTTTGTAGGTCACCTGGGTCATTTCCTTAAATTAATTGACAAGTTTGCTGGAATTATACGGGAGCATTAAGTATGCTTCATGAGGGTTCCAGTTTTAGTTTGATACTACATTTTATGAATTTGCTTCCCTGGTTGTCACTGTTTCAGTTATGAACACTATGGATGTGATAAATTTTTGTCATTGCTGCTGTAATATATTTCCATGTTTGTTTACACTTGACATTTCCTGATACATTCCAGTAATTATTCTTTCTGCAGGGTAGTGATAGTTCTTTGGACGACTGCGTGTACCATTTAACTTGCTCTTGCTGCGCCTTGTCTCAGGTTCATTCTTCTTTCAATAATCTATGATTACTTAACCTGTAAATTATCAACTTGTAATGCAGCACATTTTGGTTTTATTTTCTTAATAGTAATTTCTTGAAAAAGTCTTGGCCATCTTTATTCTTGTTCCTTGGGATTAGGGGTGGCAATTTTTTATACATTCCACATAACCCATCCATTTTACCCTTTGAAAATGACTTATTGGGTTAACCATTTAAGTATCCAATATTATAATGGGTTTTAAATGTGTAACCCGATAAGTACCCAATACTATAATGGGATGTGTTTTTATCCATCAACCCAATAGGTTACCCAATAATGAATAATGTCTGGAAGTAGCCCAAAATAATCTCTTGAACGATTTGACGCAAGATAGAGTTTATGAGGTAAAACAAAACTTTTTTAAGGTTCAAATATCTTACTATCTTATTTTTCTTCAACAAAATTTGAAAAATGAACACTTAGACTGGAGCAAATGGAGGATTTTTTTAATAAAGGTATTAACAAGGATAAAGAAAAATATTTCTTTTAATAGAAGATAAAATGTTTAGAGAAAATTTAGTGTAGAAATTAATGGGTACTGGGTGCTATTGGGTATTGGATAAGTTTTGGGTATACCCAAAATTATCCATTAAGACTTAGGGCCGGCCCTGGGCATATGCCCACTATGAGACCGCCTAGGGCTCCTAATTTTTTCCACTAAAAAGGGCCCCTCTAATCTTATTTAATAGGCCTGTATATATAAATTATAAGCCCACATCTTAAAGTGCAACAGAAGGCCCAGAATACTTAGTCTCATATATTAAAGTTTAATCTCTATTATAAATAAAACCCACTTCTCATTTGAAAGCTCACATATAATACTTAGGCCCAAATTAAAATAAAAACAAGTTTCTCTTAATCTATTATATATGTGAGGTGAGGACAGAGAATTGAGATTGGGAGTCGTGATTCGGTAATTGAAAAGAAACCGAAGTGATTTAGGTTTTAATCTATTAGGTTTAATTATTTAGGTTTTGCACGTTATCTTTGCAATATCACAACTTGATTATCAAACTTAATTAGTGATTTTGCACCTAAACATGCTAAAGGTGTTATGTTCAAGTGACACGTTTTTGTTTCTACACCATTTCTTTTAATTATTATAGATTTATAAACCACGTTCAATGAAATTTGCTTATTAAGTCATTAATTCTTCTTTTTAAATTAATTTATTGCGATATGAAAATGATCAATTTTTGGAGGTTCCGTTTTTCTTTTTTTACATGTATATGGTTGGTGCCTCATTTCTTAAGTTCGCCTAGGGCCCCACCCCAAAATCTCAGGGCTGGCACAAAATTAGAGTAATGGGTATTTTTGGGTACTACCTAAAAATACTAGTCAATCTTGGTGGATAACTTTGGGTTTTACCCAAACCCAACCATTATACCCAAATTGCAACCCTTACTTGGGATCATTAAGTATTTATGTTTACTCGGGATCATTAAGAGTATTTATGTTTACTTGGGATCATTATTAAGTATTTATGCTCTATTGTTATGGAGCAGGAATCAAGAACATTGGAGATGAACAATATCCAAGATGGCATCTGGCATGGTAGAGGCGACACAATTCGCATAGGTGGCTATAGCGAAGGTAGCAAGGCATTCTTTGAGCTTATTCCACCACCTATAGTGTCAATTAAGTCTTCTGAACCTTGTTGCACTAATAATAGCATAAATGGTAATGATCACCCGTGGCCTTCTGAGGTTGGCCATTCTGAACCTTTGGTGCAACAATCTCCATAGCAGTTCCAGTCCAGGCTTCTCCGTCCGGTGAAGCCAACTCTATCTAATCTTTGATATTGTGCTGCTCGACCATAAAGCGAGGTCCTCTTCAGATGCGGAATGTGAGGCATGCAATTAAAAAATTATTCAGAATAGATGGCATCGAAAAGGTAATGCTCATTACCTAGCAAACACCTCAAGGAGAAGGTGAAAATTGTATAGATAAAGGGCGGGGAAGAAATATGCACTGCTCCTGATGTATGTATCTATGTATATAGATGTTTATAGTATAATGGGGAATTACATTTGTTCAGCTGGTCTTTTGTGTGATTTGATCAATCTCAATTGAATCGTGGTCAGTCAAGATGGTACTATTTCTTATTTTGGAATTTCGAATACTCTCCCTTGAGATGATCAATTGAACCCACAAGGACAAGTGTTTTGATTTAGTAAAATTCAACTGCTAACTAGAGCAAAACGATTTAATTAAAGAAAAGATGATTGGTTTTTTACAACTAAATTGACTAGGAATCATGAAATCAACGAAAATTAACTAGTGCAGCAAGTTGGGAGAATTCAAGAATTTAGAAAACCTAGGAATTGAAATTTACTTTGTATCTCAATTTTATGTCTAGCTATTGTAACAGTCCAATTCTAGGGTTCGTTCTTCTACGGCGAAGATTGTGACGATTTGATCATGAATTGCAATCTTATTATACCTTGTTGTTATATTTTCTTCATCTGTCTACACAACAATTAGGAGTTCATTAAGCACAAAAGAACAAATTGAACCTAATTTCAAGATTAACAATAATCATGAATCACTAGAACTTAATCTCACAAAAGATGACAATATATGATAGATAAATATTGATCATTCAATTTATCATACACCAATTAACCTTAACAGTTGAATTACAAATTGCAGAAACAACTGACAACGATTCGATTAAATGTACTTTTGTAAAGAACTAAGAATCATAGACTTTATAGAATGATTAAATCATAGCATAAAATGTTGATACAAAATTACCTTCAATCCCTAGAAGAAGAAATTAATTCCTCATCAATTTCATTTCAATACCTTCAAATCTTCGAGCAATCCTTTTATATTGTTTAAGAAGATAGAATTAAGATTCAAAATAAAATGAAATTCCCCCTGCCCTCCCCCCAAAAAAAAGCTCTCTCCATCATTACTAAGCGAGTTCTTCTTTATACCCTAACCTTTAGACATTGGAACGATTGACGAAAAACATGAACACGAACATGCGCATTATGCTAGGGCGCTGCCTTGAAACGCGCCAACACGCCAAGGCACTCTGCCTAGGCACCCAACTCTTAGTTCTTTCTCTTCATTGAAACATCTGAATACGTAAAACTGTTGGAAGGCACGCGTCGGGGCTTGGCGCGAAGGCGGGGTGGGTGAGGAAATAATTTCAAAAGTCTTCCTTGCAACTTTGGCCTTTTTCACTTTAATCCCTTCAAGTTTACAAAACGGCCCCAATATGCTTTGTTTTTACACAATTTCTTCCAAGATCCCTGAAATCTTATAAAAGCACCAAAACTCCATATTAGATAACAAAAACCCCGAGAATTCACCAAGATTAAGCCTAAAAAAGTATCTAATTGAATGAGTAAAATACTCATTCATCAAATACTCCCAAACTTAAACTTTGCTCGTCCTCGAGCAAAACAAGAAAACAAGTAAATACTAAAACAAAAATATATACAAAATATCTCCCTATTTTTCTCTTTCATTTCACAAGTCAAGGCCATGGCAAGAAACTTCACAATGCCTCAGGGTAAGATTAATAACAACATGCAAATAACAACACGCAGCCACAAGTCCAAGCTTTCACTCAATAGGCATCAATCTCACTCTAAATCTCCGTGTGTGTGTGCACCACCCATTTCTCAACAATTTCAAAACTTATGCATGCACATAGTTGGTCTAATTCCTTTAATGTCAGCTGAAGTCCACCCTACGGCTTCCTTAAGTGCACGCAAAACACAAAACAATCTTTCTTCCTGCTCACCAGTCAAATCAGCAGCAATGATAACATGGAAAGTGTTACCCTCCCCTAAAAATGCATATTTTAAAGAAACATGCAATGGTTTCCAATTGAGTTTAGGAGGAGGCACAATAGATGAAACAATTTTAGGATTAAAATGTCCTAAAGAATCAACAGGAGACTTACTAGGAATTTTCCCTTCAACTGATTCAAAAATTGCCATAATCATTCACTTCTTCAACAAAAAAACATTCATCATTATCATTGGGCATTTTCATGGCATCGCTAACAGAAATCTCAACAGTTTCATCCATTCATAACAAACATGGATAATTTTCCATTACTGACATTTATCACAGTATTAGCATTAGTCATGAAGGGTCACCTAAGTAAAATAGACACTTCATGATTATTTCTAACCCGTCTCTCCATTTCTAATACAACAAAATCAATAGGCAGAATTAACTTATCTACTTGAACTAAAATGTCCTCTACAACGCCCATAGGATGTTTGACCGAACGATCATCAATTACAAGGAAATTGTTTTAGTTCTCCTAACCCCAGTTGTACATAAACAAAGTATGACATCAAATTAATACTAGCACTTAAATCCAACATCGCCTTAACCTTCTTTGAATCCCCCAACGTGATTTGAATATTAAAACTACCGGGATCTTTCAACTTAGGTGGAAGGTTTTGTTGGAGAACGATACTAATATTCTCAGGAATTATCACATTCTCGTCTTTCTCATATCTATGTTTCCTCGTGTTAAGATCCTTGAAGAACTTTGCATAAGATGGAATGTTTTTTTTATCACATTAAGCAAAGGAAGATTTATGTTAACTTTAGAAAGTATTTCATAAATTTCCAAAAATTGTTTATCCATCTTATTCTTCATTAATCTATCAAGGAACGAAACTTGTGGCACATAGGGTTTAGGTGAAGGTGATTTTGCAATTTCTTGAGGTAGATCCTCTTTTTGTATTTCCCCCACATTGCAAGGCATGTCACAAGTATTATCATAAATAAGATTAAAGTATACCTCTTCCTCTATTTTCTTACCACTACGGAGTGTTGTGACTGCTTTTGCTTGTTCTGGCTAACTTGGATATGTGCCCTGTTTGTGTTCCTGCAAAGATTCTACAATTTGCCCCAATTGCACCTCTAACTTTCGAAATGAACCCTCATGTTGTTTGTGCCTTTGCTTATTGTCTTGCTGATTTTTCTGGTTTACCATTATAAAGCTCTAAAGAGTGTCTTCCAAAGAGGGCTTGTTGGGTTGGAAGGGTTGTTGTGGTGTATGCTAAGGTAGTGGTTGTTGATGAATAGGCTTTTGGTTGCTCCACAAGAAATTTGGATGATTTCTCCACCCAGGATTGTAAGTATTCTAGTACAGATCATTTCGCACCCTTGGTGGATAAGAGTTCATGGAGTTTGCCTGTTCCAAAAATTCATAAAACTGTTCTCGAGAAGGGCACATGTTAGTAACATGACCATAATCACCACAAATAGATCATGCTTCATTTACAACAAGAGATTTAGAACCAGACATTAAAGAATCCAATTGCGAAGTTATCTTGGCCAATTGCATGGCCATTTCATTATTATTTGAAGAACTCACCTCATACATACCTCTTGACTTACTCTCACACTTTTCTGTTGAGAGTTCGCACCAACTATCTCAAATAATGTTTTTGTTTCTTCGGAGTTTTCTCTCCCATGGCACCACCTGCGGCATTATCTACCATAGCTTGGTAGTATTGTGTTAACCCATCATAAAAAGATTGATTTAACAAATGCAAAGAAAATTCATGATGAAGACATTGAATTAACATCATTTTAAATCTATCCCAAGCTTCATGAAATGCTTCGCCAGGCTCTTGACTAAATCCAATTTCAGACAATGTGGGGTGGGGGTAATATTTACTTATGAAAGCATTGTAAACCCCATCCCAAGTGGTCAAACTACCTGGTACCTGGGGTCAATGACATGAACCAGGTTTTCGCTGCATCCTTAAGAGTACTGAAAGCAACACGCATTCGCAACTGATCTTCAGTTAAATTTCCTAACGGTAAATTTTGAAGAGTTGAATAATAATCACGGAGGAATGTTAAAGGTCTTCGGATTCCATCCCATGAAAGGACGGAGGCATGTTAAAGTGAAGAGACTCTTTAATTCATAATTCCTAGTAGCTGTAGGTAAAACAATGCAAGAGGGGGCCGGGTCAATCCTAGGACGAGCGTAGTCCTTCATAAGTGTGGTTCACCCATGACAGCTGTGGGATTGTTTTCTTTCAATTAAGGATTCTCAGAGTCAAGGTGTGAAGATTCACCTTTATTTATATCTACCCCCTTGTTCCTACTCACCTTGTCAATGTCGTCGTTAAACTCCGACATGACAGAATTTAACGAACGACGACTATGCATACAAGTCTCAACTACAAGAATTCATACACCTAATAGCCAAACCTAACTAAATCAAAACAAACAAGTCCCCGGCAACGGTGCCAAAGACTTGGTGAAAGAATTGTTTACCTCGCAAGTGCACGAGTCTGAAGTAGTACAATTGTGCAAAGACAAGGGTCGAACCCACAAGGATAAGTGTTTTGTTTTAGTAAAATTCAACTGTTAACTGGATCAAAACAATTTAATTAAAGAAAAGATGATTTGTATTTTAACAACTAAATTGACTAGGATTCATGAAAATCAATGAAAATTAACAAGTGCAGCAACTTGAGAGAATTCAAGAATTTGGAAAACCTAGGGATTGGGATTTAATTTTTATCTCAATTTTATGTCTAGATATTTTCACAGTCCAATTCTAGGGTTCGTTCTTCTACGGCGAAGATTGAAACGCTTTAATCACAAATTGCAATCTTATTATCCCTAGTTGTTGTATTTCCTTGATCTGTCCACACAACAATTATGGGTTCATTAAGCACAAAAGAACAAATTGACCCTAATTTCTAGATTAACAATGATCAGGAATCACTAGAACTTAATCTCATAAAAGATGACAATATATGACAGATGAATATTAATCATTCAATTTATCATACACCAATTAATTAACCTTAACAGTTGAATTACAAATGGCAGAAACAACTGACAAAGATTCGATTAAATGTACTTTTGTAAAGAATTAGGAATCATAAATTGTATAGAATGATTAAATCATGACATAAAATGTTGATACAAAATACCTCCAATCCTTAGAAGAAGAAATTAGTTCCTCATCAATTCCATTACAAAACCTTCATTATTACTAAGTGAGTTCCCCCCCCCCCAAAAAAAAAAAGCTCTCTCCATTATTACTAAGTGAGTTCTTCTTTATACCCTAGCCTTCAGACATTGGAACGACAAACGAAAAACACAAACAACCTTGAAACGCGTGGCGGCGCGCCAACACGCCAAGGCGCCCAACTCTCAGTTCTTTCTCTTCTTTGAAACTTTTTAATACGTAAAACTGGGGCTTGGCGTGGTGCGTGAGGAAATAATTTCAAAAGTCTCCCTTACAACTTTGGCCTTTTCCACTTTAATCCTTTCACGTTTCCAAAATAGCCCCACTATGCTTTGCTTTTGCACAATTGCTTCCAAGATCCATGAAATCTCATAAAAGCATTAAAACCCCATATTAGATAACAAAAACCCGGAGAATTGACAAAGATTAAGCCTAAAAAAGTATCCAATTGAATGAGTAAAATACTCTTTCATCACTTACTAAAAAGATTGTCAAGTAGAATAGAGTAAAATGAGCAAAATATAAAGCTTTTAATCATATGGGGTTAATCTAGTGGTAGCTAGGTTTGTTCTCATGCTATTCACCGGTTTAATTCTCTAACTAGCACTTAAGAGATCTACTCATGAGAAGTGGATTGAGTTGAGGTGTGTGTTAGTTGCTTACTAATCAAAAAGATAGAGAGAAGCAAATTTGCCTTTTGGTGCATCTTCTTTTTGGGGTGTTTGGTGCAATTTGTCAAAATCTAACTATTTGACCATATTCTAATTACTAAATAAACATCTAAATTTGAATGTCACATGATAAGCAATAATGATTAGCTTGAGTGGTAGCTGAATTTTGCTCCACAGCCTATTTATTCGTAGTGGTGAAGCTACACTAGCCATATGAAATTCACTTGACCACCTTTTAGGAAAATGACACTTTAGCACCTTTAAATTTTAGAAAAAGGGTAATTGACAAAACAACATACTGTATTGTGATTAAGCTTCGGTTTAATAACCCTACTCTTTTTGTAATCATTTTACCACTATTCTTATAATACATACATTACTTGAACCAGACATCCTAACTCAGTCCAAAAATTTTATTATAGATTTACGTAGACACATTAAGTCAAATGTTGGAGGTGGTTTAGTCATATTGATTGCACATGAGGTCATGTGATTGGTTTAACCCGAACGATAATGGGTAAAACTCACTTGAAAATTGATTTTCTTCCCCCACGGTCAGAACTTCCAAGTGGATTTTACCCATTATGGAACGGGTTGAACCGATCACATGACCTCACGGGTGGTCAACGTGTATACCAATCTCCAATGTTAGCACTTTGCTGACTTAATATATCCACATAAGATTTCCGTTAATATTTTTGGATAAATTTAGGTTGTCTAGTTTAAGTGAGGAGCATATTATAAAAATAGTGGTAAAATGATTAAAAAACTAGGTGACGTAAAACCAAAGCTTAATCAAAATACATTGGGTTATTTTGTCGATCACCCACCCTTTAAAGAAATGACTTTTTACTACTAAAACAAACATATTACCAAATTTGACCCCCTTTCTTTTAGAGAAAAATTACATTGTGTTAAAAGTTTGCCCCTTTTTGAATCCAATTTAGATTGGAAAAAAAAAAAACTGTTACCCCTGAAACAATCTTGACCCCCTTTTCAAAAATTCTTGGTTTTGCCACTGTTTACTCGGGTTCCATTATAATGAGGGAGGTAATTCTTAAATGTATAGGCTGAGCGTAGGCAGTGTATCGTTGCACTCGCTCAAACAAAAGAAAAATAAAAAAAGGAAACTTATTATTTTTATGGAATGACAGAATTTACTATTTTAATAAAACTATCAATTTGTATAACTATAAATATATGTTGAGACTTGAGAACTGAATCATGATTAATGGCCAGTATATGACCTTTGGGAATGTTTCTTATCTGCTTGATCCATGGTCTCAACCAAGAGTCAGAGTTGTTAAGCCGTATTTGAATGGGCTGGCTTATATACAGAGCAGCAGAACCTAAGCCCACATCATCGTGTTAAGCCCGTTCCGCTTCGTGAGCTTTTTCAAGCTAAACTTTTTGGCACTTAACAATGTGTACTTTTTATGAATAATTGTTGCCGGTACAATTTTTCAGATTTTCAAACGCTTTAAACTCCAATACTTGTTTTGAATTGAAAAAGTTCAGTTTGGTTAATAAATCACTCAATTATTAAAAAAATACCTTTTCATTACGTACTGTGTTGCCGTAGTTGATTCATCTTCCAACCATTGTTTACTTTTACTATGGTCTTCATCTCTCTTTCTTTTCCCTTTTTATTTATTTATAAAAAACCTCATAGCCATCTCCGTTCTCCCTCATCCTACTTTGTTGTCTTCATCTCTATCCTTGCTAACTCCTTTACTTTCGTCATCTTGCCTTTTCCCTTACTGCAATTCTCTCTCTCTCCCTCTCTCTCTCTCTCTCTCTCTCTCTATATATATATATATATATATATATATATATATATATTGTGTGAACCCCAAAAACTCTCTATCACCACTTCACCTTTTATCTATCCATCTATCAGTGCGTGTGTGTATTTTTATTAACCCTAAATTTTCTTTCTCCAAATTTAGATCATAGCTCCCCACTACAACAAAAAAGGCTTTTAACAACGTTTTAAAAACGTTGTAATAGGGCAAAGACAACGTTTTTTAAAACGTTGTATAATCCAACGTTGTCGTAGGGTCCCGTCTAAGACAACGTTTTAAAAACGTTGTCTTAGGTCTAACATAACATTTTTAAAAAAGTTGTCTTAGATCTAACACAACGTTTTTAAAAACGTTGTCTTAGGTCTAAGACAACCTAAGACAACGTTTTTTTTTTTTAAATTCCTGAGTAACCTGTCCTGTTCTTCCAATTCCCGTCCCCGCACATCCACCCACATCCACATCACATCCTCAAAATTACAAAATTGAAGTTGGCAAAAAAAAGTTTTTGTATTTAAGATGCAAAAATTCATCACTAGTCCAAAATTCTTCATAAATACAGGGAAAGTTTCAATGTACCATGATTACATTACTTGTACAAATCTGGACAAGAAAAAATTATAAGCCAAAACAATTTCTTCTCCCTCAGAAAGCAAATCTTGATCTGCTCTTCCATTCACGACATTGCAACGTTGGTCCAAAAATCTCATTAACATTTCACGACTGCAATGAAACAATATCATGGCATATTTTTTTTGTAATTCGAAATGGAATGCATGCTAGAGGAGGTGTTATTCGAAATCAGCTTGCAATATCATGGCATATTTTTGTTGTAATTATTACCGCATGGTTACAAATATCCCAGCCAAGAAAAAGAACATTTATTTGATGGTTTAACATTGGCCTCCAATCCTAATATCCCACTACACTCTGTTGAACCTGTTTCTATGCTATCAGATAAGGCTATCATGTGGAATGGTTCCATTTCTTGCAGGAAATATAGTTGAGCGTTTACCTATCTCAGAAATGTTTATTGGGAAACAAAATCATCTTGCTGACTCTTTGGCAACTCCTGCTTATTGTTACCAATCCAAATAGCTACCATCTTCATGCATCCAGACCTTAGCTCATGACAAGGATGGTTTCCAGTCTTTTAGACAGTTCTCTTAGCTTTCTCCAGGGGTAAGGGGTAAGGATCCACGCCCCCCTCCCCGAACCAAACAACAAAATAAATTTGTTTTTGTTTTATGGAGGCAATAATTCCTTTCACTATAAACTATTAAAATGGAAAAAAAAAAAGAAAAAAAAAAAGATGGACTATATTATACCTAGAAACATTTTTCAAAAGTAATCAAGTTTAAAATGTCAAATTTTGAACTTTTTTTCCCATTTCAAAAAGTAATAAATGAGTGACAACACACATGCCTTCTACAAGGTGGCGTATGATTTCCCATTTCTCTCGCACAACTCTTGAAAAGGTAAGCACACAACATACAAATGTGGTAAAAAAAGTATGGATTAGAACCTAGCTAATTTCTTCTTTCAGTACAAACAAATCTATGTTTAAGAAAAAATCAGGAACTTTTATTGCAATTTAACACTTGTGGTCAAAAGTGAAACTTCACTTACTTATTATTAGAGTGATTTAAACCAAATAAAGATATAAAGGTGTGCCATGTCATCTTAAGGGATAAAAATGAAGTATTATACTACAAGCAAACATGGAAAATATAAGCTGCTTGCAGAAAAATAGTATTGAGAAAGGAACATTGGCACTTCCTTACCTGAATGACAGTCTTTGACCCGACAAATGCTTCGATCTTCTTCCAATCACGGTCAAAGCTATGTAAACAAGGGGAACAAACAACAATCAGGAAAATGATCAGAACTTGAATAAACTGAAATAAAAGTCATTGTGACTAGTAAAAGGAACGAACACCAACATAGTATTCCAGTTTTGAGCATTGGTAATAGAACACCAAATTATAAGACTTCTAATGATAATTCATACCCTAAATTAATAATCTTATCATCAATCCCTTATCCTGATGAAGGTGAGAGCAATTACTCAGGGACCCAGAGTTCATTCAAGTCAGCAGTTTGAGCAACCCTATTGACATCCCTCCCCACCCCAAAAAAGAATAACAATAGAAAAAGAAAAAGAAGAGTACAAAACATGATTTCCTCAACATATCTACAAGAAATCATTGTTGATTTATATACTTCTACACTTTCAACCAATTATTTTTCATAGTCCACCACAGAGATAAAATGTCATACACCACCCATAATTTCCTCCTAAATTTCAACTTGTATTCAAATGAACAAATGAAACAGCCAACCTGAGTCTAAAAATGTGTTTTCTATATACATAGGAGATCAGTAGTTTATTCCATCATACCCTCAGGACATTCCATGGAACAAACATGTCCAGGGGTTTAAGAATCCATCCAGATCACATGTGTCGCAAGTTTGAGTCTCACCAGGGTGAGGATGTAACTGAGAAAGAGAAGCTAACCTCCACACAACCTTCCCCCAACTCAAACCACCATGGCAAAAAAATTCAAACCCCATGATTGTTGTTGGTCCTAGTCACACACTGGCTATTATCATCAATGCTATTGACCATTAGAGATCGCCAATATTGCTGATAATATTACAAGCACAAGAACATGAAAAAGTTGTAGCTTTGTACAAACCTCATATAATGTTTTGGAGAAAAGCTGTTTATTATACATATGACACAGCAGAATTTATATACAACCAAGTTACAAAGAAGCTAGTCTAGGAGACACTTGGTACATGAATGCTGGAAGATGGAATAAGTTCTGGAAGGTGGAATGAGTGATGGAAAGTGGAAGGGTGTGTTGAGATTATCTCTCAGTAATGGGTTATGTGTTAATACCTCAGACTCTGTCGCCGCACTCTTGCTCATGAGATCAGTGGTCGTTATTGCAACGGCAGCAGAATCTGCCCTGCAAATCCATAGATGAAATTTAAAACTGGGTCAGAACTCTAATGATATGAATGGAAGTATTGTAGTTTATAGGTAAATTCTGAAGCTGAAGACTTTCACAAAAGAAAATAAGGGTCATAATGAGCATAATGAATCATAACACTTGGTTTCAACCTCAACAAAGAACTATCTCAGTTTGCCAAAGAGAGAGTTAACTGATGAAGAAATGAGAATTACCCGTCAAAACTTGATGACAGTAAATTAACCAGCCGAGCGAATTAAGAAGAGCCTCCTGCATATTACATTACAAAGATAACATAATGTATGTAAGGGAAGTTCCAAGCAGCATTGCAGATTAGAGTAAGCTCAGAGAAACAAACACAGTGACACCGGAGTGTCTTACGAAAATGAATCCGCAAAGTGGTAATGTGATGGTCAAGACATGAGACTAAAGGTAGCTACTGTCCAAAATTTACAGAACCAAAATTTCAGTAACTTTAACTATTAAACTATACTGACTCAGGAGGACCCGGAATGCATGGCTATACTCGTTAGAAAGGTATACGAGTCTTCTTTAAGGGAAAAAAAAGGGTTCATCGTTTCGAGCCCTGTGGAGTGAGAAAATGCATTTTTGGTACAAGGTGTCCAGGCTGTCTGCACACAGCTTCAGCAGACGTTTTTTCATCTTCTTTTTAATCTTTCTTCTTAGATTCTTCTCCAATGGTCAAGGCTGGAAGTTCATCATCCCTAGGTGTGTTATAGATTCAGATTATCTCTTAGTTTTGGATAAATCATTTGTACTTGGCCATGACTGTTCGTATTTTTCAATTCATGTATTCCCTAGGTTCATAGTTCATGTATCTTTGCTTCATAAATGGGGGGATGTCCCATTCTAGCCTATAAATACCCTCATATCTAAAGGGGAGGGGCAGACTTGATTGTAATTTTGAGCCATTGGCAATTTATAGAAGAAGGATTTCTTCTTTTCTTACTCAAGTCCTTTGGTGGATTCCGAAGTGTATTTGAGTGTTTATCCCCTTTCATAATCTTCACTTGTGTTTTCCTCTTTACTTCTCCTTTTCCGGCATCACACAGTGAGCTGTCCAGCTATTGAGTCTGCATAATGTTTATGGACCTTTCTCTGGTTTCAGGAATGCAATCATAATAAATGATTTCCTCTCTGTATTTACCTTCTTAATATGTTGGCTAATCACCCCAGTCGACTCTATCAAAACTTCCTCTAGTTTCAGTTGGAGTAACTATCAAAAACAGAAGATTAGTTAAAGTATTTACAGCCCTATATGGGAGATCATCCTAAATTGCTCATACCTCAGCTATGGCGTTTGAACACTCTATGACATCTTGGTAACCTGCATCCCCCTGAAATGATACCAAGGTTTCTTAGCCACATAACAATTTGGTTCTGTACCAAATGATGGCACATAACTGTGTTTCATATATAATGAAATCCTAACTTAGCTTCAAGAACTTATACAGAAGTAAGAAAATGAAAAATTATATTGTATGTGTTTATGTTAAACTAATCTGAGGAATAATGAACCATAAAAGACATTATGATACACTCCCAGGCAACCATTTCTCTTGGTGAAATGCACAACTATTACTACTATCAGAAACAACTCACCGTTGCTGCATTTGCTTGACCAGCATTTATTAATACTGCACGAGCCTGAAAAACAGATCCATTGTTGAAGTTTGTAGAAGATAACCTTAAAAATACAATATCATGTATCAGCATTTGGACAGTGAAGAAAGAAAAAGAAAAACTATAAATAATGGTTCTTTAGCTAAATGTATTTTTGGATAGAATAGTAACGTGCAGCTAACAACATTATGCATATAAGCAGCATTTACTAGGGCAATTGATATAGTAAATGCCGAAAGTAGATACAACACTATGGGGAGTTAGTGCAAATGTTGATTGTCGAGCTTGCTGCAAAGTACACTATGGCCTCACGACCATATCTTTGTCTTTAGTTTAATTGAACCAATACTAACAGAAACAAGTATTGAGATACTACCCCTCAGTTCGAAAAAGAAAAAAATAGTCTTACTTTCATTCTTAGTTTGTCCCAAAAAAAATAGTCCCATTTCTAAATCACCATCTTTTTTCAAATTTTTTCTTTCGTTTCAAAAACAAGATGTTTTTCTTAAATGTTATACACAAATATAAACTCCGTATAACTTCACTGAAATTTGAAGGAAATAAACATGTGTAAAACAATGATATTTAAACGTTTGACTTATCAAATGGGACTACTTTGTGGGGATGGAGGGAGTATAACAGATTTCAGATATCATAGATTGGGTAATGGGACAAAACTAGGGGTAAAAGTATCAAATAACAAAATAATACTCGTCTTATGAGGAGAGGTCGATGTCACAACAAATAGTACAAAACGAATGTGAAACAATATGCAGAGAAGATACACAAATCTGTCACTGTCGTCTCTGTGACTTTATGCTAATGAGTAATGAATGATTGATTTGCTGATAAGAGAGTAATTTTGACGTCAAGAACTTACAAGAGATAGACATCTTTCTTGTGGATCCCTTTACCGAAGTCGATGTTGAGCATCCCACTATAAGGCTGTTGTTTCATTTTTTTCCCTATAGAAATGGTTAGTGGATAAACAACATGAGGAAGCACATATACGCAAAGAGAAACTTTAAAATTCAACTGTTAAACTGACCTTTATTACATGCAATAACTTCCTCTCCAAGAAGTAAGAAACTAGTGGCTAATATTGTTGGGCCAGCACCACCAGAGCCTAATGTGTAGTAGTAGAATCTGAAACAAAAATATCATCAAGTTCGTTCCTAAAAGTTTGAGAAAATGAGAGATTGGAAAGAAGAAAGATATTAACAGCTTCTACAATGCATCATAAGATTAGCTGAGAAAAGAAGCTGATGCAGGAAGGATAGGGGTAACTCAAATTTGATTTGCAAGCAAGGATAAAACCTGAGGAACCTTTCGAAATCCTTTGGGGCCAGTTTCAATTAAAGGCAAGCTGCGAATCAGTAAAAGAGGCCTGGAGCACCCGTTCAAGCCTCAATGATTGATACGGAGGGGAAAATTCACCCATAATACAGTCAAGTATACGGAAAAATATCAATGATCCATTACTGTCTTCCATTGATTCTGAACCAAAAACTTGTATATGTATACAAAAAATTCTAGAAGCCTTATTTGCCAGGAACGGGGATATTCCCCAATACTAAAAGAATTAGATGAAAAGCACTCTGAAAATACTCCCTAATAATAAACATAGTAATACTGACAAAGAATCAAATAATCCACATCTTAATTAGGTCTCCAATTTTGTTAGAATGGATGACTCGATTCTAGGCTGCGCCGCGCCATAATCAGTGTTTTTCTGGTTTCCTTGTTTGTGTATATTTACGGCTTGGTCATGTATCCTATATATATAAGTTGTAACCCTAAGGTTGGAATAAGAATATTCAGTTGTCTTTAAACCCCAAATTCTCTCTTCTCTTCCAATTTCCAATTGCTTGATAATTATTATTTGCTAAATTGCTTGTTTGCTTTGTTCCGCTGTCGCACAACAAATTTCAAACGCACACATACAAGCACCCCGCTCAGAGAGTATGGCTTATTCCAGCATAGATTTTCTTAAGATGGTTAAGGGCTATCAAATGGAGTTTGTCTTAGAATGGTCAAGCGCAAAAACTACTGCTTTCTTTAAACACACATTATCAACACAATAGCTTTAATGCAAGACCATAAAGAAGTTAAACCAAACACTCTAAGCATCTTGAAGGCAGTCATTTTAATGTAGAAAAAATAGAGAAAAAGAAACAAAATAAATTCACTTGGCATACGACACTAAGCCAGAGCTAAGTCGAAAGCTGTATTATGTATTTTCACACTTTCTGCTCTATAATCCATTTGGTTGGTGAGTAGAAGTATGAATGAATATATTAACGAAAGAAACAACTTGCCCAAAAAAAAAAAGTCTATGTGCTACTATCATTAGATTGGAGGAAGCAATTACCTTAGTCTCTCAGGCTCACCCTTTCCTTCACTTCGCAGAATAGAAAGAGTCAAAATTTGGACTGAAAGAAGCTTATTTGCAGGGTATCCAAAGGTAATATTTTTGACCAAACTTCTATCTAAGAAAGTCAACTTCACAGTTGTACATGTTCAACATTACTTGATACTCAACACAACAGTAATACCATAATTCTTGTCTCAGTGATTTACAACAAAAGCTAGTTTAAACTCAAATACCAATAAAGTCAAAGACTATCTGAAACTAAAATAGATGATTAGCCAAGCATATATAAACTAGAGTGCAATGTTGTCGACAGTAATTTCTTTCATATTTTGATACAAATACCACAACCCTAAGCTGTATAACTCATTAACCGAAGGTGTGACAAAAACTGGCCAAAGGGGAGGGGGAAGGAGCATGAAAATATACTTTCATCCAAATTAAAACTAGAATATTGTGCTATGAAGTCATGCCTTGAGAATACTCTGATCCATCGTATGATAATCATTCTAATAGAGTTGTACCTTCTACAAAATATTAAAATGTGTTTGAGTTTTTAGTGTCAGTGCATAATATTTTAAGTTATTTGTACCAAAGTTGTTACCTTTTGTTTATGAAGGCTTTCTTGTATGTGTGAGTATTACAAGGATGAATAGAGTTGGCACCATTGCTCACTCCTGGAAAGATTACTCCAGTTGTTATGGCCGGAACATTTGTAGCTAGTGCTTTGTCCATAAAAGATTTTGCACGCCAGGCATAGCTTGTATCATCACAGACATCGAGATAAGCTGACTATTAGAAGAAAAAACATTTTTCAAGCTAAGTTTGCATTCTTTTAAAGTCATAGCATATGAGTTGAAGAGTGTGTAGAAGTTAGCATACATGCTATAGATCCAGAAAGCTTTCAAATCAAAACCATGTGATTTACCTTGCTCTCAACTTGACCCGTATAGCAGCTTCCAGCACAGTGCACTTCTCTGTCTGTTGGAATGGTCCTGCAGAATGCACTACAAAATCGGCATCTGCATAGGAACTAGTAAAAATCTGAATTTTTAAATCTTCAGAAACTTGGAGAATGCAGTTGCAGTTAGTGTAAAGCAGTTAGCTTTTCCTAATTGAAGTAAATCTGTATTTGTCATGCAAAAGATTCCTTAATTAATGAAAAAAAATCATGACTCAAGTTTATTCACTGCAATGGTGTTATGTTTCGATAGGTATAGCTAAATCAGGTCAACTGGAGTAATAAACTATAAAAAGAATTGGCAGTTTTTTAGCAGTACAAACATGCTACTGAATGATAGAAAAGAATTATAATTGTTCTCAATATGGTTACTATCTATTTTTCAAAACTGAATATTCAAATGCTCCAAAATAATCTTACTGTACATCGCACAAAGACAATATTAATATGCTTGAACCATCAACATGTTTCATCCCCTACAACTATAGAACACATAACCAAGATCCTTGATATACTGAAATTTGAAAATAAATTGAAGAACTAACTCACCTGTCAAAGTAGAGTCTAATGATTTAACATTGTTAATATCGACTTGCAAATTCTGAGTTTTCCCCAAGTGTAGCCACCATAGCAGCACCTTTTTCTCTATTGTAAAACACAGAGAAAAGTCAGCCTAATTTGTAGAAGCATCAAATTTCAGAGCAAAATAACATATATAAAAGGAATAGAAGCATTTCAGTACTGTATCCATTTGGAGAGTGATTATAGGTGTGAAAAGTGGATTGCCATTAGCAAGTGTCTCCAACTCCTGAAAAGGCTTTACAAACTTGTTTATTTGAGTGTTGATGTGAACTATCTGTATACAGCGTCCATTATAGGTATGATAATGTTTGCTTCAAGCTCATTTGTTCAACAAGAACACCAAACAACCAATAATTTCTTAATATAAACAGAGTACTGTTTTAAAATGCATGTCCAGTCACCAATCGTTCAACATACTAGAACAGCCGGATAGGCTTCCAAGTTTCTTCTTTGTCCTATGCTACGTATTGACAACCACATTTGCCAATTAAAGAATATGAGAAGCTTAAGTTCTGCTAAAACTCATTTTCAACTCCAGTCCTGCACCCTATACTATTGAAACATAAACAGTAGAAAACAATTAGATAAAACAACAAGCTTGTGGTACATAAATGCGAAACTTGGTACCCAGCCCATTTCTTCAAGCAATTATCGCTATATAACAAAAAAAAACCCAAGAAATCGATTACCCCTTAACCCATATGGAATTTCTAACACAAACAGGGCAAACACTATTCCTCTAAAAAGCTAGTAAAGTCAGTGGTAAACAGGCTGCACTTATCACTTAATCTAGATTAAGATGGTTTAAGTTGGCAATGAAAATACCAATATTCTCCAATTGTACCCCCGCCCCCGCAATTCTCTAGTTATATGGGTAAAGATTTCTTCTAATACTGATCGTGGTGCTTCTTCTTAGAGCGAGAATGAAGTTGTCATGATGTAGCAGTTATATGTGCATCATATTTGAACTTTAGTCTCAGAAAACGTTATCAGCCATGAATTCACTATTGTTCTAGGAGCTTGACACTTAACTTTTGCATGGACAGGTTAATCATTGGACATGCTCTAATAATAGCACTCACGTTCAGCAAAAGATCACATACTGCAACTTTCTGAGAGAATAAAAAGCAACACTGATACAGTCATTCACACTTGACTAGACTTTTTTTTTTTTTTTTAGGGAAACAGGGACGGCACCCTGCTAGGTTTTATTCACACTTGACTAGACTATAACGTGTAAGAGCAGGTATATCGCGTGCAAAACAAAAGGATTAAGCTTACATAGTTGTTTGTCACCAAAAGAAAAGCTAACGCTTATGCTAAGCCTTTGATCTATCTTATTTTTTATGTACTTCTTTGTAACACAAAGAATTTAGTTATTCCGTTGATACACTTCGATAATAGTATATCTAAACTTCCAAGATTAAAATCAAAAAGGTTTTGCAGAAGTGATGCCTGTTCAAAGATTCTTGAAGTTGATGTACTCTTCTTTCAGTTTCTTCTAATTTCTAGGGCTTCTGTGTACTTCCTTTCAGAATCATCAGCTCGTTGTCTTTTTTATTGCAATAATCCCTGCACAAATTATAAATATGAAAAGTTATTCATGAGAGAGAGAGAGAGAGAGAGAGAGAGAGAGAGAGAGAGAGAGAGAGCACAACTTGTCATTTTCAAAAGCCAGTCATTTTCAAAAGCAGAGGGTATATAACCAAATTACTAATAGCTTACACATATTAATAAGATTTCAACCCTCTTCCCATGTAGAGGAAGGCAAAATGTCTAGGGTAATTTATACAGTAGACACACACCACTAATTTCGAGAAGTTATATACGACCCTGTGACCAACATTCATTTTCAATGTTTATATGTCGTACCAGCTCTCATAACCACTCAATGCAACCCCAGGGGAGAAAAAGGCCCAGAAAAATGGACTTTGGGCAAGAGGAGAAATGTATAACCAAAATTATTTCAAGATGGAATCAATAGAAATTACACACACACACACACAATCAAGGGGAATGAGAGATAATCACAGTAAAACCATAGAAATTAAAATAAAGAAAAGTGTATAAATTGGGGTTGGGACCCTAATATAGAAAGAAATCGAAAGCCCTAAAAGATAGAAAGATTCAAAAAGAAAGAGAAAGGGAGAAATCGCATACCATGGTTACACACTTCTTCTAGTCTATGGTCTAGCCGTCTATCTTCCTTCACTTCCTCTTCTAAAAACCCTTAGCGAGGTAGCTCCCAGGCGGAAACCTCTATAACCCCCGTGTAAGACACGATACAACTCACTGTCATCACCAACGCAGAAAAGGCAAAAAAATTTTGAAAAAAATAGAAGGAATCGCACGGATGCAGAGCTGACTGCTGGAGAAAAATTTGAATCGATCGGAACTGTGTTGGAGAAGGAACGAAAGCTCACAAAAGGATTAGCGTACTGCATTGAGCATGTTTGGTGTTGAGTTAACCAAAGAATCAATACTAATATAAATTCGTATTGTACAGTAACAATCCAAAGAGCAATCAAAGATGAAGAGCTTATTTTAATCAAGACAAAGATTAAGACATGCATGTAATCTTCCGTGATGTGTTGCCCGCTGTGACGCTGTCGACTTGTATGCCGTAGTAACTCGACTTGAGCAATAACGAGAGAGAACACAAACTATATTGGGGCTGAATATTTTACTACTCTCTTATTAATTAACTTCAATATCAACACATATTTATAGTACCTCAACTAGGCTAATCCATATCTATCAAGGATTGGGTTAAACAAATACTATCCTCTAAAGGATTGTCTAATTAATACTAATCCTTTTATAATAAGGATTCACATTTATTCAACTATAATAAACTACTAAATATTTAATTAGGCTCAAACTTATTAATTAACTTAGTGGACTTGGTTTAGGGCCCAACATTGCCTCCCTTAAACCAAGATCTTCAAACTTGATCATGCTCAACATATTCTTCAACTTCAAAAATGGTTCGGTCTTTAATGGCTTCGTAAAAATATCTGCAACTTGATCTTCAGTTTGACAATACTCAACAATGATCTCTTTCTCTCGAACCAAATCACGAATGAAGTGAAACTTGATGTCAATATGCTTGCTTCGACCATGAAAAACTGGATTCTTCGACAATGCAATTTCCGACTTGCTATCACACAAAATTTTCGTTGGATCATCTTACTTGAAGTGTAGAACATTTAGCAATCTACGCAACCACACTACTTGAGTAGCACTACTCGCTGCTGCCATGTATTCTGCTTCAGCTGTAGAAAAAGCAACAACTTGTTGTTTCTTTGAATAGCACGAAAATACGCCCGAACCAAGATGAAATGCATAACCTGAAGTACTTTTTCGATTCTCAATATCACCGGCCCAATCACTATCTGTATAACCAACAAGCTCCACATCATTAGAACTTGAGTAAAAAATTCCATCACTACACATACCTCGGATATATCGCAAAATCCTCTTTGCAGCCTGTAAGTGAGATTGACGTGGAGTCTCCATAAACCAACTAATCAGTCCAACACCATAAACAATATCTGGCCTAGTTGAAGTTAAATATCTCAAACTCACAACCAATCTTTTAAAATAAGTAGGATCAACAAAATCACCATTACCATATCTCACTAATTTCAACCTCTCCTCAAGTGGAGTCAAAATTGGCTTAGCATTATCCATCTTAAATTTTTTCAAAATATCATTAGCATACTTTTTCTGCGAAATAAAAATTCTACCATTTACTTGAGCAACTTCAATTCCAAGAAAATAAGACATAAGCCCCATATCTGTCATCTCGAACTGATTTATCATAGCCTCCCTAAATTGTGCAACCAACCTCGGATTATTGCCGGTAAAAATTAAATCATCAACATGGTGATATGGGAGATGTTGAAGAATTATTTCCTCAAGTAAGTGGTGTTGAGAATTTGTATGTTGAAGATGATAAATTGGGTGAGAAAATTTGCATGAATATGTTAGATGATAGTGTGAATGAGGAGAATATAAAATTTGAGAATGTGTTTGATGTTGCTCAAGATTTTGAGTTTGTTGATTTGAAGGTTGTCGATCAATACGTTGAGAAGGTTAAAAATTCTACTTTCATTGATTTTCTTGGTATTGAAAAATTTCTTACTCCTAATTCAAGTGCTACCAAAGTTGAGTTGTTGAAGTATTGTTTTGGTTCTTCAATTAATGAGTTTCAAGATTTGATTAGTACCGAAGATGTGTATTTTATTCAAGTGGATAGTGAAGATTATTTGAAAATTCATGAATTCTCAAGATCATGCAATAGTGGATATGTTGGATTGGACAGTGGCTTTATGAACTTTGAAGATGAATGGGTCAACATGAAAGATTTGTTTGATCGTGGAGAACAAACCAAGAAGTTGTATGCCAAGTATAAAGTTCATCCTCAACCGCAAGTGAAGATGAAGACCTATTGACTCTCTCTCACCGTTTTCTCCCTAAACCAAACCCCTCCCTCACGAAGAAGCTTCGAGTGGGCACCAAGAAAAAGCGGCATAGTTCGAAACCAGATGAGACCAAGCGAATGACGGTTGCTCATGAAAAACCTATAAGAACTGACAGGTTTAAACGAAAGAGCGCAGGAGATCATTTTGAAGGTCAGACTTCTACTGTTATGGAGCGAGCTGTTGAAATACAATTAAACCTGGGTCCCGAATTCCCTAGCTTCTTCAAGTTAATGCTCCAATCACATGTTACACATGGGTTTTGGCTGGGTCTTCCTGTGGAATTTTACCGGTTACATTTACCAAAGTGTGACACGGCAATCGTTTTGGAGGGTGAAGATGGGGCAAAATACAAAACAAACTTCCTTTCCGAGAAAGGCGGACTTAGTGGTGGATGGAGAGGTTTCTCAATTGCACACAAACTGCTTGAGGGTGATGTTGTAGTTTTTCATTTGGTCCAACCTTGCAGATTTAAGGTGTACATTGTTAGAGCAAATATATTTGCTGAAGTTGATGGAGCTCTGATACCAAATGTTGAGTTAACCAAAGAATCAATACTAATATAAATTAGTATTGTACAGTAACAATCCAAAGAGAAATCAAAGATGAAGAGCTTATTTTAATCAAGACAAATTAGATTAATTAAGACATGCATGTAATCTGCCGTGATGTGTTGCCCGCTGTGATGCTGCCGAATTGTATGCCGTAGTAACTCGACTTGAGCAATAACGAGAGAGAGCACAAAGTATATTGGGGCTGAATATTTTACTACTCTCTTATTAATTAACTTCAATATCAACACATATTTATAGTACCTCAACTAGGCAAAACCATATCTATCAAGGATTGGGTTAAACAAATACTATCCTCTAAAGGATTGTCTAATTAATACTAATCCTTTTATAATAAGGATTCACATTTATTCAACTATAATAAACTACTAAATATTTAATTAGGCTCAAACTTATTAATTAACTTAGTGGACTTGGTTTAGGGCCCAACATTTGGTAAGGGGGAGGGAAATTAGAATACTGAAATTATACTTGGCGTGGAAATTTGGCCGCTTCTTTTTTTATTAGGCTATAGCTTTATACAACGTTTTTATCCCAAACGTTGTCAAATCCATGCTAACGACAACGTTTGTAACTAAAACGTTGTCAATTCCCTTGATAACTACAAAGTTTTTACCATAAATGCTGTCAATACTGTTATAATAACCACGTTTATTACAAAAACGTTGTGAAAAATGTAATATACAATGTTTATAAAACAAACATTGTCTTTAACTAACTTTTAACAGCGTTTTTTAAAAAACGTAACGTTGTTAAAAGTCTTTTTTGTTGTAGTGCCCCTTGATCTAGTATACAAGATGATATATATATATATATATATATATATTGAATTTCTGTATATTTGGTTTTTCAATTCCATAGAAGATAGGACAGAAAGCAACATAAAGAGATAATTTATTATTACAAAACAAAGAAGTTGAAGTAAGATAAAAAAAAAAAACTGAATGCGAGATCCTTAATATGAACAATTAACCTTGAAAATAAAATGTGTGCATCACGATGCAATAAAACAGTACTTTTTTGTACAATCTTTTGCATCGCGATACACCAATTTTGAAACATGCTTAAATCCCAAAATTATGGGTATGATGACCAAAATTATGGTCGTGATGCTCATTTTGAACTCTTAAGACCATCTCCAACCCAACCCCCAAATCTCCAATTTGGGGGTTCATCCAACTCCCATCCAATACCCAAACCCAAACCAAATTTGGGGTTTAAATGCTCAAAATTATTAATAATATGATATTATTAATTTAAATATATTTTAAACTAAAAAATATCTAATTTTAGATATTACTCCTTAATAATAAAAAATAAATATTAAGTATATGTTTTAAATTATTTTATAATAATGTATGTGTTTTTATTTATCAAGTGGTATGATTTTTGTTACATTTTGTATTGATTGTAATAATTTTTTATTGTATTTTCAAGTATTTGTATATTTATTAAATTATATAATAAATTTAATTATAAAATTACTAATTTTTAAATATTATTAATGACGTAAATAATATTATAAATATAAAATTATTAAATATACTATAATAATTAATTGTGCAATCCTAATAATTATTATTTAAAAGATTAATAGCAAATTAATATACATGTTGATAAATAAATAAAAAGAAATAAAAATAGAATATGCTAAGGAATATTCTATTTTGGGGTAAGATTTGTGAGTGTGGGTTGGAGTTGGAATAGTGTTTGGTGTTAAAATGGACCAAATTTGGGGTAGTTTTTGACCAAATTTGAAATTTTGGGTTGGAGATGCCCTAAGAAAATTGCGAATGCATCATTTTTGCATCGCTATGCAAAATTATTGCATTGCGATGCATCAATTTTGAATAGTAATGAATCAATTTATGCATCGTGATGTATAAAATTTGAATTATGATGCATTAATTTTATTTTGCGATGCATAGCGTGTCTAATCCGTATTTTTTAAGGGCATAGACGGCATTTTGCAAGAAAAATCTTTTTTCGATTTGAAACAATTGTAGAGTCTTAAACTGATTGAAAATCTATCAAACGGGACCTGCCCGCACTTCGCCCTACTTTTTATTAAAAAAAATGGATTATTATGTTTTTGATCAACGTACTATGGTCGATGAGCAGAATTGACAATCGTACTCTCAAAGACCCACTTTTGCCCTATGTACTTGCATAAGTTGGAAACAATTAACACACTCGTTATCTTCTCATCCAAAAACTTAACGGTCATTTGACGTGTAAATTATTTTTGTGTTAAATCTCCACCGTGGCAACCAAGTGGATATTTAGTGGAGTCCGGAACTAAAATGGTGGGAAAATTAGGGTCAAAGATAGTGTAATGGTTCCTAATGTCTTCCTCATTGTCATTTTCATCCTTACTAATTTTCTCACGTCAAAGACAGTGGAGTCTGGAAGTACACTAATTTTCCCACCATTTTACTTCCGGACTCCACTAAATATCCACTTGGCTACCACGGTAGAGATTTAACACAAAACAATTTTCACGTCAGACGGCTGTTAAGTTTTTGGATGGGAAGATAACGGGTGTGTCAATTGTTTCCAACTTATGAAAGTGCATAGGACAAAAGTGGATCTTTGAGAGTACAATTATCAATTCTGCTCCCTGACCATAGTACGTTGGTCAAAAACATAATAATCCCTTAAAAAAAACAGCATTCACAATATTAGATTGAATTTACGCTTATCAATATTCTCGTAATACATAATCACGCTTATCAATATTCTCATAGTATATACTCTGTCTTACATATATAGTCCAATTTTCTTATTAAAAAGTAAATTTAAAATAACATCAAATTACTGTTTAACATATTATTAATTTTAGGTGGAGAAAATATGACGTTGGGGAAGTAAAATGAGACTCTTCTGCTGATAGTTGGGTGGGTTGGGGGTAGCGGGGGGGGGGGAGGGGGAAGTTATCCTGTTCTGATAGGCCGCGTTGGGGTACGCCTGGATAGCCCGCAATGAAAGGGACAGTTTAAAATAAACAGAAAATTACTGGTTGGTACATTTTTAAAAAATTTTAATCTTTTCAGTTCACTTTTTTTTTTAAACTAAAAAAAGGTACTTTGAGAATTTTTTTTCTAAAATGCCTCCGTCTCTTTTGATGATGAAGATTGACTTTCACAGCCCTGCTCCCACGTTTGAAAGCTTCATAGCATTTAAATCTGAAAAATAAAAATTCACAAAACAAACGTGAAAACGAAAAAAAAATAGTAGAATTTCTATGCATAGAACACGAATTTGATCACAATTTGATCAAATTCAAATTTTCTGGGTTCATCTCATTTTTCCTTGTTCTTGGGCTGTTTTGGCCACTTTAATCTATGTTTTAAGCTTCGAATTTGTTTAAAATCAATCACATACTGTTATCCTAACTTAGTACTACATTTGTGCACAATTTTTCTACCAGAAAATACTATTTTTGAATTGGGGCACCGAATTGGGCATCGCGATATAGGAATGCCTCATCGCGATGCCGGAATTCCTCATCGCGATGCCGAGATGCCTCATCGCGATGCCCAAATATGTTAGACAATTGAAAGTAGAGCATCGAGATGCACAAAGTGGAGCATCGCAATGCACAAAGTGAAGCATCGCTTTTTGTCTCTGTGAATAAACTGAAATGGATGGCTTGAGCAACAGCTCACCTTAGCGAGCACTGGAAATCTCACCCTAGCGAGCAACGGCAATTCAATTTTTTCAGTTAGCCCCCTTGCTTGCTAAGGTACGCATCGATTGGTTTCCTAAGGCGCTCTGCGATGATCGCGATGGACCAATTGTTGCATCGCGATGCCCAATTTGCAAAAGTGGTGCATCGCGATGCAAAAGTGGTGCATCACGATGCCAAAATGGTGCATCGAGATGCCTTGGTTGCTCATCGCGATAATTAACCCACGCGATGCCTTGGATTACTTATCGCGATGCCTTGGGTTACTAATGCGCGCGTGTTTTTCTTTCATTAATGGCATAATCGTCTTTTCGCCCAAAAAATGCATTTTTTCGATTTTTAAAAAAGATGAGTGGACTGAAGCGATTACAAATGTTTAAAAAGGGACCGGTCTGTAATTCACTCTAAAATAAAAATCTTTTTTTAACATAAGGGGGACCAAATTGGAATTCTAACCATTATTTTGTGAAAATTTGAATAAGACTCCCCAAACTTTAGTTTTCATAAATTTATTCTTCTTTTCCTAGCAATAAATCCTATACGTTTTTAATAGAAAATCGGTCTACTAATTAAAAAATCAACCTTTCGTAAGTTACACCTAACGACATAGCCTTAAACTTAATTTGTTATAATTTCAACCTCCGTCCATTCAAAGAAAAGTGTTATAATTTCATTTTTGATTTGTTCCCAAAATAAGTCAAATTTTTTAAAATTTAAGCTTCAAAATTCTATTTATTTTCTTAAAAAATTCAATGATAAATCTAACACGTCTTACAAAAAATTACTATAATTTGTGTGAAAAAATATTTATTGAATACCGATTATTATTATTATTTTTGGAACATGGAAGTGTATAATTTTGTAGCTTAAAAGTCATTCGTTTTTGAAAGTCAAATGTTCATACCTCGTCTGGTCTTCCGTTCCCATGTATTTAAAAGTCATTCGTTTTTGTCTTTTGTTGCATCTTTTGTCAGTAATTGGGTGAAAGATTTCCTTTCTCCATTGAGCAAACCATAAAATAAATAAGATTAGGTAATGTTATGATTACTTACGGAGTGTATATATATATATATATATATATATATAATATATATATATATATATAATATATATATATATATATATATATATATATTAGATTAAATAAGGTGACAGTTGATGTAGTTGATGTAGCAGCGCAGTACGTCTCTCTTTATTACTTATTTACTAAAATTACATGTGCTGTCACGTTAATTAATACAAAAATTTTAATACAGTTAAATTGATCATAACATTCCTCAGTAAATAAACCAACTTGAGTTTGAGTTTTTTTAAGTTCCCATTTGTGGAGAGTTGTTAGATTCCTCAGTGCAGTCCATTGGATTAGGAAAAACAAAGATTTTTGTTTGACCAAATTGGTGTCTTCATCACAACTAAATCATTGATCAAGTCAAATAGTATTAGTGCTCAAATTCAAATCTTCTATTCTATTCCTAACCCTATAAATATTTTTATTTGTCCTTATAAGAAAGTAAACAAGTTTACTACTATCGTCATCATTAATAAAAAAATTAATAAAGTTCTCATTGGTTTAACGAAGGGAGTATGATTTTATGGGATACAGCTTTACATGAATCCTGTTTTACCACCTTACATGTCAATTGCTTTTCTTTTCGTAATAGGCTCATATATTGAGAAACTTCTCTTTCTGATTTCCTTTTAGCTAATCCTTTTGAGATCCAAACAAAATATTACTCCATTCGTTTCTAAATTATTGTTTTGTTTGACTTTTTTTGAGTTAAACTAATTATTTTGCAAATATAAATTTGACGTATATATATATTTTTTAAAACATAAAATACGTAATTCATAATACTTTTTTGGTACTATAAACATAGTACGCATATAATACACATATGTACGAATAATTGAAAAATACTTTCGTTTACCACTCAAACCAAAAATTAATTATTAATACTCATACTTTGGGGTTTAATCGTATAGTAAACGTATAAAACTTTATATGTATTATATTTCACGTATAAAACTCGATATATACCAAATTTGGATATAATTTTATATATTATATTAATGAATCAATTATTAATTTTGTTCAAATTGATAAAATAAGATATTTTCTATGAAAATATTAATTATGAAGTCTAGAAATATTATTTGTTCTACTCACACTTTTTGAATTACACACATAAGATTATATATGCTTAATCATGCTTTTATTTAGCTATTAACACATAGTTATTTTGTGATAAATAAGTAATAATATGAAAATAATAGCTTTTAGAGTGTATAAATGTGAAAATATTAAGATTTTTAAACTTGAAAATGATGAAAATATAAATAATTTCATATAGAATTTGACGTATTTATAGTCCCGTACATTTCAATCGTATTATATCCGTAAAAGAATATAAAAATATTTTTACCATTTACGTATTATTATACCAAATTTTTCACCGTAACTTAAAAAAAATATATATTAAACTTATTCGTTTGCTTTAACGTATTATATATGTTCCATATTTTAGTAACTATGGCTACGAATTAATCACTAAACAAATATCAACCCAAGTTCTTGGAAGGACCTACCCTTGACTGCGCTAGTTTTACGTGTTGAAATACAATGCAATCATCAATTTTCCTTGAACATTAAATTACTCCCTCCGTCCATAAATTATTGTCTAGGTTGACCCGACACACGGATTAAGAAAACTCAATTGACTTGATTATTAATATTGGAATAGTATTGAAAAAGTGTGTTGTTTCCTTTAATGCTCATGTGTATGTGGCCCATAATTAAAGTAGGAAGAAAAAGTAAGGATAAAATAGTAAAAGTGATGTTCTAAAAAGGAAAGTTTTAAACAAGACAATTATTTTGGGACGGACGAAAAAGGAAAAGAAGACAATAATTTAGGGACGGAGGGAGTATTTTTTTGTACCTTTGTCAAGTGGAATATATTTACTGTACTATATATATTAGACCTAGTGACTTTATAACTTCCTTATTGCAGCATTTCAGTACCCAATTGAATTAAATCATTTCTCCACTACCCTGGAAGTTAGCATGAGGACTCCAAGGGTGGACAAGAATGGTTTAAAGCAAGGTGTTTGGAGTGCGGAAGAGGATCAAAAATTGATTGACTATATCAAACGATACAAAAGCTGGAATTGGAGTTTGATACCCAAATTTGCTGGTATAGAAACTAACTTATATTTCCTCTTAAGAACACACACACACACACACACACACACACTCTCACACTCAACAGCCTGATCGGAGTCCCCCTGAATCCATCTGACTAATTTTTCTTGTTTAGGCTTGTCTAGAAATGGAAAGAGTTGCAGACTTCGGTGGGTGAATTATTTAAATCCAGATATTAAGCGAGGAAATATCACCAAGGAGGAAGAAGATATCATCGTTGACATGTACGCAAAGCTTGGTAGTAGGTAAAGTTACAACAAAGCTGCATTCTTACATCTTTAGATCAGCTTCAAATTCTATTGAATAGGTAACTCAAATCTTTGATCTGTTATTTGATCAGCACTAACAGATCAAAACATAATTATACAAACATTAGATCTAGGTCAACCATAATGAAACATTTCATTTTGTCTTCTACTACGTTACACAATCATTGATTGAAATAGCGAGATTTTGAAATTTCCTCTCAACTTGGGTGAAAAGAGAATTTTTCCAAAGAGCGAAGTCAAGATTATATATCCATACAGGATCAACATTTTATAGTGCTCGAAGATCAGTTTATTAGTCTACTTATGGCAGCTTTTCAGGGAGGTTCTTTTTCACTTGGGCTTTTGTACCTTGGTGTACTACAGTATGGATCCGTAAAGTCTTGTATGCCTTCTTAACTGATCAGTTGGCATTGCTAGGGCTAGTAAACTTCAAACCACTAAACATATAAGTTGGAGAGTTAAGGTTGGTATGCTAACAAGAACTGTAACATTATAATGTCAATCAATACCATGTCCTGCTCATAATTATATGGGGAAAAACATTACTCAATGCGTTCCGAAATAAGTGTACCCTTTTGATTCTTAAAGTCAAAATGATTGTTCTTGAAATGAAAATTAGATATGTATTTTTTTTATTTTCAAAATTATTAAACACATAATTCGTAGTTTCTTTTGTGTACTTTCAAATAATTAAATATAAATTATTTTGAAACGAAGAGGGTGAGATTTTACATTTTCGCAAATTTTCAGAAAACAAGGATCTGCCTATATAGCAAGCAAGTACATAATCTAAAGAATGCATAACCCTAACCCTAGTACTTGTCTATAAGACAATGTTTAAGCAATTCAAGACAGAATTGCCTGATCTTATTTACTAAGATATTTAGTTATAACTTCTTCTTTGTTAACTAATAATTATAATTCGTTTTACTTCAGATGGTCTACAATTGCGGCAAGATTGCCCGGAAGAACTGATAATGAGATAAAAAATTACTGGCACACTCATCTGAAGAAACGCTCAAAAGAAAAAGCTACGCAAATGATAGAGCCACAGGATATTGAAATCCCAAAATTTGAAGCGAACATAGAGAGTTCAGATGGATCTAACAACATCACACCAACTAGTGCTTCTGAAGCTTCAAATTCACAAGGCACCAGCAACCAGCTACCGGTGGCTCCATACATGGCTGTAGATAATGAGTGCTCATTTTCAAGCACCGCCTCCGCTAGAGGGATCGGTCAAATTCAGGAATTAGAAGAATGGAGTATTGATCCATCAAAAACTATAGGTGATTCCCATAGTTTCTGGAATCATCCATATTTTGCTGGAAACTCCTTCTTGGAAAGTGAACAAGAAGCATTTGTTCAAGAGTGGTACAACGAGCCCTTAAGTCTATACAAACTCCTCAACAATGAATATTGGCTCAACGACTTTGCAGAAAATGAATACATATAGGGGTTTTCTCCGATAAACACTAACGGAGGTTTTATAGTATCAATCGTTAAAATACTTTGTATCCGAAAGAAAAGAAATTAAAAAAAAAAATTTTGATGTAGAAAAGCACAGGCAACACAAATGTGCCATTTAATACTCCCCCGGTCTAAAAAAAAAATAAATAAATAAAAAAGAAGTCGTATTTGAAATTAAAGTCAAAATTTTAATATTATACTTTTTCTTCACTATATTTTCTTTAAATTGCACCCAAGTTATAAACTTTTGCATGCATGACACAAAAGCTAAATATCATGTTCTGAAAAGAACAAAATTGAAAAGTTTGAGTCTTTCTTTAAGATGGAGGGAATACGTAGGATGTTAATTATCAAGTTCAAAGAGAGGACTAAAAACTATTAACAAAAAAAAATAGCAGTGTATCTATATGTTTCTTATATATTAATCCTACTACTTATAACCATAGGTAGGAGTATTATTCATTTTCTCAAGGTTTTATAAATTCTTGTTTGTCCGTCTCTAAAGATGATCAATTGAGGTAACTTTTGGCATTTTTGTAAAAAATCTCCATAGAAATTGCTTTTAATTTTTCTCCGTATAACTTCAAATGAATAAGAAATTGGTATCTTGAAATTATCATCTAATTGCATGAAAATAATAAGAGTCGGCAGTGCTCAATTTTGCGTTAGGCGTGATCACGCCTAATCCAAATGAAGGAGACAACAACAATCCTAAACTTTGTGTTAGGCGTGATCACGCCTAACTCAAAATAGTCTTCTTCATTAGATAACTTTGCTAACACCTAACACAAACTAGTCTTTACCAATCTTTTAGGGAAAGTAACCGTTTCTTATATTAGATTGCTAAATCACTAATTATGCTAGAATCAATAAGGATTAATTAGGAATATATTTATCTATCGTAGGCAAGTCTTGTAGGGAAAGCAGTTGCGATACTTGTAATCTATTGTAGGCAAGCTTGGTAGGAAATGGACATAGTTGTCATACTTGTAGCTATGTATGTATTTGTATTTTTCTGAGTCAATGAAATTGATCAATTTTGATTCTTCTCAATAATTCTTTAGAAACTTCCTAATGAATTACTTTATCATAATTAGGAATAATTCTTGTACTTTTTTCAATTAAATTAAGCTAATTACTTTAATTTCCTACAAAAAAACTTATATAATCAAACTCCCACATCAAATGACCCACTTAAAGCGAGAAATACGAATGACCCACTTAAAACTTATATAATCAAACTCCCACATCAAATGACCCACATCAAATGACCCACTTAAAACTTATATAATCAAACTTATATTACCTTTTCTTTTGGTATATAGCTAATTTTTCACACTTTCTACGTCAATTGATATTCTACAAACGTACTTTTGTTCATTGAACTTGGAAATAAAAACATGTACAGAAACATAGCTAAATTCTTTAACTGCTTTGTGTAATGATGCGAATGCATATCAGCTTCCTTTGTTTCCTTTCCAAATGAAGATGACTACGAAGATCACATAAATAATTACCTTTCACACTGAGTGCTTATAGTTTAATCGCATTTGCATTAATACGTTAATCAAAGGCTAAAGAAGCGTCAAATATTGTGTACGGTTGTCGTTCTCATTAATTTTAAAATGACTAGATTTGATTATAATAAGGTTGCGACTTGCAAATGCAACGACGACGTCATGAACATGAAGTCAGCATCCATCAGATCAATCTTCGTCGCAGTTTCTTTTTTCTATTCTGGAATGATGGTTTTATTCAACTCTAACGTTGTACTCGATTTGATACGGAATACTGCCCAATCAACATTATAGATGTTACTTCAGATTCAGATGAACTAACAATTAGGAAACCAAGTAGTAGTAATAAAGAGATCACATCCGCCCAATATTTTATGGCTTCAAATCTTCTATCTCACCCTCTGTCACACTTCCTGTCCCATTGAATTCTAACCTTACACGTGCCCTTATTATTTTAACCAACCTTCTTTTTGAATCCATATTTTACGATGTTCTTCAATGGCATCTTGTCACAACCAGTGTTTGTCCTTATTTTATAAGTATTGCGCCTATGTTTTATGTTTTAGTATATAAGTTTAGGAACCTAAGTGGAGTATTATGTTTTACTTTTCCGTCCCAAAAAATAGTCCCATTTGACAACTCAAACTTTTTAAGGTCATAGTTTTAATTGCTTGTACCTTCATCAAATTGCACTAAAGTTATTACTCCCTCCGTTCCTAAATAAGTGTCAAGTTTTGACTTTTAAATATTAAACCGATTATTTTTCAAACAAAATTTGACATGTGTTTTTTTAATTTTTTTTAAAACCATAAAACATGCAACTCGTATTACTTTATAGTTTTGAAAAAACTTAAAAAATACACATCAAATTTTCATTTTTAAAACAATCAATTTGATTTTACAAAGTCTAAACAGGACGCTTATTTAGGAACAAAGTAGTACTCCCTCCGTCCCTAAATTATTGTCTTCCTTTCCTTTTTTGTCCGTCTCTAAATAATTGTCTTATTCGAAACTTTCTTTTTTAGAACATTACTTTACTATTTTACCCTTACTTTTTCGTCCTACTTTAATTATGGGCCACATACACATGGGTATTAAAGGAAACAATACACTATTTCAATACTATTCTAATATTAATAATCAAGTCAATTGAGTTTTCTTAATCCGTGTGCCGGGTCAACCCAGACAATAATTTAGGGACCGAGGGAGTATTACTTTTAAAAATTAAACTATTTTATTAGGACAAATCAAAGAGAAAAGAGATATTTTTTTTTTTTTTTGGGACGGAAGGAGTATTAAAATTATTTGAAAATAAAATTACTTAAAAATCAACTTCTTAAAACTTTTTTTTTGAAAAAATTAAAACTAAACAATGGATAGTATATTTGGGACGGAGGAAGTGATATTTAGCTCAGATAGGAGCCGAGAGAAGGGCAGAAAAGGGAGGGATAAGAATCAGTTTATTCATTCTTCTTCTTTGTTGTTGAATGTCAGTCCTATTTCGTCCACAAATGGTTCATTAATTAATTAAAGGGATAATGACATTGGAAGTCCCTTGACCATGTCTGATTCCACCATTAGTCCCTTAACAAATTTTTTTCATATTTTTGTCCCTTGACTATGAAAATCAGACACGGTTGGTCCTTTTTGTGGATGCCGTTAGTATTTTCCCGTTAAATCTATCACGTGCCTCTCACATAACTTTGGTTAAGGGCATTGTTGGAATTTCAACTTCATCTTCAACCACACCCACACCCACACCCACTCTCTAAATGTGAATTTTGACTTTAAGGGCATTGATAAATATATCACGTGCCTCTCACATGACTTTGGTTAAGGGCATTGTTGGAATTTTTTTTAGAAAAAAAATCTTTCCAAAGTAAATGTGAAGAAATCTTGTGAATATGACATGACAACAATTTTTTTTTCACATTGTGGATGAAAATGTGAATTTTGTTATATTCTAGTTGGGGGTGAGGAGACATCCTAATCATTATTTTTTAAATTAAAAAATAACTAAGATCTCATGTCTCTCTTCACTTTAGTTGTGAGACCCATGCTATATGAGATCAAATTCACATTTGTATTGAAGGAGTCTCTTCTAATTGAATGTGAAAGAAAAGATTAAAAAATGCGACAAGTGATTGCGGGTGTTAATTACCCACAATCACGTCAGATCAAATCTACGGTTGCATTGATGACGCTCTTAGTGTGAACAATATTCTCTCTCTCTCTCTATATATATACTAGTTTTACATCCCGTGCGTTAAACGCACGGACATATATCTTTTATAATTAAATTATGCTTAAGCGAAAAAGGAAAAATAAAATTAAAAGAATAAGGTACGTAAAAATAATGTTGGAGGCAACATTGATAAATATATATATATATATATATATATTTTAGAATATTTATTTTAAATAGAACATTAGTCGTTGAACCAATTAATAAAAGACAAAAAAAAAAAAAGAAGATAAAATTTGAGCATGACATGTTCTTAATTATCCTATTTCAACCATTAAATAACAAATAATTTAAAAGTTTTAATGTTAATAAATTAAACAAATAATTATAATGTAAAAATTATGAGTTTGATGTATAAAAATTAAACACCTAATTAAAATGTAAAGATAAAAAAAATAAAACTAATAATAGAGAATCACATAAATAAAAAAAAATTATTGGTTGTTGATTTAAACTTTAGATACTTGTATGTTCAAAATTGGTGAAACTAAAGTTAGGGGTGAGCCAAGAAACCTCGAAACTCGAAAAAGCCCGAATAACCGAGACCGAATAATGGCCCGACTCAAGCCATAGTATGTGGTTTTTAGTTAATATTAAAAAATTAATTGATATAGAAACCTAATCGAACCGACTTAATAAATTACATCGTTTCTATTAGTGTATAAGGTATCTTTTAGCCTTCTCACTTTCCGCATTCCTTCCACGCAATCTCATTCCACCCTAACCCTAATCGCCCCAATAGCCACAGGCGTTCTCTGCCTCTCCACTTCGACCTTTCAATCGACTATTCGTCGACATTGCAACGGTTGAACGACTCGCGTGAATTGATCTAAAGGTGACGAAATCATAGCAGGTTTTACCTTTTTCATCCAAGCGTCATTTCTTTCAATCATCCAAGGCCATCATTCTTCTTTTCTGTTTTGGATTTCAATTGCTTTATCTACTGTCTTCCCCCTTCTTCTTTTTTCTCTCTCCCATGTTTCTTTTCTTCTCGAGATATTAAAAAAATCGGTTGGTCAATATTTTTTTTAATATACAAACAAAGGGTTTTTTATAATTTTTCAGATTACTTTTTCTAAAAATATTTAAACATTTAAATCTAATGAAAAGGACAAAAAAAATTTCAGACCCATACATATATTTTCGGACTTGTCACATGTTTGTAATTAATAGTGGCTATGTATTATTTAGTTTAATTTTTTTTGTTATAATAAATTCTGATCTGATTTATATAAAAAAAATCTTTCGGATCTGATAAAACTATCGAAAAATTTTAGATTTGTATTTTCCTTTATGATTTCGAATTTTTTGCAATAATGCTTGGTTAAGTGAATTGGTAGAGAATGCATAATGTTCAAATGAACAAAAGTCAGACTTCAATTTGCATCAGATTGTAATAATTGTTTCATCCTGCTGTATTCTTTTGTATACCTGGTACCTTTTATCTTCGTTGGAGTACCATGTTTCTTCCTTTCTAGATGTTGGATTAATATGGAGTGCTGGGTATTTTAGGTAAACAGCACACGATACTCTCGTTTTTCTGTAATGGCTAGGGATTTATTGGCAGTGCAGGCAACCTCGGTAGCACCCAAAGATCTCTTCCGCAGTAAAAGTGATGAGATTGACAGACAAAGATTCTCTATCTCTCATGGAATGACACAAGCTATGCTTTGTATTAAGTCGTGGACTGAAGGTGGAATGATGTTGAAATACAAGTCAATTGAGATTGACCACGAGAGACTCATGGAGATGGCAACAACACCAAATAATGATAGCACAGTGGGTATTGAGAAGAAACACAAGTGGTGGCGCCGACTTTTCTTGTCAGTGTTTAATGAGGAAAATGAGCATTTCATGCTTCGTTTTATTGGATTTTCCTTTGAAGATTACAAAGACTATATATATTGTGGTGATGGGAAACTCAAGGGAATGGTGAATACCATCAGTCGGTGCATTGGATCTCTTTTGTTGGTGTTTTGTTCTAGAATTTCAAGTTCATAGAATTGCTGAAATATTTTTTAATTTTTAAACCAAATTATTAAATGTGTAGTAACATGTAAACTGTTTCAGCTTCCAATGCATGTCTGGATTAGTTAGATTCAAGTTTCCATTTTTAGAAAACTATTTTAGGCGGAAAATTTCCTTATTTAGCTGGGCTAGGATCACTGTTGTTATTATATATATATAGATTAAGTTCCCACCATGTATCTTCATTTGACACTGGATCTAAGATTAATACAAAGAAAACAAGCAATATTGTCAAGATACTGTATCTTGCAAAACAATTCAATCAGTATATATGTCGACTATTCTAAAAGAAATGGTGTATTTATTATCGTAATTTAGTGACTAGATTTGAAAATTTTAGTTTTTATTTATAATAATAAAAAAAAAGTAAGAAAAATATAGAGTATTCGTTGATTACAAATAAGAGTGATAAAATCCAAAACAACAAAATCAAGTCACTCACTCGTTAGGGACAAAGAAGCCAAAGAGTTGATTTGGCAATTTTAAAATAGGGTTAATGAGACTGGTAGTTCCTTGACTTTTGACTATTTTACGATTAGTCTCTTAACAAAAATTCGCTTCCCAGTAATCCCAAAAGCTTAAAATTATCACAGGATCGGTCCTTTGATGGATGCCGTTAAAAATATTCTGTTAAGTGTCCCATGTGTCTTGCACGCATATTTAGTTAAGGGCATAAATGGAATTTCAAATGCCCCTCTTTACTAACTTTATTTTCAACCTCTCTTCCTCCTCCCCAACGTCTATACTACCGCTCTGATGGTTTTCGAACAAAAAAAAAAAAAAAAAAAAGAAAAGGAAATACACTTAATTACAAAGACCCATTACCCCAATTTTATTGATTTGCCCTCTGTATACGCAATTTCACACACACACACTAAAACACACTTTCTTTACAGCACATTTGTTGATCTATATTGTTGAGAGTCCCTCTCTAACAGCTTCAGCTTTTAGATCAGTTGGTAACTTAACATGGTATTGGTATCAAAGCTCTGCTCCTGGCTAGGTCTATGGCCCAAATCTTCCTGCTTGCGTTTATGTTGCCTTTGGTGAGGCTTGTTTGTTAATTTTCTCCACATGTGACCCTTGTTATCTTCATGTATGGACGGGTCACACGTGCGGGGGGAGTGTTGATATATATTGTTGAGAGTCCATTTCTAACAGCTTAAGCTTTTAGATAAATTGGTAACTTAACAACATTGAGCCTAAGCCCAGCTTCCTTCGTCTTCGCCGCTGGTTCTTCCGCTGTCTCCGCCACTGCAACTTTCAGCTTTGTCGTCACTAAATTTTCTCCAGGTGTGTCTTATTTATGGGTTATAGAATAACATGACCAGTCAAAGAAAAAAAAAACAAATTCAAAATTAATTACAACTCATTTCAATTAAAGAATAAACAATCTAACGTCTCTGTAGCCAAGCACCCCAAAAACATTGAATGTAAAGTATCCAGATACAGAATTGGGGTTTCCCCAATATATTGAGCCAATTGGGAGAAAATCAACAACGCGCTCTCCATATATATGCTTTGGATTGTCAGAACTAACGCAATTGAACATAAACAGCAACAGCTCCGGCTAGCCATTTTCGGGGACAACTGAAGCGGCGAGCTCGAAAACTGTGTCATAGAGCTTTTTGGTTATGGTTTTGATGGATTCGTTGATGATGATGAAGTCGAGGGGAGTTGACTGGGTGGAGGGAGAGAGTGAAGGATAGAGATAGGAGTCGTCGCCGGTGAGGAGCTTGCGGAGGAGGATGCCGAATGTGGCGGAAGTGCAGTAGGTGAAGAAAACCCAACCAACCAAACACCTACTGTGAGCACCCCGATCCGCGGATCGCTCCTGGGCCTTTTTGCTCTGGACTCTCTTGATGGTATGTGATAAATACGCAAAATATATTTATATTGAAAACAGAGCCGCCACCCTCGTTTATAAACAAGAGAAAAACTGAGATTGTAGGTCCGAGGACTAAATTATAAGTTGGGAAGGTTTTACGTACCAAATTAATTCGCATTTTCGGTCTCTCATGATTGCATGCTCATATTTAAATATCATGGGTTTGTTATCCTATGTGACTGAAGAAAATGTATCACGAAGATTTATATCTCCGTTTACGTTATGAAGTGTATATATATTTTAGTTATTACAAAATAAATAAAATGACTATAATATATACTTAAATTTAACGAAAATAACTAAAATAAAATTTTTAGTTTAAAGTATATATATATATATATTACATATTTATATATACTATATAGATATATAATATCAATTATATAAATATAGAACATATATTTTGATATTTATATTTAATAAATATGATACATGTATTTACACATCAAATGTACCGAAATGAATAAATACATATTTGTAAATTCAATGAATTTATTTACATATCAAAACAGATAAATAAACTAACGATCGAAAGGGATTACCTTCTGTCATTTTACAAAATTCGAGCCAAGTTTTAGACCGTTGTGTTATATTTGATCAAACTAACTCGTAGCTTGACTATTGTGCTTCCACTGCTACCGATACGAGGAAGGGAAGACTTACATTTTGTGTTTTGCATGGCTGTGTTCTGTGAACACAGTGTGTTTGTGTTGTGTGTATTGTTTATGTGTGTGTGTACGTGTGAGAAAGGGAAAGAGTCTGAGAACTTTCTTTCTTTTTCTTCTCTTTTTTTTTTCTTTCCGTTTTCTCTTTCAGTGAGTGAGTTGAGAGTTGTTGTTCTGTCTTTTTCTTTTATTTTTTTATGAGAGGGAGTGATAGTGTATTTATAGGAGGGATATATTTGTGAGAGATATTTGTTGATTACTCTCGTCCCCAAGATATCACGAGGCTTTGTTTGCCATCGAAGTCCACAACCATTGGGTTGTTTGCAGAGCAACCACATGGCTTGACTTTGTGTGTCTTTGCATGGTTTGGTGCGCGGCGCACCAGACTTGGCGTCTACGCACCAAACTCAATTTTTGGTGTTGCGACGCACCAAGTTGTTCAGCCGCGCACCAAAGCTGTTTTCTTGTCTTTATCAGGCTTTGGTATCTTGAACTTTGACCCCTTTAAGCTTTGTATCTTCAATTTTGACCCTTGATGTTGATTTGACTGAAGTTGTTGTGTTTGTTGGACGTCGTTAGTCCTGTTGAATATATTGTTTCCTGAAATGATTATAGAAATAAGTGTTAGTCCATTTATAAATAAAAATTATTTATAGGATAAATGGTATAATGTAAGTGTACAAATTCTAGGTGTTTACACCCACCTAGATAGATAGATAGATAGATAGATAGAGAGAGAGAGAGAGAGAGAGAGAGAGAGAGAGAGAGAGAGAGAGAGAGAGAGAGAGAGAGAGAGAGACAAAAATCAAGGAAAAAAATCCCCAAAATTTTCGAAATCCATTTCCAATTGGAGGAAGCAAAAGGCACTTACTCAAAATTGAAGCAGCATCTTCAATGAAATCATTTGAGAAGTTAGCAAATAAGGTACGTGAAATCCCATTTTAACACTTACTCAAATGCATGTGAAAGGCACATGAGATATTAACGAAAATTTTCTAACGGTTTCATCAAAAGAATTGTCAGCATGACAATTTTAAATATTAGGGACAATTACAATGCCAATATTTATTAAAGGACTAATGGCAAAAAAGTCAATAGTTAAGGGACTATTAGTGTCATTAACCCTTTTAATTTTATTGTTTAAGGAAGAAGCATATATAATAAAGTGGAGAGGTCAATGAAAAAAAAAGAAAGTAAAATTACATACATATGTTGTTGTTTCTAAACTATATCAGAGAGCACCTCATTCAAAGTTAACCTACAACTCCACTTCCCACTAACTCTCTCTCTCTCTCTCTCTCTCTCTCTCTCTCTCTCTCTCTCTCTCGCACTAACTCTCTCTCTCACTCGCCAACCTAAAATGGCCAAAGATTCCACATCTTTACAAAACACAGCAGCAAAAATGTTCACCCTTCTGTTATACTAACAACATAGACAACACTACTTCGAACAATCAAATGAAAAAACAATAAAAATTAAAGAAGGGTTAATGACACCACTAGTCCCTTGACTATTAAGCATTCCACGGTTAGTCCCTTAAGAATTTTTTTTCAAATTTTAGTCCCTAAAGTATCAAAATTAGACACGCATAGTCCTTTTAGTGGATGTCGTTAGTATTTTTCCGTTAAGTCTGTCATGTGACTCTATGTGCATTAATTTGAGTAGGGCTAAACTGGAATTTCACAAAATACTTTAAACAATTTACTTTTTTCTACCCCCCCACCACCCACCCACATCTTCATCCCTTTCCTTACTGACCTCCATCCCCCCCACACCACCACCACCTTCAATCTAAACTCTCTCTCTTTCTCTCTCTCTCCCCCAGATCTCTTCTATCAAAGGTTCATAACTACTCACCTACACCCATTCAAAGATTAGATCTATTGCAAAATTACAGCATAGCAACGTCGGCGACGTTCTCCATCCTCAGCAGCGACGCAGCAGATTTCCAGTCGTCGTCTCCCTTCGCCCTCAGTAGCCTCTCCCCATGCACTTCCAGTCGACGTTCTCTCTATTTTTTAAATTAAGGTTAACCTTTAAAAAAGCCTTAATTCAGTCCCTCGCCGCCGTCTTCCATCTCCAGGAAGCCCACGGTAATCTCAGATTGAAGGCCAACAACAAATACACAGTAATCTCAGATTGAAGGCCAGTAACAAGCCCACGGCAATTACTTCCATCTCCGATTTGGCGATAGCGTTCAATTAAAGGCCATTGAAGTCCAAACCCAACAGAAGAAGGGATGAGTGGACGGTCAGTGACGAGAGACCGAAAATTACAGAGAAAGGTGTGTGTGTATGTGTGTGTGTATGAGTCTGTGTACGGTTTTCGTGGGTCTTGGTTGTTTGGTTGATATCATTGTCGTTGGAGGTGCTCTCATGCATTTCTTAGTGGTGGTGGCGGAGGCGAGAACTTGACGACGGTCAGTGGCGAGAGACCGAAAATTGCAGAGAAAGAAGGTGTGTGTGTGTGTGTGTGAAAGAGAGTCAGTGTGACGACCCGAGTCCGGGATCCGATGTTGAACCCCAACTCGGTGCGCCAAACAAGCAAGAACAACTTAAAAGAACGAACCACAAAAGCTCAAAACCAAAATTATGCAGCGGAATACAAGATAAAATGTGAGTTCCAAAAACTCAAAGTACAACTCACTAATAATTCAACCTCCACGGCTACAACAAATGCCGGAGAATAACAATACTAAACACCACAAGCGAACATGCTCGGGAATACTACTAATAAAATATCAACGGCACAAGGCCACACCAAAACCATGAGTCCGTAATCCAAAATTATAAAGTACAACAACTGGCACGACCTCTCTAGGCGGCCTCAAAATACAAATCTAAATAATACCAATAGTTCTACCCAACATACTAAGTTTACTTAACTTTGTTGAACCCACGATCTCACAATAAAAGAAATAATAGGAAATGACAACATAAATACAACTTGCTAACTCCAAGCTTCAAGTCTCACAACGCTGGAACTGAACCTGCAAACTGAGTAAGTTGTTGGGTGAGTCTAAAAGACTCCGTAAGCCACTATGATGTATTGTGTGCTATGAGTATGAATGCAACAGTAAACCAAGACTCTATATGCACTAAACTTGATAACAATTCTAGCTTAACCATTAAACGACAAGTAACAACATGTGACTCTATGGCATGGCATTATGCATAACAATATAACATGAAAATAAATATGTAGGAGCACATAAGGTCAACCAGCCCCATACTAACGAGAGGCTCAACGATCGCCAACTGTCCCATACCAGTTGGAAATCGTGACCAACATTCGCTTGTATAGAAAGCACAAAAGGATAAAGTAAACACATGAAGGCGGATACGGTGGATCGAGGTACACCTCCAAATCTTAAATAATACTTCCGACCTTGTCGCTCCATTGCAAATTCAATACATCACTGTGCTGCTGCTGCTGTACACAAATGGCAAGGATTGACAGATGAAACCAAACTGGATGATTGTGTTGCTGCTGCTGTACACAATTGATAAGGGACCGATGCTCGTATCCCAAAACAAAATAAAAGTACCCGATCGCGTCAAGCACGATCCACAAGTACCCGTTGTGAACCATTTTCTGTATTCACATAAATGTACCCGATCGCGTCAAGCACGATCTACAAGTACCCGTTGTGAACCATTTTCTGTATTCACATAAATGTACCCGATCGCGTCAAGCACGATCTAGAAGTACCCGTTGTGGACCATTTTCTGTATCCACGTCGACGTATTGCTCGGTCCCCTACGACCCGAGACAAATACAGATCTAGCCACTTACAAATATCACAGGGACCGGTATTCGTATCCCATTGCATATAAAAGAATGTCGACACTACACAGTAGCCATTTATTTCGTTCAACTGTGGGGCTAGAGAAACACCCCTACCGTACGTGGCCAACAGTAGGGCAAGGCCAGATGTATTGGCCTTCGGCTATTACGTAGCCTTTGCTCCCGCAATAACCAAGCGTCAATACACCCCCAAAAACACACATGCCAGCTGGACTTAATACAATGCACAAGTAGATGTTTACTCGTCATTTTAAACAATTCAAAGTGTGTTCTATTGAATCACAACTCTATAATAATTAAACATGATGTATTCTATTGAATCACATACCCAAATCAATATAAGGTGCTCGTAAATATTAACACACACTCAATCATCAAAGTAGGATGATTGTCTTCTCGCAAACTAGAATGATCACATCATGTCCGTAATCACTGAACATGTAAACTAAACAAGACAATAGGCAAAGTAGGCCTATTGTACAACTTAACCATCGAATAGTGTCCGTACTAGCTAGACACACACATAACCACGAATGTAAGGTATTCTTACCGTATAAACAACTATCAAATGATGTCCACAACGTGGGACTTATACATCACAAGGAAAGGTGATTCACTCTTAATCCCAAAATAAAGTAACATGTTCCTCACATGTATACAACTTATAACTCCACATAGCCAAATCATCTAAGTCCGCTAATGCTAGACTTCACAATCGCAACAAAGGTAAGTCTACTAATACTTACACCCATTAACCAATATATAACCATCACGATCAACTTAGGATCTCTATAGTATTCTATAATCACTCAAGACACTCTATCCCATGTATATCATAATCTGTCACATATCGTTATCGTCGCGTACTATGTATATCACGACTCCTTACGAGTCTCATGTCATCTACATGTTACATGTCTCAAGGGACTTATCATTTCAACATATTCTTGGGTTATAGGAAATACACTTCATATTACTAAATTCCTCATCATGACATTTTCTTATAGTTCAATGTCTCAATTCATTAACTTATTATATCAATAACCCAATTTGATTCAATTACCACACTTATAAATTCGTGCGCAACCGTATTGTTACAATCACTAAATATTCCACAAAAATCCAAACATTATTATTCTTTCATATTTATAAAATAGACATCTTGAACTACAATTTACCACTTTAAAATATTCCAATCGGAACTATAATCACCATAATCTGCTCACTTTAATTCTAAACCAATATCCAGAAATTTCTGTCAACGAAACACATAATTCAATTCTGTGCAGCGTTCTTATAAAATTCACCAAATATTATACACAAGTCTAAATATTATGAATCCTACATATCCAGAAACTAGACATCCCAAATTACGATTTACCATTTTGAATCAGTCCATTTGGTCTTATATTCATTGACATGAAACCACAACAAGTTGGAATTACAATCCAGGATTTCCAGAAACAGCCTACTCTGCGCAGCGATAAAACACAACCTAAACGAGATACTTTCCGACCTCTAAAAATTATCAAAATTTACAGGATGCTACAAAACATATAAATGTAAAACATATCAAAAATTCAAATAATTCCCATGGACGGATTTGTCCCAGTAAATTCGACAACATGCTTTAAAACAATGACTAATCTCAATTCAAGAACTAAGCATTTGACTTCTAAAAATCATCATGTCTTTCCCCCATTACATTTCCAACTTAAATCAGTAACTTAAGACAACAAAACATCATATGGAGTAACTAATAACACTTTTCTTCCAAGAAATCAATACAAGGATCATCATCTAACACAACCTACATGTTTTACTCTCCCAATTCAACTCATAAACATACAAAACATCATAGTTACTTACCTCTACTGAAATTAAACAATGAAAGTCAGCATGCAATCCATGGAAAGTGTTCCTCTAGTCCATAGCTCCACAATGGCGAAGACGGGTCATGATTTGGACTCCAAATGAGAAATCTATGCAACTTTCTCACTCAAGAACTCTTCCCTCTCTCTCTCTAAGTTCTAAAGTGTTCAAGGCTGAAAATGAGAGTCTTCAAGGCTCTCTAATGGTTTTTAATGAAGTCACATGGCTGGTCAAAGAGTCAATGGACGTTCTTTACTTTAGTCAAAGAAACAAAAATGGGTCAAATGGTCAAGATGGTCAAAGGTTCAACAAAAAACCAAAATGGTCAAAAGCTGTCACTATTCTAATTTTCATCCAACTTTAAAGACATGCCTAGGACGATCTATAGGTCTAAAAATTACAAATAAGATATGGTTGGAAAGCTCTTTGAGTCTAGTTTACACAGAATCAAATGGTTTGCAAATCCGAGTTTTTTACACAAAGTTATCGGTAAATTACTACAGGCTGGTTGGATGGACAAAATCGGGGCAGGGCGATCGCATTGAGGAGTACAGGGCGATCGCTTTGTGCCCAGTAGCTCCAAACTCTCCGAAAATGCTCCGAAAGGCTCCCAAAATAATTCTAAATGATCCCAAAGTGATTCTAACCTCCAATCAAGTTTGAAACACACTTGAAACCCCATACACACATGTCTAACTTGATAACAATGAAACAAAATCAACACATCAAATATCGGAAGGACCAAGGTATTACAAATAGGGTCGGGGTCTTACAGTCAATGTATGGGTTTTCATGGGTCTTGGGTATTTAGTTGATACCTTGATGGTGGTTGGGTGAAACTGGAGGAAGGAAAACATGACCAAGGGTATCAATTTTGGTCATGATCCTTAGTCAAAATTGAATTGAGGAGAGAGAGAGAGAGAGAGAGAGAGAGAGAGAGAGAGAGAGAGAGAGAGAGAGAGAGAGAGAGTTTTAGATTGAAGGTGGTGGTGGTGATGTGGGGTAGGGAGAGGTCAGGTGGTGGTGTAAGGGGGAGGGAGGTCAGTAATGAAGGGGATGAAGATGTGGGTGGGTGGTTGGGGGGCGAAAAAATTAAATTGTTTAAAGTATTTTATGAAATTCTGTTGGATGTGATGGCTCGATGTCCTGGCAAGAGGCCGGTATGAAATTCGGTACGGACTTTTCCGGTTTTTGGTAGGTATGCAGCCGCATAAGGCGACCGCGTGGCACACTGGAATGTATGCGGCCGCATAAGGCGTCCGCTCAGGTATTCTGGAAACCATGCGGCCGCATAGTGCGTCCGCATGAAAATCTTGTAAATCGCATGCGGCCGCATAGTGCGACCGCATAGCGGCGGTTTTAGGGTTTTCTATTTTGTTGTATAAATAGTTGTATACCTAAAATGTTTAAAGGAGTTAAGCCTTTAATAAAATTTTGACAGTCTGTTGACCCCAATCTCTCTCTCTTTCGATTCCCAACTGCTTTTGTGTGTTGTTTTGTCAATTGCTTCCGCTGCATTGCACAACAACTGGTATCAGAGCCTTGGTTAGCGATGGCTGGAGTTAATGCTATCACGGTGCAGTCTGATGTTCAGAAGTTTGATGGGCATGGAAACTTTGCGTTGTGCCAAAGACGGGTGAAGGATCATCTGGTTCAAGCTGGTTTAGGGAAGGTTCTTCGGAACAAAACTAAACCCGCAGATATAGAAGAAGGACCACGGAAGGAGCTACAAGAACGGGCTGTGTCTTCGATACGGCAGTGCCTTGCAGATGAAGTGGTGTATCATGTGATTGATGAAGAATCACCAACGAATGTTTGGGAGATCTTGGAGGCTAGATATATGTCGAAATCCTTGTCAAACAAGTTGCATCTTAAGCAAAAGCTATATGGGCTTAAGATGGCGGAGGGTTCAGACCTCGATTCTCACATCCACACGTTTAATCAAATACTCAACGATTTGGTTAGGGTGGAGGTGACATTCGAGGAGGAGGACAAGGCTTTGATATTGTTGAACTCGTTGCCTACTTCTTCAACATACGAAAACCTTATTACAACGTTGACGTGGGGGAAGGATACTTTGGAATTGCAACCGGTCACAGAAGCTCTTTTAGCTTTTCATAAACGGAAGAAGTCCGTTGATGAACCTGCGGGTGAAGGGTTATTTGTGAAGGAGAATCAGGAACGTGGGAGAACCCAGTCCTGGGATAATTCGCAAAGGCATAATTCTTGTTCGCAGTCAAGGAAGAAGTATAAGGGGAATTGTTTCAAGTGTGGGAAGAAGGGGCACAAGAGGCAGGATTGTCCGGAGAAGGGGAAAGATAAAGCAAGTTCTTCAAAGTCAGTTAATGTGGTTGAAGATTGCTCGGATGATGTGGATAGTGATATGCTCACGACTTCATCAGCTGTAGAGCACCCACGATTTTGGATTCGGATTCAGCATGTTCTTTTCATGTGACGGCGAATCGTAATTGGTTCGATACCTACAGGTCAGTTAATTCTGGTATAGTTACTATGGGTAATGGTGCTACATGTAAAATTCTGGCATAGGAACTATAAGAATTAAAATGTTTGATGGTGTGGTTAGAACGTTATGTGATGTTAGACATGTACAGAGGTTTCTAAAAATCGATTTCATTGGGTACCTTGGATGCAAACGGTTTTACCTATAAAGCTCAAGGTGGAGTTTTGAAAGTTGTTAAGGGTGCTATGGTGGTGATGAAGGGTGAGAGGGGCTCTAAAAACATTTACAGGTTGCTAGGGAGCACGGTTGTAGGTGGAGTAACATCCCTAGAATCTGAGGTAGATGTTGATACCCTTCTATGGCATATGCGACTTGGCCATATGGGTGAAAGGGCACTACAACAAAAATGAGTTTTAACAACGTTTTTTGCACAACGTTTTTTAAAAAACATTGTTAAAAGTGCACTTTAGACAACGTTTTTAAAAAAACGTTGTTAAAAGGGCACTTTAGACAACGTTTTTTAAAAAACGTTGTTAAAAGGGCACTTTAGACAACGTTTTTTAAGAAACGTTGTCTAAAAGGAAACTTTAGGCAACGCTTTTTAAGAAACGTTGTCTAAAAGGGCACTTTAGACAACGTTTTTTAAAAAACGTTGTCTAAAAGGAAACTTTAGACAACATTTTTTAAAAAACGTTGTTAAAAGGGCACTTTAGACAACGTTTTTTAAAAACGTTGTCTAAAAGAGAACTTTAGACAACGTTTTTTAAAGAACGTTGTCTAAAAAAAAACTTTAGACAACGTTTTTTAAAAAACGTTGTCTAAAAGAAAACTTTAGACAACGTTTCTTAAAAAAACGTTGTCTAAAAAGGAATTTTAGACAACGTTTCTTAAAAAATGTTGCGTAAACCAATGAATTTTTTGCGTTATCCCTCTCCCTTTGTAGCCTTTTGCGCGGTTTACTTAAATGTTTTAAACCCCACAATTCAAAATCCCCAATTCATCTCACGCCGCTCTTCACACTACACAGACATGATCGAACAGAGTAGAGAACGTGGGAAAGAATACTCTGAACCTCGGTCACAACCACCGTCGTCGTCATCGCCGTCGCCGTCCCGCTATCCCTTCTCTTCGGTCTTCATCTTCGTCTTTAGTTTTCCTTTTTTTCTTCTTCGATTTTCGTCTTCAGTTTTCCTTTTTTTTCCTTCTCCTCCCGAGAGTCCCGTTATCTCTCTCTTTTAGATATCAATCGGCACTGCCGGTCTGTCCATGTAGCATCGGTAACGGCCAACGCCACTAGCTCTACCTCAGCGCCTTTCACTCTCTCTCTCTCACCTCACGAAGTCACCAGGTTCTAGCATTCTCTCTCGCAAGTCTTGATTTGTAGCTTGTAAGTTGTAAGTATTCAATCTCTCTCTCTCTCTCTATAAGCCCTAGAAAATTGATAAATATTTCATTTATGTGTATAACAGTTGATTTTATGGTTTTAGTGGGTGTCAAAGACTCAAAGTATGCAATTTTCTTTCAGCACCAATTTTGGATATTTTTTTTGGATTAGGGATTTGGCAATGCATACTTACTTTGATTTGCTTGGATGAATTTTTCAATTAGGGATTTGGCAGCGCATATTTGTTAGCTCTGTGTGTTGCAATTGAATTTTTTTCAAACCCAAGTTGATTGCCTATCCCCAGCTATTTTTCTCTTTCTAATAAATTCTCTACATGTTTCTTGGTAATTTAACATGAGCTTATAGGCATACTACAAGAAAAGAGGGCTTTAACAACGTTTCATGGACAACGTTTTAAAAAAAACGTTGTTAAAAGTCGGTCAAAGACAACGTTTTTATTGTAAACGTTGTGTATAACATTTTCCACAACGTTTTTATAATAAACGTTGTTATTATCTTGATATTGACAACGTTTGAGGTAAAAACGCTGTGATCAAGGGTATTGACAACGTTTTATTTTGAAACGTTGTTTTTGTCAATGTAATTAACAACGTTTTGGTCGCACACGTTGTTGTTATCGTGGATTTGACAACGTTTGCGTTAAAAATGTCGTATAAGGCTACAGCAATGTAAAAAAAAGCGCGGCCAAATTTCCCCGCCAACTATAATTTCGTCATTCTAATTCCCCTCACCCTCGCCAAACACGCTCAAATCAAAGCAGTACCCTAACCCGTCTGTGAGCTTTCGTTCCTTCTCCGGCCGACACAGTTCCGATAGATTCAAATTTCTCTCCGGTAGTCGATCACTTCTGCTGCATCCGTGCAATTCCTTCAGTTAATTTCTATTCCTTTTTTTTTTTGCCTTTTCTGTTGATGATGACGGTGAGTTGTATCGTGTCTCACACGGGGGTATGAGGTTTACGCACGGGAGCTACCTCGATCGGCGAGGGTTTACGAGAGGTTTCCCTGGTATGCGATTTCTCCCTTTTTTTTTTTTTTTGAATCTTTCTATATTAGGGTCCCAGCCCCAATTTATAAACTTTTCTCTATTTTAATCTCTATGGTTTTACAATGATTATCTCTCATTCCCCTTAATTGTGCGTGTGTGTATGTGTAATTTCTAATTTACTCCATTTATTATAAATCCCTTGTATAATCATAGCTCTACTGGATAATAGCAATGAATATTTGACATCCTTCTTTCTTCCCTGGTTTCTATAGGGCTAAGGACTTTGAAAGTACTGAATTTGGGATTCAATGAGATCTCGAATCTTGTTTTGGCACACTTGAAAGGTAATTCTTTCAATCATTCTATCATCTTCTTATATTTATATACATCTGTCTCGCTTAGTTTACTTATCTTTGGAAAGTTTTAGGAAGCAAAACAATTTAGTCATGGTCAATCGGCGGAAATTAATTTTTAACATTGCAATTTTTTGACAATGACCCGGGGATAAGGTTATGCATTAGTTGTTGCTTATAGAATATGTAATGAGTGCAGCTATTTCTGCGCCAAAGTTTGCTCATTAGCTTCTGTATTATAATGTTCTACCCAGGTCAATTGCCCTCTTTAATTCCTATCGCATTTTTTCCTGGGTACTAGGGTAGAGTGATTCGTAAATTTGACTATTTTTAAGTATGGAGTACAAGGTGGACATTGATTTATTTATAGATATTGTATGTACATTAAAGGGAAAAGCAAATGTAAATGGGCAACGAAATGAGCAAAGCAATTTTAGCATAGCTCTTATTCGCACTCTTGTTCGATAACAAGGTTCTAGGAAACCAATAACCCTTGGAGATTGGAAAATTTAAGTCTACTAATGAATTGCAAAAATATCTTTGTAAATGCATTGAATTTGATGCTATCTGTTACCAAGATAATGGGCTCATAGTTGGCTTCGGATATTGGCACTCAAACGAGGCTGAACGACAAATCATAGTTCATGGTTGGAGGATGGTATATCGTAGCAACTTCTTGGAGAATGCATGGAAGGTTTTTCCTGAAATCCAATTGAAAATGAGTTATTCATTTGTTTTGGTTGCATTTGATCTTATTACATGTACCAAGAACATATATGGTGCATAATTGTAATTTTTAACTCAATAGCTTGTGCCTATTAGGATTTGTTCCGTGAATTTGTAAATTTTGAAGATAGCCTTCTTGCAATGAGACTAAGAAGCGCCAAATGCATTTTTCGAATGTGCGATAGCCAAATGTAATATATTCCGAAGTATAGACATGTCTCGTCTTTAAGGAGTTATTCTCATATACATCTTGGGTCATGTTTCAAGCGGGTTTGATAAATTTGGAGACCTTGAACCTGGATTCATGTAGAATTGGTGATGAAGGGTGGTTAACTTGGCGGTGAATTTTCTTTTCAATTTCTTTTTATCCCTTTTTGTTTCCTGTCCCATATTGCTAAATTTCTTTCTCATTCGAAGGGAAATTGAAACATGTCTTTTAACTTTGACTGTATCATGAAAAAGAAGAAGAAACCTTTTGGGTTATGTAAGTGTATCAAGTAACGATCTACCGCTATTGCAATCCTAGTGAATAGACATTATGTCCTGTCTCTTAGAGGTACATTTAGGACGTCCCGTGCACCTACTTTTGCTTTGTGCTAGCTCGTAGTGAAAATTATCATGCGCTATGCAATTTCCGGCAAGTTAGACATGGTTTGGTGCCTAACCTTGAATCCAGGCGTACAAAATTCAAGGGATGAATTCATATTTTCTCTTTCAATGCTTGGTTAACAACAACCAATTTCGTTGATCTTCTTGTGCACATCTTTAAGATGTACATATAGATTACGATATGCTTGCTTACATGGCGAGACGGGAAAGGATGGTGGGGTGAGAAGAATGTCACGATGCGTGACTACATGGTTCTAGCATTACGATCAAGAACATCAATTGATCGGCATTCAACTGGGTTACTTCAACATCTAGGATAGATGATAATACGAGACTTTTTGTCAAGCGGCATAAACACTAGCGGGTTAGGACAGGTGGAGAGAGTGCCATTATGTTAGGTGCGGTGTTAAGGGTGTTGGTGGTCTTGAGTGGTGGGTTATGTGTTAGCGGGGGTTAATGTAAACCCTATAAGTTTCTAGGTGTGTTTCGTATGAAATTCGATTAATAGCGTGCGCAAGTATGAATGTGAAGGATGTGAAGCAAATTTGTTTGGCATAGATAGTGTGGATAAGTTGCATGGACATTGAGTGAACATGTTCTCATTGGATGTGTCTGTTGGTGAAAGATCAATTTTACAAATATCTGTATTCTTTTTGCTTTTCCATTGGAAAATTATTAAGGATTCCAAAGTCGACTTTTCTTCCGGGAGTCGACATGGTTATGAGAGCTTTTGTCGAACTTTGGAGGGCCTACCTGGATATATGAGTGACATTGTTGATCCGGATTTCCGTATATCTTTTGGTGCATGACAAATATTTTCTCTTGAAATTATAATTAAATCTATTATTTCGTACCCCATAAAGTGAGAGGGAGGGTTTGCCTCGCTTGGACTCTCCCTACTTGGTGTATGTGGTCTCTTATATTTCGTAAAAAGACTTGCATAATACGTACTACCTTATCTGTTCTTTTCTAACTACCCACAATTTCACTCACTAACATAAGACTATTGTTCATGACTATCTAATCCGTTCTAATTTTGTTAATCAAATAAATCATTAACAATAATAAATTATATGGCTGAATAGTATTGTTAAAGATTCTAGGAAAGGTTACACTTAGTTTTAAGAGGTTCATAATCCTACAAGTAGGTTTAAAACACAAAACCCTAGTTGTCCTGTTGCTTTTGCTTTAATGATACTTGGAGCCAAATATTAAGTTTTGACTTGTGATACTGTCTTCTCTTCTCCTCTCTCTCTCTCTCTCTCTCTCTCTCTCTCTCTCTCTCATATATATATATATATATATATATATTTGACGGATCTTGATAATAATTTGTGGTTTCTTTCGGAGCCCGGGACTTGACATTTAAAATGTTTGGAGTTGTCGATCGAAGTTGGAAGCGGCGGGCTTCGTCATCTCTCGGTAAGACAACGCTTGTAGCTACAGTTTATACGAAGTGATCTTCTTGAATTTAATAGTATGTGTGGCACACTGCATGTCCTGCTCCTAGTTCGTTGATCTGTGCTCATCTTTTAGATACTTTTGATAAAATATAACATGATCTTTTGGAGGTGTTGGACACAAACTGTGTTTGTTGCTTAACCTTCTTCAAAATATACATTTGTCTTGTCTTGTAGGATTGATCAATCTGGAGAGTTTAAATCTTTCATTCATGTTATAAGCGACGGAGGTTTGAAAAGGTTGTGCGGATTGTCATCTCGAAATCACTTAATTTGGATGCTCGGCAAATTACGGATGCGGGACTTCTTGCTCTCACAAGTAAGCATGCTTGCTTATTTCCTTTTTTTTTTTTTCTCTGTGTGTTATGCTACATTTCAATCTTTGTTTGTGAATGTCGCCATTCGGACAAAGTATAAAACTGTCTAGTAGTCTTATATGGAAATTACCCCTTGGTTTATTGGTCCAAGTTGCTCACACAATGGTCCTATATTTTTACGGTGATTTTCATGAAATGTTCTTAGACATACTATTTTCCATCAAATTATCTCATCTTGGCTCTAGTTGGTTACTCCCTTTATATTTTTGTTGTTTTTGTTGGTATGCTAATTCCAAATTTTACGCATTACGGTTTGACTGGATTGGCTCATCTGGATCTTTTTGCGCTCGGATAAGCGATTCGGGAACAAACTATCTGCGTTGTATGCTACATCTTAACCACGATGTTACTTGTCCTCCGTGCCTTACTCATTCTTAATCATTATTCGTTGTGTATAGATTCTTGAATGAACTTCTTTATATCGTTTAATTGCGATCACTCCAAATATTAACGAGTCATTTGTTGAATCTTAATCCATTGGCAATATTGATTCCATTATTTTTAGTTTTCTAATATTTATTTCGATCCACCTGTGAAAAGGGTTTAGGAGAGTGGAGAGGGATGCATTAAACAAATTCAGCATGTGTAGTTCTGCGATATTTTATGGATTTATGGGATTTTAGACTATTAATATTTATCCTTTTGTCTTTGTAGGTCATACAAACAAGATTCTTAATGAACAGAAGTAAGAGGAATACAGATTTTGTGTAGAATATCTACATGTGATCATGTTTTGTCCAAGTTTTTAGCTTCAATCATTAACATCTACGCAATTCAGCTCATAAACAAAGAGTAAAAGATAGGCTTAACGCTGTGGTTCCCATTTTGGAGGTATATGTACTTTGGCTTGGTTTGGTAGGCATTTATATCTTAGATGGTTAGCAATCACTATTTCTCTTTTATTCCCTTGCTACTACAAGTATTGGTTGTAACGTTCAGTGGAAATCAATTAGAGGTTGTTATGGGTATTTTATTTTTTCCACTCCTTTGCTGATATAGAACACTTAAATCATGCTTTGCGACCCATTTGACTTTCTTTGCCATCTTTAGGTTTTAAGAACCTGCGATCCCTGGAGATTTGTGGCGGAGGGTTAACCGATGCTGGTGTGAAGAATATCAAAGATCTTTCGTTCTTGACGCTGTTAAATCTTTCCCAAAACAATCACCTGACAGATAAATCCTTGGAATTGCCAGAACAATACCCGAACCTTCAATCTTAGATATTCTCTCACTCTCGTTCTTGCTCTCTGCTCCTCTCATTTTGTGCATCCTCGAGGTCAGGCGTTAAAAATCAAGTGACACTTGTTGATGCCATGGTTGCAGATGACTGCAACCCAGGCCTCTCAACTAGGTATGTTTAATATAAGGACTTTTGCTACTTTTACCTTTAGGGCCACATGAAGCTATGGTGAAGGATATCTGTTCCTTTCATATTTAATCTATTAGGAATATGCTGGCAATTGCTTACAGCTTGCACTCCCATTTTTCTATGGTGCGCTTACCTGTTTTCACCTATCAAAGTTCAGTGGTTGCCGTGGGATCCAAGGCCTTCTTGGTTTATGTAATATAGAAGCAGGTTTAGTTAAAATTTGAGTCTGGAAAGTTGAGGTTTATCTAGTTTGTGGAATTCATATGAAACTTATTATGTATGTGGACATAAGTATCCTGTACTTTGTTGGAGGTTTGGAGCATGTGGAACATTTGGGGCTTCTAGTTTTGAAGTATTGCATACAAAACTGAAGGTATGTTCTGTCTGTTTTCTAGCTTCCATTATTATGATTGAGCAACCATGTTTGGTTTTATGATGATGTTCTTGTTATTGTCGTTGTTGTAGATTGAGAAGATAGATATAGTCTTTGCCATGGGACATGCATTGGCTACGAAGGGGGATTTTGCCTTGGTAGTTCCGAGTCATTGATCACCAGGTATGCGGAATTAGTTATAATGCTTTTATCTACTTGAAATTATATTGATTGATGTTAATCCTAAATTTCATCCTAGCTTTCTCATTCTAATCCTGGAGGACAATCCTAGCCTCCATACTTGGTTAGTGCTGCTGTTACTGCTATTGATATCCTGGAGGACAATCCTAGCCTGATTACAAAACTGAAGGAAAATGTCAGCATATTATTCACAGGTCTGATTTTCATCAAATTCATAATATGAAGTAGATTGTCATTATTTTGAAACTCTTTCATGTCCTCGTGTATCACCAGGATATCATTAGCTTTAAACTGGTCATGAAATTAGCGAATAATCCACTTTCGACTTTCATTTACGCCAATCTGGTTTTACAAGCCTGGGATACTTTGTTGAACTTCACACAAGTTTGCTACTTAACTATATTAATTGGGTTCGGACACCCACCAAGAAAATGCCATTCGAGTTAGGGTACCAGGATTCGTTTGTGATATGTGGCTTAAGTGTTGGATGATTAAAACTACCAACATAGTGAAACATGGACGCCGAAGAGTTCTCATATTATTTTTTATTTTGTTATTTAATTTTTTGGAATAATAGTATTCACATGAAATATATTTTCCAAATTGGCACTCACTTGACTTTAAGAAAACTTTAAGCTATACTAGCATTTCTAAGGAGAAGTTTCCAACCAAAACCAATACCTTTCCTACATGTCAAGTGTCGGGAGTGGTAACTTGAAGCATCTTGAACAGTCGGGGTTTGGTGGCAATCCGGATAATTAAGGATGTTAGCGGAGCTCATCTAGGACTATGATTGCACCTCTTTATTCTGAGTTTCCTTGTTTGGTACCATCCATTTTGGAAGGAAATACTCACTTAGAGGCCCACAGTGTAGCGTGGATCCAAATTACATTACGTGATTGTTGTGACAGCAATTCAAGCTGTTTTTCCATTGCATATGATTCATGATTGAACTTCATTTATCTCTTTGCATATTAGTAATATATTATTCTTTTCGGTAGTTGAAAATACACATGTTTCCGGTGCAAAGCATAGGAAGAACTTTTAAAGGTGAATTTTGCGCGGCAACTGTTTCCTAGAATATGTGAAGACGAACCAGTTTTAGCAAATCAATTTTCGGTAAGTTTGATGCCTTTTTTTCTCTTGAAGATTTCTCATATATCATCCTTATATGATTGAATTTTAGAATGAAATATTATTGTTTATCTAAATGAGATGTTCCTTTTGGTGGATCAGACAAAGGTGAATCATCAGACAAAGGTCTCTGCCACCGCCCAATACAGATCCTGTTAATTCTAAGTTTTTTGTGCCAAATTGGCTACACTTGTTTGCTGAAATTATGTGCGTTACAGTAGTCAAATGTTGGCACTTTGTTATGAGAACTCTGCTGTTGGCACGATTGCTTGATTTGCTACAACATCCGTACATGCTAATTTGAAAAACTCTACTAGTTATAGTACTTGGTTGATATATTTGAGAGATGTAGTAGCGGTGTTTCTTGATTCTTTTCGATTCCATCTTTGAAATAGTTTTGCAAATCGTTGTATAGTATTTGCTCATGAGTAGGCTGGAAGTTTGTGATCTACTAGCTGTGTAGATCATTCAAGGCAATATATAAATGCAAGAAAATTAATGAAGTATCTGCATTCAAGGCAATATATAAATGCAAGAAGATTAATGAAGTATCTGCTCAACCTCAGGAATTTGGCATCAATAAATGAATTGTATTGTATGATCAGAACTCGTAAGAGTAACTACACAGCTAGTAGATCATAAACTTGAGTTGGGTTTTCTCTCATTGGACCTTGTATCGGCACATTCTTTTCCATTTTAAAGACCCAAGTCATACTATGTATGATATGAACGCAAATCCGGATAAATTTTTTTTTCCTTTTTGGAGACTACTTTATTGTTTCCTTTTTGGTCTTTTGGTACATGACTAGTTTTTACTTCGCACCTGCTTTTCATTTTTTATATTTTTTTTTGGATTTCTTTCGATTTTGGTTTTGATCGTACTCATTAAGAACTTATTCACAACATGTTGCAAGTTATAGTTTTTAATATTCAGATTTTATTACTTAAAACTGAATAGATTTCTGTTGAATATTGATTTGATATATGCTTGCTGAATGTAATGAAGCAGGTGTGTTTTAACTAGTAGTTCATCTCATGCGAGCCGTAACCGATAAATTGAATGGTGCGTGCTTTAAATAGGGTGCCTAGATTCCGAGAACTTTAAGGAATTCAAGCTTGTGAAGCATACACAGCTTAGCCATAATGTGGCCAAGTTCAAATTTGAGCTTCCTACACCTACTTCAGTTCTGGGTCTTCCTATTGGACAACACATAAGTTGCAGGTCTTTATGTTGACTTTCATTTACTCTTTGTCTATATTATTATGATAAAGTGGTTTTGAAAATCATGCGGATGGTTGTACTTGATCTAACAGGGGTAAGGATAGCCTAGGCGAAGAGGTTATTAAACCATACACCCCAACTACTCGACACCGATGTTGGACATTTTGAGTTGGTTATAAAGGTATTTTTCACACTCTTCAATTGACAGTTACGTTTGTTGGTTGTTCACGGTTACCACGTTGAGGGTGCACATCTTGTCTAATTTTGTATTCATTGTGGTTTTTGCAAAAGTAGATGTATCCACAAGGACGGATGTCACACCATTTCCGTGAGATGCGTGTTGGGGATTATCTCTCGTAAAGGGACCTAAGGTACATACCCTTGCCGTATGGTGGATTTTTATTGAATTCCTTGAGTGCGTAGTTGTTAGCAAAGCGTTGTTGCTATTGTATCTTAACTTATTATATCGTGAGATATTTCCTTATTATATGGTTAAGAAGTTGTGCATATGCTCCATATGGTTACTCATTTTGACTTCTTGATATCCACGGTTTTGTGCTTGCCTGTTACGCTTTTAAGGGCATATAGTGCCTTGTTCCTAGTGTACTAATACGACGGAATCTTTTTTTGAGTAGAAATTTGAAGTTTGATGCTTGACGAAGAATGTTCAAAATAACATTTACTTGGTTATATACGCAACTTGAACCGTGTTCGACGCCATGTGGTTGCGGTGTTCCTATTTCATTTTAACATAGCATTTCGTGAGATTTTCCTTGATATGGTCTAAGAGGGTGCTGCATATGTTTCACATGTTTTTGAAATTCACTGTTTTTTACATTCTTGGTATCATTTAAGCACATTTGCTTGGTAGTACATTTATATCTGTGCAATGGTTGTTAGATTCATTATAACAAGCCGACAACTTGGGTTAATTTATGTTGGTTTTGAGTCGAGCTGGGACCTGATTCTTGGCACGATTCTTGGTTAGGCTAGTTATGTACTTTGCATTGTTGTTCTATTAAGCTACATGTATATATCTTGGTTAGGCTAGTTATGTTTACTGGTGTTGGGGTGGAAATGTAGGTTGGGCAGCGTGTGTGCTTGTGTATGATGTGCATGTTGTGTGTGTACTGCTGCGTCTGACCGTGTGTGTGTACTGTGCATTGAATGCATTGTTTCTGAAGAAGCGAGTAATGAATTTGGGGAATTGAAGACACTGTCGTTTCTTGAGCTGGTATTTGAATGGGGGTTGTTGAGCTCTTGTTTTCTTTTGGGGTACGGCTATGGTGGCAATGAAGGAAGTTTTGCCAAAGATCGTGCCGTTTTTGTGGCGGCGTTTCGGTTGGTTCCGCGGGGTTATTTTGGTTGGGTTTGCTAGGTCCGCGGTCGGAGTTTTCCGTCTGGGTTCAATGCTTGGCTTGCTATATCTCTGTTTGGTCTTGTTGATGCTTCTTGTTTTCAGGTTTGTTAGTTAGTTATTCTATATTTTGGTATTTTGGGTTTTGCTAGGTTTTGCACTGTATTTTTCATATGAATTATGTTCTAATTCATGCTTGCGTTTCACTTTTACGTGTACATGTGTACTAATTTGTGTGTTTATGTGAATTTGTGCGTGTGAAGTGTAGGGTATAGATTGTAGAGTATTTGTGTAGCGTGTGTTGTGTTTTTTGTGTGTATTTGCGTGTTTTGTTTATGTGTTTAGTGTTTAGTGTTGTGCGTTTTTGTGTTTGTATTTCCGGGTTCATCTTGCCATTCGGTATTCACCCGCATTGTCCGCTCATGTGTCGAGAGAATATGAAAGTTGTGCGGTGGACACCGTTGCTTTTCAAACATAAATCGGGTGTCTGGACTCTTTCCAATTCGGTATATCTTTGCGTGATTGTGTAACCGATGTGTTGCTCTCAAATATGTGCTCTCTTTCCCAAAGTGTTGTGCAATTTTGTAATTTTTCTTGTCCATATAATGTTGTACAAGTAATGTATAATCTTGGTATATTGAAACTATTCCTGTATTTATGAAGAATTTTTGCATCTTAAATACAAAAACTTCTTTAATTTGCAAATTTCAATTTTGTTATGTTTGATATTTTTATTCTTTTTAGTTACATAGAAATAAATCATCTCGTTCAATTAATTCATTTATTTTTGGTGAGACTTATAGAAGATCAGCCAATAGTCCGGTGCGGGGACGGGATGGGAATGGGCAACCAATGGGATTAAAAAAAAAACCCCCTGAATTTTAAAAAATAAAATAAAATAAAATAAAACCATCAAGATTTAAAAAAAAAACGAAGACAACGTTTTTAAAAACGTTGTATTAGAGATCTAAGACAACATTTCAATAAAACGTTGTATTAGAGGTCTAAGACAACGTTTTCAAAAACGTTGTGTTAGATCTAAAACAACGTTTTTTTGAAAACGTTGTCTTAGACCTCTAATACAACGTTTATTCCAAAACGCTGCAACAATTTAAAAAAATGTCTTGGAGATAAGACAACGTTTTTTCAAAACGTTGTCTTAGACCTAAGACAACGTTTTTTTCAAAACGTTGTCTTAGACCTAAGACAACGTTGGATAAGACAACGTTTCAAAAAACGTTGTCTTAGACCTATAACAACGTTTTAAAAACGTTGTTAAAGGCCTTTTTTGTTGTAGTGATTTTTGTTCATAATGAATTATTGTAGCCAATTTCTGAAATCCCTCTCCTCTTATTTATTTGAAGTCTTGCCTTATGAATTGTTATTTGCTAGAATTTGGAATGGATCTTTGTAATTGTGGTCGATTGGGAAAGGTTGTTTTGCTTCTGCTCTACTTGTGAAGCATAAACATGAAAAGAAGAAGTGAGGCTTCCATTATTTTTGTTTTAAGTTTAACCTAACAATGACCATGGCACATGATATTTTGTGGTTATGATAATATGGTTGATGTACTTATTTTCTTCTCTTTTCAGGTATGTTTGAAGAAAATTCGACTTGCTCGCCATCTGATAGGACCCGCAGATCCGCTCTCCTGGAGGTCAGTCTTTTGTTTAGTATAGGCTAGCTTCGAAAACAAACGATCCAGTTGCCATTAGTACCCATCACGTAACAGTTGTATAACTGCTTGGCATTTGTAATACATAAACTACACTACATGGATCAGAATGTCAATGTAACTGGAAGTCATTTTAGTCATAGGAAACTAAGGAATAAAGCTACTTTTCTGAATTGGGAGTAACAGAAAATTGTTGCCACACGATCTAAGTTTGAAGCATCATGGATCTTTGCTCTCGATAATATAAAGTAGGCGATGTTTCATGTTTGTCCGTGGCTACATTTTGCCTCTATTCTAAAACAGTTACCACATTTTGTTTTTGAAATATTAGATGTAGAGGCGAGGTCCGAAGTCCACAACATTTGGTTCTTTCAATTAAAAATTTTGAAACCTTTATGTTCGTTGTCTTGATTTCAACACTATGCCTACTTTTAAAAATGTAAGGGGATGGAGTGGCTACCTTGCTTCTCGATTTTATATATCAATTCATGTATATATTCGTGTAGCTGACCCTAAATGATTTGGGATGAGTTAAGTTGAGTATTCATGTATGTATTCGTCGGTAAATTAAATAAAGCGGTACAACTATAGACCTTTGGTTTGCATGGTAGGGTACCAAGTGTGAGGTATCTAAAATTGATTTTCCCAGTGAATCTTTGAATGGCGGGATATGGAGTGCTTCGATTTAGATATATTTACCATGTCGATGATTTATTGTTGTTGGCATAGTTCTTGTTTCCCAAATGAGAGAATGATGAATTTCATTATTCAAAGCTCAAGATGTTTCTTAGTGACGGTGACCGGCTTTAAGATGAGCTACGTAGGGTTGAAGTCGCAATATTTCCCATGAATCCCGAAAACTCTTGGCGAGTCTTCTTGATCTTGCATCAAAGAGTAGTCCATATTGGAAAATGAGTTTGGAACCGTAGGAGCTTTGGGTGGTCTGATTCAGATCAAGTACCATGGGTCCATGGCTAGGATTTGACCTCACTCTTTGTACCATGTTTTGAAATTTTAATCTTATATGTTGGGTGCTTCTCGTGATTGAGGTTCGCATGGTTGGCATAATTTGTTGTTAATGCCTTGAAATTTGTATGCCCATTATAGACATGTTTTTCTGGTTCACAAGTCATTAAATTGAGTAGATTTTAGCCCAAATAACCCTATATTGTGGTTCGTGTGGTTGGCAATTTTGGTGGTTTAAAGTTCATTATTTCAGCTTAACTTATTTTTGTTCACACTCATTGCTGAATTATAAGTTTGGTTGCTAGTTCATGTCTACGAAGTCTACTGCCATTTTAACCAAATAAAACTGTCCTTTGTCATCTTTAGTAATCTTTTTTCATCCGTATTTATGTAATAGTGGTGACATGATTTATTTAAATTACTTTCGGAGTTGTTATACATTGCAACATGTTTCCTTTTTCTTTCTCCTATTGGTAAAACCTTTTTATATGCACATCTTTATGACGTACTAATTTTGTTGCTTGTTTTTCTAGTGCTTGCTTATCGTATGAAGAAACTTTTGTTCTCTTAACACTTTCGAGGATTGTATCTTAATAATGTCACAGAATAATCGAAGAGACTTGCAAGGCTAGTGACATAGAGAAGCGGAGAGCTATCACCGCCATGAACAACATAATGTCTGTGGCCGACCCACTATAGCGAGTTAACCGGCGACGGTTTGTGGAAAGAGATGCCGTGGCATGAGCCCGCTTGGTGTATCTTTAAACATATCTCTTGGTAGAATCAAACAAAGCTTTGTATTGTGAGTTATTGAGATTTTCTAATATTCTTTATTTGCCCTACTATTAAACAGAGACTGTTTGTATATTTGGCTTCTACTTGCATTGACTTTTCTTCATTGAATTGCAGAACGGATCCGTACTTACCCGACATGCCTATTGTTTATGCAAGTGACGCCTTCCTGGAATTGACAGGTGCATAATTCTATCACAGTTACAAATGCATGTTATTCTCGTGGCTATTTGGAGCTGAGAACGTGTTTTATACCTTCTGGAAAGATAATATGAGATAATTACTGGAACGGAGATGGATTTGAGATGACATTTTCCATATTGATGTTAAGAACTGTTCGCAGATAAGGGATAGCATGCAAACTGGACAAGCATTTACCGTATGCATCTTAAATTACAGGTTTGTACTTAGTTGAACTTTTCAGGTTGTTTTGTGAAACGAATTTTTGACTTACCCATGCTCCCTATCATCTTCTCAGAAAAGATGAGAGTCCATTTCAGAACTTTCTTCACATCTCACCTGTTCGAATGCTTCAGGCAAGGTAATGGTATTGCGTATTGGTTCCTTGTTCATTTATCCAAAGCACTAAACTTTTTGTCTCAATATTAAACCCTTTTATCAAGATTTTGAATCTCACAACAGATTTGGCATATTCAATTGAAAGTTCATGTATAAACTTGATCATAAATCGAATATAAAAAGTACTTAAAAGATCGGCCTCCGAATTCACTCCTACTCCCAGTTGATTAAAGTCGATTTTATGTGCGTTGTGTTCACAATCAACTTGATTGTTATTTCTCATGTAGTGTGTATATATATTTTTGCTTTCCCTTTCTTTGTTCGTCGTATGTCCATTTCAAGATGTCTATCTTGTTTCACTATCCTTTTCCTTTGTTCCTTTTTGTTTAGCGTGCTCCATACAGTTCTCATAATATTTCTATTAATCTGATATGAACAAAGCTGATATTTCTAAATATTCCCATATTAAGAATCTTTATTGATTCTCCTCGTTTTCATATATGAGACGTTTAGTGCACAAGGTGGTGATGATGCCATTTACAAACATGAGGTGACGGTGACTTGGCAAAAGAAATGAGATCTGAAACAAAATTTCCTTTAATTCATTTGCGGCCTCTCTTTAATTCCTTATCTCTCCAAGTTAGTTTTGTTCTTCTCATTATTTTGCTAGCTGGGACAGCTATTGGTTTAGGTTGTATGTGTCCAAACCAATGATTTTCACTGTCTAATTCAGTGAGTATTCTTGACAATAATTTCTTATTTCCCTTGTCATCTTGTAATTCCTATCCTCACGCGAATTGTGCTTGTTAAATCAATAATCTCTACATTATTTCACTTACTTTGCATTATGTTCCCTATGATAAGTTATGGGTGAATCCTCTGATGTTGGTATTTATGATATTGATGATGTGTTTGATATTAACATTCCAAAAAGTGACTGAGGTCTAATGAATTTTAATGGATCATGGATGAGAATTTCAGTTGATACTATTGAATGATAGATTTGGCTTAGTCATAAAAGCTTCGCATGAATCTTTAATTCTTAGTGTTGCATTGTTATCGTAATCAACTTTATGCCTTCCGTGTTTGCCCGCGGGTGGGTGGGTTGGGTGCTTACAAATGAACTGTACTTTTGGGCAAGTACCTTGACATTAAGCTTTTGATCCATTATAATTCTTCCCTTTGAAAATTGTGTAGTACGTGCGGCCCGGGCAGCACCTATGCCTGGAGCAGACACGTAGTGCATGGAGGAGTCCCAGGCCAAGTTCATCCTCATGTCGGTGTCGTACCTTTTGCTGGGCGTGGAAGAAGCGATTGGCGACCAACGGGGATAAGAGATGCCACTCCTATGCGGAAAAACTTTCATCCTGGATATGGAGTGCCGGCTTGGGGAAACAAGGAGCCGGCCGTGGATTTGGCAAGGACTGAGTTCACACTTCCTTCGCACAAGTAATCCTCATTTACCCCGTAACACCAAATTTGGTTAATAGAATTGATTATAGTTTCTACGATTATTGTCATTTCATTTGTTCCTGAATTTCGTGTATTTTCCGTACAATTCAGTGGTTGTTAATTTGTAGTTTTCCATGTCTATGCCTGTTTAGTGATGGTGTGCATCCATGTGCGCGCGCGTGTGTGTATATATATATATATATATATATATATATATATATATATCAATTGATGTTATGTTTATTTGTGAGCATACGAGTTTTGATATCAATACACAATCCCTGTTGAGACCCAAATGTGTTGTGGAGAAACTTGATCTTATCTGCTGGTGAACCCTCTCAATAGCATACTTGATCACAGGATCCATTTCCTTGCATATTTTGTGCTAATATAGATTAAGATAATGTACAATGCATATTATATGCTAATACATATTGAGATAATGCACGACTAATATACATGCTTGTTCTGTTGATATAATGCATATTATATGCTAATACATATTGAGATAATGCACGACTGATAAAACTCTTCTTGAGGTCAGTAAAGTTGTTCTAAGGGCCCCTGGGGATTCTGTCTTGGAATGGTTCAAGAAACCAATTGTTCAACAATTCCTTTTAAGTGAGATCCCATCAAGGGCAGATATTCTGATGCACATGAGAGAATTTAGTGTTGTCTTCACTATTTAAATACACAATTGCCGATTTTAATTTGAGGACATGCAAGACACTTATGATATACCTTGGGATCCTGGATTTTTAATCCCAGGAGTGGAGAAAAAGTAATCAGCCTAATGTTGTTTATTTTATCCCCACTAGTGAAAGCCTTTTGAAATTTCTAAAACCCAAGGGGATTTATGTTGATTGGGGTTTCGCCTCCTGTTTATAGGAGCTACCCTTTCTTTAATGACCTCAACTGTTTACCTTATTCGTCTTGTGAAGTTTTCCATCTCTCAGCAATATTTATAGCCAAAACAAGAAAAAGGAAAAGGAAAAGTATGTAAAAGCTTTAGAATTCATAAACTATTGCGTTCTGTATCTTAAATGGATTCGTATCTATATGATAAGAACTTTGAGACTCAGCTTGTTAGTGATAAAGGTTGCTCCCATTCTTGGATATGATTAGCTTATTCATGACTCAGATACTGAGAGGACTTTGATCATGCTCTATTGGCATATGTCTACTAACATAGTTGTTAGTATTGTACGATACGCGATACGTATCGTACGATACGATACGAAATTACCCTCTTTCGATACGAATCGCATCAGCGTATCGCAATATGTTATGAGAGAATACAACCCTTTTTGTACAGAGTAAACACTCATTTCGATACGAAATGAGTGTACAGAGTAAACACTTGGTGCATTTCTTACTCCTCTTGATCATCCTATTCATCTTGACTTAAGGACAATACAACCCTCTTTCGATACGAAATTACCCTTATATGTGTGCTTCAGGTGCATTTCTTACTCCTCTTGACTTAAGGACAATACAACCCTTTTTGTACAGAGTAAACACTCATTTCCTTTCATTCATCTGATGTAAAAGCAGAACGTAACTGGATTTGTAATTTGATTGACCTTTTAGATCCACTTACATGTGTATTCGCAACTACTACTCGTGATCATCCTATTCATCTCTGGGATACTACTTCTGGCCAGGTGCTCAATCATAAGTGATTTACTTACTTTAATGAACCACTGGTTCTAGTATTATGATATCTTGGATATAAGTCATATACATTATTCTTCTGTTTACCCTCTTTTGCTATGTCTCTTCTGCATTGTTCTTATATGCCCTAGGTTCTGGATATAAGTATTTGCATTTTTAATTACAACAGGGCTACCCGGTTGTCAGAGAGAATATGAAAGCTGTGCGGCTGGACACTGTTGCTTTTCAAACATAAATCAGGTGTCCTGGACTCTTTCTAATTCGGTATATCTTTGCGTGATTGTGTAACTGATGTGTTGCTCTCAAATATGTGCTCTCTTTCCCACAGTGTTGTGCAATTTTGTAATTTTTTCTTGTCCATATAATGTTGTACAAGTAATGTATAATCTTAGTATATTGAAACTATTCCTGTATTTATGAAGAATTTTTGCATCTTAAATACAAAAACTTCTTTTGCAAATTTCAATTTTGTTATGTTTGATATTTTTATTCTCTTTAGTTACATATAAATCATCTCGTTCAATTAATTCTTCATTTATTTTTGGTGAGACTTATAGAAGATCAGCCAATAGTCCGGTGGCGGGGACGGGACGGGAATGGGCAACCAATGGGATTTTAAAAAAAAACCCCAGGATTTTAAAAAATAAAATACCATCAAGATAAAAAATAAAAAAAAAAACGAAGACAACGTTTTTCAAAAATGTTGTATTAGAGATCTAAGACAACATTTCAATAAAAACGTTGTATTAGAGATCTAAGACAACGTTTTCAAAAAAACGTTGTCTTAGATCCTAATACAACGTTTATTCCAAAACGTTGCAACGTTTTTAAAAAATGTCTTTAGATCTAACACAACGTTTTTTGAAAAACGTTGTCTTAGGTCTAAGACAACGTTTTTTTAAAAACGTTGTCTTTGAGATAAAACAACATTTTTAAAACGTTGTCTTAGCTCTAAGACAACGTTTTAAAAACGTTGTCTTAGAGCTAAGACAACGTTTTTAAAAAAACGTTGTCTTAGACCTAAGACAACGTTGGATAAGACAACGTTTCAAAAAACGTTGTCTTAGACCTATAACAACGTTTTAAAAACGTTGTTAAAGGCCTTTTTTGTTGTAGTGGGGGGATGCGTGAACTTCATAAGCGCAAGTTGTTGAAGGGTGTGAAGACTTGCAAACTTGAGTTTTGCAAGTATTGTGTTCTTGGAAAGCAAAACAAGGTGCAATTCAAGACGAGTAAACATACAACAAAGGGCATCCTCGACTATGTTCACTTAGATGTGTGGGGGTCAGTTAGAACATAATCAAGAGGTGGACATTATTACTTTGTCACATTCATTGATGATTTTTCGAAAAAGGTTTGGGTTTACTTCATGAGGCACAAGTCAGAAACTTTTGAGAAGTTCAAAGTGTGGAAAGCTGAAGTGGAAAATCAAACAGGGAGAAAAATCAAGTGTTTGAGAAGTGATAATGGGACAGAGTACACAGAAGACGAGTTCAAGAAATTCTGTCGAGAGCATGGAATCAAGAGGCATAACACAGTACGCAGGACACCACAGCAAAATGGTGTGGCTGAAAGGATGAATAGATCTATTGCGGAAAGGGCTAGGTGTCTACGATTCAATGCAGGGTTGGCGAAGAATTTTTGGGCTGATGCGGTGAGTATGGCATGTTTCTTGATAAACAGGTCACCTAGGGCTTCATTGGATAACAGGTTTACGGAGGAGGTATGGACGGGTAATGAGGTAGACCTCACCGATATCCGGGTGTTTGGGTGTCCATCCTATGTGCATAGTCCTGGTGAAGAGAGGTCGAAGCTTGACCCAAAGTCAAAACAGTGTGTCTTTCTCGGGTATGAAACAGGTGTAAAAGGATACAAGCTTTGGGATCCAAAGTCAAGCAAGGTGGTGATCAGTAGGGACGTGGTCTTTGATGAAAAGGCTATGTTGAAGTGTACTCAAGATGATAAAGAGAAGGTGCCAGAAAACAAAGGGGGCGATAAGCAGGTTATTAAGGTGGAGTTACATGAGGATGAAACTGATACGGATCTCACTCTTCCGGATTCAAAGGTAATTACACAGGAAACTGAAGAGGCTAATACTTCAATTGGGAGACCTAAGAGAGTAATCAAACCACCTGTCAGGTATGGTTTTGAAGACATGGTTTCATATGTTCTTGTTCTTAGTAGTGGAGACCCAAATTCTTTTCAGGAGGCAATAAATAGTCCTGAAAAGGATAAGTGGGTAACGGCTATGACGGAGGAGATGGAGTCGTTGTCTAAGAACGATACATGGGATTTGGTGGAGCTTCCTAAAGGGAAGCGTGCTATTGGTTGCAAGTGGGTTTTCAAGCGTAAAGAAGCGGTATCAGAAAAAGAGGGGGAAAAATTCAAGGCTCGATTGGTAGCAAAGGGATACTCGCAGCGAGAGGGGGTGGATTATAATGAAATTTTTTCGCCTGTTGTTAGACACACTTCCATTCGAATTGTGTTGGGTCTTGTAGCGCATTATGATTTGGTGTTGGAGTAAATGGATGTGAAAACTGCGTTTCTACACGGTGAGTTGGATGAGCAGATTTTCATGGAGCAACCACATGGGTTCACGGAGCCCGGGCAGGAGTGTTTGGTTTGTAAATTGAAGAAATCACTTTATGGGCTGAAACAATCTCCGAGGCAGTGGTACACGAGATTTGACTCTTACATGGTGAGTATTGGCTACAAAAGGTGTGAGTATGATTGCTGCGTTTATGTGAAGAGCCTTGATGGTGGCTCATATATTTTTCTGCTACTTTACGTGGATGATATGTTTATCGCGGGTAGAAACAAGAACGAGGTCAATCAGTTGAAGGCCTTGTTGAGTAAAGAGTTTGACATGAAGGATTTGGGGGAAGCCAAGAAGATTCTTGGAATGGAGATTCGCCGAGACAGAAAATCTAGGAGATTGTGGTTGTCTCAAGCCGGCTACGTGGAGAAAGTGTTGGAGAGGTTCAATATGCGGAATGCAAAACCTGTGAAAACACCATTGGCGAGTCACTTTAATTTATCTGCCTCTAATTCCCCGAGTTCGACTGAAGAAATTCAAGGTATGCCAAAGGTTCCCTATGCAAGCGCAGTGGGATGTCTCATGTATGCTATGGTTTGCATTAGGCCAAATTTGGCGCAAGCTATTAGTGTGGTTAGCAAATATATGGCGAATCCGGGTAAACAGCATTGGGAAGCAGTTAAGTGGATTCTCAGATACTTGAAGGGCACTATTGGTTATGGCATCATGTTTGAGAAGCAGAGTGAGAAGCTTTCTGTTGTGGGGTATGTAGATTCTGATTATGCGGGTGACTTGGATCGGAGGCGGTCAACTACGGGTTATGCGTTTACACTCGCAGGTGGACCCATATGTTGGAGGTCTATGATTCAGTCCATTATTGCATTGTCTACAACGGAAGCGGAGTACATGGCAGCTGTTGAAGATGCAAAGGAAGCCTTATGGCTTCGGGGCTTAGTCAAGGAGTTGGGTATTCAGCAAGGTGGAGTGAGGTTGCTTTGTGACAGTCAAAGCGCGATTTTTCTAGCAAAGAATCACATTTATCATCAACGGACGAAACACATTGATGTGCGGTTTCACAAGATCCGAGAGTTGATTGATATGGGTGAGGTTGTGTTAGAGAAGGTTCACACCACAGAGAATGCTGCTGATATGTTGACAAAGCCGGTTACTACTGACAAGTTTAAGCATTGCTTGGATTTGTTACACATCTCTAGCTGATTAGAGATGGGGAGGTTCGATGTCTACACAGGATGGTTCGGGTATTAATTTTTTGTATCTTCTATTGGGTTGGGTGAATGCTCGCCAATGTGGAGATTGTTGGATGTGATGGCTCGATGTCCTGGCAAGAGGTCGGTGTGTAGACTGGTAATGGGCCTCAAAGGGGGGTGCGGGGGGCTCCGCCCCCCGCGGTACGGACTTTTCCGGTTTTTGGTAGGTATGCGGCCGCATAGGGCGACCGCGTGGCACACTGGAATGTATGTGGCCGCATAAGGCGTCCGCTCAGGTATTCTGGAAACCATGCGGCCGCATAGTGCGTCCGCATGGAAATCTTGTAAATCGCATGCGCCCACATAGTGCGACCGCATAGCGGCGGTTTTAGGGTTTTCTATTTTGTTGTATAAATAATTGTATACCTAAAACGTTTAAAGGAGTTAAGCCTCTAATAAAATTTCGACAGTCTGTTGACCCCAATCTCTCTCTCTTTCGATTCCCAACTGCTTTTGTGTGTTGTTTTGTCAATTGCTTCCGCTGCATTGCACAACAAATTCCATTTTAGCCCTTACTCAAATGCACATGGGAGGCACATGACAGACTTAATGGAAAAATACTAACGGCATCTACCAAAAGGACTATGCGTGTCTAATTTTGGTACTTAGGGACTAAAATTTGAAAAAAAATTCTTAAGGAACTAATTGTAGAATGGTTAATAGTTAATAGTCAAGGGACTAGTGGTGTCATTAACCCATTAAAGAAACACCCATTTCAATTGTTAACCCACAAACAACAATTAAGAAAAATAAATAAATAAACCAGAAGACACTTGTGAAGCATCATGCTAATTAATCACCAAGCCAGGCTTGCTCCCAAAAAAACTTCACGGCGAATTCCACCCAGCTGAATAAAAATTGATATCTATAGCTTCAAAAAATGCTAAAACTACCAAACACCGCACTTCATCCCTTAATATCCACTCAAAGAGTCCTACTTTATCTTTTGGGATATAGCCCTTGAGAATCTTTATAGAAATTAAGTTAGCAGTCGTCTTGATGCTCAAATTAGTTGCCACAATTGAAATAAAACAAGTTAGATACATATTTTTTGAATTGATTGTCTTATTTTTGGTGGAATGGTGGTGATTTTACATTCTCCTTGAATTTTGATCAGTACAATGAGATTGTTATAAATTTCAGGAAATCTGCTAATGACATGTCAACTTCGATCACTTAATGAAGACAGTAAGGAACCAAATTAGTGTCTTGTTTATACAATAATAGTATATGCAAGTGGGACATTTGTACTTGGTTAGCTGTCTATGTTGCTCATCTATAAGGAGTAAGAATCATATAGAAGTACATATTATTAATTGATGTGAAACCACCCAAGCATCGAATCGAAGATGTCCAACTCGCTCAATCGGAGCAACGAAATTCAGAAATTCAACGAAAGATGGAAAGATAGTTGAGTCTCTCTCAACCCGCTAATCGCAATAATTAGGAACCTTGGGGTGCAATCGAAACCCGCTAGATGCGATTAATGTCTACGAACCTCGACCACGGAACGCAATAAGCTCACGACTCTCAATCTCAGAATTCTCCCAGAACTTAATTGACTAAGAACCAACATTGTAGATGCCCTTCGTTTAGTGTACGTTGTTAAAAACAATGATAATATATATAGTATACTCTTGAACCTCTCCACCTCTCTACAATCTGTTCTCAAAGAAAATACACATTGAAAGACTTTTCCAGTTCGAAAATGGAAGTAATGCTAGCCAGCTTTAATTTATTCCGCATCACTTATAACAACAAACCAAAGTGATGGCTTTAAGTACCCAAATATATATATATATATATATATATATATATATATATATTATGGCTTTGATTTGCAACACTTCTGCAATGTTACAGATCCCCGAGCAAATGTATGGATCCGTAGTGCAAAATCGTAGCCTTGAGCAGTTCAATAGTATAGTTGGCAGAAGGGTAGTCATGAATGGTCGAAAAGATTACAGATCCCCGAGCTAGTCGAAAAGCACCAGTTCCCCCAGTAATAGGCAACTCACGAGTAACTACAGCAGTTGGATCGTAACCGAGTATATTAAAAGAGCTGCCATTATACTTTCCAGCTTGGAAAACAATAGTGAGGCCGGTAAACAAGCTAAAGTCACTCAAGGAGGAGGAAGAAGCAAAGAGGCCATGGGCTCGGCCAACAAGAGGAGACCCTGGAAAGGGTCCCGTTGTCAATATGTAGTCTGCTACGTTAACCAAGCCGAAGAGATTGGGTGGACGAGTAATGTTAACGGCACTAGCCACGGTGACTTGGTTTCCGTCGGGGCCACCTGGTCTGACATAGAATTCAAGTTTGGTGAGCTTCTCATTTGGTTGACGTGCGTTGTTGAACCAGTGATCACGTAGTTCCCACGCATGACAATTGGTAACAAAAAGGGAAAAGATTATTAATAGACTAGTTGCAGATAGCCTCCCCATTTCTTGTGTGGTGCTTCTATATATATCTTTAGAGTGTGTGTTTTGTGTGTGTAAGCTGCCTTTCTAGTTTGTGACCATTAAGGGTCGACTATACCAGCCTTATATAGACATTTTAGACGGATGCCCGGTCAAAATTAGGCAACCACAAAATTGGACTATTATCCAGATTCAATAAAGTCCTTTGATTGTGAATTAATATTTAATTGTTGAATGGTCGATTTACTATCATTTTTTTTTTCTTTTGTGAGCTTGTTTTTATTTTCAATGTTTTATCATTATTGTATACTTTTTAATTGTCGTATAAAATATTAAATTTTATTATTTGTTTGTCACTTCAAAAACTTAAAAGGGTTTATTTCATTAGAACTGAAAAATGTGCAGGACCGAACCAATTAGAACCGAATCGAAGTATTGATTCTCATTAATCTTAGTTTGATTCCGGTTATAAATTTTTTAAGAATTAGAATATTAGTTTGGTCATGATTCTTAATTTTTTTCGCAAAAAATGGATCAAATCGGACCATCATCACCTCTAATATAATTATTATTTTGAGATGTTAAAAATATTGGGAAAGGTGTCCTAAAAGCATATGGGGCGTGATAATTTTGAGAAATTGAAGTCTTCATTCATAAATTTCAACTTACAAGAAAACAAAGAGAGAGAGAACAACTACATCTGAAAGAGGGCAACAGGAATTCAAAAAAAAAATTACCCCACCTAACAAAATAACAGCCTATTTAAACTTCTACATAAAACCAGAAATTACACTCGACACCCTCCAAGATACTAACTAACAACAATTACAATTAAACCCTTCAAGTTGTAGTAGACTGACTTTTATCATCCCCCCTCAAGTTGAGAGGAGTAAACAGATTTTTGAAACTCAACTTGGAGAGTAAATGAAAGAACTGAACAGATGTCAAAGCCTTTGTGAACAAGTCTGCTGGTTGATCGGAGGAGGAAATATGAACAGTAGATATGACACCTTCCAATATCAAACCACGAACCAAATGGCAATCTATTTCAATGTGTTTTGTTCTCTCATGGAACACTGGATTGGCTGCTATGTGAAGAGCAGATTTATTATCACAATGCAAGGGAACAGGGAGAGTAGGACTAATCTGAAAATCTTTCATAAGAGCAATTAGCCACTTAACTTCGCAACAGGAGTTAGCCATACTCCTATATTCAGCCTCAGCTGATGATCTACTCACAGTGAGTTGCTTCTTACATTTCCATGACACCAGGGAGTTTCCAAGAAATATGCAGAATCCAGACAAGGATCTTCTAGTCACAGGGCAGGCTGCCCAATCAGAATCACAAAAAGCTGTCAAGGAAAAAGAACTTTGACTTGAGAAGAACAGACCTTGGCCTAGGCTACCCTTAAGATATTTAACCACCCTTAGAGCAGCATGCCACTGGTCTTCTGAAGGTTTGTTCATAAACTGGCTAAGTATGTGAACAGAGTAGGAAATATCAGGTCGGGATATGGTGAGATAAATGAGCCTCCCAACCAATCGTCTATACTTGGTTGGATCGAAAGGGTAAGCGGTGTTAATAGCTAGTTTATGATTTTGTTCAATGGGAGTTATAGCAGTCTAGCATTGATCATCCCCGTGTCGAACAATGTCCATGGTATACTTTCGTTGGTGTAGACATATTCCAGCATCAGTTCTAGCAATTTCCAGGCCAAGAAAGTACTTTAGAGGACCAAGATCTTTAATAGGGAATTTGGATTGAAGAAAGGTCTTGATTTCTGAAATCATCTGAACTTCTGATCCTGTAATAAGCAAGTCATCAACATAGACAAGGATAGCAGTGAATGATCCATGTTTGGTTAAGGTGAACAGGCATGATCAGCCTGAGATTGATTGAATCCATACTGCAGAAGTGTTGAAGAAAATTTTTCAAACCACTGTCGAGGGGCTTGCTTCAATCCATACAAGGATTTGACTAGCTTGCAAACTACGGAGAACCGGACCGAGGAAGAGAGTGAGAATACCCCTCAGGTAGATCCATGTAGACTTCTTCATTTAAATCTCCATGCAAGAAAGCATTGGAGACATCAAGCTGAGATATAAACCATTGTTTGATAGAGGCAATAGCTAAGAATATCCTCACTGTTGTCATTTTTGCAACAGGAGCAAAGGTCTCAAAGTAGTCATTACCCTCAGTTTGAGTAAATCCTTTTGCAACAAGTCTTGCCTTGTACTTGTCAATGGTGCCATCAGGTTTGTACTTGACCCTGAAGATCCATTTGCAGCCAACTGTGTTCTTATTTTCAGGTAGATACTGAACCTTCCAAGTCTTATTGGCTTCCAAAGCTTGTAGTTCACTTTCCATTGCTTGACACCAAAGGGGATCTTGAACAGCTTGTTTGTAGCACTTAGGCTCAGAAACAGAAGAGATATTACAGCAAAAAGATTTGTATTTAGAAGAGACATTATCATAAGTGAAGTACTTACTGAAATCATAGAGATTAGAGCATGTTTCAACACAGGCAGTAGAGGATTGGAAGGTAGTAGGAAGATCAACATAGTCTTTGAATTTAGCAGGTATAGTTTTGATTCTTTGGGGCCTCACAGGTATGATAGGGGTACTATGATCCTGTGAAGAATTGATGATGTTACTGGGGGGGCTAGAAGTGTCAGAGATAGAATTATCCTGGTGATTGTTACTAGGACCAGCACTGTCATGCTCACTCAAGATTTCTGAAGAGTAGTTAGGGAATAAAGGCATATTAGAGGAAGTAGCAGTATCAGTATTCTCTTTAAAAGGGAAAACAGTCTCAATGAATTCCACATCTCTACTGTAAAAAATTTGATGAGTGAGTAAGTCATAAACCTTATAGGCTTTTTTGTTAAAAGGGTATCCAAGAAAGACACATTTCCTAGCCCTAGTGGAGAATTTATCTCTGTTGTGAGAGATAGTGGAAGCATAGCATAAGCAGCCTAAGGTCCTAAGATGGTTGTACTGAGGTACAGAACCAAAAAGAACTTCATAAGGGGTTTTGTAATTCAGGACAGAACTGGGAAGTCTGTTTATAAGGTAAGTGGCAGTTAATAAGCATTCTCCCCAGAACTTAATGGGTAAACTGGCTTGAAATCTCAAGGCCCTAGCCAACTCAAGGAGGTGCCTGTGCTTTCTTTCAGCTCTCCCATTTTGTTGAGGAGTATCAATGCATGTGCTTTGATGAAGTATACCTTGAGAAGAAAGAAGAGAGCTAACAGCAGAGTTAAGAAACTCAGTGCCATTATCAGTTCTTATGTATTTAACAGAGGTTTGTTTCACAGAGGTATTGAACTGGTTTTTCACCATAGTAAAGAAAAATTGGAGAAACTGACAGACTTGAGCCTTAGATTTTAATAAAAAAGTCCAAGTGACCCTGGAATAGTCATCTACAATAGTAAGGAAAGAAGTGCAGCCATCATAAGTACTGTGCCTATAGGGTCCCCAAACATCACAATGCACAAGATCAAACATGCACTTACTATGAGATTCACTTAAAGGAAAAGGCTGTCTAGTTTGTCTGGAAAAATGGCATATATCACAGTTCAATTTGACTTTGGAATTGAAATACAGTTTAAGAGAATCAATATGCTTTATAGCATGAATAGGACTATGGCCAAGTCTGTTATGCCATAAGACCATTTTATTAATAGGAGGTATTAAGCTGCAACTAGAAGTAGAAAGGGCATTACACAATTCAGAGACATTATTACAAGTTGATGGGATCTCTTCAGAACTTTGAGATTGGGAAAGAGAAAGTTTATACAAGCCTCCTATAAGTTTACCAATCACCTTGGTTTTCTGCAGATTCTGGTCCTGTAGAGAGCACAAATTAGCAGAAAAAGTTAAGCAGCAATTATTATCAGAAGTATACTTGCTTCCTGACATAAGGTTGAATTCAAACTCAGGTACATAGTATACATTATAAAGAGTGATATCACAGACAGACAACAGTTCCTTTATGAGTGATGATAGAGGACTTTCCATTGGGAAGATGAATGACAGAATGAACAGGTATAGGATTAATGAGTTGATCAAAGGAGACAGTGATGTGGTCACTGGCTCCTGTGTCTATTACCCAATCATTAGCAGTGGGTTTATGACTAGCAAGACACACAGGAGAGGCAATTTTAGTATCACAATACATTGTAGAAGTACCTGAAAGATGCATCTCAGGATTATCAAGGATAACTGCAGAATTGATGCTCTTAGTGTTGTTAATCATGGACATTATATTGTGCGTGCAGAGTGAAAACACTTTTGTTTGAATCATTAGTCCCTGGAGTGGTAGTATCATTTTGAGATATTTGAGCAGCAGCAATTGTAGAATTCTTTTTGTTCCTTGGCATTTTTGAGAGATCAGGTTTGGTCCCAAAGAGAGGATGCCAATCGAAACCCAAATTTAAAAAACACTTATCCTTTTGATGAGAATCCCCATGGCAGAATTCACAGAAGAACTTCCCTTTAGAAGAAGGGTTGACCTCCAGTAGCCTTATTCCTTCCAAATTTGTTGTTGCCATTCGAACATAGTTACCGAGGTTGAGCAGCATTAACTTTGCTAGCAAAAGTCATAGAGGAGTCTCACAGTTCACAGTATTGGCACAAAGTCTTTGGCCTTCTTCTTGGATGAGCATTGAAACAGCCTTGGAGATAGAAGGGAGGGTGACATTCTCAAGATTTGCCCCTCACATCTATGTAACTTTCGACAATCCCATTAGAAATTGAGTGAGTTTAAAGATATGTTCATAGTCCTCTTCTTTGTTTTATAGCTCCCATTACAATTACAAATACATTTTGGTAATTGCAAAAGACTAGTTAATTCGTCCCACAACCCTCGAATTTTGTAAAGTAAGTATTGACACTTGAATTCCCTTGAGTGCATAGCATGATAGATTTTCGTACTTGAAAAATTTTTGGAGTGTCACTCTGTGTATATCTTGTAAGCAGATCATCCCAAATTTCATAGGCTGTTTTGAAGTACACTATGCTTTGCCTTATTTCAGAGTTGACAGAATTTAAGAGCCAAGAAATTACCATGCTATTGCATCTTTCCCAGGCAGTGACGTACTTTGATTGGGGTGAAGGTCTTCGATTTGCACCAGTGATCATCCCAATCTTGTTCTTGGCAGTAAGGGCAATAGTGACAGAGATCCTCCATTGCAGAAAGTTTGAATCAGAGAGGACTTCATTTACAAGCAGCATCCCAGGGTGATCATTCACATGTAAGAACAGGGGATGGCCAGAATGTAATTGTAAGGTAGATTCAGGGAGATCATAATCATCTACAGAATTCGCGGTATTGGTGGCTGTGTTAGAATTATTACCAGATTCATTCGTTGTTTGAGAAGGATTAGTCATGATGCAATACGGGAAAGATCACAAGATCTCAAGAACATGAAGAACAAGAAAATTGGATTCAAACAGAGATAGCGGAAGAGAGGATTTGATCGAGAAATTTTATGGCTCTGATACCATGATAATTTTGAGAAATTGAAGTCTTCATTCATAAATTTCAACTTACAAGAAAACAAAGAGAGAGAGAACAACTACATCTGAAAGAGGGCAACAGGAATTCAAAAAAAAAATTACCCCACCTAACAAAATAACAGCCTATTTAAACTTCTACATAAAACCAGAAATTACACTCGACACCCTCCAAGATACTAACTAACAACAATTACAATTAAACCCTTCAAGTTGTAGTAGACTGACTTTTATCAGGGCGTGTGAAACAGTGCTAAAAAAAATAGGCATATAGTGATATACAGAACGACAAAAAAAAAAAAAAAAAGGAAAAAGTCGCCTTCAATGCTCCATGAACGACAAAAAAGGAATTGTAAATGGCATTTACAAAATGGCATTTACCTTATCAAAAGTCCTCACTGGAGAAAAATAAAATAAAAATAAGAAATAAATGGCAAATACAGTATCAAAAGTCGCCTTCAATGCCCCAAGAACAACAAAAAATAAATTGTTAAAATGTTATACTCCATAACTTATTAAAAGCCCTCGCAGGAGAAAAAATAAATAAATTGCAAATCTATACATATATATATATATATATATATATGTAATACTATTGGCTATTAATATTAAGTAATACTATTAGGTAATACATTCTCCTGTTTGGATTGAGCATATATAAATGTTGGGATATACTTAACTCGTACATTGAGCATATATAAAGTCTTGGATCATAATGTTTGGATTGGGATATTCCAAACCGTAAAGCTAATTAATTAGTCGTGTTTTCACGTTACTTGGGCACGTACTCTAGCAAGGCATTCTCTTTCTTTCTCCTTGTCACTGAACCTAAATGGTGGAACTACCTAGCTCACCTAGTTATGAAAACTAGACATATCCAAAAACCTACAACCAACATCAATATTGTGAAGATACCATACCTAGCACGGACCATGTGGTGTGGGTTCAGAAAACTTTGAAGTCAAGGATATGATTGAATATGGTTGTTTAATGTAGAAAGGAAATTTATTCAATTTACTACCAATTGTAAACAATAAAACCAATTCAAGTAGTTGGTTTCCCCCGCCTTTTTCTTCCTTTACTATTTTCTACTACGATTTTCAAGGACTTCTACGAAACTCCTAAGGACCATGAACGAATTAACCATTAAAGTAGGAATTTCTGACATAATTTCTTCGTGAACAAGTCATTTTCTCATAATTAATTTACAGAAGAAATGTTATGTTTACCACTAATGTTACAACTATTGTAACAACTAAGCCTTGATGAAAGACAAAGTTATTTTGAAAAAAGAGAACTTTGCCCTTCATTAAAGCTTAGTTGTAATATTAGTTGTAAATATAACAACGTTGAATTTACAATGTATGCACTTATATTTAAGGACTTGCGGAGACGGGGGGACATATATAAAATAGTAATCTTGGCCTTTAGGGTCTGAAGATTCTGATCAATCCGGTATAGAAAAAAAATGCAAGCCACTAAATAATGTAATGATTTGGCTGGCTACATGGAAAACGGAAATAAAGAAATGAAAAAAAAAAAAAAAAGAAGAAAGTATGAGGGAACTTATAATCTTCCATTTAGCACTACATGAAGAATATGATAATTTAAAAAAAAAAAAACTTTTTAACTTGTGTCCCAAGGACATATGTTAATAAACATTAATTAAGGTGATTATTCATAGAATTATGTAAAATGTGCACTGAAAATAACAATTTACATAATTTTATGCATAATTACCTTAATTAATATTTGTTAACAAAAAAAAAAAAACATGTACGGAGTACTAAAATTTCTCTAGAATAAGTGAACTTATAGTTACTTGGGTAGAAGCCCAACAAATTTAAGAGCCAGATTCTTATCTTAGGACTTTGATATATATGATCCCTATGACGTTGGACGTATCCAAAATATGAATGCTTATCTGTCCCTATGTGTTGGAAGTAGCCCTATTATATTTATGCAATAGAATACATGTTTGAAATTAAGACTTGTAATCTAACATGTAAATTAAGACTTGTAATCTATGTATCCAATGAAAGCAAAATTAATAGTTGATGTCTACATATATATACTAAGTTGTTTAAGTTACTAGGAAGTTAAACGATGAATTATCCTTTTCCCGAAAAGAGTGGAATAAACTCAGAAAACACATAACATCTAGTAAAGGTAAGTCTTGCACTATTATCAAACAAGATAAATTGTATTCTTGACATTTAATCGGTCGATCATAGTCAAGCGAGTCCACTTGTAGAAAGAAGTAGACATGATCGAGTATCTATTTGTGTATACTGTGATATGTATATACAACCATTATATATAATGTTCCAGTAAGTTTCCAGTGTGAGTTATCTAGTAGTACATACATACATATATACATGGTGAGAGATGACTGATGGATATAAATTAACATTATTCGAGCTGCTAACAATGGTTTGAATGGGGATGAGATTTTTAATTAGAAGTAAAAAGCAGCAAATTAGTGCTCAGTGCATTAATTGATCTTTAGATCTATAACGTGTGGAAGTAAAGAAACAACAGAATATCTAAGCAAATTGACAAGCCGTATACTGTGATCATTCAGGATATTAAAGATGGGGATAGATCCATTTAACACCCAATAAAATATGAAGAAATAAATTTTGGCTAATTAGTGAGAAGATCTTGCAGATAAAGATTTAAGGGAATCCTTGTTTTGAATGTGTGTGGCTTGTACATGTCCAGCAGCCTGGGCATACTCTTCTAATTTTGTTCAAGTTTGCAATCAAAAAATAATAATAATTATTATGCATATATATAAGTATATGAAATAGTAATAATAAAAGTAATAATTTAGTTATAATAAATACAAAATAAAGTGTCACCGGTCGAGGAAAGGTATTTTTTTATTTTTTTTAAACGTAAGCAAACTGATTTCAAAAATTAATATTTACAGAGGAAGGTATCTTTTGATGATTCTATTTCTGTATGCCCTTTTGTAGGAGGGAAAGAAACAAAGAAAACTATAGTTATATTGGGAAGCTCATTCCAATAATGTTAGAGAATTGTTGTTTTTTTAAACAAAGAAAATTATAAAAACAGCTAATCAGTTGCACTATACAAAATTGGGAAGAAAACAAAGTATAGACAAAGCTTAAACAAAGTATAGACATAATCAATATCTAATCGGGATTCTTAGAGCAACGACAGCTGTATGCTTTATACACACTCCAAAACTACTTTTAGAGTATTTTAACTTTTTTAACTCCACAATAGGCACTCTATTCTATTCTCTATCTCTTAAATCAACTAAATCACTCTCATAATATGGAGAAAGATTTAGTGACAAGTGTAACTTTTTTCTCTTACCCAAAGGTAGCATGCCAATTTAATTGATTTCTTTATATTTTATTCCTTTTCTTTAAGACCAAAAAAATTAGAAAATGCTCCATCTATTTCAGGCAAAGAGTACACTTTTGATTTTTTTTAGGTCAACTTAATTAAAGTTTGACCAAAAATTCACATATATTTATTTGTTTTTACAAAGTTATTAAAGTTGTAATCTATAGTATTTTTAAAGTAGTTTTTAATTAATGAAATTTTGTTTAATAAAACATAAGTAAAGTATGTAAAATTTTGATTAGATTTAATCACATGTTGACTTTTAAAAATGAAAAGTGAACTCTTTACCCGGAACGGAGGGAGTAAGTTCAATTAGTCAAAACAATTTATTCAGTGTTTCAATTAGCCAAAACAATTTATTTACGAGTAATGACCGCTCAATATGCTCCACTTTATGCACCATGAGTGTTCGATCCAGATGTCTTTAACGCTTTAAATAATAATAAAAATATATTTTAAACCAAAAATGTTCTTTAGAATGACATATAACTTTAGATAAAAGTAATTGAAATTATTAAAATATAAAATATTTTTTCATAGAATATAAAATTTAAAATATAAAATATTTCATTTCAATTGTGGTAGGAAAATTATAGGAATAAAAAGAGGAAAAATAGAATGGTAGTTAGGTTTATTAGTTGAGATGAGATAGATTTAATTTTTAGAAAATTGTATAGAAGGTGCTTGTTGGATTGAATTCTTTTTTAGAGTGTTGAAAAAATAAAACTAAAACAGAAAACGAGGTGTTTAAATTGTGATATAAAGAGTCACCACTCTGGACGCTCTTATCCTATTTCTCCTCTAGTTGAAAGGTATTCTCTATAGAATAGCCAAGATATATAGACTGACAGATTATCAACTGCATTTAAAAAAAATGAAGCAACGAGGGTGGAACACGTTCCTCTTTCATATTTTAATTTCCAAAAGGATAATTTCACTTTTAGTACCCAAATTATACTACCTTTATGCTTTTGGTATCGATCTAATGTTCCAGCGTAATCACTTATGATATCTAATATTTTTTATTTTAATCACTTTAGATACCGACCGTTAATTTTTTTGTCCAAAACTAACAATTTAACTTTAAACTGCTATTGTACATGTTTGTCTCCTACATTATCAGACCTTAAAAAAACTGATTTGCAGCAACTGATTGAGAATGAACAAGTCCACTCCAATCTGTTCAAATCACAATTTGCCCCAAAAGTATATAATAACAAGAACAAATAATTTTCTATAACCATTTCTCCTCAAATTATACAACATCAAGAAAATATTTAATGTTTGCTAATTAAAATTATTCCCTAATATTTTGGTTGCGACCCATCCTTGCTGCTTCTCGCGTGGGAATTGGATCTCCTACCTCAAAATAGAAGACTGACGGATTATACCCGAGTTCTTTCAAAAAAGTAGGGTTCTCTGCTCAATGTATCTCCAGGTCCGAAGATGCGAGACTAATCTCCAAGTTATAGTTGGGGGCTTGAATTTGAAACCTCTCTCAAAAAAATTTCTGCATAAATATTAAGGTCTTGAAATCGAACCTCTTGTTTAAGTAACCAAAACTCTTTCAGTCGGACCAACCCATTTGTTTATTGAACATGCATGCATGTATTTTGTTTTGTCTATCTTGTACTCTCATGTGTGAATTTTTTGTGGAATTTTTTTTATATACTTGGTCTAATGTACAAAGTAAATAAATGGCTAATCACAGTATGACTTTTTTCAATTAATTTAAATTGCATAAATACTGTCAGAAAAATTATACATGTATTTTGTTATGATTGAATATTTATATACTTAATATATTAGGCCAAATATAAAACTTTTATCCTTTTTTTTATGGTGTTCATATTGATTAATTTAGTGCGATCTGGTCGGCTCTGCTTTATCTTAATATAATAATTAATAATCCTTTTTAATGCATCAATTACTCAACTTCGAATTTTATAACATATCCTGCTGCCACGGCTTTAATACACTAACTAGCTTGATACCTGAGAGTTGTTTGGGTGAGTTTAAGGGATCCTTCCAAACACCCATCCTACGTGTCTTTTATGTCAATACTATGTGCGTTCAAGGTTCACGTTGACATAACCACCTGGACCTCATCTCTATCGAGTTTCCCAATCGAAGTCTTCGCCAAGGTTATTAGTCGAGGTCTCCAACTAAGCTAGACCTTGACTTAGCTCGCTAAGGCCCTCGTCGACAACAGGATCGTATTTTGGCAGCAAGCTTCCTCATCCTCGGCAGAGGTCAACATTAGGCATTTAATGTCCATCGCCTGTAAGCTCTTAAACAGGAAGAGGCAAAACATTCTCATTGGTGGAAGAAATTCCTTCCCAGCGAAGCTACGACAACATTAATGAGCTCCTCTACCTCTCAAGACAGAAGCTTCTATTATCTACTTTATCTTGACAGAAGGTTTGCCTCATTAATGAGCAGTCCCTTCTCCAGCATTCAAGTGGTCCAATTCATACCATTTTGCAGGTCACCTTCAGCTATAAATAACAGATATCACCTTCATTTATGAATAAGCCACATTTACTCCCAAAACAAACAGAAGTGTTGTTCATTTGCATTTATTCACTTGCCATTAATACACTCTCATTTACTCTTCCTTTGGGTATTCATTAAAAGATTGTTATCTTTAAACACTAACTACCTTCCTCATATTTATCACGGTACTTACTCTTACGCCTGAGGGTAATAGTCGGGTAAAATCCCCGACACCTAACGGTACTATTTTCTGTGTTATTAGTTGAAGTCCAGGCAGTTCACAACAAACCTTTTGAGAGGTAGGGCATCTTACATGAAGATTAACTACACACGCGAATCCAACGTAATCACCAGTATTCTTTTGGGGGCCATCATGAGTGTGCTCGGTAAACTCTAAAAATGGATTCTGCTAACTCATATTTTGATCAATGTCAAATTATATTTATCTATACTATGTACTATTTTTTCTGTTTCGCCCAAAGAGTCCATATTTAAAAAAGTTTAATTTAAAAAATATAAGTGTCATTGGAGTTAGTCATAATTACAAAAATACTTAAGTACAACCAAGATGTTTATAACAGAAGTGAAGAGTAAAGATAAAAAATTATGAAAATTGTAAGTATAATTTTTAAAATTTAAATTTTTTAAGTGATATATTTCAAAATATAAAAGTGAATACTTTGCATGAAAGAGAGAGTATTAAGGAAGAGCAGTTGATCGGACTTTCCAACTGTTTTGAACTCCTCTTAATTTCTACTCTCTTTTTTCTAATTATACCCAATTTCTACCAATTTAAATAAAATAACAATTATATAAATGTTTATTTATAATTGTTTTATTCAAATTAAATTAGTTTAATAAATAATTTAAAATTATTAAAATTAAAAAAAATTTAAAAACAAAGATTACACGTAGTGCGTGCTATTTTACTTGAATATATTATTGAAAATAGTAGGAACCAACATCAATTGACGTTGGCCCTTATTTTTGCACCTCAACAATTTTATGAACAAACATATAAATAAAGCGGCAAATTGTGCATATTTGCCAAGCAGAGGCATGCACGCTTGTAAATAATTATATAAGAAGATGATATTATCATGCCTATGTCACCATTTCGACGTGAGTATAGGCCCGGCTCTGAGCCATGTCTTGGGGGCGATCGTCATGGGTTTCCAAATTTTGGAATCCCAAATTTATGTATATCATTTTAATATGTAATATAATATATTATGTAATTATAATATTTGTAATTGATTTTGTGGCTCAATGGATAGTATACTTATTTATGAAACTAGAGATTTTAGGTTCGATACCTAACAAAGTCGTCCAATCTTTTGTTTTATTTTGGTTCATTGAATTTAATTAACAAACTTTCGCTGAATTTAATTAACAAACCTTATTTATGTATAATATTCAATGTATTACTATAACTTTATAATTGACTCTACGACTCAATGGATAAGGTGTTGTTTTATAAAATTAGAGATTTTGGGTTCGACCTTAGCGGAGTCATCCAATCTTCATTTTATTTTGGATCCGCCGAATATACTTATCAAAAAAAAAAAAAAAGTGTTAGTTGACCATCAATTTTTTTTAACTAGTTCATTAAAAAAGTAAAAATTGCTTAGATTGAATACAAGTCCAATTATAATAATCATTGAGTAAATAATAACAATATTCTAAGCAAAATTCAGGTTCTATTACTATTGTACTCAAAAGATGCAAATAAAGTATATTGTTTTTATTGTATAAATTATATAAATCGGTGCAGAATAGTAATTTTCAATAATTATTTGATATTTATTCTTTCTTGTACGTAGATATTGCACTTTTTTAATACTTTGAATGATAAAAAGTGAAAAAATATTTGTGTAAAATTATTATTTTTATATTTCAACAAAGACTCATTTTTTTCTTTTTGCCCTTGGCCCCCAAAAGTTCAGGACCTGCCCTGCGTGAGTAATTGTAAATGCATCTTTACAAATACTTTTCCACAATAAACTACTCTCTCCGTTCCACCCAAAAAGTCTACGTTTGAAAAGTCTAATTATTAAGGTATATATTATTGTCATTGAATTTGGTCATAATTACAAAAATATTTAACCACAACCAAGATGATTACAACACAAGTGGAGGGTAAAGATGAAAGATTATGAAAATTGTAAACATAATTATTTGAAAGTGGACTATTTAAATGAAACATTTCAAATAGTATACTGGACTCTTTACCTGAAACGGAGGGAATAATAAACTTTTCAAATATAAACTTTTAGGGTGAAACTTTTGTAGATGTATCATTACTCTATTCTAGTGATACTTATACAATTATTATCAATTATTAGACTTTTCAAATATAAACATTTAGAACGGATGTAGTAGACAGTAAAAGGTTTTTCATGTTAGTATTTTGGAATTAAGAGCTTGAAATGGTGTATATATGTTTGGGTGTATTTGTGAGCATAAATAGTAAATTTACATATAGTATGCGTATAATACATATATGTACGAATAGTTAAGAAAATACTCATGTTTAACGTACTCAGACTAAATTTAATTAAAAATACTTGTATTTTGAGTTGAATCATATAATACACATATAAAAATTTTATATAATTTTATTATTTAAATTATTTGATTTATATCATTAATCTTGTTCGAATAGATAAAATAAAATATTTAACATGAAAATATTAATTATGAAGTCGAAGAAATAGTATTTGTTACTCATACTTGAATTACACACATAAGACTATATATGCTTAATTATGCTTTCATTTAGCTATTAGCAGATAGTTATTTTATGATAAATAGGTAATAATATGAAAATAATATCTTTGCGAGTGTATAAATGTTAAAATATTAAGATATTTAAATCTAAAAATGATGAAAATATATATACAGAATATGACGTATTTTTAATCTCATACATTTTAATCATATTCGTATTATATCCGTAGAAGTGTATAAAAGTATTTTTACCGTTCACGGATTATTAAACCAATTTTTTTGCCGTAACATTGAAAAAAAATCCATATAAAATTTGTACATTTCATTTAACGTATTATACACATATGTCCCATATTTTACAAACTATGTTTGTGAGGACTTTTTAGGTATATTATGGAGGTTTGGATTTGGACAGTAACTTCAATTTTAATTAGAGTAAAATTTTGGTATATTGTAAGTGTAAATTACTCCATTTGTTCCTAAATTATTGTTATATTTGACTTCATTGAATCAAACACGTAATTCTTTTTACTCAAAAAAGAACAATCATTAGAGATTTTTTTTTTTTTACAAAAAATAAAAAAAAAGAACACTCAATTGGGAAGAGAGTAACCAGAGGGTGGGGAGGGAAATGAATATGTAGTATATAGTGTAAATACTCTTCGAAAGGAAAGGTGGACAAAGTCTTCTTACCAAATACTAGGTTTTTTTTTTTTTTCAAAAGTATAAATTGGGTAGTACTAAAATTCAACTTTCTCAAAAGTAAAGGCGGCTTATAATAGTCCCCTTTCTTCTCCAAGTGTCTCCGCCCCGGCCGATAGATGTTGGAAAGAATGAAGGTTTATAGGTGACTATCCATACTGTTATAAAAATAAAGATATTTTTTAATTAAAAATTTTAAAATTTTATTTTCAATGTATAAACGAATCGGTCGAAAATAATAGTAACAAATATTTGGAGAAATAATAGTAAGAAAATAGAAAATATAACGGAATCAAACAAAATGGAACAGAGGATTTACGTGGTTTAATACACCCCAAGAAAAGCAACAAATCCACTATAAACGATGAAGATTTATGTTGGATGTGATGGCTCGATGTCCTGGCAAGAGGCCGGACTATTTGGAATTTTGAAAAGCATGCGGCCGCATAGGGCGTCCGCATGAGACGCTGGATTTTATGCGGCCGCATAAGGCGTCTGCATAAGGATTCTGGAAACCATGCGGCCGCACTATTCTGGAAACCATGCGGCCGCATAGTGCGTCCGCATGGAAGCTTTGCAAATCGTATGCGGCCGCATAGTGCGACCGCATAGTTGCGGTTTTAGGATTTTCTATTGTATTTATATAAATAGTTGTATACCTAGAACGTTTGAAGTTGTAAGCCTCTAATAAAATTTCGACAGTCTGTTGACCCAAATCTCTCTCTCTTCTTTGTGATTGATCCTATTATACTCTATTAATTTGTTTGCTAGTCTTTCGCTATGCACAACAATTTACAATAGAGAGTTTTTAATGTACTTACACTACCTAGGACAAGGGTTACAAGGATTGACACGATCACACAGAATATCACACCTCTCATAGCCCAAGACTTTGAGGCCCTCGACCACCAACTGTGTCCGTCGTCCATCTCTCTCTAATTTCTGTCTTTCAATTTTGGTCTTATCTATAATTGAAGTCGCATCACCTCTTTATATAGACTTTAAAGAAAAACTAAACAAATTGGGATTAAAACTCTTAATTCATGTCAATAAAGGAATCATTTTACAAGTAATACCAACTTGTTAAGATTTTCCAATCAACTCTAGGATTAATTAATACAATCCTAGTTTGTATAGGATTCTAAAATTCATATTAAATTTGAGACATATTTTAACACATGAATTTAATTATTTGTACATATAATTTTATTAATTTTCGTAGACGCTGACCCCTTTTTACTAGTTTTATTAGTTTGTATAGGATTCTATATATATTCAGTGTTCTAAAAATCGCTAGGCGGGCGCTAGGCGCCTGAGCAAGGCCTAGTTCCTATGGGCCTAGTCGGGGTCTAGGCGGGGCCTAAAAATCGAGACATAATTACACATTAGGTACATACCAAATCTGGTGCAACAATAGTAAATACGTAAATATGACCAAATAAACTAAAAATAATGATTACATTACAAGATTAAAAGTTAAAATTAAAAATTAAAATCAAATTCTCTATTATTTTAAAGTGGAGGGAAGAAGGGAATACTTTAATAACTTGAGGGGGGAGGGAAAATACTTAGAGAAATATTTTAATAACTTGAGGGGGAGGGGAAATACTTTAATAACTTGAGGAGGGAGGTTGTCATTTTGAAAAGTGAATTAAAACCCTAAAACTAAAAGCTGACCGCCTGTCTCTCTCTCACAATTCACAAAGTTTTCACAGACGCCTCTCTCTCTCTCTCTCTCTCTCTCTCTCTCTCTCACTATGAGATAGATGACGGGATTTCGACGCCAACAACAATCTCTCACTCTCACTCTCTCTTTCTCTCTCGCTCTCTCTTAATTTCTCTCACTCTCACTCTCTCTTTTACCTCTTCATCGGCATATCGCCTCCTTTCCCACCGTAATCAATCCAGTCATTTCGATTACTTCCAAGCTGTGGATCTTAGTCATGTTGACTCCCCCTCCTCCGACGCCGAACTTATCTAAGTACTAGCTATCCAAAAGATTAAGGACGTCATTCATCGCATCGTCGTGCGTCGCTCTGCACCTGATTGACTCCCCTTCCTCCAAAGTTCCTCATACTAGGTCCCTCCTCGACAAAACGCGTACAACATCGCTCAAATCGGCTGGGCGTTAGGCGGCGCCTAAGCTAACTAAGCGGCAATTTTTCATGGTGGCAATTTTTTTTCCGATTTGGCCCTAGTCACGGCGTTTGGGGGGCGCCTAGAGCCTAGTCATGGCGTTTGGGGGGGCTAATGCCTAGACGGGCGCCTAGAGCCTAGTCGCGGCGTTTAGGGGGGGCCTAGCGCCTAGAACGATTTTTCGAACACTGTATATATTATGACATTGATGTAAAGATAGGGACATACACTGATGTAAAGATAGGGACATAGTGCTGAGGCTCTCCGTAAACATTTTCCCATCACGAATACTCGCGATTCATTTGAAAAAGACAAACACATGCCGCAAAAGATAGAGATTATGCTGTTACATTCAATCCATCTCTATCTCCGTTAAGTAAGAATTGAAACCAATAGTCATTTTTGTAGAAGCCATATGGACTTAATGGCTCTTGGTACCACTCTTCAGCATATGCGTTTTCTTCATTTACAGAGAACAAGTTTTCATATGAAAAGGGTTGTGTCCAAAAACTTCGTAGATCTCTATTTAGCTTTGATGAATCAGGACTCGCATCGTCTATCTCATGAATATTAGTAACTCCAACACTAGAATTAGCGCTAGACGAAGAGGATTCACCCACGAACATGTATGGAGACGTCATTCGAAGGTTATCCGAGCCTCGTAATGAATTCGACGATTCAGGAGCACTAACTAACGGGGTAACCTGGGCTTCATTTGAATTCAATACGTTGGCTTCAAATTTATGTGCTTCAATTCCCTCTGCCTAGATTCTTGGCACAGTTTTTTCTTCAAAGCGTCTCTTGAGATGAGTATGCCAGTAATTTTTAATTAGATTATCGGTTCTTCCAGATAATCTTGCTGCGATTGCTGACCATCTATAATGAGAATAAAAGAGTAAATGAAGATTAGATGAGAAGAAAAAAAAATACTTAACATGTCATTGCAAATAAAATACTCTCTCCATTCCTAAATTATCGTCTTATTTGACTCTTTTTCGGTCCAAAGTCATAAAACACGTAAGTTGTAGTATTTTAAAAGTACTACGAATGATGACAAGTTTTATGATTTTGAATATATATATATATATATATATATATATATATAGGTTAAATTTAACATAAAAAAAATCAAACAGGACAATAATTTAGGAAATGAGGGAGTAATACGTAAGCATCATTAACTCCCCCAAGCATCCTAGTACAGACATATACTGTGAACATGTAAAGTATTTTCCTTTCCCTACAGCCTCAATTCAGTGTATATATGGCAGTCAATCTTTTCTTTTGTAATCTCAATGCATGTATTTTAGGATCGATAGAATCCAAATCGTTTCATTTAGCAGTAAATTGGACCGATTATTTTGTAATATAGTATATATAGGATGCATCGACAGAATGAAATGTCAAGTTGGGCTTTTTCTTCGGTGTCCAGTCTTATTCTCATTCTCATTCTCTCTTTCTTTCTTCTTGTGTTTGTTTATTCTTATATGGTACCAGAGCAGCTAACGGGCCATGGGAGATGCCTCAATTACCTCGTCAAAAACCATGGGTGCTTTTTCCTCTACTTCTCAAAACCCCTCTCAAATCTCGAACTCTCTTCCCCGTTTCTCAACATACAGTCATATTTGGGTCATACTCATCTTACAGCAGAAAATTATTTGAGTTGGAGTTCCATTTTCAAATCGGTACTGCAAACCCATAAACTGACATATATTATAACCACCAAAAACCCACATGATATATGTTTGATATGAAGGGGTTGGTAAAATACCTCGTCTTAACTACCCCTGCCTTTATTTTTTCACCATGATTTTTCTTTACCTCGAGTCCCACCACCATTTCCTCTACCAGTTTGAGATAATTCCCCCCCTAGTTTTAGAGTTAGGTATGATTCTGATTTGGGGTGGACTGTGGATATTTTTTGCGGAGTTGGGTCTAGGATTGTGGGTTGTGGAGACGGTAAGGGCAGTGGTGGTGTTTAGAGAGAGATTGGAAAATTTTAATTGGAGGTCTTCCTCTTGGAGAAGTAAGTCCTAGAGTTCATCTATGGTGATAGCGGGTTTGCTATTTTGAGTGGTGATGAACTCTTTATAAGAGGGTCCCAAGCCATTCAATATCCTTTGTTGAAGGTCATCTTCTGACACAATTTCCCCAGCCTTGGCAAGGGAGTCAGCAAAGGTGGTAGCCTGAAGGAGATAATCATCGATTTTCATGTCAGGAATGCAGGTGAGAGAGCTTAACTCATCCCTTAGCTTCTGTATATGAAAACAAGATGTTCCTCCGAATCATTTGACAAGAATTTCACATGCTTCTATTGCTGTCTCACATGGATTGACACGAGGTTGAATTTTGGACGTGACAGTGGCTTTAATCGAGCTTGCAACTAACCCGGAGGCTTGTGCAAAGAGTTCATGTTCTGGATTTAAGGTAACATCGATCTTCAAGGTGTACATCATATACATAGTCGACCTCCTTGCTCGCACTGGCATGTCCGATACTCGCCTAGTGGCAACACCCCTTGTGACCTCACCAGTTCTCACACTTCAGTAGGGCACTGCTCTGACTGAACCCACCGAGTTCTGAGCAGTGGTCGGGAGCCTTTAGTATCTCTCTCTCACCCGCCCAGACATTGCCTATGTCGTCAACAAGCTCTTTCAGTTTATACATAGGCCCACCTCGGATTTGGCTCGACACCAAGGCATCTCTGTGGTACCATTGATCATGACATCTTTCTTCATCGCCAATCACCTCTCGACCTTCATGCGTTCACTGATGTTGCCTGGCAGGTAACAAAGATGATTTTACCTCCACAAGTGCTTACATAGTATATCATGGTCGAAACCCTAGCTCCTGGAGCTCGAAAAAGCATCGTACAATTGTTCACTCCTCGACTGAAGCCGAGTACTGAGCTGTTGCAACAACAGCTGCCGAGGTCCGCTGGGTCACCTCTCTTCTCGGTGACTCGGTGTTACCTCCTCACGACAACCAGTCATCTATTATGATAATGTCGGCGCTACGAATCTCTGCTCCAACCCGGTGTTTTATTCTCGCATGAAACATGTTACTTTCGAATATCATTTTATCCGTCAACAGGTTTAAGACGGTATCTTACGGGTATCTCACGTCTCCTCGGCCGACCAGCTCGTTGATGCCCTTACTAAGCCGCTTTCTCGCGCTCACTTTCAACATTTCCTACTTAAGATTGGTTTCTCCTCTCGGGGATCCAACTTGCGAGGGCATGTAAGAGAATAATATCTCTTCCATGTATTTGTATTCAAGTGTGATTATATTTGGTATATTCTCCCTATTGATTAGGTCTCCTAGTTACTATTGTATTGTAACTCTTCTCCTAGTTCTTTTTGTATTAGGTTAACTTGTAACCCAAGTATTGTAACCCTATAAATATGTTCTCCAATCAATTGAAAGAGTATGTCATTATTCACAAGAATTATTATTCTCTACAGTTTCAGTACCACTCGGCATATTAAGACAATATATAAATCACTTGATAATTCCAATGGTCAATGCATAATGCAACTTGGAAAATTAGAACTTGATTGATTTTTGGAGGTTCTAATTTAAAAATTAATCATGGATTAATTATCTTTATAATATGTCTTAGAATATTTGAAGACTCATAGCAAGCCAGATGATCAGTCTTTTTACCCAAATGGAAGAAGAAGAAAAAGTATATTTTGTACAATCCAATTAACAAGATGATGTTAGGTGATAGTTGACATGTTAGGCTCTACATTGTTGTATTTAATTTCCTGTTTTCCGTGTGTGTGTGTGTGTGTGTGTGTGTGTGTGTGATAGGCACCTCACTGGTTTACTCAGATATATATTGTGTAAGTTTCGTCAATTCAAAAATAAATAAATAAAATCCCCTTTTCCCCTTGGAAATGTACACTTTCAACTTCACAAAATGAATATCTTCTTGAACATAATCAAGAGTATTTAAATCTAAGAAGATGAATGCAGAGAAAGCAAGAATTTACCTACTGTCCAGCTCTGAGTACATACTAATTATGGTATCTTCTTCCTCCTTGGTAATGTTCCCTTGCTTAAGTTCCGGATTTAAATAATTCACCCAACAAAGTCTACAACTCTTCCCGCTCCTCGACAAACCTTGAAAAAGAAAAAAGAAAAAAAAAAGAAAACTCTTAAGATTTATGGGTTTCGGTGATTTTGTGTGTGTGTGTGTGTGTGAACCGTGACGAGCTAGAAATTGTATTTTCTTACCTGCAAACTTGGGCATAAAACTCCAGTTCCAAATTTGATATCGTTCGATGTATTCAATCAACTTTTGATCTTCTTCGGGGGTCCATGAACCTTTCCTTAAACCATTCTCATCCCGTCGAGGAGTTCTCATGCTTTCTGGCTTTAAATATTTAGGCTATGAACAAATATTCTAAAAATATTTGGGAGAAGGCAATGTCTCACCCGATGTGGCTGGAGAGTGTGTATATATATATATATATATATATATATATATATATATATATATATATATATATATATATCATCTTCACTATTGGTTCCTTCCAAGAAAATACAGCGGATAATATTTGTTTACTTGTCAACTTGTGCCCAAATTCTGACATCAGAAATTTCTACGGTCATTCGAAATTTGTACGACATATTTCCCTTTTTTTTCTTTTTCTTCTTCCTATTTTTGCATCAGCAACATATTTTTAATAAGTCGCTCAAAAAGTTTTCTAAGCTATTTTTGGTTTTCTGTTTTTTATTCTACATTAAGATTTTCTCTGTACGGTAAATTAATTTAAAATTGAAAGCCCTCTATGTTTTTTTATTTAATTTGCTCCTTCTCTCTTTCTTTCTCTTGTAATATTGCACAATTTTACTTTTGCTGGAAAACCCAAATATAAAGATGTCTCAAACTCAATTTCTACATGTTCATAATTCATAAGTGTCTTATGAATGGTCATACCAAGAACAACCTTACTAGGACCCGATTGAGAATGTAGGTAGCAGTCTTTAATACATGCATTCACAACGATAGAGATAAGGTACAATTACTTTGCATACTTCGAACCATATTTATTAATGTACAATTTCGTCTTTGAGCTACACTATTCTTAGGTTCGATTTACATAGACTATTTTTCTAAATTTACCTTGGGTGCTTGGTATGGGGTAGTTGGTGAGTATCCATAAACATATTCAACGTGACTCTAGGTCTTTAAAGGATGATCCAGTGTCAGTGGTAGAGTTGGAGTTTCACAAAGTATGAGTTTTCAAGTTTAGGACACACAAAAAATAAAAAGACCCTAGCTAATGTGATGGTATTTTTCCTTAATTATTTGATTAAAAAGAACACAAGCTGTTCGTACATCTTTCCTTATATATTTGCCTTTGCAATGACTTCAAATCTTCTATCCCGCTCCCTATTACACTCCGTGTCCCACTTAATCCTAGTCTTACACTTGTCCTTGTTATTTTTGTTATTTTAATTGACCTTTTTTTTTTTTTTTACAATTTTTACAAGGAAATGTGTAGGGCTGAAATTTAATGGGACAGAGTGTGGGATAGAAGATTTAAAGTTTTTTTCATCTAATACTATACAATATAGGAATATACCGCTTCTTTCTATTGCCAACAAAATACTATTCCTTTATGTTGGATGTGATGGCTCGATGTCCCTGGCAAGAGGCCGGCGCCCTCCGAGGAAGCAACGAAAAATGTTACAAGTGTTAGAAAGTAAATATTGGAAAAAAATAAATAATAAAGTGTTGTGCAATGCAGCGGAAGCAATTGACAAAATAACACACAAAAGCAGTTAGGAATCGAAAGAGAGAGAGATTGGGGTCAACAGACTGTCGAAATTTTATTAGAGGCTTAACTCTTGTACAAAACCTTTTAGGAATACAACTATTTATAAGGAAATAGAAAAAACCCTAAAACCGTCGCTATGCGGACGCATAATGCGGCCGCATACGATATACAAAATTCCCATGCGGTCGCACTATGCGGCCGCATAGCTTCCAGAATACCTATGCGGACGCCTTATGCGACCGCATACAATCCAGTGAGCCACGCGGTCGCCCTATGCCGCCGCATACCATCCAAAAATCCGAATAGTCAGGGACATCGAGCCCCATGCAGACGTAAAACTTCTCGAAAGAACAAAGCAGTAATATGAGGAGCATCCGAAGTCTTTCGACATGGAATAAAGTGTGCCATCTTGGAAAAACGATCCACCACCACGAAAACAGAATCATTGGACCTTTGTGTTCGCAGTAAACCCAACACAAAGTCCATCAAAATATCCTCCCACGGGGCCTCAGGTATTGGAAGTGGCATGTATAACCCTGTATTCTGTGATTGTCCCTTATTAGTCTGACACATAATGCACTTCTGCACAAACTTGTAGGTATCTCTCTTCAGTTGTGGCCAATAGTATCGCTGTGCCACCAACTCAACCGTCTTATCTCTGCCACAGTGACCACCTCGATGCAATTCTGAAATTAAACTTTCTCGCACCGAGCCCCTTGGAATACACAAGCGGTCCTTAAAAAACAAGAACCCGTCCTGAATCATAAAAGGTCCCACGGGAGTACCACCAGTGCACTTACGCCACTCATCTGCAAAGTCTTTATCTGCAGCATACAACCCCTTCAAGCAGTCGAACCCCACAACAACATTCTGCATAGTCACCAACAGATTTGCCCGATGACTAAGGGCATCCGCCACCTTGTTGTACTGGCCACTTTTGTGCTGAATGACAAAAGTAAACTGCTGCAAATACGCCACCCACCGAGCATGCATACGGTTAAGTGCTTTCTGCCCATTCATATACTTTAAGGCCTCATGATCAGTATGAAGAACAAACTCCCGCTGAAACAAGTACTGTTCCCAATGCTTGATAGCATGTACTACTGCATAAAACTCAATCTCATACGTCGTCCACTTCTGCCGTGCCTCCCCCAATTTTTCGCTAATAAAAGCCACCGGTCGCCGTTCTTGAATCAGAACAGCACCAATCCCAACCACAGATGCATCCGTCTCCAGTTCGAAAGGTTTGCTAAAATCAGGCAGTACTAAAATTGGCGCATTAGTCAACTTATCCTTTATCTCCGCAAAGCTCTCAGCTTCTTCACCCCACTGAAATTTCCCCTTCTTCAAACATTCTGTGATCGAAGCGACGATGGTACTGAAATTTTTAATGAATCGCCGATAGAAAGTAGCAAGGCCATGGAAACTGCGTACTTCGCTCACAGATTTAGGTCGAGGCCAATCCCTAATGGCTCGCACTTTTTCCTCATCCACCTGTATGCCGTCAGCAGAAATAATATACCCCAAGAATAGCAATTTATCAAGCATAAAACTGCATTTTTTCAGATTAACATACAACTCATTCGCTTGCAGCACCTGCAACACTGATCGTAAATGGCCAACATGCTCCTCTTCTGTACGACTATAAACCAGAATATCGTCAAAATAAACAACCACAAATTTACCAAGGAATGGCTTTAAAACCTGGTTCATAATGCGCATAAAAGTGCTCGGAGCATTAGATAATCCGAATGGCATGACCAGTCACTCGTAAAGCCCCTCCTTCGTTTTGAAGGCCGTCTTCCACTCATCACCAGGCCTAATTCGGACTTGATGATACCCACTCTTTAAATCAATTTTTGAAAACACCTTGGCACCACATAGCATATCCAGCATATCATCAAGGCTAGGGATCGGAAACCTGTATTTCACTGTGATCTTATTGATTGCCCTACTATCAACACACATCCTCCAAGTCCCATCTTTCTTAGGCACTAAGAGGGATGGAACTGCATATGGGCTCATACTCTCCTAAATATACCCCCTCTTCAGCAAGTCTTCCACCTGTTCCCTCAGAATATCATGCTCAGCTGGATTCATCCGGTAGTGGGGAAGGTTAGGGAGTGTAGCACCTGGTACGAGATCAATGTGACGCTGAATATCTCGCAGAAGTGGTAACCCTTCAGGATGTTCTTCTGGCATAACCCCACGAAATTCCTCTAATAGCAAGCGTAGTTTCTCAGGAACCGAATCAGTAAGTCCAAGGAATCCATTATTCACCACAGCAAATATAACAGGAACATGATGAATCTCCTTAACAAACTCTTTGCCAGTGCACAGGGAAATCATAGCCTTTCCTTTACCTTTAGAACGATTACTCTCAACTAGAGGACAAAGAGTAAACTTCACCTTATTCTTAACAAACACAATCAGGTTATCCCTACCCTTATGCATAGCATTAACATCAAATTGCCACGGCCTACCCAACAATAGATGGCATGCAGTCATATCAACAATATCACAAAGCACTTCATCCTTATATCTACCAACAGAAAAAGAGACAACACATTGTTATGTTACCTTGACATTATCGACGGAATTGATCTAGCCAACGTTGTAGGGGGTAGGGTGTTTCTGTTTCACTAACTTCAGCTTCTCCACAAGGCTACGGGCAACCAGATTTTTGCTGCTTCCACTGTCTATAATCAGTTCCACCGCTTGCTCCTCCACTTTTCCCCGTGTGCGAAAGATGTTGTGTCGCTGTGGGTCCTCACTCTCTACTGGAGTTGTCAGCATTAATCTGCGAACCAAAAATGCCCCATGTTCTTCTTCAGTTACCCCAAACTCGTCTCCGTTAGAATCCTCGAGACATTCTTCCACATCATCCCTAAATTCATCTTCCTCAAACTCATCCCGTTCTGCCATGTTAACCCTACCGCGAGTAGGGCAATTACTTGAGATGTGCCCCGTTTGACCGCATCGAAAACACTTATCACCAAAACTTTTGGCGTAGGGATTATTATTCGTACGACCACCGGCAGTTTGCTGGCCTGTAGTCCTCCGTGGGAATTGCCTCTGATTGGTGCGTGAGGGTCTCGTTTATCTTCCCCAACCTTTGGAGTTGAGGTCGGCGTCTTCTCCTGAACTGCTGGTTGCTTGGACCCCGAATATTGCCCCCTTGGTGTCATCGACGATGAATCCCCGAATCTGCGATAAGCTGACTGACCCCTGAATGGTGTAGCCTGCTGTTGTGCTTCAACCTTGGTTGCTCGCATAATAGCATCGTCAACTGTATTAACAGTATACAATTGAACCTGATTCTTAACATCTGCACGTGGGCCCCCAACGTATCTTGCAGTTTGTTGACCCTCCGTCTCATTCAGGTTATTGCGAGCAGAAAGCCTATGGAATTCGCTCGTATACTGGCTAACAGTCCGATCATCCTGCCTGTAATCATGATATTTCTGGAACAAGACTTGATCATAATCGGCAGGTAAAAAACGAAGCCGTAACGCCTCCTTCATGCGTCTCCACGTACGTATGTGCTGCTTGCCTTGGCGTCTCCGATTTTTTTGTAACTGCTCCCACCAAGCAGAAGCTCCACTCCGTAGTTTATACGCAACATACTTCACTTGCTTGTCCTCCGTAATTCCTATAAGTTCAAAATATTTTTCGACCTCCGAAAGCCAATCCAAGAAATCCTCCAGATCCAGATCACCCGTAAAGAACGGTAGGTCAGCCTTAATTTTCGGGTACTGCTCTACGTTCATTGCCAAAGGCTCGTCTTCTCCCTCTGAATCTGAATCATCATCATCCCTGGCCGGCGGGTCACGAGGAGGATTCACCCCGTGCCCTACAGGTCCCGCTCCACGAGCCCATGCTCGTTGCCTAGGGTTTGCACCAATCTGCAGGTTCTGTACGGCTTCTGTGACAGCCCGATTCGAAGCAACCACGTCGTTCATCGTCTGTTGAAGTTGTCTTAGAAGTGTCATCATTGCAGCGTTGGTGTCGTTGTTGTTGCCTTCGTTAGTCGCCATCGTAGGATGTTACTTCTCTGATACCAACTGACGCAGCGAAACTAACAACTTTGAAGTTCTTACCACGAGAAACTCCAAGAACAAGCCTAAGACGGCTTATGGTTTTTACAATGAGAGAAAACGTTTAATATTAATCGAAAAGCTGCTCATAACAATGTTTAAGAGGGTATTTATATGCCCTAAACAAACCAAACCCTAAAAGGAAACGACAAAAGTAAATAAAGAAAACTTCCGAAGCCCAAAACAATACTTAAACAGTATTTTTCGGACCAAAACCGAAACGTGTCACAAGTAAAACTAGTGAGTCTTGTAGATCTCGTCGAGAGCTTCGATTTGATATGCGGTGGGTCCTGTGGTTCATCCGGGATCAAAAGTTATGCCCAAATTATGCCCTACCGACAAAAGACTCCTCCAATTCATGATTTCTAGAGCTGGCAATGGGCTGGGCTGGGCCAGCCCAGCCTCAGCCCATCGGGCCAACACATAAAATCGGGCCGGGCCGGGCCAGCCCAAAATTTGCATCGGGCCTCAAACCTCTAGCCCCCCACTTTTGGGCCATCGGGCTTCGGGCCATCGGGCCAAATCACCCAAATTCGTACAAAAAATATTTTCTACAAAATTTACAAGTTAACACATAAAAAAAATTTCAAAAATCATTACAAATCTACAATTTATCAAATAAAATCTACAAATAATAAGTTTCATCTTATTGATTGAATAAGAATTGTTAAATAAAATTGATTACAATAATTTTACATCCCAAAATGTACAAAAAAAAATAAACTTTAAATAAAAATATAATAATTTTAATAAAAAAATTTATTTACTTTAGGCCTTAATTTAGAATTTGCTTTAGGCCTTTGTTGGGACGGCCTGCCAATATGTAAAAATCAGGAGAATTGGGCATACTAATAACGAAATAGTCTAAATTTTAAAAGATTTTTGCCTACCGAAAATTTTCTTTTGCTCCTTAAAGATAAAGAGAGCTTCCTTTATTTGCCATCCATGTAGCAGTAAGCAGTTAGGAATCCTTAGAAGAAAGGGTAAACAAGACAATGTTTAGGATGATTTGACAACAATAGAGTGTAATGATCTCAATCAAAATGTATCAAAATGGTTTGAAAAAATTGTTTGAAAAAACTTAAAGTAGCGAAAATTTTGAATTGAAAATGATTTGAATCTCCACTAAAAGACTTAAAAGCAACGAAAATGGTTTGAAAAGTGTGAATTGAAAAGTTAATAAAAGTGTATCGGGCTGGGCTGGGTTGGCCCGAAAAATTCGGGCTTTTTTGGCCCGAGCCCAATTAGCCCACGGGCCTATTGGGCCGGGCCAAAAAAGCCCAAAATTTTTCGGGCCTTCTAAATTGAAGCCCAAGCCCCTCATAAAATCGGGTTGGCTGGGCCGGCCCATTGGGCCGGGCTAATTTTGCCGGCTCTAATGATTTCCACTAGTACTAGTTCTGCCTATTGCCACTTTGCCCCCTAACTTTCCAATTTTCCTTCCAAAACTCTTATTGCCTTCCATCTTGCGCAAATATACTTCAGCCACGTGTTCTACATCACGGAGCTGTGACTGGAACTAATAAGTTAGACAAAGTTTGGGCAGTAGTAGATGTTTCAGCATCAGGGTCAGTCCAAGGAAGATCAAGAACCCTATTTGTACCTTTGTGAAGAGCCCAAAATAGCTATAGTAAAAAGGGTAGGAGGAGAGGTAAGGGATTCATGATCGAGCGGCCTAATACCCTGATTGGTGACAACTTTAAAAATCAGACTTAGGAAATGGATATGACCAAATATTGGAAGTGGTATTAGCAAAGAACATAATGTGGTGAAAACGTACTGACCAAAATTAAATGACAAACCCAATCCTAGGTGATACAATATCTTAGCATGAGTTTTTGTGAGAATGGAATTGTTGGACGAAAGTGCCAAATTGCACGCACAAATTTTGTGAAGAACGCCATACAAGGCAGTGAGTTGGGAGGACGAACACCGGTCAATCCAAGAGATTAGACGATTTCCAGTCAAGACTTGTATGATAGCATCGAAGTCATCAAGCACTCTCTCCTCAACAGAATTTGAAAGCTTAAGAAAATCATTAATATCTTGAGGAGAGAAAGAAATGATACTATTTCTTAAAAAAACTTTGTCATAGCAGGGAGATCGTACATTAGCCACATGGACATCCAAATTGGCATAAAACTCCTGAACCAAAGGTTCAACAAATGGTTCAGCATAATCGAGAGTGGAAGAGAAATTTCGAGAGATAAACGAATGACAAAGAAAGACAAAATAAAATTAAAAAGAATGTCGGATCTTGCGACCCAACAATATTAGGTCTAATAAAGCTAGTTTTTAGTTCAGTGTGAATGCGCTTAAAGTGTACATAATTCTAACTTTTTGACAAGAAGTTTGGAAAATTTTAAAATTAAGGATTGAATAATGTTTGTGCAATGGAGAAAGGAAAACTTAATGCCACTTTAATCAGAGTCAAGGTGTAGTTTTCCCACTCTTTTCTTCAATGTTTCAATATTCTCCAAAAGATTTGCGTGTAGAACGGAGTAGAAGATGAAGAATTATTTACTTTCCGTTTCAGGCAAAGAGTCAGATATTTTATTTTGCAATGTTTCATACTCCCTCCATTCTAGGCAAAGAGTCCCCTATGCTATAGGGCATGGAATATTCTAATTTCTAACCCAACTCCATACCCCAATCCTTGTCTCAACTCCCCAGCTATTGATATGGAAATGACAGTCAACAACTCCCGACAAACGGCAATAATTATCTCTAATTACAACTCAAAACGTTTTCAAATTCGTCATCCTCCTCTCTCCTCACCCTACTCGGACTGAGTAATGGGGATAAGCATTGCCAGAAGTTCTTGATTTCTACATCGACCTGCTAGCCTTGCTGAAAATTCGTTTATTTTATTCATTTTGATATATGCCTTTTATTTCTTAGCAGAGAAAGGCAATACCCTAGAAAATTGATGGGCCAGGGCGAAGCATGAAATCCAGTCCGGTGGAAGGGAGGAAGTCGATCGTATCGAACATGATGTCGAATGGAGAGGGATTTGGCAGTGCATAATTTTGTTTAATTGATTTAGATCTTGTTAAATTGTTTGTCATTAAGATTTGTTGTTTAACCCTCCAAAATCATTCACCTCATAAAGATCCATCATTCTTAAATGATTTCCCTCTATAGCTAGATCCATTGTTAAGAGGATGGGGATACCATATAATTGTGTTGACTACTGACGAAGTATTCTCCAACTGTTCAAGATGACGGCGAGGGTGAGAAGGGGGTAGAGAGAAAATTAGAGAAATGAGTCTAAAGAGAGGATGGTTAATTTTTTAGGTCATTTCAATAACAAATATATTTTAATGCCCTTAGCGAGTCATACTGTAGTATTTGTAGCGAATATTAGACCACGATAGATAGTCAATAAAGGTGAATTTAGTAAATTTGTACAAAAATAAACACTCAAACCTAAAGTTTTCAGCAAATATTGGAACGTGGACTGGCTTGGTTCTTGAATAATTCCAAATACTTTTAAATGTATAATGTAGCCATAATACATTAGTTCTTGCAGTGTCATTTTCTTGCTTACACGCCACTAAAATTGAAACTGTGGTGACATTTTAATTGAGTGACACTATAATTTCAATTAACTACATATTATTTTAATGTCATTCTCTTAAATGTCACTAAATTATGTTATATAGTGTCATTTTCCCTAAATGACACTAGCAATTAGCTTTATGATATCATTTTCTTATTGAATGGTAGTAAATAAACGTAGTCTAGTGCCGGTAAAAACCCAGACAGGATTCTCTATTCCATAGAGGTGTTCCATCTCATATTCCAACCGTCGGATCTTTGCCACATGTGCATAATAAAATTAATTACTCCGTAATTTTTGATGCACATGCGTCGAAGATTCGACGATTGAAATAAGAGATGGAACATTTTTTTGGAATAGATGATGCTGTCTGGTAAACACCAAGTCATGACACTAGATATACTTCTACTTACATTTATCACCATTATGTCATTAAATTGATGCCACTAAATAACTTTTTTCTTGTAGTGAATTTAAATATAAATTTCTTTTCTCATATCTTTTAAATTTTTCTAGTTCATGATCGAGTTTGGAGGTTGTGCGAGTACTTTTGTGAGTATCTTAGTCAACCATTTTCTGACTTTAGCATTCTTGTTGACATTAGTTGTCCACAGAAAATTTTCATTAGTATACTTGGACGAAGTTAGAATTTCGTTTGTATTTTGGACTGAGTTAGGAGCTCATGGCCGAGTAATAATCGTATTATGACTACGTAATAAAATAATATAAAAAATAAGAATTGTAAGCTCGATGCTAAAGCAAAATAGAGTGGGTCATTTTTATTGATAACCCTATGAATTAATGTTAACAAGTAACTACTAGACGGAGAGGCTGTGATGGAGCCAGTGAGTAAATGAACAGAAGCTTTGATAAAACTAAAAACTTTAAAAATTGAAAAAAATAATTCAGTTTTGTTCTGACAGATGAAATTTAGTTTATGTGAGCCTAGCTTGTATCTTTTGAACGTCCTACATACATTCTAAACCCACTAGTTGGTCTATAATATTCTTAAAAATGTTCACCTGTTTGAATATTTGTTCAATCCTTATCATCCACTCGTAGTTGTCCTCATTCGCAAAAAAAAGCTAATCTTTATCGTTCACTCGGATTATTATACTCCCTCCGTTACACTTTTTGACTGTTTTTGAGTCAACTTAATTAAAGATGAATTGAGAATTTTATATAAATTTATTTATTTTTACAAAATCATAAAAGTTGTAATCCATAATGTTTTTAATGTAGTTTTTAGTGAATGAGATTTTATTTTCCGAAAAACATAATTAAAATATGTTAAATATATTTTGTTTTAATTTAGTCACAGGCTGACTTTTAAAAATAAAAAGTGAACTCTTTGGTCTGAATGGAGGAAACATTATTATTTACCTATTATAGAATAGAAGTCATCTTCAAAAATTTTGTTCTTTATTTAACAAATTAAGCTTTTTAATATTATATTCTCACTTTTTATATTTATATTATAGTTTGCAATAACATAACAACTTTTTTGTGTTTGATATGCATTAGAAACATCATATATGGTTTTAAAAAAATCTATTTTATTGTTTAAAGTTCATAAATGAAATTATTTTTGTGGAAATACAAAAAAAAAAAGTGAGCATTATTATTATTTTTGGGATTTTCCTTTGCTTTCTATCATAAATATAGAATAGATTAAGTTATTGATTCCTCTAATGAGTCATGATAAGATAATATATACTACTATTAGGATAGTTACATTTTCAGATTAGATTCTTATTTTGTACTTGGCTATGTTAGCATAAAATAGTTTATTACTATATTAAAATTTAGGGAGAGTCTATTTCTACTACAAATTTTGCTTATACACTACATTCATTAATGCTTAAGTAAATTAGTCATTGTCATGACACAATTGCCCTTCAAATACTTACCTTATTTAATGATGAAGTACTTACCTAAAGTCGATTAATTTTTTATTTTTCTCTATAATTTACAATTAATTTTTTTTTCTAATTTTATCAAATAAATTATGCCTATTTCTTAACTCTAAGAAAATCAATATATCCATCATTTTTATTTAATTTCTTCAAACAAATTTTTTTTTTGAAGCAAATTGAATTTATGTTAAAATAACTTATTGATGTTGTATAACTGTTAACTTATCGTAAATAATTTTAAGTGATCGCTAAATATATATTCATTAATTAATTTTTTATTCAAGTTATTTCCTTAAAACTCATAATATGCACTGCATTATTTAATACTATAATATAAATCATGCCACTCTTTGTTTGGTTTATTTTGTCATGATTTATATTATTTTTACGTGTAAGCGTAAAAAAATTAGACATATGTATTATTTTTCTTTTAGATTCTTCATTTATGTTCTTTAATTCTTTTGCATATAAAATTATTTATTTTTCTAATCATGATTGAATATAATATTATTTTAAAGACAAATAAATGACAAAAATTAGAAATGGAAACAAGATTTTTAAATAAGGTGGGTTTGAAGGACAATTGTGTCAAAATATTGATTAACTTAATTAAATTTTAATGAATGTAGTGGATAAGCAAATATTGTAGTGTGGTTTTAGTTGATGTGAATAGTTATTTAATTACAGATGTAGTATATAAGTATCTATTATACAATAGCGGTGGACTCTCACGTGTGAAACTGTGAGAGACAACTACCGGCTGAGATCTTCCCAAATTACTAAAATCTAACGACCATAATTAACTCTAACCTTTTCAAGCGTGTGAAGTGCAGTTATCTGTTCTCCTTCCTTTCACTCTCTCTCTCTCTCTCCGAATTTCCGTCGCCAAGTTTGGCCTCTCCGTCTGTCTCCTCAATTTCTTTCTCTCTCTCCCCTTAATTTCATCCCCTCTCAAGATTGAAAGCATTGTTTCATAATTGACGCAATTCAAGTGTCAGAATTTTAACTATGTCAGAAGTCAACGGGCCAAGGATATGGAAGGAGGATCTTGCGAGTGTACTGGACTACAGGGGCAGCACTGGTGTCGGTCGCAGTGGCGAGTTGTAGCGGAATGAGGTAGTGGTGGTGGAGTTTGGGAAGGGATTGGCGGAGATGAGTGTGGAAGCAGAGTGTGTTGAGAGAGGATTCTTGAGAGGTCCGTTGTCTGGTCCGATAACACAAGATTGGGAGGATGAGAAAGCTCCGACCGCCGCCGCTCGCAAGGATGAGAAAGCCGTCAACGCCGCCCGTCGCGCCGGCGCCGAGATCGAGACCATCTGAAAATGTGCGTACCTAATTTCTCTCTCTCTCTATCTCTCTCGATATATATAGATATATCTATATCTATGTAGACGCGCACACCTACGTGTTCGTATATATCGTTTTTCGTTAGCTAGGGTTTCATAATCTGCTTGCGTAGTGGTACACCTAGATATCATTTGATCCAATTTTTGTTGTTATCTGTTATTCTAATACGATTGTACGTATATTTCTTCACCTAGGGTTTCAGTGACTCCTAATTTTGTTTGGCGTAAGGTTTATGTGTCATATATTTGGCGGTGATGATTGTGTTCTGCATATTTACCTATGTTATTTGGGGATGCCTGTATTGCTAGGATGTTTAGTCATTGCTAGACCTATGTACTTAATTTGGAGTTTGGATTGTGTTGCGGACACTGGATATACAATTTTTAACTGGACAATCTCAGAATATCTCTCTTCGTATCCTTGATTTTATAATTTGAGAAGAGAAAGAAGGGAGCAATTTGCTCCTGCAAGTTTTGTTGTAAGATATTGCAGTTTGTCTTATAATTATATGGTTGAGCTTCAATATAGCTGTTTTAACATTGGTATGCTACACCATTTGTTGGAATAGATTTTAAGGATGGAATGACCTCTGTCATGATTCTGTAGTGCACCAAATATAGACTCTGTTATTTAAGTGTTAATTTGAATCTTATGCTTCAAATAAGTTGTAGAAGTACACATTCAATTTTCAGATGCATATGCCTTACAAAATTAAGTATTTACCGGAGGATCGCGATCCTGTTCATGCCTGAAGTGTGATTTTGTGTGTAGTTTTTGTAGCTGTTGCAGGTAATATTGGTTTTGCTTGAGTCAGTGAGTGTGTTTTTGCTTGGTTTTACAGAATTATTCATAATCCAATTCTGTAAAACCAGCAAGTTGACCGAACTTATGGATTTGAGTGTAGCATAAAGTAATGAGCCAAGGATACATAATGATCTCTCTGCTTCGCTTGCAATTTCCAAAGCACTATCTTTCTCGTTTTCAACCTCCAATTGATGAATGGAGAATATCGCATAGATATTTTTTCCAACTTATGATACAGTGTGGTGAAGCCCCTGTCATTTTTTAATGGTGAAATTGAAATACTATTGCAGATTAATGTTCGTGCCAGTTTATAATTTATGCCCATGTATGTATGTTTGTGGATTGTGAGTTTGCATATTAATCCTATAAGAAAGTTAAAAAAAAAAAAAACTCATTACCATGTACTGATTTCTTCCCATTGTTATGGAACAGTATCCCCACACTTTTTACTTCACCTTTTCCGGGATATCTGTTCCCTCCCTCTCTCTTTCCTTTCTACTCTCATGCAACAACAGCAAAAGCAACACACACACACACTAATTACAAACCCCAAGAAGCCCCAAGAAGCCCCATCCCCACTCCCTCACTCACTCACTCAATTTAATTGCCTAGATTTCTCCGCAGTCCCCCCTCTCCCTCTCTCCAATACGTTTTCTTATTGCACAGCCTTCAATTCCTGCTCGCCGGCGTTATCCTCCGGATATCTATATCGCCGATGAATTTATCCAAAGTTTGATGACGATCGCACTTGCTCAATAAAGTTGCGTTCAGGTTTTGATTTCTTCAACTCTGCGTTTTTTGTTTCACTTTCTGCTCTGTGTTGGAATATGCTTTCCAAGAATAGTTTTTGAGATTCTCTAAATTAGTTAGATTTGAGATTGTTTTTGCCTTTCTTAAAAATCTGTTTATTCATGGATGATTGATGTATTTTTGGTAAATAAGCTTTGACTTGTTTGATTGATTCAATCAAGGTTTTGATTGATGTAAATATAGTAAATTGTCTTTCTAACATTAACATTGCCTTCTAAGTGTTTTCGTGTAGCCCTGTAGCCTATTTAAGAAGATGGTGTCTTCTTCATTCAGCACGCTTTGGAGAGAGATCTGAGAGAGAAAAGGTCTAATACACTGCTGTGTCGTGTGATGAATGTGAGCAGAAATACAGACACATCTTTCAACACATCTCATTCTGAAATTACTAAAACTGTGTTGAAGTTTCTGTCCTCAATAGAAGTCAGTGTTTATTAGACAGGATTGTATTACCAAAGCATAAGTTTGTAGTCTCTTTTGTCTACTTTCGTTGTTAGGATCTTTTGTTAGAATTTCGCTAGTTGTTTTCTTTGTAATCGGTTCTATATTTTCTAGTGAAAAGATTTTGCCATATTGGCACGTCTACAAGTATTTATACTTGTAGACAAAGGATACATCAATCTTGTTAACTTTCTGTTTTATTAATTCCGCTGCAATTTTACTGGATGTTATAGTAGATGTTATCACATCTTTGATAACATTTACTATATTCCAGCATTCTGTTTTCTTAGTTACATAGCTATAAAACTTTCACTCTGCATTTTCATTGAAAATTCCTTGCTGACGCCATTTGTTTCAGACTTTAGTCAGTATTAGTTTTAGTTAACTAGGTCTCTTTGCAGCCATCACATTCATTTTCCAGGATTTTTTTCCTTCCAGCTGTGTCTTGAATTGATTTAGCTAACAGCTCTTTGATTCTGTAGGCTGATCAGCTTACATTAATTGACCACCTTTGCAGCTAAACATTAACTTTTCAAATTGACGTTTGTCCAATTTTGTTGCATTATTTAGGTAGCTTCAATTGACGTGGAAGTATCAGATTGTATTCGACTCTTTCTTGCAGCCTTAGTTCATATTTGTGTTGATGCGGACTTTTGAAGTAGTAATGCAGGTTTCATGTGGAGCTGCACCTCATTTTTGTTAATTTTGGGATTTGAATGTTTTGGGAAGCAAAGGAGAATCGAGTTTTTAGCTAAATCCACATTTGAGGATGTTACCAAAAGAGTTGATGGAACTGGCCTTACTGCTATTATTACAAGTCTGGGTTGAAAATTTTCATACTGTGCTTTTTCTTTTTGTTGAATTTTCTCGATTTTCCCATCATTTTTTGCATTTCTTTTTTATTTTTCTTTGATGGGTTTGTTGAGCTATCAACTATGAAAGCCTCATTTTCATGGTAAGTATATATCAATATGGGAAAGTTGCTTAAAAGTTTGTAAGTAAAGCATGAGAATTATTGGTTCTTTGTGGCACTACAGTTTATGAACTATCTGTGTTTAGTTTTGGTGTCAATCAGATGCATAACATGCTAAGTTGGTGTTAAACTTGAGATTTTTATTCTTACTTTATGAATTTGTAGATTTTTTCTTTTGTTTTGACTCAACAATGTCACGCTAAGTTGGTGTTAAGGTTGACATTTTATTTGAATCTATGTATTTTCTCTTTTATTTTGACTCTACTATGTTAACCTTATAGGATTTCATTTTGTTTATTTGCATTTATCAAAACGAGCATGAAATATTTCAACCATAGATTGACTCAGTAAAATGAAACAACAATTATTACAAACCAATCAAAAAAAACTTGGATACCATGCAATAGTATCCTAAATTTAGCATCCTAAACCAAATAACAACCCGTGCGGAGCACGGGTGGAGTTTGTGTTTCAATGTTTCATTAGTTTTGTTAGCTAGCTGCTATGCCAAATAACATAAAGTTTTTCTGGTATTCTTGCAGGCTGTTTCAGTGATAGCACCTTATCAAGAAGTTCCTTTGCGCTATCCATTTCGATTAGGAGGTTCTCGATCATATATATGTGACAATGCTCCCTCAGTTAAACTGACATCATCTATTTGATGTCAATTTCACTACCTTTCACGAGTTCAAAGCCTATAGAATATGATGCCAGTGAATGAGAGTGATCTATAGATTTTATGCCTTTTATTATGCATAGAAATATGATGTATAATATTTGATTTAGATCTTAAAATGTTCATTGTTGATCAATTTTGATATTGACTTCTTTTTTCAATTTTCTTTTATTTAGTTTGAAGAATATTGCTTTTACTTTTTATGTTAAATGAACTAATTGGATTTAGAACCTCTAGAGCTAATTGACTATGATATCATGTAGTCTTATAATCCTATGTTATTTTCTTAAAGTTTAATACGTTAAACCATACAGAATTACAAAATTTAGTTTTAGGACCTACAGAATTGCAAAAATTAGCTAGTGTTAGGACTTACAAAATCTCGAGTATATATTAACTTCGAGTATACATTAATTCGGTCACATACTAACACCGTGCCATAGGCACGGGCACAAAGACCTAGTTTAATTACAAATGTAGTATAATATATATTAATATAAGTATTCTCACATCTGAATAGCAAACGAATATAGTTAGTAATTCCTAATGTACCAAAAAAGAAAAACTAAGTATGGAGCGTCCTGCCCAAAAACATGACAACCAACATTGGCAATTAATTAACTTAATTTTATATAAACAACATAACCTAAAAGATCATTTAGGTTATGGAATTAAAAGATCATCTGAAGAACGCATGATCACAAGTATCAAAGATATTTATTATGTTAGAATAGTGATATGGAATTAAATTTTTTTTGTTTCAAATCTAGATGACAAGTGATTGATTAAAGGGATAATGACATTATTAGTCCCTCGACTATGGTCGATTTCACCATTAGTCCGTTGACAAATTTTTTTTATATTTTTGTCCCTTGACTATGAAAATTAGATACGGTTGGTCCTTTTGTTAGATGTCGTTAGAATTTTTCCGTTAAGTTTGTCTTGTGCCTAACACGTGACTTTGGTTAAGGGCATTTAAGGAATTTCACGTGTAAAGATATTTTTTAATACTTTAATTTATTCTTTTTTTTTTCTCTCTCTCTCTCTCTCCTCCCCTCCCCTCACCCCCTCCACAACATCTCAGCCCCCCACCCAGTTCTTGTGAGATCCAACAAGGCTAATCCATGGAAAGCCCCAAATCCTTGACTCAAGAGGGAAGTGAGATGAATCGCACAATCCAAAGCAAATTCTGGGGCCCTACGCCTCATCAAATGATCCCCTTGCAGCATAAGAACGCCCCCCTGGTGTTGATCGCGAATGTGCGATCGAATTCTTCGAGGGAAGAGTTTAGAATTGAAGGGTAGGTGGAGTCTAGGACGCCGGCGGAGTTGACAAGGATGTGGGGTGGTAAATTGAAGGCGGATTCGGCGGCATCGAAGAGGGATTTGACTTGGGTTGGATCGGAGATGTCTGCTTGAACGGCGATGGCACGTGGGTGATTAGGAGAACCGGCGGAATTGATTTGGGAAGCCAGGAGGTCGGCAATGGTGGAGCTGGAGGTGTAGTTGATGAAAAGCTTGGCGCCGAGGGAAGCGAGGTGCACTACTAGAAACACGCTAATTACTGTCGGAGGATTTACTGTCGGAATTTTCCGACAGTAATTACTGTCGGAAAATTGGAAATTACTGTCGGAATATCCGACAGCAACGTTAATTTTTTGGCGGGATAAATATTACTGTCGGATTATTTCCGACAGTAATTATCCGACGATAATATAGGTATATTCTCGAATATACCTTTTCATCCGATAATAATAAGAGTCCGAATAATTTTCCGACAGAAAATAAGGGAATATTCTTCGAATATTCCTTTTTTGCATCGTCAGAATTTGGAGATTAATATTACTGTCGGATTCCGACAGTAAAATTCCGACAGTAATTATTGACGGACTGTTTCTGTCGGATAAATCCGACAGTAAATTATAATTAAACCTAAATCGAGCAGCACCTTCCCCAAATCGACAGATTTCTCACTCACTCTCTCTCTCACAGTTCACTCTCTCTCTCTCTGCTTCAGACGTGGTTTCCGCCTCTGTCAGCCGTCGCCCTACCCCACCGTCGTCGCTTGCTTGCCGTCGTCGCCTCAGATCACTCTCTCTCTCTCTTGCTTCAGCCGTGGTTTCCGCCTCCTTCAGCCGTCGCCCCAACCCACCGTCGTGGCTTGCTTGCCGTCGTCGCCTCCGTCGCCCGTGGTCTCTCTCTCTCTCTCTCTCTCTCTCCCCGCACTACCTCCAACGCCACCTCCAACGCGGTAATCATTTCTCTCTCTCTCTCTCTCTCTCTCTCTCTCTCGATTCATCGCCTTCTTTTATTCTCTGTAGTATCAAAATACGAGAATAAAAATACCCTTCGTAGTATCAAAATATACCTATATTACTGTCGATTCAACGTCGGAGCTGATGAGCATTCACAAAATCGTGGATTGAAAGTTCGTTTATTCTCTGTAGTATCAAAATACCCCTTCTGTTTTTCGCTTTCTTTTTTATTCTTTTGAAAAATTTCGTCTTGTTTTTGAATTTTGTGATCATAGGTCGACAAATTACAACATTTCTTTGTAATTTGTGTAGTTTAGGAGTGTGTGTGTGTGTGTGTGGATTTGTGTTGATTTAGAGTTTGTGATGGATTAATGGAAGTGTTTGATTTTGGGGGAGGGGGTTTATTTGCTTGATGAAAGTGACTGGAATTAGGAAAAAAATGAAGCCTTTTATGGGTTTATGGTGTTCGGATTCTCTCTTCGGCCATTTTGTCAAGAAGTGGAAATCGAAATATTTTATATTGTGAATATGATGAATTGTCCTTACCTATTTAATCTCATTTGTGATTTCAATGCTAGAAATTCTATGTTTAGGTATTTATTTTCTTGCTTTTAGTTTTCCTTTACTTTTTGGGAATTGAGTGGATAATTTTTTTTCGGGTGTTTGCGGCAATGACGGTGGTGTTTGGCAATGAGAGTTAGGGTTTGTTTTTCTTAATTGGGGCAGATGAAAAGAAGAAAATAGTGGTAAAATGTGAAGCCTATTTTATCCGAATTTTGCTAATAGTTAGAAAATGTTTGATCCCTTTACTTTTGCTCATCGAATGAAGCATCTTCTCGAACGATAAGATTGTTTTTGGCTTCATTCGGTGATTGGTTTCTTGCACATGGACCATGTACAACGAGGAGCAAATTTTGGGGAGCTCTCCTTTTTACCATTTTATTATAAAAATATTATTAAGTTATTTATCTATGACAGAGTTCCAAAAGAGTATTCAAGTTGTTTGTTTACTACTTGAGGTTGACATCACACCGTTATTATGGTATTTTGAGTCTCATCTTTGAATAGCAACTGTCTTAGGAGACATTCAAACTCTATGAAGATGCTCGGTAAAAGTGTGCACCCTAGTCATGTGGTTGTCCAAATGAGTATCATATTCACATACTAATTGCTTTGATAATGAAGGAACAATGTGTTTGTCAAATGTTTGGGAATCTAAGTTTAGACATTTCTTTCGGTTGAGTAGGACTATAGGAGTGCCCTTTCTTTTAGATGTTTGTGCTTGCATGAGAATCCTTTTTTTTATAACTTTGATTGAGGAATGTTTTAGAAAAGGCAATTTAGTAAAGGAACTACACACTGAACATTATTCAAATTATTTGATGCTCTATGCCTTTAGTAGTATTCGCCAGGATAAGACAAAAGTCCTTTTGGTGTAATCACCGATTCGGTGTGACGAAGCTCGTTCTCGAACCATTAAGTTACCTATTTGGTAGTAGTAGTAGTAGTATGTTTTTTTATAATGCTAGTAGACTTTTAACTAATTTAAACTCATTTAAAATGCTAGTAGACTTTTAACTAATTCCTTCTTAGACTTCTTAGGTTGTTCAAGTTTAATATGTTGATATTACATATTCTCCATTGAGAGTATTATGTTGATATCCATGCATTAGTTGAACCACTTAATGTGTTTCACTTCCCTTTAGAGATTTAATGTCTCTATTGTATGCCTGTAGGGATGGCACGAACTAGGAAGACCGCCAGATGTCGGTTATGCATCCGATCTTATTTCAACTCGACACGCATTACGAACGAGAGAACTTGAGGACCAACTGAATGTGGCCCTAGGTGAGACACCCCGAGTGGAGCAAGTGACCCCACCGAACCCTCCCGCACCTACCCAAGACTCCAATAGGGAATGTAATCATTGAGAGTGTGTTACACTCTATGTTTCGACTAGCATGTGTAGTATGTGGTATTGGTATCCAATGATACCGATCCGTTCCGTTGAATGTATTTAGAGTTCGAAACTTTTATTATTATTTATGTTGACCTTGTGACTTATTGACGTGAATAGTGCATCACGAGCATGTTAACTTGGGATTCCGTTAGCTTTTTATATTGTCGGCTGATGATGGGATGTAAGCTATATAAGAAATCAACTTTGACTTAAATCAATTAAACATATATTTCATCGATGATCATTCATTAATAAATTATAATATCTGGACACCAGTCGCACTTCGGTGGTTCTTAGAGTTATCAAACTTTAAGAATGGACGGGTAGAACAAAAGGATATTATTTTTCATTAATGAATTTCGCTTGTTTCTTTACCCTATAAAGTTTCAGAAATTTCCCTTAATCACAACCTTAAATTCTAAACCCCAACCTAAACCCTAAATTGGACCCTTAAACAACCCTAAACCATATCTAAACCGTATCCAGTTAAAATTAATCAAATATATTTATCCTTAAAAAAAATCAAGTTTTTAGAAAATTAGGATGTAAGCTATATAAGAAATCAACTTTGACTTAAATCAATTAAACATATATTTCATCGATGATCATTCATTAATAAATTATAATATCTGGACACCAGTCGCACTTCGGTGGTTCTTAGAGTTATCAAACTTTAAGAATGGACGGTTAGAACAAAAGGATATTATTTTTCATTAATGAATTTCGCTTGTTTCTTTACCCTATAAACACTAAACCCTATCTAAACCCCTAAACCCGATCTAAACCCTAAATTCTAAATCATATCTAAACCCTAAACACTCACTCTATCTAAACCCCCAAAACTCTATATAAACCCTAAACCATGCCTAAACCCTAAATATTATCTAAATCGTATCTATCATTATATTCTCGTCATTCCCGGATCTAAAGCGATCGTCCCAAATTTCCCACATCAATGTAGGTTTATTGGATTCAAGATGGGAGATCCTTCAATTGAAGTATCTCTTTCATTCGCCGTGGAGCAATTACTAGATAAAATTTGTGTACGTCGTCGTTAATTATCTCGCCACCGAATTAAGCTTATTTAAGAAGAGGAATTCTTGAAAGCATCCAAGGACAACGGAGATGCTATTCTTTATGTCGTTGATAGCTGTCCGTCCTTTCATAGATCCCTACAAATATTGCTCGTGAAGAAGAGTTCTCGGCACTTGGGACTGACCTCAAAAGGGTTGAAAACTATTCTTATGCCGGAGATGCTACTAAGTTTTGTTAAAGCTTAGTCTTAACTCCAGTGTAAGGATACTTTGCAATCCTTGTGAGCTCACTCCCAAAGTGCCGAAAACTCTTTTCACCAAAGAATATTTTTAGGCTTCAATGAACGATGGAGAGTCACAACGACATAGGAATTACAAAACTCCTTTGTCCTTGGATGCTTTCAAGAATTCCTCTTCTTAAATAATCTTAATTCGGCAGAGATAATTAACGACGACGTACACAAATTTTATCTAGTAATTGCTCCACGGCGAATGAAAGAGGTACTTCAATTGAATGATCTCCCATCTTGAATCCAATAAACCTACATTGATGTGGGAAATTTGGGACGATCAACTTTAGATCTGGGTTTGACGAGAGTATGATGATAGATACCGATTTAGATAATATTTAGGGTTTAGTACAAAAAGTGATGTCGACCGATGAATTGTGATTACCGTAATAAGTGTATTTTTCTCATACTAATCATTTGTTGCTTAATAGGAGTTATGTCGATCGACGATCGCAGTTGGATGTATAATCGGAGGTTGCCGAATCGTAGTGGTATTACGATGAGTTCATTAGAGGTTTGAAGAGTTTTATCGAATTTGCTCTAGCGAACCCCAAATACATGAGTGGTAACAACATAAGGTGTCCATGTGATGGCTGCAAAATCGAAAGTACTTCCCTTCGATGATTGTGGAGAAGCACCTTCTCCAAAGACGGGTTTCAAGTTGGGTACAAGCGGTGGGTAGCTCACGGTGAGCAAATCGAGTAGTGTCTAGGCCGGAAAGTAACCACAGAGGATTCTGTACGTGAACCTGAACCGGTAAATACGAGTGTGAACGATGAACCATTTCGTGGTATGGAAGATATGGTTAGGGATGTTGTGGTCCTCATTTTGACGGTCGGAGAACGCACGTCAAGAGGAGCCAAATCCGCAGCCTAGTAAGTTCATTGAAGCTATGGAGTCTGCAACGGAGAAGTTGTATCCTGGCTCGAGCGCACCGTTTTGGAGACGTGGTGAGTTCCTAAACATCAAGTCGATTGCAATATTAGTCAATCTGGTTTCAATCGTCTTATGAAAGCACCGAAAAAGCTTTGCCGAAGGGAATAAGATGCCGAGAACTTCTATCGACAAAGAAGATGGTTGGGCATATTGGGTTGAAATATGAGAAGATTGATGCGTGCAAGAATGATTGCATGCTTTTCTACAAGGAAGATTCAAACCGAAAGAATGTTCCGTGTGTGGCCATGATCGATATAAGCCGAAACGGAGGGGGTTCAAACGCAAGAAGAATGAACCTTATAAGCGGTTGCTACTTGCCGTTGACTCGAGATTGCAACGCTCTACGCGTCTAAAGCTAATTCGAAGCTATGCGTTGGCACAAAGAAAGCCCGCGCGAGGATGGCGTGTTGACTCATCCGTCGGACGGCTTGGCTTGGAAACAATTTGATGCAACCCATCCCGACTTTGCCGAAGCTAGAAATATCGTTGTGCATATGCGCGGATGGTTTTACTCCTTTCGGGCCTGGGGCGAAGTCCTACTCTTGTTGGCCGGTTATAGCTACCGTGTACAATCTTCCACCGTGGTTGTGTATGAGTGATCCTTATATGTTCTTGTCACTGTTCATACCGGACCGACTAGCCCCGGCAAGAACATTGATGTTTATCTCCGCCCTTTGATTGACGAGTTGAAAATGCTCGGGAAGACGGAGTGGAAACATGGGATGCATTCAAAAAGAAAATTTTAAAATGAAAGCCGCGTTGATGTGGACGGTGAATGACTTCCCCGCCTACGGATGTTATCGGGTTGGAGCACACATGGGAAGCTTGCATGTCCTATCGTATGGATGACACTAAGTCGTTCACACTCGAGCACTCTCGTAAACCTTGTTGGTTTGATTGTCATCGTCAATTTCTACCGGATGACCACCCTTTTAGATCACGAAAAGAATTCACCAAGAATAGGGTTGAGCGTGATGAGGCGCCTAGACGTTTGAGCGGTGAAGCTGTTTATGAAAAGGTGTCTAAACTACGTAAGACCGGTGGGGAAGATGTATGCAAAGGATAGACTGCGAGATTTTGGTGTAAAGCATAATTGGACCAAAAAGAGTATATTCGGGAGTTGCCTTATTGGAAAGATAATTTGATACGCCATAATCTTGACGTCATGCACATTGAGAAGAATGTGTTTGACAATATTTTTAACACCATTATGGATTGGAGGGCAACTACCAAGGACACACCCAAAGCCCGAATGGACATGAAAGACATATGTAAGCGGCCGCCTTGGAGCTAAAAGAGGTCAATGGTAAAACAGTGAAACCCGTCGCTCCATACGTGCTAACCAAGGAACAAAGACTTCTAGTGTTGAAGTGGTTGAAGGGATTGAGGCTTCCATTACGCTTCTAACATCGGAAATTGTGTAAATGTAGACGAAGGAAAGGTTCATGGTTTGAAGAGTCATGATTGTCACGTGTTCGAACAGGTTACTTCCTATTGCGCTTAGAGACTTGTTGCCCGACAATATATGGATTGCGTTAACCGAGCCGAGTGAATCATTCGAGCGTTATCATCCAAAGACTCGCGGGTTGATGACATGAGAAGACTCGGCGAGCATTGTCGTGACGATTTGCAAACTTGAGAAGATCTTTCCTCCGTCTTTTTTGATTCTATGGAGCATTTACCGGTCCACTTGGCATATGAAGCTAGGGTTGGGGGTCCAGTTCAATACGATGGATGTATCCATTTGAGAGGTAATAACTCGTCTCATAATAATCGTTTTCATGATCTATAACATATTTAAAAGTCGGTTATAGATTGAGTAACATTTTTAATCCTGTCATTCATTAATGAATTAGGTATCTCGGTCATTTGAAAAGGAAGATGAGAAACAGGGCAAAGGTTGAGGCCTCAATATGCGAGGCTATTATTATAGAGGAAATTGTTGCCTTTGCCGCGCAATATTTTCATCCCGATATTGAAACGAGATTGACTCGGGGGCGCAATTACGATGGTGGAGAGCCCGATGTCAATGAGGACATCTCGTATTTAATGCTCGGGTCGGCCACTCGGTAAACCGGTTAAGACTCGAATGCTAAGCAATAAGGAGTATGAAGGCGAGACTCTATATACTCCTTAATTGTCCCGAGGTTGAGGAATATCTCAAGTAAGTTAATTATCAATTTCATTTAATTTTAGATAGTCGTCCGATTCAAATTAAAGTTGCAAGATGCACAAATAACTCGTATAAACTCTAAACCTAATGCGGTATGTTCGAAGATCAAGCGGAGATGATATATCGACGAATTGCGAGATATCGACGAGAAAGAGTTTCCGTCGTGGTTACGCAAATATGTAAATATCATTTCCTGGCTCGATTTATATGTAGACCTCTTATTAATGGCTCATCATTAAAAATGTCTATTATGCAATACTTTTCGGTTTTGGAGCATCCTAATGACCCGCGAGTCGCGAGATTATCTCACATATCCGCAAATCCGTTGATGAGAGTTACTTTATACAACGGATATTATGTGAATGGCTATGTCTTCCATACAAAGGAATACGGGAGGGAAAACAAACAGATAACGGTGTCAATCTTAAAGGCAACCTTGACTATTATGGTGTCCTTAAAGAAGTCATCGAGTTACGATATCTCGGGAGGAAAAATATAGTCCTATTCAATTGATCGGCGAGACGCGTGCGAGGTATAAAAAGCACGACTCGTTTGACCTAATCGATGTGAAGCACACGTCTAGACATGCGGGTGATGATGTGTTTATCTTAGCATCACAAGCACAACAAGTCTACATGACACCATACCCTTATCGGCGAGCCGATGAGAGGGGATGGTGGGCATTTGGAAGACCAAGGCCGAAGCACTATTGATATAGCATATCGGTCCGACGACATAACTACGTAATCGTCACTAGAAGGATGTTATCAAGAGGATGAAATGCCCGTACCTCCCGTTGTATCTTCGATAGTCATCCAATGGATGAAATGCCCGTGCCTCCCTTGGGCCCGGAGATAGTATTGCCCGTTGATTTGCCACCTCCTTCCCCGTCGAAGACGAAATCCCGATTATTGAAGGTGATGCGAAGAAGACGACGAGGTAAATGAAGGTGAAGAGGATTGGATGTCCGAGGATGAGACCGAAGAAGAACTTGAGTTTTGTAGTAGCGACTCAAACGCCGAGACCGGAGAATCGAGAATGAAGAAAATGCAAACACCGAGAATGAAGACTCGAGTAGTCTTGCAATATGTACCGTTTAGGCTCTTTTATTTTTTGTTAAAGTAAATGTCATGTGTAGAACGCTATTTGTATGTTACTTGTTATCATGAAGATGAGAGATTTTAATTTATGTTATGTATTTTAACTTAATTGTCATCTAAACTTAGCGTTAATTGTCAACATTAATATACTAATTTATATATAGACATGTCGACGAGCCGGTAGAGGTAGGAGTCGGACACCTAAGGTCCGACTTCTACCTACATGCATTACGGGTACACAGCTACCTGTACCTGCAGGAGGAGCTGATCCTGACTTGGATCGGCCCGAGGATGCACCCGACTCTCCCCACGAGCCGATGAGCGGGCCGGGTCCTCATCGACTCCAGATCATGGACACGCGAAGATGGTAGGATTATCGTTACCATCTCCCTTAGCGATAGTAATAATATTTCGCTTTAAAATTTTAATGCTTGTACGACATTGGTTACATGTTAATTGCATATTTGTATAATATATTTGTTTAATATATATTTGTCAGGTTTGCGGGCGGGTATCCCGATCCGACCCGCTTCCTTGGACGTATTCTGCGACAGATGAGGCACGAGGAGTACTGGCCACATTACTCTAGCGTGCCTACGGAGACCCGAGACCAGTGGTGGGATGATTTTAGGGTAAGGATTCTAAGGATATATAAAATATGTTAATGTTTAATAATTTAATAATTTCTATCAAAGTTTATAATTAATATGTTTAAATTGGTTAAACTTGCACTTCATTATTGTTGGCCCGCGCACTCGACGCCGAGGCGCACGAGGCGTTTAGGTTGATGTGCGCGAAGAAGTTCCGCGACCGGATTTACGGCATGAAGAGGGCGTGGACGAGAGGAGGGCGAGGGCTCCAAATTTCATCGATGATGTCTCGGCGCGTAAGTACATTATAATAATATACTTGATTTAATTTCATTCCTTAAATAGATGAGAGATTTTGTATATATTGTATCTCTATAACAATTTTAACATTTTCACGTATACCGAGGGTTGGGATTCCGATGACGCTAGGGCCGCCGATCGCAACAGCGTAATAGGCCGAGCACGGGGAGGGGTGAAGCACACCTCGGGGTCGATCAACACCTCCGAGCACCACTTGCGCATGGTAAGGACTTTAATGTGTTGTATTGTAATTAATTAATACATGCTTTAATTGTTTTAGCGGTGCTTTAAATTGTTTTGTTGGGTAGCCATGTGGATGCTATGAAATCCATGGTGCGGCACCGATCTGCAAATATGTTGTTTTATAAGGGGTTTGAGTGTAAATGTAGAGTTTTAGAAGGGTTTGAGTGAAATTAGGCCTTTATGAATTCATCAAAACATACATATTATATGTTATTGTTTTACTTATGATTTAAATTGATTTGTTGGGTAGCCATGTGGATGCTATGAAATCCATGGCTGAAAGCAGGGCACCGGTAACAATTAGGTTGTTTTAGAAGGGGATTGGGTGTAAATGTACTGTTTTAGAAGGGTTTGAGTGTCAATAGGCTGTTTTAGAAGGGTTTGAATGTCAATAGGCTGTTTTAGAAGGGTTTGAGTGTAAATAGGCCTTTATGAATTCCTCAAAACATACATATTATATGTTATTGTTTTACTTATGATTTAAATTGATTTGTTGGGTAGCCATGTGGATGCTATGAAATCCATGGCTGAAAGCAGGGCACTGGTAACAATTAGGTTGTTTTAGAAGGGTTTGAGTGTAAATAGGTTGTTTTAGAAGGGTTTGAGTGTACAAAAGCCTTTATGAAAGGGTTTTTCAGTTTAAATAGGTTGCTTTAGAAGGGTTTGAGTGCAAATAGGTTGTTTTCGAAGGTTCTGAGTGTAAATAAGTTGTTTTAGAAGGGGTTTGAGGGTCAATAGACTATTTTATAACGATTTGAGTCTTAATAGGTTGTTATGAGAATGAATTGAGTTCAAATAGGCTGTCTTAGTAGGGTTTGAGTGTATATATAGGCTGTTTTTATTGTTTTCTTATAAGTTGATCGTGTTATAGCTTACTATGTGTTCTTTGCTAATTTTAATTCATTATATTTGTAGAATCAATACTACGGTACCGAGGTACCGATGACTGATTTATTTGCTGCGACCCACACCACTCCTGCTCCTCCTGGTGCTGATTCGCCAGTTGTCTTTGTCGATGAGACGGCAGAGAGAGCATTTGTAAGTATTACTTAAAATATTTTAATTCTATTTTGTTTATTAGTTAATGGTAAATGTTAATATTAATGTTAAAATGTTTTTTGTGACACAGAGAGCCTATAAGGACTCTATGTCCACGCAGTCGCCGAGGGCTTGTCCGACGACCCCGAGGTGCAGACGCCATTTGTCTCCGACATTTGGCATTCGGTCACCGGAGTCAAGGAAGAAGAGGGAGATCGCCTCTACGGCTTTGGTGACCACGGCGCCGCGTTTAGACCAGTGGATCGACTTCTTCCTCGGCGACCACGTCTCCGGCCTCGGAACCGCCGCCTACGAGCGTGCCCCGCTCGAGAAGACGCAGACTCGGCAGCGTTGCAAGCGGCCGGGAGGCGCAGCAGACGCGACAGCGGATGGAGCGATGCAGCAGAGGAGCAGATGCGAAGAGCCGAGCAGCCCCGGACGATGGCATAAGGAAGAAGAACAGCAGGCAGACCTACTAGGCGTATTTTATTTGACCCCCTCCACAGAGACCCTCCACAGTAGATACATTTATTTTAGTACGTAATATATTTTAATTTGTATATATATTAATTTTAATTTAGTTTATGTTTTAGTTGTTAATTAGTTTTATTGCGGTGTGGTGTGTGTGATTTGTGTATATATAATTGTTATATCAGTGCAAAAAACAAATTTAAAAATTTTAAATTTTATTTTTTATTTTAATTAGTAATTACCGTCGGAACTTCCGACAGAAATTAAATATTATTCTACCAGCTTATTACTGTCGGATATTCCGACAGTAATTACTGTCGGAGCACCCCACTGTTCTCTTAGAAATTACTGTTGGATTGTCCGACAGTAATTACTGTCGGATATTCCGACAGTAATTTCACCACTATTCAATTAGTAGATTACTGTCGGAATATCCGACAGAATTACCGCTCGGATAGTCCGACAAGAATTTACCGACGATTATCGTTGACATTCCGACGAATTATCGCGGATTAGGTTCCGACACTAATCGTTGGCAATCCGACAAGAATTACCATTGATTTCGAATTACCGTCGGAGAAAATTACCGTCGAAGGTTTACTGTCGGAAACGCGGAACGCTTCCGACAGTATATTCATCATTACTGTCGGAATTTTTAAATTACTGTCGGAAATATCCGACAGTAAAGACGGGTTTTCCAGTAGTGGTGGATGACAATGGCTCGGCCGATTCCACGGGAGCCGCCAGTGACAATAGCAATTCGGTCCTGGAGCGGAAGGGATTGGGTTGGCTGTTGGAGAGTAGTGCTTGATTCAGCCATGATTGATTTGGTAGTCCCTTTCTACTCAGTCAGGGAAATGCAACAAACGCATAGAATTTGGGTTTGAATTCAAACCCAGTTCACCTTAACAATTTGGGTTTCGATTGCATATAGACATAGATTTTTCTTTCAAGGAAATTACAAATATAGCTACCTTGTGCAGAATGCGCAATACCAAGAAGATACAAGAGATGCAGTCTTGGTAAAGGCAGAAAAGCTAGAAAAAGATGGTTGGGAAAGTTAATTACTTGAATTCTTGAATTTATGCCAGACTTGTAGTCGGTTTTTGTTCAATTTAGTGATGGAGCCTTGTTCACCATAGTTAACAAATTTTTTAGAAAGTTCCACAAAGCTGAAATTCCGTCACAAAGATCAGCTTTCCTTGTGCATTACAACCCAAAGGAGCCTGATGGGGTGAATTCAGCCATGATTGATGAATTGGGTTTTTGATGAATTGGTTGTAATATTGGTTTGAAGGAAAGATAGAGGTTGAAGATGAAGTTGAAATTCCAACAATGCCCTTAACCAAAGTCATGTGAGAGGCACAAGACAGACTTAACGGGAAAATACTAACGGTATCCACCAAAAGGACCAACAGTGTCTAATTTTCATAGTCAAGGGACAAAAATATGAAAAAAATTTGTTAAGGGACTAATGGTGGAATCGGCCATAGTAGAGGGACTAGTAATGTCATTATCCCTTGATTAAATATGACATCTTTTTAACTCATCATATTTGGTATTTAAATAAAGTTTTGATATTAGCAACAACAAAAAAACTTGAAGCATTATTTCAACTCATTTTTCATCTGAGAAACTTAACCATACGGTATAGAAGGAATCATGTAAGTTTAAAATTGAACATTACATGAATGAAGTAACTTACATGAGATGTGAAACGATGCTCCCAGAAAGGTTTTTGTTAAAGAAAAATAATTTTAATATATATAAGTGAAAGTCGGCACGTGGATCTTGTTCATCTTGTATTCCGATGCTCAATATTACTTTTTTGGTTAGTCACAACAAAGGCATTGTACTAATTTCAAAGTTAAATTTAAACCTAATGTACGCAAATACAAAAAAATAATTAATTGTAATTAAACATTCCGTCTTTAATTTGTCCTTTAACAGATTTAAGTTCACGATAATTTAACCCTTAAATAAATTGAAAAACGAAAGTCTACCATTTTTATTTCATCAAATTTTCACTTTTATTGTCACAAACATACTACTCTCTCCGTTCAGCCCAAAGAGTCCACGTTTAAAAATTCTAATTACTAAGGGATATTTTAGTGTCATTAAATTTGGTCATAATTACAAAAATACTTAACTACAACCAAAATGATTACCACACAAGTAGAGGGTAACGGTGAAAGATTACTAATTTGGTTTCTTTTCTATTTTCTTCTCCTTCCACAATAAATAATATATATATATATATAGGTATATTCGATATACTTTACTTTAAAATAAGCATGTATACTTTTTTTGCTTAACAAAACAAAAATGAATAAAAAAACAACATTATTTAAACTTTTCTTTATGTATACTTAATACTCCCTCCGTCACTAAATTATTGTTTTGTTTGACCCAGTATACGGATTAAAAAAAATAATTGACTTGATTATTAATATTGGTATAATGTATAATTTTCTTTAATGATCATGTGTATGTAACCCATAATTAAAATAGAGAGAAAAATAAGGGTAAAGTGATAAAAGTGATGTATTAAAAAAAATTTTCAAACAAGACAATTATTTTCAAATAAGGGTATAATGTATAATTTTCTTTAATGATCATGAGTATAATTTACTTAAATGATTATGTATACTTTTGGCTTAAAAAAATGATTATGTATACTTTTATGATTAACAAAGCAAATGAATAAAAAAGGCATTATTTAATATTTGCATCTCATGGCAATTATCTAGACAATGTAGTCCACTCATGGATTTGGGTTCCAATTTCCAGAAGTGGGTTAACCCACTTCAAATCGCCATTGCCATGCTCCACCTCCACCTTTTTATCCATGTCAGGGAATGGCACCGCCCCCAATCATGCCGATAATCGGTCTTTAATCATCGATTTCACGAATAGTGGATTTGACCTCGGTAACTAATCAAGATTTCAAAAAAATAGACCTAGACGTAGATGGAAAAAGCAGACTTTTTAGTCAAAGCCCCAATCCGCTCTCAGTCGCCGCTACTAACTTATTGCTGCCGTAATCCTCTTAAGAGCAACTCCAACGGTTACCAAATCCAGCGCTATCTCATCATGTTAGCGCAAAAGACGGCTCCAACCATCCCACTATCCTTGCGCCATCTTGAAGCAGCCGGAAAAATTGCACTAAATTTGGCGCAGGATTTTTCTGCACTATCCTACTTTTGCCCTTTTTTTTTTTTGCGTGTTTGAATTCTACTAATGTTTCTTTGTTACTTATAATATTCAAATGTTTGTATTTTAATTGTATTTTAAAATCTCGTTTTAATTATTTAATTTTAGTGCATTATTTTAAAATCTTGTATTTAATTATTTTAATTGTATTATTTTATTTAAAATTATTTTTTAATTATAAGTCTTGCTAATTATAAGTTATTTGTATTATTAACATTATTTTTAATAAAATTTACGAATATTGAAGAAAATTTATAAATATTGAAGATAAATTTCTTATTTAATTTTAATGCATATTATTTAATTTAATATAAATTGTATTATAAAAAAAATACTATTCAATAAAAGACATTTGTTTTGCTATAAATTTAATGATATAAAATATATGTTTTAAATAGAATAATAAAGAATATTCTTTTTAGTGTAAAGTTTAAAGTAGGATGGTTGGAGATGGTGAAAGATATTTGGTGCAAAAATTACACTATTATAGTGGGATAGTGCAATTTTTGCACCAAATGGTTGGAGTTGCCCTAATGAAAGAGGGGCAGCTAGATCTGAAAGGTAATCTCAATTTTTTGGACGATTCAATTAACACCGATCCTTCCTTGCAAGCTGCAAATTGGATCTAGATCTTGAAATCATCCACGGTGTCATAAGGAGATTGATCTCGCGATGGTCCAGGAATTTCAAATCTCTAATCTGGAATCATAATGAATCCGGAAAGTTGGCGATTCACGTGACTTTGGTTTATGATGGTGGAGATGTTGGATTGAGATGGTGAGATCTAGTCGGAAGACCTAGATTGTAACAGTGAGAGATGGTTGGAAGATGGAGAAGAAAAGAGAGATTAATAGAGGCAGAGAGGATATATTAGGTGACCGGAGGTGGTGGTGGTGCCCATGGGGCGTAGGGGTGACAGGGAGATGGACGAGGGTGGGGATGATAGGTTGGTAATTAGCAGGTGTATGATTGTAATTATAGTTTATTATTATTTATATTTATTTCAAAATTGTCTTTTCATTACGCACTGTGTTACCGTAGTTGAGAATTCATATTCCAACCATTCAAAGAAAAGAGTTATTAAATAAGGTGACAGTTGATGTAGCAACATTATGTCTCTCTTTTTTACTTATTTATTAAAATTACATGAGCTGCCACCTTATATAATACAAAATTTGTAATACAGTTAAATTGATCATAACATTACTCAGTAAATAAACCAACTTGAGTTTGAGTTTTTTTAAGCTCCCATTTGTGGAAAATTGTTAGATTCCTCAGTGCAGTCCATTGGCTTAGGAAAAACAAAGATTTTTGTTTGACCAAACCTGTCTCCATTACTAGGGGTGAAGGTGGTTCGGTTTGGTTCGGTTTGAGCCAAAACCGCAAACCGAACCACCCCCTAACGGTTCCACATATTTCAAACCGAACCGAACCGAACCGAACCGATCGGTTTGGTTCGGTTTAGTTCGGTTCCGTGGTTTAATTATTTAAATATTTTAAAAAAGAAAAAACTTTTAAATATCAAAAAAAATACTTTTAACATAAACTAAATAATTAAAAGTCAAAAAATTAACTTTAAAATTACAATAATTCAATCAAAATGTAGGCAAACAACAATAATTTTCTTATTAAATTCAATTACTAATTATTAAATAATATATATATATATATATAAATAGAAAAATAAAAATTAAATAGTGGTGGTTCGATTCGATTCGGTTTGGTTCGGTTTGGCACCAAAAACCGCAAACCGAACCGAACCGCTCGGTTTATAAAATTTTCAAACCTAAACCGAACCGTTCTAACCCAAAACCGAACCGAACTGGCCGATTCGATTCGATTCGATTCGATTTAGCGGTTCGGCGGTTCGAACTTACACCCCTATCCATTACAACTAAATCATTGACCAAGTCAAACAACTAGTATTATTAATCAAATTCAAATCTTCTATTTCACTCCTAACCCTATACATATTTTTATTTGTCCTTATACAAAAGTAACCATGTTTACTACTACTATTAGTCGTCGTCATTAATAAAAAATTAATAAAGTTACTCATTGGTTTAATGAATCCTATTTTACCACCTTACATGTCAATTGCCTTTCTTTTCGTAATAGGCTCATATATTGAGAAACTTCTCTTTCTGATTTCCTTTTAGCTAATCCTTTTGAGATCCAAACAAACTATTACTCCATTCGTTTCCAAATTATTATTTTGTTTTATTTTTTTTGAGTCAAACTAACTATTTTGCAAATATAAATTTGACGTATATTTTTTTATTTTTTTAAAACATAAAATACGTAATTCATAATACTTTTTTGGTACTACGAACATAGTTAATAAATTCGTGTATAGTACGTATATAATACACATATGTACGAATAATTGAAAATACTTCCGGTTATCACTCAAACCAAATTTAATTAAAAATACTCGTACTTTGGGGTTTAATTGTATAGTAAACGTATAAAATTTTAAATGTATTATATTTTACATATAAAACTCGGTATATACCAAATTTGGATATAATTTTATTATATTAATTAATCAATTTATATTATTAATTTTTTTCAAATCGATAAAAAAAGATATTTTCTATGAAAGTATTAATTATGAAGTCTAAGAAATATTATTTGTTCTACTCATACTTTTTGAATTACACATATAAGATTATATATACTTAATCATGCTTTTATTTAGCTATTAACACATAGTTATTTTATAATAAATAGGTAATAGTATGAAAATAATAGCTTTTAGAGTGTATAAATGTGAAAATATTAAGATATTTAAACTTAAAAATGATGAAAATATAAATAATTCATATGGAATTTGACGTATTTATAGTCCCATTCATTTCAATCATATTATATCAGTAAAAGAGTATAAAAATATTTTTGCCGTTTACGTATTATTATGCTAAATTTTTTGCCATAATTTTGAAGAAAACCTGTATAAAACTCATATATTTCTTTTAACGTATTATATATGTACCTTAGTTTACTAACTATGACTATGAATTAATCACTAAACAAATATTAACCCAAGTTCTTGGAAGGATCTACCCTTGACTTTGCTAATTTTACGTGTTGAAATACAATGCAATCACCAATTTTCCTTGAACATTAAATTATTGTTTTGTACCTTTGTCAAGTGGAATATATTTGCTGTACTATATTAGACCTAGCGACTTTATAAATTCCTTGCAGCATTTCAGTACCCAATTGAATTATATGATTTCTCCAAAACCCTAGAAGTTATCATGAGGACTCCAAGGGTGGACAAGAATGGTTTAAAGCAAGGTGTTTGGAGTCCGGAAGAGGATCAAAAATTGATTGACTATATCAAACGATACAAAAGCTGGAATTGGAGTTTAATACCCAAATTTGCTGGTAAAGAAACTAACTATATTTCCTCTTAAACACACACACACACACACACACACACACACACTCACACTCAACAGCCTGATCAGAGTCCCCCTGAATCGATCTGACTAATTTTTTTCTTGGTTAGGCTTGTCTAGAAATGGAAAGAGTTGCAGACTTCGGTGGGTGAATTATTTAAATCCAGATATTAAGCGAGGAAATATCACCAAGGAGGAAGAAGATATCATCGTTGACATGTACGCAAAGCTTGGTAGTAGGTAAAGTTACTACTAAGCTGCAGTCACACATTTTTAGATCAGCTTCAAATTCTATTGAACAGGTGACTCAAATCTTTGATCAGTACTAACAGATCAAAACATAATTATACAAACATTAGATCTAGGTCAACCATAATGAAACATTTCATTTGGGCAAGAAATATTAGGGTTTTCCATTAAAGCAACACACAAGCAGTTGTCTTCAACTACGTTACACAATCATTGATTGAAATAGTGAGATTTTAAAAATTCCTCGCAACTTGGGTGAAGAGAGAATTTTTCCAAAGAGCGAAGTCAAGATTATATATCCATACTGCATCAAACATTATAGTGCTCGAAGATCAGTTTATTACAGTCTACTAGACTTGTTTATGCTTAGCTATGACAGCTTTTCTTGGAGGTTCTTTTTCACTGGGGCTTTTGTACTTCGGTGTACTACAGTATGGATCTGTAAAATCTTATATGCCTTCGTAACTAATCAGTTGGCATTGCTAGGGCTAGTGAACTTCAAACCACTAAACATATGGGGAAAAGTTGGAGAGTTAAGTTTGGTATGCTAACAAGAACTGAAACATTATAACGTCAATCAATAGCATGTCCTGCTCATAATTATATGGGGAAATTCATTACTCAATGTGTTCCGAAATAAGTGTACCCTTTTGATTCTTAAAGTCAAAATGATTGTTCTTCAAATGAAAATTAGATATGTATTTTTTTTATTTTCAAAATTATAAAATACATAATTCGTAGTATTTTTTTTTTTTGTACTTTAAAATAATTAAATATAAATTATTTTGAAATGAAGAGGGTGAGATTTTACATTTTGGCAAATTTTCAGAAAAAAAGGATCTGCCTATATAGCAAGAAAGTACATAATCTAAAGAATGCATAACCCTAACCCTAGTACTTGTCTATAAGACAATGTTTAAGCAATTCAAGACAGAATTGCCTTATCTTATTTACTAAGATATTTAGTTATAACTTCTTCTTTGTTAACTAATAATTGTAATTCGTTTTACTTCAGATGGTCTACAATTGCGGCAAGACTTCCCGGAAGAACTGATAATGAGATAAAAAATTACTGGCACACTCATCTGAAGAAACGCTCAAAAGAAAAGGCTACGCAAATGATAGAGCCACAGGATACTGAAATCCCAACATTTGAAGCGAACATAGAGAGTTCAGATGGATCTAACAACATCACACCAGCTAGTGCTTCTGAAGCTTCAAATTCACAAGGCACCAGCAACCAGCTCCCGGTGGTCCCATACATGGCTGTACATAATGAGTGCTCATTTTCAAGCACCGCCTCCGCTAGAAGGATCGGTCAAATTCAGGAATTAGAAGAATGGAGTATTGATCCATCAAAAACTATAGGTGATTCTCATAGTTTCTGGAATCATCCATATTTGGCTGGAAACTTCTACTTGGAAAGTGAACAAGAAGCATTTGCTCAAGAGTGGTACAACGAGCCCTTAATTCAATACGAACTCCTCAACAATGAATATTGGCTCAACGACTTTGCAGAAAATGAATACATATAGGGGTTTTCTTCGATAAACACTTACGGAGGTTTTATAGTATCAATCGTTAAAATATTTTGTATCGGAAAGAAAAGAAATCGTATTTGAAATTAAAGTCAAATTTTTAATATCATACTTTTTCTTCACTATATTTTCTTTAAATTGCACCCAAGTTATAAACTTTTGCATGCATGACACAAAAGCTAAATATCATGTTCTGAAAAGAACAAAATTGAAAAGTTTGAGTCTTTCTTTAAGATGGAGGGAGCACGTAGGATGTTAATTATCAAGTTCAAAGACAGTACTACTAACTATTAATAAAAAAAAAAAAAAAAGCAGTGTATCTATATATTTCTTATATATTAATCCTTCTACTTATAGCCATTGGTAGGAGTATTATTTATTTTCTCATGATTTTATCACAAATAGTTGTCTTCTTCAAGGTTCTATAAATACTTGTTTGTCCGTCGCCAAAGATGATCAATTGAGGTAACTTTTGGCATTTTTGCAAAAAATCTCCATAGAAATTGCTTTTAACTGCTTTGTTCATTGAACTTGGAAATAAAAACATGTACAGAAACATAGCTAAATTCTTTAACTGCTTTGTGTAATGATGCGAATGCATATCAGCTTCCTTTGTTTCCTTTCCAAATGAAGATGACTACGAAGATCACATAAAGAATTACCTTTCACACTGAGTGCTTATAGTTTAATCTCAGTCGCATTAATACGTTAATCAAAGGCTAAAGAAGCGTCAAAGATTGTGTACAGTTGTCGTTCTCATTAATTTTAAAATGACTAGATTTGATTGTAATAAGGTTGCGATTTGTTGCAGTTTCTTTTTTCTACTCCCTCCGTTCCAGGCAAAGAGTCTACTTTCCTTTTATAGAAATCAACAAAAGACTAAATCAAATAAAAAATTTACATACTTTACTTATGTTTTACGAAATAAAATTTCATTAATTAAAAACTATCTTAATAATACTATGAATTATAACTTTAATAACTTTGTAAAAACCACTAGATTTATGTTAATTATTAGTCAAACTTTAGCTTAGTTGACCAAAAAAAGTCAAAACTGGACTCTTTGCCTGAAACGGAGGGAGTATTCTGGAATGATGATTTTATTCAACTCTAACATTGTACTCGGTTTGATACGGAATACTGCCCAGTCAACATTATAATCTCAAATCTGTATTATATGCCGTGTACATGTTACTTCAGATTCAGATGAACTAACAATTAGGAAACCAAGTAGTAGTAATAAAGAGATCACATCCGCCCAATATTTTACAATGTTCTTCAATGGCATCTTGTCGCAACCGGTGTTTGTCCTTATTTTATAAGTATTGCGCCTATGTTTTATGTTTTAATATATAAGTTTAGGAACCTAAGTGGATTGGAGATTAGTTTTACTCTTCCGTCCCAAAAAATAGTTTCATTTGACAACTCAAACTTTTTAAGGTTATAGTTTTAATTGTTTGTACTTTCATCAAATTGCATTAAAGTTATTACTCCCTCCATTCCTAAATAAGTGTCGAGTTTTGGCTTTTAAAAGTTAAACCGATTATTTTTCAAACAAAATTTGACGTGTTTTTTTAAAAAAATTTTAAAACCATAAAACACGTAATTTGTATTACTTTATAGTTTTTAAAAAATCTAAAGGTTATGTTTGGCTACTCAATACCAAGCTTTAGAATTAAAGTTTGATAAACAATTTGAGCTCTATGAAATTCAAATTATTCTTCTAATTCCAATTCTGAGCTTTGGAATTAAGCATCAAAAAATAGCTAAAGAATACATATCAAATTTTCATTTTTAAAACAATCAATTTGACTTTACAAAGGAACAAAGTAGTACTACTTTTAACAATTAGACTATTTTATTAGGACAAATCAAAGAGAAAAGAGATATTATTATTTTTTTGGGACCGAAGGAGTATTAAATTTATTTGCAAATAAACTTACTTAAAAATCAACTTCTTAAAACTTTTTTTTTTTTTTTAAATTAAAACTAAGCAACGGATAGTATATTTGGGACGGAGGAAGTGCCCTCACGGGCATAGCTCAGTTGGTTAAGAGCTAGTAGATTTGGATACAGGACCAAGGATCGAGTCCTAGCAACCGCAGTGTGGGAGTTTCATCCTCTTGTGGGGGTGGCTCCTTGTAGGTACTAGGCACGGGTCCTCCTAGCTGCTTAATCGCTGAGTCACCGTTGATTTTCCCCCTCACATTCTCATGGAGCTGGGGTGTGGGGGCTCTCGGGAGAGAGTTTCCCCTTTTTGGATACGGGACGGAGGAAGTGATATTTAGCTCAAATAGGAGCCGAGAGAAGGGCAGAAAAGGGAGAGATAAGCAGTGGTACATGAAAAACAAAGGTCACTTTGTTCAATTTTTACACAATTATACGTAAATCTCATATTAACAAATTTTTAGAAATGAAAAACAGAGTTTGTTGATGTGGTTAGCAGTGTAACTCTCTTGCATTTATAAAAACATTTTTTTCTTAAGTAAGAAGATTAGGTCTCTTATGAGACAGTCTTACATATCTTAATTAATTTTTAGTTAGACGGAGTCTCTCTCTCTCTAGAGCTGTTAAAATGGGCTAGTGGGTTGGGCTAGCCCATAATTCGCGGGTTCAACCCATATTGATAGCTCTAACTCTCTCACAGCTCAGCCCACTAACATATGGTGGGTCGGGTCAATGAGACACGTATGACAGAAAATATTTATAAAACGATATTTTCTAAATTTTTTCCGAATATATAAAAAAACAACTCACGACGAATATCCTCGTGATACGCAATACTTTACCGTACAAATGGAACCTAGCTAAATATTTTGTGAATGCAGCCAACCAATGCCGTTAATTTATTAGTGACCCAAGATACCCAGATAACTAAAGGTTCTTGCCTTTTTGTGTGGACTTCATCAAAGAATATAAAAAAATAATAATAATAACAATAAAAAAGTAAATAAATTGTGTATATACATTTGAACGTGGGATACATACATGAATCTAGAAGTTTAAGGTATCTTTGAGTCGGTTATTACAAATTTATCTATCAATTGGACCAACTTGCCACAAAAAAATTGACCTGAAACATGTAAATTTATATGTAAATTTTATTTGCAACATGTTGAGCGGCTGCCGCTCCTCCTGTCTTTCTTTGGTGGTGGAATGGGTGCATTGATGACCGGAATATTATTAGTGTTATGAACTAGTGGTGGCCGTAGTGGTGGTGTTGAAATATGGCGAGTATGCTATCGCCCGGAATGATGCCATGCTGCTGCTTCTCTCTTGATCAAATTTTGATGACCCTCCATGTCCCGTACGAGGCACTAAAGGCGTCGTGGGCTGGTCTTCTATGTCTATGTCGTTGTTGCCGACAACCTCCACCGGATGGATTTTCTTTTGAGGATGACGATGATCTCCCATTAGTGCAATGCTCATCTTAATTGGTAGCCTTAGTTATAGATGATTATACTCCAAGGAGAATGAATTGTAAGTTGAGTTATAAATAAGAATAACAATAACAATCCAAGTAAGGAGTAGGATTAGGGAATCTGCATTTGAAATTTAAGTTTGGTTTGGTTAGCGAAGTATGCATTCTCACCTTCTTTCACCTAAGAACAAAGTTAGGTTAGCTACATCCTTCATATTCACGTGTGTTCATATTGCCTTGTGAAACATGTTAATTGAAATTGTCAAATGTGTCTCGTGTTTGCTTCTTACCAATCGAGTGTATTAATGTATTTATGCATGCAAATTGTATTTCTTATATTCAATCTTCCTTCTACTTTTTTTCCTTGTGATGTTCTATATATCCTATTTGTCAGACAGCATTCACCATAGATCTGCCACCCATGGTATTCTACAGCTATGATCACTGTCGTAAGAACTAAACAAAGATGAATGTAGCTATTTTGGGAGAGAGAGAGAGAGAGAGAGTAATAACCAGGTACACCTAACCTAAGTTACCAACTATAGACACTTCTCTTATATAGTTTGATCAATTTTGTTGCTAGCAAAGGGAATATGTCAATTTGCCTAGCTTTCATTGTAATATCACCCTTTTTCTAATTTTTCTTATTCTTTTGTTTTTCGATTGTGTCACTCTGGTATCAAACTTAGTCTAGTTTGTCATTGCCTTTTAACGAATGTCAATTTGAATTTGACTAATCACCGGTTGATACTTCAGCAGTTTAGCACAATGATGTTACCTTTTCTTATTAGGAAAAATTGTCTTCTTTTGCTACGAATTTAGTTTCGTCGCAGTCGTTTGGCTATTTCACTACGAATATATTTCATAGAGGATAATCACCTTCCCAATATGAAATGTTTATAATTTGAACAACAATGTCTAATTGTGAATTTTATCCTTCAAAATTAAATATATTAACAAAATTAAATCTCAAACAGAATGTCAATTTGTTCAATTTTTATACAATTTTGAAAATTGTTATTGATAGTATAATTAATGTTGTATCAATAGTTGAAAATTGAAATCTCTTACCCACCGAAATATGATATTACGAGCTAAAATTTGTGGTATTATTTCAAACTTAAATGTTAGTATCGTTAGATTAAATTTACTTAGATTTCTACAAGCAATTTGAGAAACCAACAAATCGTTTTTAATTAAGCAGTGGTACATGACAAACTTTTAATAGCTAAAAGTTTGTGAACAAGTAATTTGACCATTGGTTTGTTCGTTGGTAGATAATATCTGCTCTTGGAGTAACTTGATATAATTATTGTTATAGAAAAAAAAAATTGTCTATATATTAATAAAAAAAAAGCAGTGTATCTATATATTTCTTATATATTAAAACTTCTACTTATAGCCATTGGTAGGAGTATTATTCATTTTCTCATGATTTTATTACAAATAGTTGTCTTCTTCAAGGTTCTATAAATACTTGTTTGTCCGTCGCTACAGATGATCAATTGAGGTAACTTTTGGCATTTTTGCAAAAAATCTCCATAGAAATTGCTTTTAATTTTTCTTCGCATAACTTCAAATGAATAAGAAATTGGTATCTTGAAATTATCATCTAATAGCCTGTTTGGTCGAGCGTTTTGGCCAAAACGCAGCTTATTTGCAAAAAATGTGTTTCAATACTGCGGCAAAAAATGCAGCGTTTTCAAAACGCTGGAATTCCCAGCTTTTTCCCAAAACGCAGGTTTTAAAACGCTCCTAGGAAAAAAAGCTGCGTATTGAAGTGATATCTCAAACGTATTTATAAGGAAAGACCTGCGTTTTTTAAAACGCTGCATTTTTAAAACACTGCATTTTGTAAATGCTGTACCAAACGGGCTCTAATTGCATGAAAATAATAAGAGTCAGCAGTGCCCAACTGTGCGTTAGGCGTGATCACGCCTAATCCAAATGAAGGAGACAACAACAATCCTAAACTTTGTGTTAGGCGTGATCACGCCTAACTCAAAACAGTCTTCCTCATTAGATAACTTTGCTAACACCTAACACAAACTAGTCTTTACCAATCTTTTAGGGAAAGTAACTGTTTCTTATATTAGATTGGTAAATTCTAATTATGCTATAATCAATAAGGATTAATTAGGAATATATTTATCTATTGTAAGCAAGTCTTGTAAGGAAAGCAGTTGCGATACTTGTAATCTATTGTAGGCAAGTCTGGTAGGAAATGTACATAGTTGTCATACTTGTAGCTATGTATGTATTTGTATTTTTCTGAGTCAATGAAATTGATCAATTTTGATTCTGCTCAATAATTCTTTAGAAACTTCCTAATGAATCACTTTATCATAATTAGGAATAATTCTTGTACTTTTTTCAATTAAATTAAGCTTACTTTAATTTCCTACAAAAAACTTATATAATCAAACTCCCACATCAAATGACCCACTTAAAGCGAGAAATATGCTTACCTTTTCTTTTGGTATATAGCTAATTTTTCACACTTTCTACGTCAATTGATATTCTACAAATTAACGTACTTTGTTCATTGAACTTGGAAATAAAAACATGTACACAAACATAGCTAAATTCTTTAACTGCTTTGTGTAATGATGCGAATGCATATCAGCTTCCTTTGTTTCCTTTCCAAATGAAGATGACTACGAAGATCACATAAAGAATTACCTTTCACACTGAGTGCTTATAGTTTAATCGCAGTCGCATTAATACGTTAATCAAAGGCTAAAGAAGCGTCAAATATTGTGTACGGTTGTCGTTCTCATTAATTTTAAAATGACTATTGATTATAATAAGGTTGCGACTTGCGAATGCAACGACGACGTCATCAACATGAAGTCAGCATCCATCAGATCAATCTTCGTCTCAGTTTCTTTTTTCTATTCTGGAATGATGATTTTATTCAAATCTAACGTCGTACTCAGTTTGATACGGAATATTGCCCAATCAACATTATAGATGTTACTTCAGATTCAAATGAACTAACAATTAGGAAACCAAGTAGTAGTAATAAAGAGATCACATCCGCCCAATATTTTACGGCTTCAAATCTTCTATCTTACCCCCTGTTACACTACCTGTCCCATTAAATTCTAACCTTACACGTGTCCTTGTTATTTTAACCAACCTTCTTTTTGAATCCATATTTTACATGTTCTTCAATGACATCTTGTCACAACCGGTGTTTGTCCTTATTTTATAAGTATTGCGCCTATGTTTTATGTTTTAGTATATAAGTTTAGGAACCTAAGTGGAGTATTATGTTTTACTTTTCCGTCCCAAAAAATAGTCCCATTTGACAACTCAAACTTTTTAAGGTCATAGTTTTAATTGCTTGTACCTTCATCAAATTGCACTAAAGTTATTACTCCCTCCGTTCCTAAATAAGTGTCAAGTTTTGACTTTTAAATATTAAACCAATTATTTTTCAAACAAAATTTGGCATGTGTTTTTTTAATTTTTTTTAAAACCATAAAACACGCAACTCGTATTACTTTATAGTTTTGAAAAAACTTAAAGAATACATATCAAATTTTCATTTTTAAAACAATCAATTTGATTTTACAAAGTCTAAACAGGACGCTTATTTAGGAACAAAGTAGTACTCCCTCCGTTCCTAAATTATTGTCTTCCTTTTCTTTTTCGTCCGTCCATAAATAATTGTCTTATTCGAAACTTTCTTTTTTAGAACATTACTTTACTATTTTACCCTTACTTTTTCTTCCTACTTTAATTATGGGCCACATACACATGGGCATTAAAGGAAACAACACACTATTTCAATACTATTCTAATATTAATAATCAAGTCAATTGAGTTTTCTTAATCCGTGTGCCGGGTCAACCCAGACAATAATTTAAGGACCGAGGGAGTACTACTTTTAAAAATTAAACTATTTTATTAGGACAAATCAAAGAGAAAAGAGATATTATTATTTTTTTGGGACGGAAGGAATATTAAATTTATTTGCAAATAAAATTACTTAAAAATCAACTTCTTAAAACTTTTTTTTTGAAAAAATTAAAACTAAACAATGGATAGTATATTTGGGACGGAGGAAGTGATATTTAGCTCAGATAGGAGCCGAGAGAAGGGCAGAAAAGGGAGGGATAAGAATCAGTTTATTCATTCTTCTTCTTTGTTGTTGAATTTCAGTCCTATTTCGTCCACAAATGGTTCATTAATTAATTAAACAAATAGTAAGCTGAGTTCTTGGAAGGACGCCGGCCTCTTGCCAGGACATCGAGCCATCACATCCAACAACATCCTTAGTCATTATTTTTTAAATTAAAAAATAACTAAGATTTCATGTCTCTCTTCACTTTAGTTGTGAGACCCATGCTATATGAGATCAAATTCACATTTGTATTGGAGGAGTCTCTTCTAATTGAATGTGAAAGAAAAAATAAAAAATGCGACATGTGATTGAGGGTGTTAATTACCCATAGTCACGTCAGATAAAATTTACGGTTGCATTGATGATGCTCTTAGTGTGAACTATATTCTCTCTCTCTCTCTCTCTCTCTCTCTCTCTCTCTCTCTCTCTCTCTCTCTCTCTATATATATATATATATATATATATATATATATTAAGTTCCCACCATGTATCTTCATTTGACACTTGATCTAAGATTAATACAAAGAAAGCAAGCATTATTGTCAATATACTGTATCTTGCAAAACAATTCAATCAGTATATATGTCGACTATTCTAAAAGAAATGGTGTGTTTATTATCGTAATTTAGTGACTAGATTTGAAAATTTTAGTTTTTATTTATAATAATAAAAAAAAAGTAAGAAAAATATAGAGTATTTGTTGATTACAAATAAGAGTGATAAAATCCAAAACAACAAAATCAAGTCACTCACTCGTTAAGGACAAAAAAGCCAATGAGTTGATTTGGCAATTTAAAAATAGGGTTAATGAGACCGGTAGTTCCTTGACTTTTGACTATTTTACGATTAGTCTCTTAACAAAAATTTGCTTCGCAGTAATCCCAAAAGCTTAAAATTATCACAGGATCGGTCCTTTGATGGATGCCGTTAAAAATATTCTGTTAAGTGTCTCATGTGCCTTGCACGCATATTTAGCTAAGGGCATAAATGGAATTTTAAATGCCCCTCTTTACTAACTTCATTTTCAACCTCTCTACCTCCTCCCCAACGTCTATACTACCGCACTGATGGTTTTCGAACAAAAAAAAAATAAGGAAATCCACTTAATTACAAAGACCCATTTCCCTAATTTTGTTGATTTGCCCTCTGTATACGCAATTTCACACACACACACACACACACACACACACACACTAAAACACACTTTCTTTACAGCACATTTGTTGATATATATTGTTGACAGTCCCTCTCTAACAGCTTTAGCTTTTAGATCAGTTGGTAACTTAGCATAGTATTGGTAACAAAGCTCTGCTCCTGGCAAGGTCTGTGGCCCAAATCTTCCAGCTTGCGTTTATGTTGCCTTTGGTGAGGCTTGTTTGTTAATTTTCTCCACATGTGACCCTTGTTATCTTCATGTATGGACGGATAACACGTGCGGGGGGAGTGTTGATATATATTATTGAGAGTCCCTCTCTAACAACTTAAGCTTTTAGATAAATTGGTAAATTAACAACATTGAGCCTAAGCCCAGTTTCCTCCGTCTTCACCGCTGGTTCTTCCGCTGTCTCCGCCACTGCAACTTTCAGCTTTGTCGTCACTAAATTTTCTCCGGGTGTGCCTTATTTATGGGTTATAGAATAACATGACCAGTCAAAGAAAAAAACAAATTCAAAATTAATTACAACTCATTTCAATTAAAGAATAAACAATCTAACGTCTCTGTAGCCAAACACCCCAAAAACAGTGAATGTAAAGTATCCAGATATAGAATTGGGGTTTCCCCAATATATTGAGCCAATTGGGAGAAATTAACAACGCGCTCTCCATATATATGCTTTGGATTGTCAGAACTAACGCAATTGAACATAAACAACAACAGCTCCGGCCAGCCATTTTCGGGGACACTGAAGCGGCGAGCTCGAAAACTGTGTCATAGAGCTTTTTGGTTATGGTTTTGATGGATTCGTTGATGATGATGAAGTCGAGGGGAGTTGACTGGGTGGAGGGAGAGAGTGAAGGATAGAGATAGGAGTCGTCACCGGTGAGGAGCTTGCGGAAGAGGATGCCGAATATGGCGGAAGTGCAGTGGGTGAAAAAAACCCAACCAACCAAACACCTATTGTGAGCACCCCGATCCGCGGATCGCTCCTGGACCTTTTTGCTCTAGACTCTCTTGATGGTATGTGATAAATGCGCAAAATACATTTATATTGAAAACAGAGTCGTCACCCTCGTTTATAAAGTAAACAAGAGAAAAACTGAGATTGTAGGTCCGAGGACTAAGTTACAAGTTGGGAAGGTTTTACGTACCAAATTCGCATTTTCGGTCTCTCATGATTGCATGCTCATATTTAAATATCATGAGTTTGTTATCCTATGTGACTGGAGAAAATGTATCACAGAGATTTATATCTCCGTTTACGTTATAAAGTGTATATATATTTTAGTTAGTACAAAATAAATAAAATGACTACAATATATACTTAAATTTAACGAAAATAACTAAAATAAAATTTTTAGTTTAAAGTATATATATATATATATATATATATTACATATTTATATATAGATATATAATATCAATTATATAAATAAGAACATATATTTTGATATTTATATTTAATAAATATGATACATGTATTTACACATCAAATGTACCGAAATGAATATATACATATTTGCAAATTCAATGAATTTATTTACATATCAAAACGGATAAATAAACTAACGACCGAAAGGGATTACCTTCTGTCATTTTACAAAATTTGGGCCAAATTCTAGACCGTTGTGTTATATTTGATCAAACTAGCTCGTAGCTTGACTATTGTGCTTCCACTGCTACCGAAACGAGGAAAGAAAGACTTACGTTTTGTTTTTTGCATGGCTGTGTTCTGTGAACACAGTGTGTTTGCGTTGTGTGTATTGTGTATATGTGTGTGTACGTGTGAGAAAGGGAGAGAGTCTAAGAACTCTCTTTCTTTTTCTTCTTTTTTTTTTCTTTCTGTTTTCTCTTTCAGTGAGTGAGTTGAGAGTTGTTGTTCTGTCTTTTTCTTTTATTTTTTTATGAGAGGGAGTGATAGTGTATTTATAGGAAGGATTTGTGAGAGATATTTGTTGATTACTCTCGTCCCCAAGATATCACGAGGCTTTGTTTGCCATCGAAGTCCACAGCCATTGGGTTGTTTGCTGAGCAACCACATGGCTTGACTTTGTGTGTCTTTGCACGGTTTGGTGCGCGGCGCACCAGACTTGGCGTCTGCGCACCGAACTCTATTTTTGGTGTTGCGACGCACCAAGTTGTTCAGCCACGCACCAAAGCTGTTTTCTTGTCTTTATCAGGCTTTGGTATCTTGCACTTTGACTCCTTTAAGCTTTGTATCTTCAATTTTGACCCTTGATGTCGATTTAACTGAAGTTGTTGTGTTTGTTGGACGTCGTTAGTCCTGTTGAATATATTATTTCCTGAAATGATTATAGAAATAAGTGTTAGTCCATTTATAAATAAAAATTATTTATAGGACAATTTGTGTAATGTAGGTGTACGAATTCTAGGTGTCTACACCCACCTAGATAGATAGATAGAAAGAGAGAGAGAGAGAGAGAGAGAGAGAGAGAGAGAGAGAGAGAGAGAGAGAGAGAGAGAGAGAGAGAGACAAAAATCAAGGAAAAAAATCCCCAAAATTTTCGAAATCCATTTCCAATTGGAGGAAGCAAAAGGCACTTACTCAAAATTGAAGCAGCATCTTCAATTAAATCATTTGTATCTGCAAATGGGTTTCTTATTTTTCTAGGTTTGAAAACCCATTTTGAGGATGATGTTAGCAAATAAGGTACGTGAAATCCCATTTTAACACTTACTCAAATGCATGTGAGAGGCACATGAGATACTTAACGAAAATTTTCTAACGGTATTCATCAAAAGAATTGCCAGCGTGACAATTTTAAATATTAGGGACAATTACAATGCCAATATTTATTAAAGGATTAATGGCAAAAAAGTCAATAGTTAAGGGACTATTAGTGTCATTAACCCTTTTAATTTTATTGTTTAAGGAAGAAGCATATATAATAAAGTGGTGAGGTCAATGAAAAAAAAAAGAAAGTAAAATTACATACATATGTTGTTGTTTCTAAACTATATCAGAGAGCACCTCATTCAAAGTTAACCTACAGCTCCACTTCCCACTAACTCTCTCTCTCACTCTCTCTCCCAGGCCAACCTAAAATGGCCAATGATTCCACATCTTTACAAAACACAGCAGCAAAAATGTTCACCCTTCTGTTATACTAACAACATAGACAACACTACTTCGAACAATCAAATGAAAAAACAACAAAAATTAAAGATGGGTTAATGACACCACAATTCCCTTGACTATTAAGCATTCCACGGTTAGTCCCTTAAGAATTTTTTTTCAAATTTTAGTCCCTAAAGTATCAAAATTAGACACGCATAGTCCTTTTAGTGGATGTCATTAGTATTTTTCAGTTAAGTCTGTCATGTGCCTCCATGTGCATTTGAGTAGGGCTAAAATGGAATTTCACAAAATACTTTAAACAATTTATTTTTTTCTACCCCCCACCACCCACCCACATCTTCATCCCTTTCCTTACTGACCTCCATCCCCCCCTACACCACCACCACCACCACCTTCAATCTAAACTCTCTCTCTCTCTCTCCGAGATCTCTTCTATCAAAGGTTCATAACTACTCACCTACACCCATTCAAAGATCAGATCTATTGCAAAATTACAGTATAGCAACGTCGGCGACGTTCTCCATCCTCAGCAGCGACACAGCAAATTTTCAGTCGTCGTCTCCCTTTGCCCTCAACAGCCTCTCCCCATGCACTTCCAGTCGACGTTCTCTCTATTTTTTAAATTAAGGTTAACCTTTAAAAAAGCCCTAATTCAGTCCCTCGCCGCCGTCTTCCATCTCGAGGAAGCCCACGGTAATCTCATATTGAAGGCCAGTAACAAATACACAGTAATCTTAGATTGAAGGCCAGTAACAAGCCCACGGCAATTACTACCATCTCCGATTTGGTGATAGCGTTCAATTGAAGGCCATTGAAGTCCAAACCCAACAGAAGAAGGGATGAGTGGACGGTCAGTGACGAGAGACCGAAAATTACAGAGAAAGGTGTGTGTGTGTGTGTGTGTGTGTCTGTGTATTGTTTTCGTGGGTCTTGGTTGTTTGGTTGATATCATCGTCGTTGGAGGTGCTCTCAGGCATTTCTTAGTGGTGGTGGCGGAGGCGAGAACTTGATGACGGTCAGTGGCGAAAGACCGAGAATTGCAGAGAAAGAAGGTGTGTGTGTGTGTGTGTGTGTGTGTGAGAAAGAGAGTCAGTGTATGGGTTTTCGTGGGTCTTGGGTGTTTAGTTGATACCTTGGTGGTGGTTATGTGAAACTGGAGGAAGGAAAACATGACCGAGGGTATCAATTTTGGTCATGATCCTTAGTCAAAATTGAACTGAGGAGAGAGAGAGAGAGAGAGAGAGAGAGTTTAGATTGAAGATGGTGGTGGTGGTGGTGGTGATGTGGGGTAGGGGGAGGTCAGGTGGTGGTGTAGGGGAGGGAGGTCAGAAGGAAGGGGATGAAGATGTGGGTGGGTGGTGGGGGGGCGAAAAAATTAAATTGTTTAAGTATTTTATGAAATTCCATTTTAGCCCTTACTCAAATGCACACGGGAGACACATGACAGACTTAACGGAAAAATACTAACGGCATCTACTAAAAGAACTATGCGTGTTTAATTTTGGTACTTAGGGACTAAAATTTGAAAAAAAAATCTTAAGGAACTAACCGTAGAATGGTTAATAGTCAAGGGACTAGTGGTGTCATTAACCCATTAAAGAAACACCCATTTCAATTGTTAACACACAAACAACAATTAAGAAAAATAAATAAATAAACCACAAGACACTTGTGAAGCATCATGCTAATTAATCACCAAGCCAGGCTTGCTCCCAAAAAAACTTCACGGCGAATTCCACCCAGCTGAATAAAAATTGATATCTATAGCTTCAAAAAATGCTAAAACTACCAAACACTGCACTTCATCCCTATCCTTAAGGAGTAGCACAGTAGTAGAGTTGGGGCTTCACAAAGTATGAGGTGTCAGTTTCGATCCATTCGCACACACTCCTCCCAAAAAAAAAAAAAAAAAGTCACCTCCTCCTCTCTATCACTAAAACCCTTATTTGGATTATAGAAATCTTCCCCTCAACCTAATCCACCACAAACATTCTACATTGCTACATACCTCGTCTTTCCCTTCTATGCGTTGTTCACAACTCCATCAACTGAGATTCAGTAGTGTCATTAAATTTCTCAAACATTTTATGCTGAGATACATCCAATTTAGGGTAAGAAAATGGACGAAGGGTTAAATCACAGTCATTACTTTCATGATAAATCTTTTGACAGTACTAAGACACATTCGGTAAATACATGTCCAGCCACTTAAATAAAGAAAATTATTTGGCAGAACTGCCACACCATATCACTAGGGTGATCTGTGTGACGTTCTACTATCACATTTTGAAATGTCGTATAGCATCTTTCAGTTAAAATAAACCAGTCCCCCAAACTTAACAAGATTAACTTTAATCCAACTCTTCTCTGTTAGAATATTATCACCTTCCGTGATAATATCTTGTACATATGTAGTTTATTTAGTGTATAAGTCTTTTCCTTATTTCTAGCATAGTCAGTAAATTAATAAAAATAGGTTACCTTAGATAATGGCAAATATTATGGTGATTGATTGTAATCCCATAAATCTCTCTCCTGTACGTGTATATACACAAAGTTGTGGAATGAAAGAAGGCAAGGAAATTATTATCATCTTTCATGGTATCACGAGAGGTCTAGGGCATATTCTTTTCTTCCGCTGCGCCTCCCTCCGTGAAAATTGTGATCTCCCTTCCTCGGTTTCTCTTACCCGAGTTCTTCCGTTTCCTTTCTACCTACTGTACCTATGTCTTCGTCCCGTTCGCTTCACCCAGCTATGGCCGTCACAAACATCTTTCACGGAGGGAGGCGCAGTGGAAGAAAAGAATATGCCCTAGACCTCTCGTGATACCATGATCTCCCTTCCTCGGTTTCTCTTACCCGAGTTCTTCCGTTTCCTTTCTACCTACTGTACCTATGTCTTCGTCCCGTTCGCTTCACCCAGTTATGGCCGTCACAAACATCAAGAACAACATCTCCGTTGTTCTTGAGCTTGAGAATGTGCAATACGCAACGTGGGCCGAGGTATTTAAGGTTCATGCTCGCTCACTTCAAGTTCTTCATCATATTGTGCCTCAAACCAATAAGATGAAAGAACCCACCACTGAAGAAGAGATCGAGATGTACTCAACTCTGGATGCTAAGGTGTTAGGGTGGATTTATGGGACCATTTCTCCCAATCTACTTAACACGATCTTGGAAGCCGATCAAACCGCAATGGAAGCTTGGAATGCCTTGAAGGATATATTTGAGGACAACAAAAACTCCCGTACTGTTAGCCTTGAACAGAAGTTTACTTCAACGCTAATGGAAGCTTTTCCTTCTGCGTCGGCATATTGTCAACAGTTAAAGCAAATTGCCGATCAATTGAAGAATGTTGGATCACCGGTGGGTAACGATCGTATGGTTCTTCAAATGGTGGCAGGGTTAACGGAGGCCTATAATGGTGTTGCAACCCTTCTCCAGCAAAGCACCCCTTTGCCAAAGTTTCATCAAGCACGTTCCATGTTAATTCTTGAGGAATCTGGGTTTCAGAAGAATGCAGCTATGGCATCCGCTATGATGGCTCATGAGAATGTGGGCTCGGTTTCTTTCCCTACTCTTCCTGTTGCATCGTCTGGGGCTGGAAATAGTGGTCAGAAGAATCAAAAGAATGGGAACAAGGGTTCAGGTTCAGGAACTGGGAAGAACAACGAGAAAAATGGTGGTCGTTCGGGTTCTAATGCAAACAATAAAGGAGGAGGTTCAGGACAGTTTGATGGTACTCAAAATCAGTGGAACGGGCAGGGACAATCATCTTGGGGAGGCGGCTGGAGTTGGCCTTGGGCTGTGCCGCCTTGCCCATACCCAACAGCACCCACGCCATGGAATAGGGCACCACCAGCATCTGTCGGTCGACCACAGCAGGGCCTACTTGGCTAACAGTTAAAGCGAATTGCCGATCAATTGAAGAATGTTGGATCACCGGTGGGTAACGATCGTATGGTTCTTCAAATGGTGGCAGGGTTAACGGAGGCCTATAATGGTGTTGCAACCCTTCTCCGGCAAAGCACCCCTTTGCCAAAGTTTCATCAAGCACGTTCCATGTTAATTCTTGAGGAATCTTGGTTTCAGAAGAAGGCAGCTATGACATCCGCTATGATGGCTCGTGAGAATGTGGGCTCGGTTTCTTTCCCTACTCTTCCTGTTGCATCGTCTGGGGCTGGAAATAGTGGTCAGAAGAATCGAAAGAATGGGAACAAGGGTTCAGGTTCAGGAACTGGGAAGAACAACGGGAAAAATGGTGGTCGTTCGGGTTCTAATGCAAACAATAAAGGAGGAGGTTCAGGACAGTTTGATGGTACTCAAAATCAGTGGAATGGGCAGGGACAATCATCTTGGGGAGGCGGCTGGAGTTGGCCTTGGGCTGTGCCGCCTTGCCCATACCCAACAGCACCCACGCCATGGAATAGGGCACCACCAGCATCTGTCGGTCGACCACAGCAGGGCCTACTTGGCTCTCGTCCACCCCAAGCCTATGTTGCTGCTGGCTCTCCGTCACCCACAGATGTCGAAGCAGCGATGCTTACGTTGGGAATGACACAACCACCACCTAACTGGTTAATGGATTCAGCAGCCACTTCCCACATGACTTCCTCCTCAGGTACTCTTACGCCCTATTTTAATTTGAGCACAAATCATGGCATAACAGTAGGAAATGGTCATTCGATTCCAATTAAGGGTTTTGGGCATTCTCTTTTATCTCCATCTCATCCTAATCTTGGTCTTAAAAATGTTCTGTATGCTCCGAATATTATTAAGAACTTGGTGTCTGTTAGAAAATTCACTACCGATAATTCAGTTTCCGTCGAATTTGACCCTTTCGGTTTTTCTGTGAAGGATTTCCGGACGGGGAGACACATTCTGAGATGTGATAGTAAAGGGGACCTCTATCCAGTCACCAATCCCAAGTCATCAAATTTTCAGTCCTTTGCTGCTTTGTCTCCGAGTTTATGGCACGAACGTTTGGGTCATCCCGGCACTCCTGTTATGAACTCTCTTTTCAAAAATAAATTCATAGATTGTAGTAGGTCAAAAATTTCACATGTTTGTCAAGCTTGTACGCTAGGAAAACATGTAAAACTTCCATTTGATGATTCTACATCTCGTACTTTATTTCCATTTGATATAATCCATAGTGATTTATGGACATCTCCAATATTAAGCTCTTCCGGGCATCGTTATTATTTATTGTTTTTGGATGATTTTTCACGTTTTTTATGGGTGTTTCCTTTGGCTCATAAATCGGATGTGTACTCCACATTCTTGTCTTTTCGAACTTTTATCAAAACTCAATTTGAACGAGACATTAAAACATTTCAATGTGATAATGGACGAGAATTTGATAATAAGCTTTTTTGGGATTTTTGTAAACAAAATGGGCTAGCTTTTCGTCTTGCTTGCCCATATACATCGTCTCAAAATGGAAAAGCCGAACGTAAAATTCGTACGATAAATAATATGGTCCGTACATTGTTAACTCATGCCAATCTTCCTTCAAATTTTTGGCACCATACAGTTCAGATGGCTACATATATGCTTAATATTCTTCCAAATTCTTCACTTAATTTTCTATCTCCGCTCCAAGTCTTATACCTTAGACCACCAGCCTTTTCACATCTTCGAGTGTTCGGTTGCTTATGTTATCCGTTGTTTCCGTCTACAACTATAAACAAACTTCAAGCTCGTTCTTCTCCTTGTGTCTTCTTGGGATATCCTAACAATCATAGAGGGTACAAGTGTTATGACATTACTTCTCGAAAAATCATCATATGTCGTCATGTAATATTTGATGAGAGTCATTTTCCGTTTCGTTATACTCACCAACATATACCTCATTCCTATGATTTCTTGGATGATGGATTGTCTCCCCACATTCTGGACCAATTTTCTCCTTGGGTCAATAGCCCCTCAGTTGACTTACCTCATTTGGCAGACAATAGTTTGGCTACCCAACCCTCTGCCCCAACTAATCTTAGTCCGGCTCATGTTCCAGTTGACCCACCTAGTGTGCCTGTCAACCAAATTAATTCCTCCCCCATTTCTACTTCTCGGCTCACTGCCGTGGAAGCTCCAGCCACTTCTCGGCCCACTGCCGTGGAAGGCCCAGCTGCCCGTGGTCCAGTTACTAGAAGTCAAACAGGGATTTTTAAACCAAAACTTCCTTTCAGCTTACACACTGTTGTTCCAAAATCTCCTCTCCCAAAATCACCTATTCATGCTCTTAATGACCCAAATTGGAAGATGGCAATGCATGATGAATATAATGCTCTTATTGAAAATAGGACGTGGGAGTTGGTGCCCCGTCCGTCTCATGCTAATATTATTCGTTCCATGTGGATATTTACTCATAAAGACAGGGCAGATGGTACTTTTGAGAGACACAAGGCTCGTCTTGTTGGAGATGGGAAAACACAACGTGTGGGTATTGATTGTGGCGAGACGTTTAGTCCCGTGGTAAAACCAGCCACAATTCGGACGGTTTTGAGCTTGTCGGTCTCTAAGAAATGGGCCATGCATCAACTTGACGTTAAAAACGCTTTCTTGCATGGTGAGTTGAAAGAAACGGTATACATGTATCAACCACTTGGTTTTCGTAGTCAAGAGTTCCCGGATCATGTGTGTTTGCTTAAAAAGTCACTTTATGGACTTAAGCAAGCCCCTCGGGCGTGGTACAAACGCTTTGCAGACTTTGTATTGTCATTGGGATTTGTTCAAAGTCGTTGTGATAACTCACTGTTTATTTTCTGGGGAGATGGGGTTATGGCATATTTGTTGGTATATGTGGACGATATAATTTTGACAGCCTCTTGCGAGCTTGTGTTCAAAAATTATTTCCTCCCTTAGTTCGGAATTCGCCATGAAAGACTTGGGCACTCTTAGCTCTTTTTTGGGAATTGCTGTAACTCACCATTCGGATTCCATATTTTTGTCCCAACGGAAATATGCGTTAGAGATCATTGATCGTGCGGGAATGACATCTTGTAAATCTACCTCTACACCGGTTGACACTAAACCGAAGTTAAGTGCTCATGCTAGTCCTCCCTTTGCCGATCCTACTCTCTATAGGAGCCTTGCGGGAGCCCTTCGATACTTGACTTTCACTCGGCCGGATATTACCTATGCTGTCCAACAGGTGTGTTTGTTTATGCATGATCCTAGAGAAGAGCACATGCATGCTCTTAAGAGGATAATTCGGTATATCCAAGGAACTAGTGAGTATGGATTGCACATTTATTCCTCTGCTGTGGGGTCATTAGTTTCTTTTACGGATGCGGATTGGGGTGGTTGTCCGGATACGAGACGCTCGACATCGGGATATTGTGTATTTTTTGGTTCAAATTTGATTTCTTGGTCCGCCAAACGACAAGCTACTATATCTCGTTCCAAAGGCCGAAGCGGAATATAGGGGAGTTGCTAATGTCGTTTCTGAGTCCTGTTGGCTTCGTAACTTGATTTTGGAACTTCACTGTCCTATACGGCTTGCTACTTTGGTATATTGTGACAATGTTAGTGCCATTTATTTATCGGGTACTCCGGTTCAGCATCACCGCACTAAACATATAGAAATGGATATACGTTTTGTTCGGGACAAAGTGGCTCGGGGTGAAGTTCGGGTTAGACATGTTCCGTCTCGGCATCAAATAGCTGATGTATTCATGAAAGGACTGCCGTCAGTTTTATTTTTTGATTTTCGAGACAGTCTAAATGTTCGATTACCTCCCGTTTCGACTGCGGGGGAGTGTTAGAATATTATCACCTTCCGTGATAATATCTTGTACATATGTAGTTTATTTAGTGTATAAGTCTTTTCCTTATTTCTAGCATAGTCAGTAAATTAATAGAAATAGGTTACCTTAGATAATGGCAAATATTATGGTGATTGATTGTAATCCCATAAATCTCTCTCCTGTGCGTGTATATACACAAAGTTGTGGAATGAAAGAAGGCAAGGAAATTATTATCATCTTTCATTCTCACCTGATCATCTCTAGCTAGAGTAGTCCTTAAAGAGTGACCTAGTGGTAGAGTTGTGGTTTTACATGGTGTGAGGTCTCAGGTTAGATTCCTTCTCACGCCCTCTTAAGAGACAATAATAATAATAATAAATAAATAAATAAAAAATAATCTCTAGCTAGAGTAAATACTAAGAAGTAAAGAGAAGCCTGAGTACGAGCGTTGGCTTCACATGGACTAGATATAAATTATGTTGAAGGTTTCGTACTAAAATCAATTGATGTTAATTAGTGCAGGGGCGGAGCTACAGACTAGGGGGCTTTTTGCACCCTTTATTTTTGAAAAATGTTGGAGTATTTTTTGCCACCTTCATTTTTGGGAACAAATGATATTTAGTGCTAAGAATTTAAAGTTTTATCATATTTGCTGCCTTTTGTTTTGCAAAAAATGTCCATATTTTATGATTTTGCCTCTTTTATACAAAATAACATGTACTCCTTCTAGTCCTAAATAAGTGTCATGTTTTTTCTTTTTAAAATTAAATTAATTGTCTTTAAAATTAAATTTGTACGTAATTTTTTTATTTTTTCAACCATAAAACACATAATTCTTAGTACTTTTTGTATACTAAAAATAACGTGTTTCATGATTTAAAAAAAATAAAAAATATACGTTAAAATAATTGAAGATATGTTACATGAAGGGTCCTTTTAATCCTTCATGTGCATATAAGGTAGCATCTAGTGCAACTTCTAGTGGAGGGAGAAGGTTAGATACTAGTCTACCGTTAGTATAATTAATTAAAACTATAAGGTTTGGGTTGGTTATAAAGCAAATTTTCTTTTTCATTTATTCCATTTTCATTAAGTGTAGCAATAATTCAGTCATTTTATGTTGATCATTGATCATTCACGTAACATATTGCAATATATAATTGAAGATATATATGTTACATGAAGGGTCCTAATTAATCCTTAAAAACATAAATAAATGATAATGAATGAAGCACCACACCAATCATTATGCTTGCCCACAGCTGCATGCATCACAGTGTTTCTTAACTCTAATTCTTTTTGCTTTTAACCCATTAATCATCGTATCAAGTGTGATATCATCCCTACTATACTTAATAGCAGATTTAACAACAGCATAAGAATCAAAAATTTCGTTTAAAAACACTATAGGAGTATAATCATCGATATGTTTATCGCCGGTTTGTTTAATATCTTGAACCAATTTAGTGAATATGTCAATATTCTCATCCATGTCTCTGTTAAGGTCTATCTTAAATCTAAAGAATTTTTCCAGGAGATATAACTTGTTAGGAAGAGATTTTTCGTAAAAAAGTTCTTCTAACTTATCATACAATTCTTTTGCAGATTCAAGCAGGGCCGGCCCAACACTTATGGAGGCCTAAAGCAAATTCTAAATTGTGGCATTTCTAAAGTAAAGAATAAAATATTAAATTATTATTTTATTTAAAGTTTATTTTCGTGCTTTTTGGAATGTAAAATCATTTATTAACTTATTGTAATCAATTTCATTTAATAATTTTTTTTTCAATCGATAATAAAGCTAGTCTATTTAATCATTGTCGATCTTAGATAAGATTTTTTTAATTTTAGTTTTGAAAAACTCCTTTTTGCTGAAGCAACAATTACGGGAATCGTTAACATTATTTTATAAGCGATACACGCATTTAGAAAAGAATCAAGCCTTATTATATGATTAAGTAATCCAATTATTGTATCATTTTTCACTTTTATAATTTCTTTTAAAAAAATTAGTTATGTAAATAACTCTAATTCATCAATATTAGAATTGTCATTATGTTTCAATGAATTTTCAAGGTTATGAAAATTTTCTTTTAAATTGTCATTATGCAAAGACCTTACTTTCTCAATGCTAAATAGAAAACTAAAAATATCTTGATATATTTTAAATTGTTCAAATCTATTTTGAAATGAAGTGATTGTCTAATCTATTACTACCTCCGTCCCAAAATAATTGTCGTTTTAGCAATTTTTACACAGATTAAGTAAGCTTTCAAAAAAACTGATCTACTCTTATTTAAGTTCAATTATTGTAGGTAAGTTGTAAAAGTATTTTTTTCTCTTTTTTCTTACCAACCCTCTTTAATGAGAGTAATAATTAAGGGCAACTGTGGCAAAATATGGGCAAATGTTTCTTGAAATCCTATAACGACAATTATTTTATGACGGAGGTAGTATGCACAAGAAGTGATCAACTTTAAATGATTCTTTAAGAGATTTTATAACTTCATTGCAAGAATTTTGTCAAATTGTTATATTGAGAAACAGTAAGTTAGTAACGATGACTATTTATGAGTGAGTGAAAAAAACTAAGAATTACTCTTAACATTTTAAAAAAATAAAATAAAAAAAAAAATTTTTTTTTGAGGCCTAAATTTTCCTGAGGCTTAAAGCCCTTGATTCCTTTGCTTCACCCTTGGGCCGGCCATGGATTCAAGTTTTCCAACCTTTCTAAGCACGGAATCACTAAGGTTCAAAATAATTGAAGAGTACGCACACTCATCCATTTCGGCCTAATCTCTTCAGTATCAGATTCGGCGAAATTTAGCATCACATCTTTGAAAACTTTTTCTTTAATTAAAATACCTTTCAATTTTTGTTGCCAAATAGAAAAATCAGATTTTCCATTAAAAGGTTCCAAATTATAAGACGCTGAATGTGCCATTTTTTATTTTTTGTTTATTAACGACAACACGGAACAAAAAAAGTAATAAAAATAATATCACAAGCAAATCACCAACAAATCCAAAAAATCAAAAATAGAGCAGTCACAGCGGAATAATAATTTTACGCAAGCAATTAAAAATAAAACCTCAACACCAAATTTAAACGAAATAAATTAAGGAGGTTTTAGAAATTGCTCACCCAGAAATCCTTGACTAGGACTTCTAATTTTTTGATTGGATTTGAAGACCACCGTACCGTACGCGAAGTCAACCCAGATGCTTTGATACCACTGTTGTGTTTTCCCGTCGTTCGCGCACGCGGTGAAGGAGGTACAAATACAGCTTTAAAATAACAAAAGCCTATACAACCCACTAGAGGATCTCACCGAGACGCTCAAGGATTACAAAAGGGGTGGGGATAACAATTTATCTACCCTATGGGAACAATTCTAATATTATTATTATAAAATCTCCAACGAACCTGCAAATACCAAATTAGTTAGTATAATGCAATTAAAGGAGAAATATAAATCAATAATAATAATAATAGAATAATAAGAAAATAAATGGAGAAGATAACACAGTGAAGAAGCAAAGCTTCTTCAATGGCGCCGGCTTTAACCGAAGGCAACACGGCTCAAAATTCCACTTTGAGCAATGTCCACCGAAGTGATCCACGAGGTGCACTCTACACACTTCCAAGGTAAAGCTCCAATTTCTCCGGCAACAACTCCGGTAACCCCGACAAAAAATCGGCGACACAAAGTCACCGACACAAGTCCCAGCTCCGTTCACAACCACCGGAGACAACCACTCTGATATTCCACCAAACTAAATCCCGTCTCTTATACACACACACTCACAAAGCAACGCACAGTGAGATGAGAGAGAGAGGCACTGATTTGAGTTTGTAAAGAGGAGAGAGAGAGAGAGAGAGAGAGAGAGAGAGAGAGAGAGAGAGAGAGAGAGAGAGCAAACTTGTGTAGCGGTCGGGTCCAATGGGTTTATCAAGGTTGCAGCTTAGAGAGAAGAGAGAGCACGCCTATTTAAAGGGGAGAAGGGCGCTGGGAGAGAGCACCGGCCATAGAGGGGAATCGCACCAGACTTTGAAAATGGGGAGAAAACCAAGGACAATGGTCAACAGCACATGGGATAAAAACAAAGCTGGAAGTGAGCACATGGGAGGGAGTCTCCGGTTTAGCAAGGGGGAAATGGGTGGGGCTGCCAAGGAGTTTGGGCTTCGGTTTGGGCCGTGGAACAGGTTGCCCATTTAGGCCATCCAATATCCCAAGGGTCAATTACGGGCCGATCCCTTTTTAAAAGTTTATAATCGCTCCAGTCCACTCATCTTTTTTAAAAACCGAAAAAAGGCATTTTTGGGGCGAAAAGACAATTATGCCATTAATGAAAGAAAAACACGCGTGCTTCAGTAACCCAAGGCATCGCGATGCACTACTTTGGCATCACGATGCACCACTTTGGCATCGCGATGCACCAATTGTTGCATCGCAATGCACCAAATTGTTGCATCGCGATGAATGATGTCTGCATCGCGATGAATGATGTCTGCATCGCGATGAATGACTTCTGCATCGCGATGCATAAATCAGAGATCGCGATGCAGAAGTCAAGTGTGACCCACATGTAATTTTTGTAAAGAATCGCGATGCAAGGTTTCAGAATCGCGATGCATGGTTTCTGAATCGCGAATGATGTCTACATCGCGAATGATGTCGAACCCCATTGCGTTGCCCAGCGTACTGCGATTGATGAATTAAATCAGTCCAAGAACATCTTCCTCTGTTTTCGGACAGCACACTGTCAAGCTTGATTTGAAGCTCAAAAATAGTGTTTTTTGGTAGAAAAATTGTGCACAAATATAGTACTAAGTTTGGATAATAATATGAAATTGATTTTAAACAAATTCGAAGCTTAAAACAGAGATTTAAGTGGCCAAAACAGCTCAAGAACAAAGAAAAACAGGATGAACTCAAAAAATTTGAATTTGATCAAATTCGTGTTTTATGCATAAAAATTGATACCCAAACATGAGAAAAGACTATATTAACAACATGGAATCATTTATACATCAATTTGAATCTCAAATCTGAAGCAACGATGTTGTTGAGGGTATTTTAGGAAGAAAATTTTTAAAATGCCTTTTAGCGGTTTTTAAAATGCCTTTTAGCGGTTAAAAAAAAAGGGTGTACTGGAGAGAAAAAAAGTTTGAGAAAGTGGACCGGCCAGCAATTTATCCATATCCCAACAGTCCATTGTGAATTAAAAATCCTTTTCTAAATGATAATTATACAGAGACACCTTGCATCCATTTGTAGATCATATATTATAATCCTCCTCCTAGCTAATAGTACTAGAGCTGTCTTTGTTTGTCTCTTTCCCTATTAACCCAAGAATTTCATCTTGTTGATTGCATAGGAATATTAGCCTCCTGGCTGATAGTGCCAGAGTGACCTTAATTCAGTAGATATCACTAGTATGTATTGTTTATTTCATTCCCACTTAAAGGAAAAAAAAAAAAAGTAATCTATCAACTAATCTCTACTAACTAGAAACTTGTAGCACAAATTAGCGTCTGATTTTAGCCATTTGGAGTTTGAACATATGATTCAGCTTGTTTTTCTCATCATATGCTGCAATGTGACAATCTAATTTGTGGGTCTAGCAGTTCAACACTTTGGGGAGATTTGTAGATGATATTTGTTGAGTATATGATTTTGTTTTTACAATGTTGTTGTTCCGTACTGGTCTTTATGATGCTGCCTAGAGGCTTGTCTAATGTAATAGCATGTCATGGAACTTATTACAATTGGCAATTTTGTTAAAAACAATGATAATATATATAGTATACTCTTGAACCTCTCCACCTCTCTACAATCTGTTCTCAAAGAAAATACACATTGAAAGACTTTTCCAGTTCGAAAATGGAAGTAATGCTAGCCAGCTTTAATTTATTCCGCATCACTTATAACAACAAACCAAAGTGATGGCTTTAAGTACCCAAAATATATATATATATATATATATATATATGTATATATATATATATATATTATGGCTTTGATTTGCAACACTTCTGCAATGTTACTGATCCCCGAGCAAATGTATGGATCCGTAGTGCAAAATCGTAGCCTTGAGCAGTTCAATAGTATAGTTGGCAGAAGGGTAGTCATGAATGGTCGAAAAGATTACAGATCCCGAGCTAGTCGAAAAGCACCAGTTCCCCGGTAATAGGCAACTCACGAGTAACTACAGCAGTTGGATCGTAACCGAGTATATTAAAAGAGCTGCCATTATACTTTCCAGCTTGGAAAACAATAGTGAGGCCGGTAAACAAGCTAAAGTCACTCAAGGAGGAGGAAGAAGCAAAGAGGCCATGGGCTCGGCCAACAAGAGGAGACCCTGGAAAGGGTCCCGTTGTCAATATGTAGTCTGCTACGTTAACCAAGCCGAAGAGATTGGGTGGACGAGTAATGTTAACGGCACTAGCCACGGTGACTTGGTTTCCGTCGGGGCCACCTGGTCTGACATAGAATTCAAGTTTGGTGAGCTTCTCATTTGGTTGACGTGCGTTGTTGAACCAGTGATCACATAGTTCCCACGCATGACAATTGGTAACAAAAAAGGAAAAGATTATTAATAGACTAGTTGCAGATAGCCTCCCCATTTCTTGTGTGGTGCTTCTATATGTATCTTTAGAGTGTGTGTTTTGTGTGTGTAAGCTGCCTTTCTAGTTTGTGACCATTAAGGGTCGACTATACCAGCCTTATATAGACATTTTAGACGGATGCCCGGTCAAAATTAGGCAACCACACAATTGGACTGTTATCCAGATTCAATAAAGTCCTTTGATTGTGAATTAATATTTAATTGTTGAATGGTGGATTTACTATCATTCTTTTTTTCTTTTGTGAGCTTGTTTTTATTTTCAATGTTTTATCATTATTGTATACTTTTTAATTGTCGTATAAAATATTAAATTTTATTATTTGTTTGTCACTTCAAAAACTTAAAAGGGTTTATTTCATTAGAACTGAAAAATGTGCAGGACCGAACCAATTAGAACCGAATCGAAATATTGATTCTCATTAATCTTAGTTTGATTCCGGTTATAAATTTTTTAAGAACTAGAATATTAGTTTGGTCATGATTCTTAATTTTTTTCGCAAAAAATGGATCAAATCGAACTATTATCACCTCTAATATAATTATTATTTTGAGACGTTAAAAATATTGAAAAAGGTGTCCTAAAAGCATATGGGGCGTGTGAAACAGTGCTAAAAAAAATAGGCATATAGTGATATACAGAACGACAAAAAATATATATATATAGGAAAAAGTCGCCTTCAATGCTCCATGAACGACAAAAAAGGAATTGTAAATGGCATTTAGGGCGTCCACACTGGATGGCCTCCACCCACTCCCTAAAATCAATTTTAGAGATTTTTAGAGATTTTTACCCTTCTTTAATCCTACAGTGGTTCCTCTAGTCCACCCTCTATCTCTAAAATCAACTAAATCACCCTCTAAATATAGGGGGAGTTTTAACATGAATAATGACTCAAATCCTCTATATTTTTCTCACTTTATTTGAGCACAATATACTTTTGTTTAATATTTTGGAATGAAAATTATTAAAATATACTCTCTGTCATTAAATTATTGTCTTATTTTTTTTATCCGTTCCAAAATAATTATCTTATTTTTTTTATCCGTCCTTAAATAATTGTCTTGTTTGAAATTTTCATAGGTTAGGAGATCATTTTTACCATTTTACCCTTATTTTTTTCTCTATTTTAATTGTGTGTCATATACACATGGACATTAAAAGAAACTACACATTATACCAATATTAATAATTAAGTCAGTTATTTTTTGTTAATCAGTGTGCCGAGTCAAATAAGGCAATAATTTAGGGACGGAGAGAGTACAATATATTTTTCATAGTATATAAAATTTAAAATATTTTATTTTAATTGTGGTGGAAAATATAAATAAAAAAGAAAAAATATAATGATTTGTTAGTTGAGATGAGAGATATTTAATTTTTAGAGGGTTATATAGAGAGTGCTTGTTGGAGTGAGTTTTTTTTTAGAGTGTTAAAAAAGTCAAATTTGAACGGAAAACGAGGTGTTTAGAGTGTGATATAGAGATATATAGAGAGTGCTTATTGTGAACGCTCTTACCTTATCAAAAGTCCTCACTGGAGAAAAATAAAATAAAAATAAGAAATAAATGGCAAATACAGTATCAAAAGTCGCCTTCAATGCCCCAAGAACAACAAAAAATAAATTGTTAAAATGTTATACTCCATAACTTATTAAAAGCCCTCGCAGGAGAAAAAATAAATAAATTGCAAATCTATATATATATATATATATATATATATATATATATGTAATACTATTGGCTATTACTATTAAGTAATATTATTAGGTAATACATTCTCCTGTTTGGATTGAGCATATATAAATGTTGGGATATACTTAACTCGTACATTGAGCATATATAAAGTCTTGGATCATAATGTTTGGATTGGGATATTCCAAACCGTTAAGCTAATTAATTAGTCGTGTTTTCACGTTACTTGGGCACGTACTCTAGTTATGAAAACTAGACATATCCAAAAACCTACAACCAACATCAATATTGTGAAGATACCATACCTAGCACGGACCATCTGGTGTGGGTTCAGAAAACTTTGAAGTCAAGGATATGATTGAATATGGTTGTTTAATGTAGAAAGGAAATTTATTCAATTTACTACCAATTGTAACCAATTCAAGTACTCCCTCCGTTTCAAAAAGATTGACGTTTTAGAGTTGTGCACACACATTAAGAAATTTTATAAGTTGACAAATATACCCTTATTAAATATCATTAATTTTTGTGCTAGGAGTAGTTGAAAAGATATATTAGAAGGAGATAGCTATTGGGAGAAGATAAAGTATTTAATGAAGAGATGATCAATTATTGGAACTTGTGAGAAGACAATGGTACATTAGGCAAAACATGCATTGGAAACCTAAAACGACAATCTTTTTGAAACAAATTTTTAGAGCTAAAATGACAAATATTTTGAAACAGATGGAGTAGTTGGTTTCCCCCGCCTTTTTTTTCCTTTACTATTTTCTACTACGATTTTCAAGGACTTCTACGAAACTCCTGAGGACGATGAACGAATTAACCATTAAAGTAGGAATTTCTGACATAATTTCTTCGTGAACAAGTCATTTTCTCATAATTAATTTACAGGAGAAATGTTATGTTTACCACTAATGTTACAACAATTGTAACAACTAAGCCTTGATGAAAGACAAAGTTATTTTGAAAAAAGAGAACTTTGCCCTTCATTAAAGCTTAGTTGTAATATTAGTGGTAAACATAACAACGTTGAATTTACAATGTATGCACTTATATTTAAGGACTTGCGGAGACAGGGGTCATAAAATAGTAATCTTGGCCTTTAGGGTCTGAAGATTCTGATCAATCCGGTAAAGAAAAAAAAATGCAAGCCAATAAATAATGTAATGATTTGGCTGGCTACATGGAAAATGGAAATAAAGAAATGAAAAAAAAAAAAAAAAGTATGAGGGAACTTATAATCTTCCATTTAGCACTACATGAAGAATATGGTAATTTAAAAAAAAAAAAAAGCTTTTTAACTTGTGTCCCAAGGACATATGTTAATAAACATTAATTAAGGTGATTATTCATAGAATTATGTAAAATGTGCACTGAAAATAACAATTTACATAATTTTATGCATAATTACCTTAATTAATATTTGTTAACAAAAAAAAAAAAAAACATGTACGGAGTACTAAAATTTCTCTAGAATAAGTGAACTTATAGTTACTTGGGTAGAAGCCCAACAAATTTAAGAGCCAGATTCTTATCTTAGGACTTTGATATATATGATCCCTATGACGTTGGACGTATCCAAAATATGAATGCTTATCTGTCCCTATGTGTTGGAAGTAGCCCTATTATATTTATGCAATAGAATACATGTTTGAAATTAAGACTTGTAATCTAACATGTAAATTAAGACTTGTAATCTATGTATCCAATGAAAGCAAAATTAATAGTTGATGTCTACATATATATACTAAGTTGTTTAAGTTACTAGGAAGTTAAACGATGAATTATCCTTTTCCCGAAAAGAGTGGAATAAACTCAGAAAACACATAACATCTAGTAAAGGTAAGTCTTGCACTATTATCAAACAAGATAAATTGTATTCTTGACATTTAATCGGTCGATCATAGTCAAGCGAGTCCACTTGTAGAAAGAAGTAGACATGATCGAGTATCTATTTGTGTATACTGTGATATGTATATACAACCATTATATATAATGTTCCAGTAAGTTTCCAGTGTGAGTTCTCTAGTAGTACATACATACATATATACATGGTGAGAGATGACTGATGGATATAAATTAACATTATTCGAGCTGCTAACAATGGTTTGAATGGGGATGAGATTTTTAATTAGAAGCAAAAAGCAAATTAGTGCTCAGTGCATTAATTGATCTTTAGATCTATAACGTGTGGAAGTAAAGAAACAACAGAATATCTAAGCAAATTGCCAAGCCGTATACTGTGATCATTCAGGATATTAATTAAAGATGGGGATAGATCCATTTAACACCCAATAAAATATGAAGAAATAAATTTTGGCTAATTAGTGAGAAGATCTTGCAGATAAAGATTTAAGGGAATCCTTGTTTTGAATGTGTGTGGCTTGTACATGTCCAGCAGCCTGGGCATACTCTTCTAATTTTGTTCAAGTTTGCAGTCAAAAAATAATAATAATAATTATGTATATATATATATATATATATAAGTATATGAAATAATAATAATAAAAGTAATAATTTAGTTATAATAAATACTATCAAGTTACAAAATAAAGTGTCACCGGTCGAGGAAAGGTATTTTTTTATATTTTTTAAACGTAAGCAAACTGATTTCAAAAATTAATATTTACAGAGGAAGGTATCTTTTGATGATTCTATTTCTGTATGCCCTTTTGTAGGAGGGAAAGAAACAAAGAAAACTATAGTTATATGGGGAAGCTCATTCCAATAATGTTAGAGAATTGTCGTTGCTTTAAACAAAGAAAATTATAAAAACAGCTAATCAATTGCAATATACAAAATTGTGAATTACTAGATTAAACAACCTGCAACAATTACTTATTACCACATTGAATCCTCAATAGTGTCAGCAACAATATTGCCGCACATGATGTCAAGACAAGTTGAAGCAAACAAAGTATAGACATATTTGGGAAGCCCATGCCTCGACATAAGTAATATCTAATTGGGATTCTTACCCTATTTCTCCTCTAGATGAAAGGAAATAAACAAAGAAAACTGGTGGATGACACTCTTGTGAGAATCTTATTCTCTAAAGCATAGCCAAGATATATAGACACACCGCTTATCAACTGCATTAAAAAAAAAAAATGAAGTAACGAGAGTGGAACATGTTCCTCTTTCATATTTTAATTTCCAAAAGGATACTCTCACTTTTGGTATCCAAAGGTTACTACATTTCAAGTCTGGGTTTGTGTGTAAACGGCAGATCAGAGAAATATCACTAAGTATTTTTATACCTAGAGTTTGGGTTAGGGTTAGAAAATAGCAATTATATTATAATTGTGTTATATACAATGTTCTAAAAATTGGGCTAGGTCTCCCCTCCCCTAACGCCGAGAAATGGACCAAATCGAGCAACTAGGCATTTTTTCCAAAAATCGCTGCCTAGGCGCCTATTTTATAATATAAAAAAATTAAAATGAAAAATTGAAATCATTGTGTTGAATCACTCTGTTGACATTGTTTTGCTATGAGAATGTTGTGATTCTTGTTTAGTTGTTGGAATTTGGTATAATTTGGGGCATAGACAATGTGGTGTGAGTATGTAGTCAAGGTGTTTGCTGAAATGACAAAGAGAAGAATTGTAGTATTGTTGTTTTGTTTTAAAGTTTAAACTTTGAAGTTTGAAATGGTACTATTGAATTTGATTTTAATTTTTAACTATTAATCTTGTAATGTCATCATTACTTTTAGTTTATTTGGTCTTATTTAGTTATTCACTATTGTTGCAGCAGGTATTGTATGAATCTATGGTGTAAATATGTAATTACGTCTTGATTTCTAGGCCCCGATTAGTCCCCTAGGCGCTAGGCCCTACTCTATCGCCTAGCATCTGCCTAATGATTTTTAGAACATATATATATATATATATATATATATATATATATATATGTAATATTCATTGGTCCGGTCCAGTCTGGTTCAAAACCAATATGCATCACAGCTTGCTACCACCATGACCCTTTCTACTCACCACCACAACTCAACACCTAAACAGGGCAGCTTAGTCCCAGGAGTCTTTTACGAGATGGGTTTCCCAAACCGGATCCCATGGACGGAACTACTAGGCCATTTTGATGTGGTGGTAAGATTTACCAGACCTTATCAACTTTTTATCCATGTCAAGGAATGCCACCGCCCCCAATCACGCCGGTAGTCGGTCTTTAATCATCGATTCCACGAATGACAGATTTGACCTCGGTAACTAATCAAGATTTCAAAAATTACTAACTTGCTAAACGCAGCCCCCTTCTGCAAAATTACTAACTTGCCCTTGTCTTTTATTATGGAAATGTGCTCTACTCCGTGTGAACATCAAAATCGTATATTTATTCGTCCAAAATAATGTTTGAATGATGGAGATTTTAATGCCTAAAGTAGGTGGGTTGAAATTGGATAAGTGAGTTTATCCCACATTAAAAAGAAAGCAAAAGCAAAGCTACTTTATATACAAACTCCTAGTTTCTTGTATGGAGTAAGCTTATATAGCATAGAGGCTCTCTCTCGTGCATGCGCACGATTGCAGGGAGGGTGCAAATCCCGGTTCGATTTGAGCTTCGGACTATGTGAACTCGTGTGCAAGTGCGACCTGCGGACATGAATATATTGGACCAAATCAAGCCCCTTAAACTATCCCACGTTTTGTTTTTGTTTTTGTTTTTTTTTTTTTTTGCAAAAATTGCGCCTATGACTTTTTTTAAAAAAAATAAAAAAAAGGGGACATGCGCTTACACCATGCGCATGTCAAAGAGAACATGTACCTACACCATACGCATGTTCTAATGTCCCCTTTTTTGAATTTTTTTTTCAAGCACAAGTTAGTAATTTTGTCGCGGGGGCTGCGTTTAGCGCCTCTCTTCAAAAAAGTAGACCTAGACATAGATGAAAAAAGCTTACTTTTTAGTTAAAGCCCCAATCCGCTCTCGCTCGCCGCTACTAACTTATTGCTGCCAAAATCCTCTTAATGAAAGAGGGGAGGCTAGATCCGAAAGGTGATCTCAATTTTTTGGACGATTCAATTAACACCAATCCCTCCTTGCAAGCTACAATTGGCTCTAGATCTTGAAATCAACCACGATGTCACAACGAGATAGATCTTGCAATGGTCCAGGAATTTCAGATCTCTAATCTGGAACCATAATGAATCCGGAAAGTTGGCGATTCACGTGACTTTGGTTTATGATGGGAGAGATGTTGGATTGAGATGGTGAGATCTATCCAGAAGACCTAGATTGTAACGGTGAGAGATGGTTGGGAGATGGAGAAGAAAAGATAAATTAATAGAGGCAGAGAGGATATATTAGGTGATTATGGAGTTTGCAATCGTGGGTGGGTGTGACCAGAGGTGGTGGTGGTGCCCATGGGGCGTAGGTGTGACAGGGAGATAGGTGAGGGTGGGGATGATAGGTTGGTAATAGTAGGTGTAGGATTGTAATTATAGTTTATTTTTATTTATATTTTTACTTCTAATTATTAATATAAGAGTATTATTAGTTTACCCCCTTCAGCTAATTTATGTGGATAAATTAGTTTCAATCTGATGAATCTAATTAATTAGATTAAAAAGCTCCTTTTACTACTTAACTACTTGAAATGTACTACTCCCTCCGACTCTAAAAGATGTTTGTAGTGATTCTAAAATTTATTATTATTATTATTATTATTGGAACAAATATGTTAATAGGAAAAGTTGAATGTTACTGAAAAAGAATTTTGAGGTTAGAGGAAGAAATTAGCGAAATGGGAGGTTATTAAGAGATAAAATAGGAGGATGCAAAAAGAGTGAAGAGTCCAAGATACCAATTACCTTCTGTCCCTCTATAGTGTATATATATATACAAGCAACAATTACACACACATTGTGTGTATATTTTAAATAATCATAAGGAATTTTATATTATGTATAGTTTTTCAAAGAGAAATTAAAAAATAGAATTGGTATAGTGGGGTGGTTTTGTATAAAGAAAATGAAGGAAATAGAATGTGCGGGTGAGGGATGGTTGAAGAGTCCACTTAATATATACAAAGATAGATACACGCATATGTTAGGGAAACACAACAAGATAACGGACTTGAATTTAACAACATCCAAGAAAAGGACTAATTGCGCAAGGAATGCATATGCTCTTAACCACTATTGAGCAAAGTGTATGTTGAAGGACTATAGATGTCAAAATTAAGGAACTAGTGGTTTTATTAACCCATTGTTTAATCATTTTAAATTAAGTATTACTAAAGACTAATTATGTTTGACAGAGCTGGCTATACTATGGATTACATAAGACAGACAGCGCCCTATCTGCTTACCTGAAGCGTTTTCCTCAGATTATATATTGACCGGATTTTAGCAAAGCAGCTGTGTAGACATTATCATGAGGGGTCTCTATTGGGATAAAAATGGTTTAAAGCATGGTGCATGGAGCCCTGAAGAAGATCAAATGTTGATTTCTTACATCAAAAGATACAAAATCTGGAACTGGAGTCAGATGCCTAAATTTGCCGGTAAACAACTACTTTTTATTTTCTTCAGAGACACGCCTGAAACCGGCTAGATCTGATAGCTTTGTATTTTTGTTTTTTTGTTTTTCCCTCATTTTTCAGGCTTGTCGAGAAGTGGAAAGAGTTGCAGACTTCGTTGGATGAATTATTTAAGGCCTGACCTTAAGCGAGGGAATATCACTAAGGAGGAAGAAGAAATCATAACTAATATGTATGCAAAGATGGGCAGTAGGTAACGTTTTGCTAGTTGCAACTTTCTCTTCTTAAATCACTTTTTTTTCTTTTTTCTTTTTTCTTTTTTTCGCACTGCAGGAAGTCCTTCGGAACCATAATTGATCCGGATTAATAACTGAAAATTATTGGGTGTGTTTTCTTTCGACTGTACAGGAGATTGGGTCAGGTCACATTTGGGCTTTTGCTGTTTCCTAGATTTGTGAATAGTAACCCTCTAGATTTTCTATTTTTAATTTAATAATTATAGTGTACTATAGTGATTTATTTGGCTGGGAAAAGAGATTATGGACATTTTCTTGAACTAATTTTAAGAAGTTTTTTTTTTTCTTTTGCTTATAAAAGGATTGACCGCTCAATTGTTTCTTTTTTTTCTTAGAAATTCCTCTATAAGTTTGGTTATAAATGTTTCTATGCAAAGTAAAAATTTGGTCAAACAGTGAATTCCATAGTTTTTTGAGGCAACCATGAACCCATTTCTGTTCTTGAAGGTGCAACCTAATTTGATTATATTAACTTGAGCAAATTATTGAATGTAAGCCTAAGAGTTTATAAATACACACACACACACACACACACACACACACACACACACATATATATATATATATATATATATATATATACAATGAATTAGTTAAATCAAAATAATCGAAGGTAACTACACTTTAATTTGGTTTTCCTCGTTGTACAAGAGTTATTGTCAAGAAACATCAAACATTTTCTTAGATTTTCTATACATAGGACTAAAGGGACCATGCACAACCCTATTTATGACCACTTTTGACAACATTTTGACTAACTTTCAATATGTTCGGAGGACATCAGAGGTCCTAGATTCATACATCGTAGCTGTATATATGCCCATAATATGATATCTAAATTCAATGGTGGAACTGGAAGTTTTTCCCAAAGGCGGCATGCAAGTATTTAATTGCCAAAAAGCAATCAATGAAAAAAGTATTTTCTAAAATTTGAACACTTGCAAATTTTAATAACTTAGAAAAAAAAATTAAACAGTTAACTTTTGAGCAAAGATAGTCATTTGCATATTTGATTTCCTAAAATTCTTGAATAATAGTATTCTTTTAGCATTATGCTAAAACAAAAAGGGTTATCGACGAAATAACCTACTCTACTTAGTTTTAGCTCCGGTATTACAGCCCTACTTTGTTTCATCATTTTGATGCTGTTGTTATAACACGATCCTTACTAAGTCGCGAACTCCTAACTCCGTCTAAAAATATGAGTCTTCAACCTCCTCAACATCGACCAATGAGCTCGACTCGTAACTTAATTATAGGCGTTATTCTTTGGCAGACGGCGACAATAAATGAAAGGGGAATCTCGTGCCATCCTGATTACAAGTTGTTGCACCGGGGTCGTTCATAATTAATTCAGCAATATTAGGGCTTCAAGAAACTAGATTGTGAATTGAAATAGGGATTAAGGAAGTAATTTTGAAGGAATTGAGAAGTAGAGGCTTTGAATTGGGGTTTTTGGGGCAGGGTTGATTGAGATTGAGAGGTTGAAAGAGAGGGTTAAGGGGAGAGGGAGATCAGTTATGAAGTAACGAGAGGGAAAGGAGAACCCAGGAGAGATGCTGAGACTAGTAGTCCAAATAGGATTTCTGTTATATTTTTTTGACCGAGTGATGATTTTCGTTAGTATTATTGGATGGAGTTAAGAGCTAAGGGCTTAGTAAGGATCGACAACAGTGGTATAAAAAAATAAGGGGTGTAAAACATGAGCTAAAACAAAGTAGAGTCGGTCATTTTGTTGATAACTGAAACAAAAATCCATATTCTTGTTTACATAGTAGCGGCGTATATCTTTTTTCACAAATAAGAGTAGGTCGGTCGCCCGTGTGTTATTTTGTTACTAACTATTTTCCGACCATCTATTGTTTCGAATGTGGTTTTACTTTGTAGATGGTCTAAAATTGCAGAAAGACTTCCTGGAAGAACTGACAATGAAATAAAAAATTACTGGCACACGCATTTGAAGAAAAGTTTAGACAAAAATGCGGTTCCCAGAATCAAAATTCAGAGAATTGAAATACGGGAAGTTGAGGTCAATATAGAGGGCTCGAATGAATCTAGCATCGAATCAATCAGTTCTTCTGAAAGCTCAAAATCAAAAGGCTCCAGCAGCCCCCGGAACAAGATCTGTTCCCCGTACTTGCCTCTACAAGATTGCTCTTCGTCTAGCATTTCTTCACTAGTTGGAGTTAATGATACTCAAGATACAAATGATGCGAGAGCTAAATCCTCAAAAACAAATGGAGATCTACAGATCTTCTCGACAGGGCCAATTTTATATGAAAATAACAAAGAAGCACTTGTTCAGCCATGGTATCAACAGCCCGCGAGTTCAAACCTGTTCAACAGCAATGAATATTATTGGTTCAATCTCTTGCTTGAAGCGAATTTGGATGGAGCTTCTTAAGTGGCATTCCAGCTCTTATATCAATGCATCTTCTTTTTCTTCTTCTTCCATGTATCTTATAATTCCTCCGGTAAATGGTCTTTTGTTTAGTTTTTGTTGTTTATAAGTTCAATACTACAGATATGAAACTGCTTTTGTTGAATGATCAGCTTTATATTTTCTTTTTTCTTGGATATCCAAGATCTGTTCCAAATAATATGGAGTATATAAAATGGTCCCTTTCGGATTTGTGCCGATGATTACTATATGCTCAGTCTCAATTGACGAGGTACATTTTTATTCTTTGCACAAAAAAATAAAAATAAAAATAATAATAATAACCACTACTCCTAAAACTTCATGTCTATGATATGGCATGATTATTCTGTTACAAACTCAAAAATAACCACTACTTCCTAAAATCTCATGTCTAAGTCTAGGATTATATGACATGATTATTCTGTCACAAACTCAAAAGGTACTAAATAGTACTCTCTCCGTTCCTAAATTATTGTCTTTCTTTTCTTTTTGTCCGTCCCAAATTAATTGTCTTGTTTGAAACTTTCCGTTTTACGATATCACTTTTATCATTTTACCCTTACTTTTTTTCCCTAATTTAATTATGGGTCATATATATATACATGGACATTAAAGAAAACTACACACTATACTAATATTAATAATCAAGTCAATTATTTTTTCTTAACTGTACGTCGGGTTAAACAAGACAATAATTAAGGGACGAAGAGAGTAAATAACATTATCTCATGGAAATAGTTTTTAAAAAGATATAAGTACATCTTCATGTAGGACAAACATTTTTTTTTTTTTTTAGGATGAAGAGAGTTATCAATAACATCATCTACTAAAGATACATACAAACTTTTGATGGATCGATATTTAATTTAAACATGATTGAATTAATGAAAATAATATGTGTCCTGCATAATATGTCAACTAATTCAGAAAAAAAAAATTTGTTATGAGAAGCTATGAAACTTCAAAACAGAAATCCATTTGACTCCCAAACAAATAATTACTACTCCCTCCATTTTTAAATACGTGTCTTGTTTTAACTTTTTAAAATTAAATTTGTTGTTTTTTAAATGAAAAATTAATGAATTTTTTTCTCTTTATCAAAATCATGAAATCCGTTATTCATAATACACAGGAAGTATTACGCATTATTTATTTTATAATTTTTAAAAAAATACACATTAAATTTTTATTTAAAAATAATTATTTTAATTTTAAAAAATCAAGACACTTACTAGAGACTAGAGAGTATATAAAATCAATAAGTGGAACAAACTTCTCATCAACAAACAGAAAAGGCGCCAACTAATCCATGATAGACTGATAGTCGTACTAGTGCTGCCAGCAAAAAATTCCACCAATGATCACCATGACACCTTATGGTACTAATTGTGTACACCTTTACACTCAATCTATACTCGAGACAAAAAGCAGTCATCAATAAACAATTCATTTTAATATTTTACTTTCTCCGTTTCAAGTAAAAAATTCACTTTTTATTTTAAAAATTAATGTATAATTAAATTAAATCAAAATTTCACGTATTTTATTTATGTTTTTAAAAAATATTAATAAAAAACAATCTTAAGAGTCCGTTTGCATACCCCAATTCAATGAATTAGAATTAGAGCTTCTAAAACTAATTTCGTCGTTTGTGAACACAATTAAAATTTTGAATTTAAATTAAATTGCAATTCCAAATGCCTCAATTTTATAAAACTAATTCTATATAACTCACCCTTCTTTAACTACTACCACCACCACCACCATCACCGCCACGACCACAGCCACCTCCTACCATCGCCGCTGGCCACACCACCGATCGCCACCTCCGCCACTGCCGCCGGCAACTACCTCCAACCACAACCACCACCACCACCAATTTCAGCCGCCACTCCCACTGCCACCGACGTACCGCCATCGGCAACCACCTCCGACAGCATTGCCGGCAGCCCACCTCCGACCACCGCCGCCAACTCAGGCATCCACCGTCGCCGTTAACCAACACCACTATATGCTATTTATTTTTTAAAATATAAAAAGTTTATAATTTTATTGTCAGCAATGTTAGAACATTTGCCATTTAAAATCACTAACCACCAATATCACTAGGCTAGACTAGATATTTGATATATTATTGAAATCTTATTTTAACTATGAACTAGAATTACAATTAAATTTCACACATTATTCAAACCATGGAATTGCTATGATTTTGAAAGAAAATTTCATATTATTTAAATTTCATGAAATTTTAATATTTATAAAATTAAAAACGATGCATCTAACCGGATCCTAAGTACACTAGAGATTTCAATTTTCGTAATTTTATAAAAATCACAAAATTTATGTTAATTATCAATCAAATTTTAATTAAATTAATCAAAAAAAAGTCAAAAGTACAAAGAGGAGGAGGGAGTATAAACTTTGTTACGTAACAAAGAGTGACGTTGGCATAGTGACGCAACAAGGTATGATTATATGTGTGTGCGCTTTAATTAATTTATTAGATTTAGATTATTATTGAATTCCTTCATTATCAGCAACTAGGTATCAGTGTTCCCACGTGGTTCATTTCGGTATTCCTTCAGTCTTTTTATTCATTTACTATTTCGGGGCCCACCCTCCCACTCTTTATATTTTGGCCAATTTCAATGGCACCCCCAACGTTTTATCCCATTACAGTATCACCCTTTTTGTAACTTGCCTTCATGTAGTTCTGTTAAGTTGAGGGCACTCTAGTCATTTTCTCATGAAATAGATTAAAAATCCCTAAATAAATAGGAACTGATATATGTTCCGCAAGATTCCATAGAACGGACAACTAAATTAACGTGGCAAGTGTCACATCTATACGTTTTTAACTTTCAATTACTTTAATCTTATAATGATAATTTTTTAAAAGTTATATGGAACCTACGGTTTTCCAAACCCATCTTTTCACTCCATTCTGCTGCTACACTCGTGATGTTGGATACAATTTTATCCATTTTCAAAAGCGCGCTCCCCATTCTTCTGCATCCAATCTCACCAATGTACACGATAATCTATCAATGTTTAATGAAGCCAATATCTATCTAAAAAGTGATCATGCACATCTATATGTATGTTGCTTGATTATGACGAATTTATGTGTAGTTGGCTGCATGTTTGAGGGTGACAAACTGGAGGATGTTCTTGTAATTTACTGTGTAAACAAATGATGTAAAACATGTAGCTGATGTGTATTTGCACAAGATGAAAAGGAATAATAACAAGTTTGGAAAGATTATTGGAAAGTTAAGGGGTAAAATGCCAATAGACAGAACTAGTACTAGTAGAAATCACTAATTGAATGAGTCTTCCGTCGATAAAGCATAACGTTTGATCCCGGATGAACCACGGGACTCATCGCATATCAAATCGAAGCTCTCGACTAGATCTACAAGACTCGCCAAGTTTATCCTGGGACGCGTTCGTTTTTAGCTCAAAAAATACTGTTTAAATATTGTTTTGGGCCTCGAAAGTTTTCTTGGTTTTTCTTTTTCTTTTTCGTTATTGTTTCTTTTTAGGGTTTGGTTTGTCTAAGGCATATAAATACCCTCTTAAACAATTTTATGAGCAGCTTTTATAAATAATAAATGTTTTCTTCCATTCTGAAAACCCTAAGTCGTCTTAGGCTTGTTTTTGGAGTTTTTTGTGGTAAGAGCTTCTTAGTTGTTAGTTTCGCTGCGTCAACAAACTACTCTTATTTGCATCAATCAAGGGTGTACACATTTTAACGAGTCTTGGATCAAAAAAAAAAAAGAAGGGTAACAGTGGGCGAAACCAAACCTTAGGGGTAAGAGCAGAGACTTGGTCAAAGTATAGGAGTGATGACGTTACAGGACTGATGTTATCGTGGCGTTATCCAACTGGTGTGACTTCTTTTTTTTTTTTTTTTAACTGGTGTGACTTAATTTTAAATTATAAACGTAAATCCATTAGCTGTACCACATACATATAAATAAACTCCAATTTTTATTCTCAATAAAAAAAAAATATCTAGATTCAGCCAGGTATAAGCAACATGAGTAATGTTATTATGGGTACCCAAAAATTACTAAATTTTTTATACTAAATAATATTTTAGTTGATTTGATAGCTGATGTGATGCATTAATTATGATTTTTAATTTTATTTTTTGTACCACATCAGCTAACACATCATTTAATATAAAAAATTTGGTACTCTTTAGGTACCCATAGCATTACTCAAGCAACATAACCAAAATTATTACTCCTTATTTCCTAACTTATTGTCATAGTTGATTTTTTTGAATTAAAATTAACTGTTTTTCAAATGAAAATATGACGTATATTTTTGTTTTTTTTTTCAAATTTATAAAATACGTTGTTATTCGTAATACTTTTTTTTAGTACTACTAAAAAGTATTTGGTCATCCGTTTAGTAAAATATTTTTATTATTATATGACCAATTCTAATGATACATATATCTTTAATTATTAAATATTTTAAAAGTAAAGTATTTAGATGGAAGGAGTAAGTAGTTAATATTTATCCACAAAAAGCATATGCTTGAGAAGTGCACCTATGTGGATAGCTAACGACTTTTGAATACCCACAAAAAGCATATAAAAGTCGTGAACTTGAGCAGAGCACATATAAAGGAGAAGAAATTATATACTGTGTTTCATACATTAGGGGGAGAACTGCAATTGAGACTATATATAATTGAGACATTATTTCTGCATCCGCCGCTGATTGAGAGTATATATGAATGAATGGACCGGTCATGAGTCCACACTCTATAGCAACTACCAGCCAAGCAACTACTCTTTCCCTTTGAAGTGGCCCTTGATTCCAAGTAAGTACTCTCTTTCTCTCTCTCTCTCACCCACACACATATTCTTGCAGAGCTTCTTATAAATAAATATCATATGAAAGTGATACTAATAGTCTAAGTTCATATATATATATATACATATATATATATATAGATATATACATATGACATCCTTCACCTAATTACAAGCAAAGGCATAATGCAAATAATTTACAAAAGTTTGCAAGTGGAACATGTTCGACACTTGTCGATCTTATTTTTTAAAATTAGTTCATTAGCTGTCTTTGTTGCTTACCCAAACAAATTCTTTAAAATTAGTTCATTAACTATCTTTGTTGTTTACCCAAACAAATTAGTAATAATTTTAACTAATATTTCATCAACTTGTACATTTTATATGAATTGGGGGCACATTTAGTTGGTTGACTGATTGTGAAATTTCAAGAATCATTAAGACCGACATTTCTGAAACTATTAGATTTTATTTTTTTTCATGTGAATTGTTTTTGTAATGGTGATTGATAGTGAAATTTCAAGAATCATTCATGTTGGCATTTCTAAATAATAAATAGTTTTTGTATAGGTATTTGATTGTGAAATTTCAAGAATCATTAGACTGACATATCTAAAATAAATGGTTTTTGTAGTCTGTTTCTTTTTATATATATATATATATATATATATATATATATATATATATATATATATATGTGAAGAGCGTATAATTGTGTGATAAAGCTGACATTTATGAAATTATAAGGTTTTCTTGTCTGCTTCTTAAATTTTCCCGAAGAAGAATCACAGAGTGATTCCTTTCATCAATGATCAATGACTTTTTGGATGCATGCTCAATATTACATTATTTAATTTTAATTTTATTTTTGGTAAAATTGAATATTACCCATGGGAAGATAGCTAGCTAGTTCATCTTTTACTAATTTATAAGAAAAGCAAAGAATACAAAAGGGATCTATAAGATTAAACTCTCCTCTTGGCTGTTTTAATATGTCTTCCCCCCTTGCAACTCCATTATTCACGGGTCTTGAGTTCAATATGCTAGCTCAGCTCCTCAATAGAGGCAAAGCTCCCCTTCAGCTCTCTCTCTCTCTCTCTCTCCCTCCCTCTAAATTAACCAATGATATGAATTCTTCTATGCTATCTTTAACCTAGCTAACAATCAAATAATATACAAAAAATTAGCAAGTGGAACAAGTTTGAGATTTATCAATCTTGTATATTCAATACCAACAGTTGGTGAGCTGTCTTTATTATTTATCTAGTCAAGATAATAATCATTAAGAAGAATCTTCCTTCAACTTGTAGATTTTATATTGAATAGTTCTCCTAAGTGAAATTATTGCATTCATTTTTAGTAGTTAGATTTTTGGAATCATTAATTTTCCATGCATTCTCTATATGTTCGTTTGGTATGTCATCATTTTCATGCTATTTGCATTCCTAATTTCCATGGGATGGATACACTCCCTCCATTCTCTACTCAAAGTGGAATAAAAACATATAGGGACTCTTTTAGTGGAATAAAAACAGTATTTTCATTTCCTCTATGTTTATCTTTTGTAGTCCAGCAAGTTTAATTTCCTGGGTTTGAATTGTCTTCTTTGCGGTGGAAAGGAAGGCAATTTACCATTCAGTTTATTTTAATTTCAGTTAATGTGAAGTGATTATTCCAGGTTTATGAATTTTGTAATGTCATGTTAAGTTAAAATTGACACTTAAACGACAGCCATAAGGTATCAAATTAGTGACATTTTATATGTAACTGGAACCTATATAATGCAGTTGATTAGCTGTCTTTATAATTTACTTACCTAAAGTAAGAATTATATAGAAATACAAGTTAGTAATGATTGAATATTAAAAGTTCTCTTAGCTAGGAATGACCCAATAAGAGCTTAATGGGCTGGCCGCAATGAATTTTTTAATTTTAAAAAAAAAAATAATAATCTTTGATTAAACAAGCACTCCATTATTTTCAGAACTTTGTAATCGCAAAGTGCGGTATTTTCAATAGTATAGGGATAGTAAGTGTAACTGTATAAACTTAAAATTTGAATACTTTTAGAAGTTTGAGGGTGCAAAGAGATAGTATAGTGAATGACATTAGAAATCTGGATGGCAATTGTTGCTACTACATAGGAATAGAGGAACTCACCATGAAATTTTTCTAAGCAAACAACAACATGAATGTCCGTCTTCTTTGTTCTATGTAGAAGATGTAATTCTGTACTCTTGGAGCATGGCTTTTGACTCTTTTTTTTCTTTTTTTTCTTCTTTTTTGGTCTTCCACAAAGTGTCCCCAAACTACATTGAGATTGAGGCTAATCCCTGCTCGGGGTAATGAGTCTGCCTCGAACACGAGACATCCCGCTAAATGACTTTTGACCTTTTCGACTGATACATTCTCAATCGAAGGTATGGTCTCTATGATCATGTGCTCTTTTTGGTGTCTTCGGAACATAATTCCAAATTGGTCGAGTTTCAGTTTCTTTCCTTACTAAGTACATTAGAAGGATTGCAGGTTGCTTTTCTTTGAGGGCTGTGTCTTCAGTGGTGCCATAATTTCTGCTCTGCATACAGACTGGTGAGCATTAGTATATTAGTATTTCTTTTATGAATTGATTGTTATGTCTATGCTGAATGTGGTCTCATAATTCATCTGCTCTAAGTTGTTGTGAACTTGAGGAATTTATCATATATTTCTTGACCTCTCTTATGGCAAGGCAAGTGAATACACCTTAATTAAGACCATAAGATCGCAAAAACATATACAAGGGAACATGTTTGATCTAAAAAATGTAGTTCATTAGCTGTCTTTATTGCTTACCTGTACATACAATAAACTTTGTCGATTGTGAATTAAAAATCCTTTTCTAAATGACAATTATACAGAGACACCTTGCATCAATTTGTAGATCACATATTATAATCCTCCTCCTAGCTAATAGTACAAGAGCTGTCTTTGTTTGTCTCTTTCCTTGTTAACCCAAGAATTTCATCTTGTTGATTGCATAGGAATATTAGCCTCCTGGCTGATAGTGCCAGAGTGACCTTAATTCAGTAGATATCACTAGTATATATTGTTTATTTCATTCCCACTTAAAGGAAAAAAAATAAAGTAATCTATCAACTAATCTCTACTAACTAGAAACTTGTAGCACAAACTAGCATCAGATTTTAGCCATTTGGAGTCTGAACATATGATTCAGCTTGTTTTTCTCATCATATTCTGCAATGTGACAATCTAACCTGTTGTATATTGTGGGTCTAGCAGTTCAACACTTTGGGGAGATTTGTAGATGATATTTGTTGAGTATATGATTTTGTTTTTACAATGTTGTTGTGCCGTACTGGTTTTTATGATGCTGCCTAGAGGCTTGTCTAATGTAATAGCATGTCGTGGAACTTATTACAATTGGCAATTTTGTTTGAAATCATAAAAGAATGCATAATGATTTTGTCAAGCAATGTCTAACCCTGAACGAAGCCAATTTTGGTTGCTCTGGTAAAGGGATACGTGTCTTCAACTTGAAACTACTAATTAGCACGTTCATGATCAAATACAGATATTGACTGGAAATAGGAACTAGCTCTGGTCACCTCCAAGTGAAGCAAGCCAAGATTTCCTCTAATAGGAAATTCTGGAAAAGCCGGGACTAAGTGTGTTTTCAGGATTGAAAATGGTGTGGTTGTTTCTATTGCTTCAGGTCATGCTTGTCCGTTGGTTCCAGCAAAGCCAAAATTCTGGCAACGAAACTGGCTTTTGAAATGTTTTGAGGCTATGTTTGGCAACTTAACTCCAAGCCGTAGAATTGCAGTTGAAAGGCAATTTAAATTCCACGGAACTCATTTTGTTCTTCCATTTTTCAAACCCAAGGCTTGGAATTGAGCTGTCAAACATAGCCGAAGAACCTGATGGCAAGTAAATTCTACATAAATTGTTGATTCTGACTCAACTTAGTAGTTTCTTGGGTATTACAATTGAATAAAATTCCATGAAGGCTACAGCTAGTGTTGTGTGATATAGATTTCTTTTTCATACAAATGGGAGGGTTACATTTCATAGGATTGAGCAAAAGAAGAATCAATATACAGATACATTAGCAATTGTTCAAACATGTTCAAGGCATGGTGGTCGTCAGTTGGATTGGAAGCTGCTAGTGTCGCAACTGTTATTGGTTTAGTTGAGTTCATGATTCTTGGATATTGTAAGTGACTGTGATGATATCAGGTTAATTAGCATTTGGTATTTCTAGCTTTAATTTATGAAGTATCTATAATGGCTGAATTAAGAAAAATAAGACAGGATAATTCTGATGTGAAGGACCAAATAAGAGGGTTGTTGTCATTTGTGTAGCATTCACTTGATAATGACCAAAAATTCAATTACTGTGCCTCCGAGAGAAGTCCTATGGAGAAAACTTGCTACTCCTCGTCATAAAGGATGGCTAATAACAAAGTTTTGAGAATAATTCATCTTTTTGCTCCTTTTGAAAGGTAAATATTCAGTAGTTATACCAAATGACTAAGAGCCTAAGAAAAACTCATTCATTTATAATAAATCTTATTATTAACTTCAAATTCATTTTGGTCAATGAACATGCCAACAGACACCCTTCGTTGCTTGCAAAGAAGCTACGGATGACCCTTAGCAGAAGAAAAAGAGCTAACACGGCGGGAGACCCAGACTTTCATACTTCAGTACCCTCCCACCAGTACTGAACACAGAAAATATTGATTTGAAGTTGAATGAATTTCTCGATATCTCATATAATTCTCAGGATTGGATTCGGGCCTAAGTCGCACCGCTTTCAAGAGCTAGCTTTCACACTCCTCTATATAAGATCCATAGCTTGAACAAGACAGCTGCACTGGGATACTCAGAAGTAAAGACTATGATGTGGAGCATTTGGTGCATGTTCTTGGGCCTTTTCGACAATGGTTGTTCACACCTGGTCAATGAAGGCCTTCTTCCTAGTGGCTTGTCGGGTACTGCAGGTAATAGGGAAATAAATTTATTACAGCGTGCTCGTTTAGCTGTTCTGTGGTGTCTTTGAACTGAACATAATTGCCAGTTTCTTCCAGAAAAAGGTGTGAAGGATAGTGACTGTTTCTTAGCCTCTTTGAGGGCTTCATGATGGAGCTTTCAGATTGCCCCGATTACTGATCTACTGCATAGAGACTGGGGCAGTTCTCCTATGGTATCTTTGTTTACTTCCCTTAATATCCATTCAAAGAGTCCTACTTTCTCTTTTGGGGTATAGCCCTTGAGAATCTTTATAGAAATTAAGTTAGCAGTCATCTTGATGCTCAAATTAGTTGCCACAATTGAAATAAAACAAGTTAGATACATATTTTTTGAATTGATTGTCTTATTTCTGGTGGAAAGGTGCTGATTTTACATTCTCCTTGAACTTTGATCAGTACAATGAGATTGTTATAAATTTCAGGAAATCTGCTAATGACATGTCAACTTCGATCACTTAATGAAGACAATAAGGAACCAAATTAGTGTCTTGTTTATCAATAATAGTATATGCAAGTGGAAAATTTGTACTTGGTTAGCTGTCTATGCTGCTCATCTATAAGGAGTAAGAATCATACAGAAGTACATATTATTAATTGATGTGAATCCACCCAAGGATCAAATCGAAGATGTCCAACTCGCTCAATCGGAACAACGAAATTCAGAAATTCAACAAAAGATGAAAAGATAGTTGAGTCTTCCTCGACTCGCTAATCGCGATGATTAGGAACCTTGGGGTGCAATCGAAACCCGCTAGACGTCATTAATGTCTATGAACCTTGACCACAGAACGCCACAAGCCCGCGACTCTCAATCTCAGAAATCTCACAGAACTTGTGAAATGGGAAAACTCCAATTTGTATTTGATCGTATATATCTTAAACAATGTTTCCAAAGGCCGTTTATAGGCTACAAGGTCTGAACATACGTCCAAGAAAAATCTTAAACGAAAATGGACAAAACAAGACTAAAAACGTGAGAAGAAAACCATCCAAATTCTGATGTCGCGAGTGCGCCATGTTCTGAACAATTTTTCTGAAGTCTGCGCGAGCGCGCCATGTTCTGATGAATTTTGGAAATTCTCCTAAAGTTCCCGCGAGCCATTGTACGAGCCTAGCGTGAACGCCCCGTCAGAAGTTCAAATTCCATATCTTTTTGACCCTCCAACATGAAAACGAACCTTCCTTCTTTGCCTTCAACATCCTTGATTATTGTTTTGGCCTTGATCTCTTTCACAAGTGACTTTAGAGCCTCTTAAATCCTCTTAGCTCGTGCTCTAGTCATAGGTCCTCCAGTTATACACAACGGATCATGACCATGGGCATCTTGACTCGGGCCTTGCTTTCCTTGATCTTCATCATTCCCCTCCTCTTGAGAAGGATACGACCTTGAATCACAATCACCTACAACAAAAGGACGCAAATCAACAATAGAGAAATAGTCACAAATATCATCCTTAATAATCGATTCCTTCTTGAAGTCATTGTCATCCACATGCTTCGCAATGATCCTTGTCTTAACCTATGAGAGAAATTCAACAAAGCTATGCAAAGCAAGATGATCAAAGTTATCAATATATAACAAGTCCACAATTAAAGGAGACAATATCCTAGTCATGTGCGGTAAGGAAACATTAATATTCAAAAACAAATTCTCCACATGCTTAGGAAATTTTATACATCTAAATTCTCCATAATCTCCAAGTTCCCCCCTAAAGTTATGAAAATCATTATGCAAGTCATCACTTTTCCCAAAACTCTAACTTATAATCCAAAGAAAAAGGTAAGACAAACCCTTGAGAAAATGTATGGACTACAACAATCTCATTACCCGGATCATATTCCTACTTGAACCTCACAACCTTCTTGCTTACTTTAGGGAACACTTTAATAAAAACCTGTAGAGAAGAAACAACACATGGAAGAGAAAATCGAGGTGACATGTTAGGATAAAATGAGCTCTCTTTGGAAAAGAGAACTATCTCACTTTGATTCTTCCCCAACTCCCTCTTAAACTCTCTTGGTTTGACATAAAAGATTGGTTTCACTCTCTCTTTGCAATATGGATTTTCAACTATTTCTTTTCCTTCCTCAATCTCTCGTATATCCACCCTTATGTTTTTACTACTTTTCCTCTTTCTTTCCTCTCCACTCCGATTTTCTCTCAATTCTTTCCCACCATACTCTTTATTTCTCTCTTCCTCACTAACCTCACATTTCTCGGCCTTTTCAACTTGAAGATCACACACTTGTTGAGGGATTAAAGAAACAAGTGTAGTTGTTTTTCCATAGTGCATCATAGTGTTAGATTCAATTCCTTCCCCCTTATCAACCTCCTCACCATGCAATGAATCTACATAAGTCCTCTTAGGTACAAGGGCTCTTGTTTTCCTCCACCTTTAGTCCACTAAGAGTTCGAGAGGATGAAGAATTGGAAGAAAAAAGAAGTTTAGCCTCGGGTAAAAGTACCCCTCCTCTTAAGTTGTCGTTCCACCTTTACGGCGGCATGAACAACATCCCACATCTCATCATACTCTCTTAACTCCACTACATTCGCAATCTCTCTATTCATGCCATTGAACCTAGAGATGGTTGCATCACTGTCCTCATTGATATTAGATTGAGTAAGAGCCATCTCTAACTCCCTATGATACTCTTCCACCGATTTACTCCCTTAAGTTAAGGTTTGAACCTTCCTCAACAAATCCCGGTCGTAGTAGTTTAGGAAAAACCTCCTATGCATAACACGTTTCATGTCCTCCCACGTGTTAATACGCCCCTCTCTCATCCTTCTCCGGTTGATCACTAGTTGCTCCCACCAAACACTAGCATACTCGGTGAACTCTAAGGATGCAAGTTTCACTTTTTGAGCCTTCGTGTAGTTGTTACACCCAAATAGGACTACAACCTTCCTAACCCATTCTAGGTACTCCTTGGGATCAACCCTACCCTTGAAATGAGGAAACTTCATTTTAATGTTGGAAATTCCCCTTTCTTGTAGTGGGTTATTTACTCTCTCACCTCCCCTCCTATTTTGTCTCCTATCATCCTCATACTTTCTCTCTACCCATTAATCATCTTCCTCAACGTACGCTCCCCTAGCTCCTCGCTTGGAATCGAGGTGGGTTCCCGTGACGTTGTGCTTCTTTTCTTTCTTCTAACCTAGCCAAATGGACAAGTAAGCGCAGCTTAGTTGGTAAGATGCTTCGCTTACAACCGATAGGTCATGGGTTTGAGTCACCAGAGGGTAAGTGGGGAACGACTATTGATCCTCTTTAAAAAAAATAAAAATAAAAACCTAGCCAAACGTTGAGTAATATCCTCCATCATCCTCAACAATTGTTCATTAGGATCCACCGGACCCTCCCTGGCTACTCCCTCATTACCCCAGGTAAAGATACTTCATTATTCCTACCTTCTTGTGATATGTTGAGACAAGTACACACAACTCACAAACGCTCGTGTATCACTCTCAACTTCACACATTCTAATTTCTTGGAGAGAACTCTTCCCTCGAATTATCAAAAAGGAGTGCAAGTTATAAACGTTCCGAAGTGTTCAATGACAATGCAATTCTTTGGGTTTTAGATTCTTTTGGCTAAATTTTCAAGGTGAGAATCAAGTCCACAATGAAAGTAAGAAGAGAAAATGAAATTAATGGATGAATATATGATGGATGAACAAGATGATGATAAGTGTTCCAGCAATTCTCAATTGGAGTAACCAATAATGATGAAAAAAAAACTTTTCCAAACCCAGTTTAACTTTCAAATTTTGGCCCCCTTTCTCTTCCTTTTATTTATTTATTTTTATATTCAGTTTCAAGCCCTTTTGATTAGCTTGATTCAGCAAATTTCTTTTTTTTTTTTTTATGTGCTTGATTCAACAATCTTTTTTTTTTCTATAGGGTAATCACCTCTCTTTTTTTTTTTTTTTTTTAAACTTTAGGGATTGGATAAAACAAAGTTAACACACAATTTGCTGGAAGATATTCTTACGGAGAAAAAAGGAAGAATTATGAATTCTTTGACAACAAGGATAGATGAAGTACAACAAAATTGAAAAGAAACGATAGAACGGAAAACGTTGGGTTACCTCTTCAATTGGCTCTGATACCAATTGATGTGAATCCACCCAAGGATCGAATCGAAGATGTCCAACTGGCTCAATCGGTTTGAGTCTCCCTCGACCCGCTAATCGCGATGATTAGGAACCTCGGAGTGCAATCAAAACTTGCTAGATGCGATTGTCTATGAACCTCAACCACGGAATGATAAGTTCGAAGATTGAGACTCTCTCTCAATTAAGAATTCTCACAGAATTTGTAAAACGGAAAAAATCCAATTTGTATTTGATCTTAGATATCTTAAACAATGTTTCCAAAGGCCCTTTTATAGGCTACAAGGTCTGAACATATGTCCAAGAGAAATCCCAAACGAAAATGGACAAAACAAGACTCAAAATGTCAGAAGAAAACTATCCAAATTCTGATGCCGCGCGCGCTAGCGCTCCATGTTCTGAACAATTTTTCTGAAGTCTACATGAGCCTAGGCGCGAGCGGGCCATGTTCTGATGAATTTTGGAAATTTTCCTGAAGTTCCCGCAAGCCATTGCGCGAGCCTAGCGCGAGCGCCCCGTCAGAAGTTAAGATTTTGTGTCTTTTTGACCTTCCAACATGCAAACGAACCTTGCTTCTTTGCCTTGAACATCCTTGATTGTTGTTTTGGCCTTGATCTCTTCCACAAGTGACATTAGAGCCTCTTGAATCCTCTTAGCTCGTGCTCTAGTCATAGGTCCTCCAGTTATGCTCAACGGATCACGACCACGGGCATCTTGACTCGGGCCTTGCTTTCCTTGATCTTCATCACTTGTTGACTGTATATAAGAGATTCCCTTCCTAGCTAGGACGGAGCTAGTAAGAACTTAAGATGGAAGGCCAATCCCAGCAAATAATTTTAAAAATTTTCTTCTTTTATACACTGTAGTGCTTTTAGATCTTCCTATAGCTAAAGTCTAAATCATTCAGCCATGTTATATAGCTGAGTAAAATGCAGAAAATAGAGGAAAGAGATTATTGGACAGAGGAACTCTTCATATACACTGGTTTGTTTTCCATGTAGTAGATGTCATACTTTAGTTTCTAAAGGTGGTTTGGAAAAGTTACTCCACATTACGTCCTCATAGTTGTTCTTTTATATAGAATATTTGATCAGCAAGAGACACATTTCCTTTCGTTTCCGCTATGGTATCTACTCATGCAATTCCTACATAACTACCTAAATATAATCCTACTGATATCTGCATGCTTCAACTGGAAAAATCCATGAGCAAAACTAAAGACCAAGTGTTTCGCTTGCTAAATGGTGCTCAATTTGCTAGGACTATTACATTTTACACGAGGATAGACCTCGGAACTCAAAAGGCTCTCTTAATGTATGAGTTATTATAAACTTGCTTCCCGGTGACATTGGATCAGATCTTCCTTCATCGCCCATACGTGAATGTGTTCTGTTTGCTGTCGATTAGAACAGAACATAATACCAAATGAATCAAGCTCCAGTTTCTTTCTAAACATATTTTGAAAAATACCCCTTGTTTTCTTCACTTCACTGAAGGCTTCCCATATGGGGTTTCAGAGGTGTCATCATTTTTGCCCAGCATACAGACTAGTGAGCAGTTCTCCTTGATATCATTGTTTTTTCTCGTTTCTTCTTTGTATATTGCAAGTTATTGAACTCCTGCTAGTAACTGATTTTTGCAGACTGAGTTATAGAAATGTAGAACAACAAATTTGACAGATATTACCTGTCTAAGACATCCTCTTTTTCAAAGAGAAGCAACTCGGGGTTCTCTCTCTCCCTTGCTCTCTGCCTGTCTCTCCTGACTTATTCTTAGCTCCTCTGAAACTATGTGGTGATTATGTGCCTAATGGTGTACCCAGGGGGGTCATCAGCACCTCAGTCAAAGCACAGGTACGTTTTCTACATTTTACACTTTCTCCTAGCTAGTAAATGATCTTGTTTATGGTATTATCTTACGTAACCAAGGGTGTCGTTGGCATGTTGATGTCATCATGTCTCAATTGGTTGATTCATTATATTACACTATACTTTTGATTTTTATTTTATTTTTCAGATTGTATTTTACTCAATGGATCAACATAGGAGAGAATAATGTTATAGTAAACAACAATTTGTTTAGTACAGCTTGAAAAACTCCATGTTAACTTCCATTATCACCCAAAGAAGCTCCCTTGATTTCCAGGTTCTCTCCCCTGGCTGATTTTAGTCATTTTACTGAGGATACGATGTGGTTCCTGAAATGCTTTTACAGATTTGCAGTTGTCTTCAGATGCTGTCTAGAGGTTTCTTGAATGTAAGAGAAAATGTAGGAGTATTAAAAATTGGTCTATATAATGCCCAATTTATATTTAATAGTTGCAGTTTTTGTATGGATGATAAAAATGCGCAGGCTTGATGTAGTTGCTTGGTCAGCACATCTTGGCTTCTGAATGCAATTGTTTGTTGTCTGAGGACGAGATTATTCTCCGCGGCTTTTCAGGGTGCTGGAGGTAGCTAGGGAAATAAAGTTTTGACAGTACGCTCTTTTGCTGTGTTTTGGTGCCGATGAACTGAATATAATAGCCTGTTTCTTCGTTGAGAAATTTAGAAGGATAGGATTGCTTTCTTGGCCTCTTTCCAGATTACTGATCTGCGTAGAGACTGGTGAGAGGTTCTCCTATCATATCTTGTTTAGTCCCTCTATTGTCCACTAAAACAGTACTGCTTTCTTTTTGCTATGTTCCACTCAAATTGTCTCATTAATTTTAAAAATTAAGCTCGTATAAATCTTCGTGATGCTTAACATATACCTCTCATAAATGAATTAAACAACTTAACGCAACTTATATTGTTCTAATGGTTAGTTCACAGGGTAGTAATCTGTCTCTTATGATTTTGACTTTGAACTTTCAGTATATCTTGCTGACACCTTGTTGCTTCTCTGAAATGTTTAATTGCATATGAGCATGATTTTCCTTACTTTGGAGGAGCTAGATTCATCATATGTAAATCTTAATGCGGATGAAAATGAACCTGTCATCCAAGTAATATGCTTTCTTTTAGCTAATATTCAATTGTGGAACAATTAACTTTCAGATTTGGTGTTACAGATCTGCTCTGAACTGATTGCCTTTATATGGTGTAATGGTTGGAGTTTTTACAATACGATCTTTCTTCAATTTTAGTTAATGTGAAGAGATTATTCTAAGTTTTGTGAAATCTGCTAATGACATGTCATGCTATAACACTTGATGACGACCATAAGATACCAAATTAATGACTTTTTATATGTAAGTGGAACATGTGAAATGCAGTTGATTAGCTGTCTTTATTGTTTACTTAAACGAAATAAGAATTACATAGTGATACATGTTATTAACTTGTTAATTGTATACCAAAAAAGTGTCTTCCGAGCTAGGATGGACCCACTAAAGAGCTGAACGGGGCAGCCAATCCCAATGAAATTCGAAGAAAAAAAAAAAAAAAATCCTTGATTATATAATACTTTCAGAACTTTGACACTGCAAAGTGCATAATTTCAATAGTATAGGAGTAGTGAGCATAACTGTTGTTTTAAGTCAACATTTAAATATCTCTAGAAGTGAGAGGGTGCAAAGAGATACTAGACTAATGTCTTCACCAAAATATACTAGGGAAACAGGGACAAGCTCTTTGTCACCTCCATAGACAGGAAGCAAGCTAAGTAATGCTGATAAGTATTCAAGGGGAAAGCTAGGAGAATCCCAAATTAGGATTAGGATTTCTGTCATTTCAGTTCATGCTGATATCATTGATTCGAGTCCATCGAAACCAAAATCTTAGCAATTAGAAATTCATATATTAGATCTGCAGGGCAAGAAAACTCTTCATTGTTTATCCAATATGGCTCAATATCGGTAGCAGGTTCCTTAGGTATTACATCCTCATTTTGACTACAGCAAGTTGCAATGAAATTGATTTCTGCGGTTAGATTTTCTAAGATTGTGCTAGGAGAGAAACAATGTGCAGATAAATTACCCAGATGGGGGTTTGATCGATCAAGATGTTCAAGGCATGCTAGAACTTAGTTGGACTGGGAGCTGCTAGTTAGACAACTTTTTAATGCTTTAGTTGTGAGTCATGACTTTGCTGTTTGTCGGGGTATTAGCATAATATTTCTTTCTATTTCATTTTCGGCCAATGAACAGGGCTACAAACATCTAGACATGGTTGCTATATAATTGAGTGAAGTACTGGAAAAAGGGGGGAAACTATTAGATATCAACTTATCATGTATTTTTCTATGCAAACAACTTGAATGTTGGTTTTCTCTGTGGTAGATCTAATTCTGTGCTTTTGACATGTTCGACACCTCCTGCTTTGTCCACCCGCAGTTAAGACCTTGACTCTACGATCATGTTCTCTTTTTACTCTGTGGTGTATTTGAACAGAGCAAAAGGCCAAATTGAGCAAGCTCGTTTCGTTCAGTACAACTGCAACTTGACCATTACTACCAGATTAAGAATCCTCTTTCGAAAGCAGCATATTTGATTTCAGATTCTCTGTCTCTCTTTCTCCCTCCATCTCTGCTGACATATCCTTGTAGAGCTTCTCTAAGATGTCTAGTACATATATTTCATCATGTGTAATCTTGATGCAAATGAAAATGAACTAATTACCCAAATGTGCTTCCCTTCTGCTTATAATCAATGGGCAATGATTAACTTTTTTATTATTATTATTTTTTTGTTTTTGTTTTCCAAGGTATCCTCCGGCCTGGAAGACTAATCCTAGACTAATCCTTGAGGTACTGTTGGGCCCTGGGAGCGGGGATCTCTCCCAAGGAACTATTTTAGTTTTGGGAAATAGCAATTACGGGTATTAACTTTGACATCTATTATTATGGTTCTTTTATAAATTACTAGTTAAGTGCACGTGCGTTGCACGTGTTGTTAATAATTTTCTTAAAGTGTTTTGTTAGTTGCTTCATATTTTTGTTTACTTTTAATTGTTGAGTTTTTTTTGTGTTTTTATTTTTTACAGCGTTATTAGACTTATAAATTCTGGGTCAAAATATGAAAAATCTCCTAAAGTATGCACCAAATCCCAAAGTCCCTCCAGCCTACGATTTGGCCCATAACCCAATATGATGTTGCCAATTTTCCCAGTTAGCCCCTGGCCATGATAACCGTTAGAAAGTTAACGTTTTTCATCATGTGTCTTGCACGTGGCAGGGGCAATTAGGTCATTTTTTCATATATACATAATAACTTATCCTACACCTTTGTCTTTTTCGTTGATTATTTTTGTATCTCTTTTTCTCATATATACATACGTTCGCTCGCTTATTTTTGTTTCCCAAAAATATTTGTATCATATGAATATTTAATTTATTTTTATTAAAACTATAATACTTATTTTTATGTAATCAAAATTAGTTAATAACCATCCTAAAAAATGAAAAATCAATACAATAAAGTTCTTATATACGAAAAAAAAACTACATATATTTCTGAAAATTGTCTTTTACGAGACAATGAAATTATATATATATATATATATATGTGTGTGTGTGTGTGTGTGTGTGTGTGTGTGTGTTTAAATTTCCCACTCATATTAAATTAATGAAATTTCATTTGCACCAGGTGCCTTTTTTTTTCCCACTTGGATACCTTTTCAATTTGTACTACATTACAGACTTTAATTTGTGGCTCCTTTTAGTTTTAAGACCAAATCAAAATTATCCCCCAATGTAACCACCAAATCCCACTTTGCACCCCATATCGAAACTTATGTCAAAGTCATATACCATTTAACATTTTGTCATTCTTTGCCCAACTTTGCCCCTATGTGTGACGGATGTTAAAAATTTGACGTTAAGTTGATACCGATAGTCACGTGAGAGGCATTTTTATCATTTGGATCGGGTGCAAAGTGAGATTTGATGCATTATTTGTTAAATTAAACTCTCTTTCTTTCATTTCAAATGAAAAAAAAAGTTTTAAATAATGAAAAAACAAATTAGAATTTGTGCCGATAATTTTCTATTTCACTTTTTCATTTTTTTTTCTCTTCTTTCTCCTTTAATCAAAGTTATGTCATATTTTTTTGGCAAAAATACGAAAACCCCCCAAAGTATACACCAAATCCCAAAGCCCCCCCCAACCTAAGGTTTGCTCCTTAACCCCATCTGATGTAGCCAATTTTCCCAGTTAGTCCCCCTGGCCGTGATGACCGTTAAGAAGTTAACGTTTTTCATCATGTGTCTAACATGTGTGGGGCAATTAGGTCATTTCCACTTAATAAACAGAACAACACTAAATAAAGGGGGTTAAAGTGTAATTTTAAAAAATAAAAATACTTATTTTCTCATTTCCATCTCCTACTTTTCTCTCTCTTCTACCCGGTTTGCACAGTTGACCTCCAAGCTCCATCAATGGCGATGGAGGAAGCCATAAACCAAATAGTCTCTGAGCTCGAAATCAACCAAACCCTTCTCAACGACCAATCCCAATCCCCCATTTCAAAACAATCTCTATTAGCCCTCCAATCACTCCTTGACTACACTCTCAACAAGAACCATCCAATCGAAATCAAAAACCTCTCCGATGAGTTATCGGCGAAGAATCTCTCTATATCCTCTCTCGTTTCTCTGATTTCCATCGCAATGGACTCCGGTCCCACCCATCTATCTCTTCTCGCCACCAAAGTCTACCTCTCTCTACTCTTATCCCCGAATTGTCCGATTTTCTCTCTTTTCACTCCCGTGGCATTTTTCTCTCTCCTCCGATCTATTCTCCGGGCTTTCAAGAATTCAAATCCGGGTAATGGGTTGGCTAGAGAGATAGAATTGTGGATTGGAAAGAAAACAACAGTGTCATTGGTCTAGCTCCGAATTGTCATTTTATGATCAAAATCAGTGCTACCACTGTTGTATAATGTTGTTGCGGTGGTGGTAGTGTCTTCCCATTAGGATTACGATTTAGGGCAGAAAAACGGTGAAAGCTTTGAGAATTGGGGAATTTTTTAGAACAAAACCCTAATTTACAGATGAGGAAGAAAGAAAACCCTAATTTATAGATTGAGGAAGAAAGAAAACCCTAATTTACAAACGGTAAAAGCTTTAATCGTTTTTATTTTTGGTACTTTGACACTTTGCACCCCTTTATTTAGTGTTTGTTTTATATATATGGTAAAAGAACCAATCGTCCCCCTTGTGTAAGGAACATGATGCAAAAAAGTTAATTTTCTAACGCTGTGGACGGTCAGGGGGCTAACTGGGAAAATTGGCAACATCAAATGGGGTTATGGAGCAAACCTTAGGTTGGGGGGACTTTGGGATTAGTATACTTTGGGGGGTTTTTCGTATTTTGGCCTATTTTTTTCTTTTTAATCTTTCTTCATGTCTAGTTTTAATTGTCTTCTTCTTCTTGGGAACCAAAACAAAGTCACCTGGGTGCACCAAAACAAAGTCACCTAAAAACCCAACGTCTGCGTCAAGATCAACGAAATCGTACTTACTCTCTTTCTCTATCTCTCTCTCTCTCTCTCTCTCTCTCTCTCTCTCTCTCTCTCTTCACACACACACACACAAACACGTACACATCTCAACGCCATCTTTGAAATCGTCTATCTTCCTTTCAACCAGTAATGCAAATCTAAGTTGGAGAGGAACCCCCAAGTATACCTCGATCTCACCACTAATGTCACCACCACTACCGTCGTTGCCTCATCTGGGTTGATTTCAAACTCTGAAACAGTTTTGTCAAAATTTATGAGATCAGAGTGCTTTAGAGATCAAAAAATGATTCTAATAAGTTTTTGGAACCCAATCCAAACACCAAACCTTGGAAAACCTTGAATTCAAAGCAGTAAGTTCTTGCTTTGAAATGGATATTAGATCTTGGTGGGTTTCGAACGAAATCAAATTGAAAGTGAAGAAAATTGAACAAGTCCTAATGTCGGAGTCCAAAATGGTCGATGAAGCACTTGAGACCATTGGCAATTTTTCTTAAATTTTTCTTGGAGTATTCTCGCCATATCTAATCAATCTTGCTGGAGAGATGGTAATGAATCTAAGGATTTTAACTGGCTGGGTTGACATTGAGAAATACTCACTGATTGTTTTCGAGTTCGAGGATAGCCGAGATGAGGAACATTATCATCGCCAGAGAAGACAGATCCCGCTGGTGTACAGTAGATTGGCTATAAAATGACCAAAATGATCCTTACATGTTAACTTAACGTCAAATGTGTAACGTCCGTTGCACCGGGAGCAGAATGGGACAAAATGTAATATGATGTATGACTTTGACACATTTTTAAATTTAGGGTGGAAAGTGGGATTTGGTAATTACATTTAGGGGGGGGGCACTAATTTTCGTTTGGCTTAGTTTTAACTATAAGAAACTAAGGTGAGATTTGGTGAATAATTTGGCAAAAAATTTGTATTATGGCCTAATTTTTATGGGTCAAAAAACGATTAGCTCTCGAAAATATCCACTAAATCTCACCTTGCATCCCAACCTACAAAGTATCTCACTTTTACACCAAATTTGATTCTCATTTTGCCCCCTCCCGTCCATGTGTGTTAAAAATAGTAGGAGAAAATGGCATGTGAATGTCACATGAAGATTAGTTTGTTCATTTTGTTTGGGGTGTAAAGTGAGATTTGGTTATAATTTTATCATTTAGTTAACCATTTGATATTTAAGATAAGTTTTTAATTAAAAATAATAAATAACTGTTTCAGTAATCCAAAAATAATTAAAATTTTTCTCATATTTATTTTTAAAGTTAAAAGAATGCAATACTTCCAAAAATAAAATATACATTTTATTTAATTTATTTTCTTATCCCTCACTTTCTTTCATCAACCTCATCATTCATAGACCCACCACCATTAGCACCACTACCACCAAAGATCACCACCTCTACCACCTCAAATTTTAACATTAACAAAAAAATATTTTTGATTTTATTTTATTAATTTTTTTCTTATTCCTTACTCCTTCCTTCGAATTAACCCATACAAAAAATCCATCATTTATAGACACATCACCACCACAACCTTAAACTTCATTATTACAAAGCCAAATTCAATTATTTGAATCTTAAAATTTTAAGGTTTAAACCCAAACTCATATAAAGATTTAAAAATTTGGAGATCTAACAATACCGTATTTCACCTAAACCATCACTGTCATCCCTACAATCGCCACGACCACCACCCCTAACCACCACCACCATCCCAGCCATCGCCGCCACAGCTATCACCACCACCAAGAAATGCGCTTACCTTGTCTTGCTCAAATGGAGAAGTATAATCTCTTTAACTTTTGTTCGGTCACACTTCTTTCTTCGAACGTCTCTCTCTTTTTAGTCGCTTTCCTCCTTCGGTGTCAGATCGCTAAGCAATGAGATAATATAATTTTGGGATGAGACTACTTGAAAGGATTTCAGTAGGTGACAATCTCTTTCAATCAAAGGAGAGTTGCGGTAGAAGAAAATAAAGTTGATAGCTATGGGAGGGGAATACAATGATTCTCTCATCTAACAAAATCGGGTTCTATGAAAAGGTGTAAGCAAGTGAAGACCTAAAGAGGCTAGGGGTTTAGAACCCTGTTATGGAAAGGAGTAAAATATTCGATGGATTTAGGGTGTGTCGCCCGTTATTTGTGGTTGGTGACGGTGATTTTGATAGTGGTGGTAGAATATGACTTAGCTAGAAATGAAGAAAGAAGAAGAATTTTTGTAATGAAATAAAAATAAAAATATAGTTTTATAATAATATAAATACTAAAATAGGTCAAAGTGAATTAGCCTCAGATTTCACTTTGCACCCCGATCCAAATGATTTAACATAGCCCTCATGCGATATGCACATGTCAAATTCCGTTACTATTTCTAACGCCCATAAGGTCAAGGGGGCTAATTGGGACAGATGACAACAACGTGTATTAAAGTTGGACACTTCGTAGGTTAGGATACATAGTGGGATTTGGTGGATACATTAGGGTGAAAATCATATTTTGACATTTTTATGGTTGAACGATATATTCTAACTTGGCAAATAATTAATACTCCCTCAGTCCCTACATAATTTTTGTGCTTTCCTTTTTTGTCCGTCCCCAAATAATTGTCTTGTTTGAAAGTTTCCTTTTTAGGATAATACTTTTACTATTTTACCCTTACTTTTTCTTCCTACTTTAACTATGGGCCACATGCACATGTGCATTAATTAAAGAAAACTACACACTATATCTCCGTGTGCCACGTCAAACAAGACAATAATTTAAGGACGGAGGGAGAACTATGGAGTTATTTCATTTTTCAAGGAAGATTGGGAAGAAAGTCGTTGCTATGTTCTTCTCAAAATGCCAGTTTTATATGATTGCTTAAGATAGTTCTCGTGCATTAAAAGATTTTGAGTTAACTTGTACGGTGTCTACAACTCGATAAACTAACTTACAGTGAAAATGCGTACTCTCATTGTTGTTGGAGACTTTGCTCATGTTGTTTTTAGAATTTGTGACTCAGTGTTAGGAAGTGAAAATAATTGTTTGATTGAGAGATTTTTGAATGCTTGTTTTCAATTGACATACTGATAACAGTGAATACATTCAAAATAAAAAGACATTGCTCATTAAATTTTAACTCTATTTCTTTTGGGATAATTTATTTTGCAATTTAGAAAAGTATGTAGATATTCATAGTAATGGTTAATTTGAATAAAATATTAATAACACATTTATTTATTTATTTTTAAAAGGATTTATTTCTATATTACAAAATAAAATTGCCAAAGATAGCCTATATATTTACTTTAACGTTATTATGTAACATAAGATTGTCTATACATTTCGAACGTAGGAGAGTCTATTCGAAATTTATAGAACTTAATGGATAGTGAAAATCCTAAAAAATTACTTAGTTAACTAAATAGGAATTTGTTAATACGATCTATAACTTAGGGACCAATATGATAGTCTTTAAGGTCGCTTGTAGTAGTCCGAAAATTCAAAGGAGTAAACCGAATATTTTGGCTTTCTTCTCTAACAAAACGTACAAATTCATCAACTGAGTTTTCTATTTTTCTTCATCTTCTTGAAATTATAACACATTTTCTTAACACATTTCTTTTAGCTTGTTCACTGGTAATAATTACAAAACATGTTACCGATTTGATAAATATCTCAACACTCATCAATAAATCAATTATTATACTTATTTTCATATACTTCTAATAACGTGTGCCAAAACACATTTAAAATAGAAAAATCATATTATTTTTTAGATTCTAATAAAACTTTAGTCCTTCAACTTAGAAAGGGTCTTTTTGTCACATTTAAAAATATTGGATAACATTTGTAAACGGAACAGAATGAGAAAATTTCACAAAAAATTGACATATGAGACAAAATGAATAAAATTCAATGTAGGACCTAACTTAAAGTTAGGTATAAGTGGGGACCAAATTATTATTTAACTCTTCATGATATTGATTAGCCCATTACAAATTTACTTGTTCGACCTTAATTAATGGTGAGTGATTTATTAAACTTAGGGCTATTTTTGTCCAAACAATATTTTTTTATCATGATAAATTTACTTGTTTTGTCCTTAATTAAATGGTGGGTGGTTTATTAGGTATATGTCTAATTTTGTCCATCTATTAATTTGTAAGAAACATCTCACACTTTTATAGTATAGGAGATTATCATATCTGTGGTGAAAGGGTGGTGACTTTATGCTTCATATCCTCTAAATTATTTGTAGTTTGAAGAGGTTATCTTAAATTTCTTGAAATATCTTATGACAAGGCAAGTTAGAACACTTGATGAAGACCATAAGGTAACTAATTATTGCCTTCTTTTAGCAAAAAATATTGACGTGAACATGTTTGATCTGTAAATCGTGGTTGGTTAGCTGTCTTTATTACTTGCCTATTCAGTATACATAACTTAAAAATCCTTCTATTTTCTATGGGTAGACCAAGCAAGAAGCTAGTAGGAGAGACAAACCTCGTTGGAAAGTTTACGATTTTCATTTTGTTTGATTATTATATATTTATATATAGTAATTTCAGAAGTTTGTGGGGGGAGAGAAAGGATGAAATGCAAGTCTAGTACTGCAACTGTCTGAATCAGTATTTGAATTTTTTTTCATAACTTTGAGTGGAGAGAATAACTGGTCTTCCAAAAAAGATTATTGCTTTTCCTGAAAACTTGAATGACATGGCAAAATTAGTTCAAATTTCTGACAAATGAAGAATACAAAAAAAAAATTCATAATTTTTTTTTTCTGACCTATTTTATTAAGATATTTGGCATTGTAATTAAAACTACTTGGTAAAGAGTGAATACGGATGTTTTAATTTTCTTAGATTTTGGTATAATTGTTTGAAAGAAGTTCGTTTAGCAAGTAGTACTATGCACCCATTGCCTTGGCTGATAGACCTTGAGTGATGTTCACCAATGTCATTAGTTCCGTGGTTTGTTTGATTCTCTTTTAATCAGCAAACATACAGAATGAGAGTCATTCAGAGCTACACTTGTTTTTGATGTTAGTGGTGTTGCACTAGATGTAATTGGTAGTTTTCTATATAGGTTTGTTTCATAAACATACTCATAGTAATCATTCAGTACAGACATAACTTTCATCAACTTGTAGATTGTATTGTATACTGTAATCCTCCTCCTCCTAGCTTGTCTCTTTCCCTATTTTACATAAGAGATACCTTTCATCAACTTAAATATTACATATGGCTGATGGTACTAGAGTGACCTTCATTCAATAGATATCACGGGTTTCTTTGTTTCTTTCTTTCCCATTTAATTAAAAAAAAAAATAGAAATTATGTAATTTGGAGTTGTGTGCTTTCTCTTATGCTCAACAGGGATCTAATTTCCTGTAATAATATAATTTAGATTTTTGCAAATATCCTCATATAATACATTAGGTAACCAGCCAATTTTATTATAAAAATAACTAAATCTTCATGGAGATAATGAGCTCATAACCCACAATGGCTCAAGCCTAACATTTTGAGGAAACTTAAACATGAGACATTAATCGTCCTGCCATACAAGGATAAGTGTGTGGAAGCAAAGAATAGAGATATTGAGAGTGAAGTACTTGGTAGGGCTAGAGATTGATTGGCAAGAGCTACAGCACTTATTCCAGAATTGGTTTTACTCAAACAGTCAGATGCCTAAAAGTTCGTGTTCATCCCTTGCAGAGATGCTCGAGTGTGGGTTAAATACTTACTGATGAGATGAAAACGATGTGCAAGACTAGTTAAGTTTTCTAAATCTGTACTTCTATAGTCCTTTTTATCTGCTCTTTTTCTGAATCTGGTTAGTTTCTCAATTCCAAGTTTCAGTAAATAATTTGATCTCACAAAATTCTGATTATTTTCTTGGAAATGTTACTTCTCCGCATTAGCCCTTACTAGTTTCATCTGGGAGGGACTAGATAGGCAATTTGTCCATGCATCTGTTCTCAAAATCCAAGTTACCAATCTTTTTTTTCCAGATTCCCATGAACCCATTAACATTTTTCATGTATCTGGATGCCACCACAGTTGATAACAGCTAAATTATTCGATAATAACTTGTGCCCTTGCTGAGTGTTCTCCAGAGGGATTAGATGTAGGCAGTTTTAAAACATTCATTTCCAATGCTACCCCTGCTGCCCATGTTATAGATTTATTTTTGACAGAACTATGTGGTATAGTTCAACAACTACCCTGTTGAAATATTTAAGCAGTTGTTTGATGAAAAGCCATCAAGTTTTAAGGGCATCCGGATGCGTGATTATTTCATACTTCTCTTTCAAACTTAATACCAGCTTTGTCCTAGTAAAATACCTAGAGATGAATTGATTAAACTTATGAATTTGCTTTGTTTGCCTTTTCCTAAAAGTTTGAACTGGACATTGGACCTGACCTCATCAATCCATTCAATTTAAGTAGTGCCATCACCGTTACAAATTGACTACAGAGAACATGAATGGTGCCATCACCGTTACAAATTGGAATTATAAAATAAGGTCAGCCGAAATAATAAGCAACCTACAAGATGTTGATATGCCTCTGGCCAGCCTTGAGCACTTGACTTTTTTCTCTAGATCATAGCAACCAAGCTTGTCTCATATAAACTGTAATCTGGAACCAAGGTCTATATGCCATCGCTGACAATGGAACTGTACTCTGTTTTTTAGATGCTTTTCAGTATATGTATTCATGCTCACTCAACATTGTAACAAACAAGATTCTGACCTGGTATTTTGTCTGTGCCCTAAGTTTATCCTTTACCTCAAAACTTTGCGAAGTAGTTATGTGGATGAAAGGATAGTAGTTTAGATTTGTATTTTCTGATAGAACTACCAGAATATTTGTCTCCCAATACATAACTGTGTCCTTAGGGGTGGCCCAGTGGTAGAGCTGGGGCTTCACAATGTGTGAGGTCTCAAGTTCAATCCCTTCCCACCCCCCCTTAGGACATCAAAAAAAAAAAAACTGTGTTGTATGCACCTAGAATTCGTCACCTAGATTCAGTTCTATCTCCCATACAGAGAAAGACGCTACGATGCAAGTCTAAGCTACTGTACTGATTTGATTTGTTTTGTTATCTTTTGTTGTTATTTTCACCATGTAGCTGAGGGTTACCACTCCTCTGTCCCAAAACGAGTATCCCTTTTTGACAAAAAATTTCTCCCTGAATGAGTCTCCTTTTTCTAATGAAGTTACTATATTTATCTTTGACAACGATTATGTCTTAGTGTGCACTTGAAATGTTATAACTACAAAGTTCTGTAGCTCTATTTGAGTACCTCAAGCAGAAAAGGCCTTTAATTCAAGCCACTTTACATACATCCAAGGGTTTATATCTCAAGCAACATCCATGTGTGAGCATTGGTTTGCAATCGAACTTACCAAGGTGTGACAGGGTATTGGCAATTCTGTACAATTAGTATAGTAGATATCCTGTCATCTGTCTCAATTAAGATGTCTAGTAGGCTCTAAGGGCGATCCGCTTCCTTATCTGCTACTTCAAGCAAGAGTGGGTGTATGCATTGAGAAAACCCCTTACATTCATCAGTGCTACATAAGACTGGTGGCAAGCAAAAAAGAGCATGTCTATGACAACATGAAAGCTTTGATTGTTGAGTCAATGATTGTTAGGCGGGAGCTCAAGTCATGCCATCGAGCAAATAACAAACTGTGAGTTTATAAGCCAAGTTCTTTAAGCATTCAAGCTTATCACCTTCTCTTTACTATCTCAACTTACATCCCGATGGAGGTCTGGGAATAAAGATGGTTGAGGAGAAAATGACAAGCAAGTGGTACAGAGCCAAGTAAATCACTTAGAAGATACAATTTCAGTTCTTGAAAGTACTATCTCTGATGATATTCATGCCTACGAAACTAAGGGAATTTCGTTGTTTCTTGATCTACTCTGCTATATTAGTTGTTGATGATTTATTCGTCCAGGCACACAAATAAATGCAGTACTGAATGAAGTTAACATGAATCACTTCATTACAAATAAAACATGATTTTGTGGTCTTCATTTCCTAGATTACAAGATGCTTCAATTGCCTTTCCTTACACTGTAGGCACATTTGTGCAGGCATCAGTTTCATGCCCAGCATTTAAAATAGTAACACTTACTGGCAGAACCAACTGATACAAAATACTTGCTGCTCATTCTGGGTGTATGGTTTCCTTACTAACCTTCACTTCCACATGTTACTTATCGCAATTTCTCAAGAGAACTTGATAGTTGCTAGTCGTTTGAATTGATTTCGAAACCATCACAAAATTTTCTTCCATGGATACTATTTGCTGACTACGAATTGCCATTTATTCTACTAATTTTAATGGAGCATTTTTTATTCGTACATGTTATCCGTTAATATCATGATCAAAGTAATTTCCTATGCATTAGTAGACTAAACGTGATCCTACATGTGTTGGAATCAATCATTTCACCGAGGCCATCAAGTGAACTAGCAAAATTTCTTCAAGCTAATGAACTACTTTATGTGAGCATCAATACGCATATGGTCATCACTGCTGGATGACATCCACGATCAAAATGCCTGAAATGCCACATCCGTCTGGCCAAGGGCAGCCGAGCAAACTCTACACCCTAGCGAGCACCACGCTTCCTAAGTGAGCATCATCCTTCCCCGGCAATAATGAAGAAATTCACAATATTTAAACTAAGAACAAAGATTAAACTTGCAATTAAGCAATGAAATTGACAATGAAATGAGATTAAGGGGTTAGAATTCAAGGGTTTAAAGGTCTACTAGCTAGGAACATGACTTTACTCTAGCTCTCTACAAGTATGTTTATTGAAAACAATTGAACTAACTTTTTAAACAGCATATTAGTGTCAAGTGAAGATTTCATGTTCAATATCCTTACAGACATTGTTCTAATTGTATACTTCTTTTTCTGCAAGTTGCTATTTTGAGATAAACCTCGCACAGTCAAATGAAATCAGTCAGCCTAATTTTAATTCAAAATGATCCAATCCAAGGAAAAGAAGGTTCTATGCAAGAATCTACTCCAAGTTGCTAACCTGAGATAAACCAGCTCGCACCGTCAAACGAAATTTTAATACAAATTTGATCCAATCCAAAGAAAAGAACGTTGAATGAAAGCATCAATTATATTGAATCTCTCAATTTTCGCCAGACCACATTTAAGTTTGCTTTGCACATTCATTAATGTCTATACTAATAACGACAAAATCGAGTTTAGTAAGTATTTCTTATTAATGTAAGGAAATCTAAACGCCAACACCTCAAAGCTCCAAATAATAATCTCAAGAATCTGCTCTTATTAGTCTTTGGTTATTGATTATAAAACTGAACCCACCCATCTTGGTAACCACGATACATAAATGCTTTATTGGTTACCAATTTCGTCTCTAAGACCAACTCCAACCGGATCCCCTAATCCCCATCTTGGGATTTTTTTTCCATCTCCCATACCCCCATTCTATATCAAATCTATATCTATATATATATAATGACAACTGAGTTTTTGTACCAGCTAAAAATGACAATTTTCCACCTAAAGCGGCTTGCCTAAAATGGAAACCCCTATTTACTAAGCAATTAATGTATTAGTTAAATAATACACACAAAAAAAATCGTAAATTCCGTAGAACTTGCACCAAAATTTACTGCACTTTATGAACCCAGATTTGTGCATTGTTGGAAAATTTATCCTTTGAACAACTAAAACTGATGGTGTTCCAAATTAATATATTAGTTAAAAACCGATATCTACATTGAAATCTTAAATATTTAGATTTTTAACCCTTTTATTTGCTGAAATAAACTCTTTATTTTTCTACATTGTTAATGACGAAATATATTTGATGCATTGAAATGACGATAAATGAATCTTTACTCATTCGGCAGTCGAAACATTACATGGGCAATTGAATAACTGATCAAATTTTGTCTTCTAAGATCAGTATAAATAGCATGATTCATGTATTCACAGACATTTGAGATACTAAAGTCAATTAATTGAAAAATATATATATAGATTACGATTCCACCAGTGACAACTCAGTCCAACCCTTCTTTGTGAAGGTGAGGAATTGACTAATTTGATAATGTAAAAGAGCACATAAAAAATTTCAGAGTAACCATATGAATATCTATTAAGTTGGATTTAATGAACATTCTAAAATAAATTAGCAACGACTAAAAATTAAAATGGGGGAGATTGGATAGATCTTAATCAAATAAATTGTAAGGAAATATTTCCGGACAAAAACTTAAAAATGTAAGTCCCTAATTTTTAAACCGGAAATAAATTAGAAAAAATTTGAAAAAAAATACATTTGTGAAATATTTTTGTTTCTTTTCTACAATATTATATGTAATATACTGAAATCCGTCTACATTTAAAAAAATCAATATCTTACAACAAAAAATGTTCAAAAAAGATAAACATCACACTAGATATTTCGCACATACTTTTCCCAAATCCGAACATTTATATCACAAAAAATTACATGAAAATTTGATAATTTTCAGAACATACAAAACGTATATTTGAAGAACTTAAGTTAAAGCATAATTTTTTTTTAAATACAAGTCAAAGATTTGGTAGAATTTTAGCACAAACCAAATGACCAAGGTGATTTTTTGTTTGACTGATAACCAATGAGAAAAAGTTTTCTCTAGAGTGATTGAGAGAACTGAAGGTTGAAAGCGGCGAATGGGTAAACTCTAAAATAAAATGAAATAGTATTAGGGTTTGGTCAATACGGCAGTGTATGGGGTTTCTTTTGGCCTGAATTATTTGAGTTTTTTTTAAAATGGGCAACAAGTATGATATATATATATATATATACTCCCTCCGTCCTGGATAAATGTTCCTACTTTTTATTTTGGGATATCTCAACTAATGTTCCTAAAGACTTTTGATCTACCTATTTTCTACAATTCTTCCTAATATACCCTTAAAATTTCATTTAATATAACACATTCCAAAGAAACCCAATTATTTAGAATAGTTGAACTAAATTAATGTTCAAGGGTATTATCGTCAGAACACATTTTACAGCACATCATTAATTATATTTCTTAATTCTTGTGCTTTATCAACTAGGAACATTTATCCGGGACTAAGGGAATATATTTGAAACATATACTCCCTCCGTCCCTTAATTATTGTCTTGTTTGACCCGGCACACGGATTAAGAAAAAATAATTGACTTGATTATTAATATTGCTATAATATGTAATTTTTCTTAATACTCATGTATGTGGTCCATAATTAAAGTAGGAAAAAAAGTAAGAGTAAAATGGTAAAAGTGATATCTTAAAAAGAAAAGTTTTTAAGCAAGACAATTATTCTAATACGGACCAAAAAAGAAAAGAAGACAATAATTTAGAGACGGAGGGAGTATATCATAATTGTTGCGCAATACACATTTACTGTAATGGACCATGAATTTATATGTAGTGATGGTTGGGTAATTTGGCCCAGTTTTTATTGGCCGTACTTAATTGAATTTGCATTATAAATTCAATTATTTAATAAATGTGTATTGGTTTAAAATATGACAGTATCCAATGATATTTCTGTCATTTGATAGTTGAAATAAAATAATTAATTAAAATTAATTGACATATATTTTATCTTTTTTAATTATTATAAATAGATTTTATTCTTTTATTTATATGTGATGAAGAAGAAAAATCAACAAATAAAATTACAAGTGTTGTGTATAAGGAAATTAATGAAATTTTTTCAGAATCTATAATATTATCGATACAATGATGTATTTTTATTTAAATAATTGCCCCCAACATTACTTTTTCATTATTTATTCCCTCTCGGATTAACACGTTTCTGGGTACTCTTGATCTTCCCATTCACTTGCTTCCCTCTGATATTCATACAGCTGTGTCTGTTGTAACTGGAGGACGAATTTCGAAGTGGAACACTGGGTTTCGGACAAGTTCCTTAACCAAAGTGTTTGTGTTTCTACACCATATTCTGCGCTCCAATTGGTTACCAACGTTAAATTCTTCGTCTGTCACTAAAGATCAGATTCTTCTTATGTATCGTGTTGGGGAGAATAAATTTAACTTGGGGCGAACCATTTTTGATACAATCATGAGCTTTGCGGAGAATGTTAACACCACCTATGCTCTTCCGCATCCTAGTTTGATCTATGCCTTGTTGAAAGATCAAGGGGTTCCAGATATTCCTGGGGACAGTCTCTCAATCATTCCGGATCATTTTAAAATTCCCAAGACCATGCTTGATGCATCTCGGGTTGATGATCTGGCTCGTTTTTCTGGGCTCGCATCGACTTCGGGCAACGGTTGTGTCCACAACTGTTCTCACAACTGTGCCCACAACTGCTGCTCAGGACCCCAATGCCATCCACGCTCAGATTGCGGTCTTCAAAGCTCAGATATCTTCACATCAGGCTGAGATTGACAGTAGACATCTTCTCATTGCTGGACTGCAAAGGAATATTGATGCTTTGGAGGCTTTGCTTTCTGGTTCTTCTCAAAAAGGGGGAGATATTAGAGCTACTTCTAGTGCATCTGGTGCTGATGGGATAGTGTTTGATATTGAGAAGGAGATTGATGAGGCTGAGGCTGCGTCCAATCTGGAGATGGAAGTTTTGGGTGAAGACCTCTACTCGGGTCTTTAAAACTTGTGGACTTTATGCATTTTTTATTTGATTTTGGACTGTAATAACTTTATATTTATTGGTATGTCTATCTGTTTAAGCCTTATCAAATTGTTGTTGCAGTTTTTTGTTCAGAACCACAAAGATAGGGGGAGATTGAAAGAGTATGAAAATACTCTTGATCTTTTTATTATATCTTTGTGATTCTGACCTTTTAAAAGTAGTGTATATATTTTCCTTATTTAGGTTTTTATATTTTGTAAATATATGGTTTATATTGACTAACAACTAATAGTTTATATTTAGTATAGTTTTGTTATTTAGGTAAGAATCTCAAGGAGGAATGGACTCTTAGAAGATATGGAAAGGAGGATCTTAATTTCAGAATGTGATTGAATCCTTGTCAATCAAGGAGTCTTGAATGGCTATAAAAGAAGACCTCCGCCTCCATTAGTCTGTACCGATTTCAAGAGAATTGATATAGCATTATTAAGAGAGAAATCATTGAGAGGTTTAGTGCATGTGTCTCGAAAATCAGGGATTGATTCTTCGAGATTGATTTAGTGTTTTTGTAAGTTCTTAGTTTAGAACTCAAGTTTGATCTTTTAGTTATTGTTTTCTTTTCATTGTAAGTGATTTTTTCACAACTTGTTTTCTAGCAAGGTGTGCTTTTATGAAAAGGTTCCAGCAAGATTTTTTCTTGCTGAAGTATTAATTATTCCGCTGCTTTTATATTCTGTTCTTTAAAAATAAGTTTTCTGGAAAAAGTTGTTTGCATTGTTGTGTCGTCACTTGTGTGCACAACTGTACACACAAGTCATCGCACATTTGGTTAACAGTCCTAGCTACAATTCTTTCAATTGGTATCAGAGCCTGTTCTCGACTCAACTGAGATCGATCCTTGAAAGTAGCCAAAATGGAATGTTACCATAACCATAGTCATAACAAACCGCCTACTCTAAATGGTTCAAACTATACCATTTGGAAGGCCAAAATGATTATGCACATTAAATACATTGATCATCGTGCTTGGGTTAGTCTGATTAATGGCTATACTCCTCCCATGATAGAACTTACCCCATCCACGTCTGATGGCAAAGGAGAGAAAAGCTATGGACCTAAACCCATAGAAACTTGGACAAGTGAGGAAATTGCTCTTGCAAACTATAATGCCAAGGCCATGGGAGCAATCTCTGACCATGTGGATCCTCATATGTACAGTTTATTCTCTACTCAAACTGTTGCCAAAACAGCGTGGGACATTCTTCAACTTCATTGTGAAGGACCAGCAAGTGTTAGAAAAACCAAGCTAAGAACTTTAATGACCAAGTTTGAAAATTTAAGGATGGGAGAGAATGAAACCATAAAAGAGTACTCAGCCAAGATTTTGGACATTTCAAATGAGTCTTTTTCATTGGGTGAATCCATATCCAATGCAAGACTTGTTAGTAAAGTACTAAGAACTCTCCCAGAAAAGTTTAACATTAAAATTTCTGTTATTGAAGAAACTCGGGATGTTCACACTTTGTTGGGCTTGACACTATTCGGGTATCCTAACAAATTTTGAATTGAATCTTGGGATTCAAGAGGCTAGCAAAGCAAATTCAATTGCTCTTGCAAGTGCTCTCAAGGTGTCTCAGGATCTTGTTCAACTGTCCAAAGATATTGATGAGTCAAACCTAGGAGATGATGAGTGTGCTTTGATTACTCAAAAATTCAATAGCATGTTGAAGAAGAAACGGTTTACTAAGTTTCCAAATTCAGCACACTCTACATCCTCCACGGGTGAATCATCAAAGAAGGAAATAGTCACTAAAAAGCCGTTTTGAAGGAAAGAAATCAATTGATTCTATTCAATGCCGTGCTTGCAAAGGATTTGGACATTATGCAAATGAGTGTGCTAACACTCTTAAAAAGCGTGGAGTAGGTTTCACAGCGACTTTGAGTGATTCTGATGATGATGAACAGACTGCAAACATGTCTATATGGCATCCATCTCAAATCACTTTGTCTGATAGTGAGTCAGATGTGCAATCAGTTGACAGCACAACTTATCACACAACTGACTACACAACTGATGTGTATACCTGTTTGAATTCTTTGACTTCTGGTGAAATTAAAGATGATCCAGAAGAAGAAGAATGTGCTACCTATGAGGACTTGCACAATACCTATGTTGAACTCCACACTGATTGGACTAAACGGATGGAGCAACTCAAGGTATTTAGACAGGTAAATGAGAAATTGACTGCAGAAAATCTTAAACTAAAGTCTCAAGTTGAGAGTTTGTCAAAAGAAAGTGATTCTCAAAAAGACTCCATAGCCAAGCTAGAAGTTTTACTCACAAAGAAAGACATGGAGTGTGAAAATTATAAAACAAATCTTGATAGAGAGACGAAACTCTAACAAGGCTGAACACCGGTAAAGCCAAGTTAGAAGAGGTTTTGAAAATAGGAAATCAAGGAAAACAGAATTGGCTATGGAGAAACTGTTTTTGTAAAAGAAGGAACTAGCGTTTTCAAAAGGGTAAAATCATCTCCTCTGTCAAGTCTGTTCATTCTGCAAACAGACAAAACAGAGGAGAAGGTATGTTTGTCATCATTGCTTCGCTCCTGGTCATATTAGACCGTATTGTCACAACCGAAACAGAATTGGGATTGAGCAATATGCGTGGACACTTGGGGCGTTGTGTACACAACCCAACACACAACTGTACACACAACCCAAAGCTGGAAAGAAGACTGCCTGGGTAAGAAAGGAAACCGTAAACTGTCAGGTTGTTTTCACCTCTCTTAGGAGCAGTGTGGAAGGGGCCTGGTATTTTGACAGTGGTGTTCTCGCCACATGACAGAACACGGGAAAACTTCATCGATTATGCTCCATTCAAAGGTGGGAAAGTCAATTTTGGTGGAGGAGCTCAAGGTAAAATTATTGGCAAAGGTACGTTGAATGTATCGAGCTTGCCTAAGCTACACAATGTTCTACATGTTGATGGGCTTAAGGCAAATCGATAAGCATAAGTCAACGTGTGATGATGACTTATTTGTTAAGTTTGACAAGTCAAAATGTGAAGTTTTTGATAACCAAAATAGGTGTATTTTAAGCGGTGCTCGATCTTCGACAACGTTACAAAGTTGGAAGCAGTGTGTCATGCTTTTTACTAAAATGGATGATTCTACGCCATCTAGCACCAAAAACTTGGTCATGCCGGTGAGAGAAAAATCGAGATTTAATCAACTTTGAGGTAAAGATTTGCCTAAACTGGATCTTAAGAAATTAAGTGTGTGTGGGTCATGTCAAAAGGAAACAAACAAGATCAAGTCATAAAATGGTTCAACACTGTGGAACCACTAGATGTCTTGAATTGATCCATACTGACCTTATGGGTCCAATGGAAGTAGAAAGCATGTCTCGAAAAAAATACTATTTTGTGTGTGTGGACGATTTTTCTAGATATACCTGGGTAATTTTCTTAAGGGAAAAGTCCAACACCATTGATGAGTTCAAAATTTGGTACAAGAGGGTCAAAACTTATATGGTTTAAAAGCCATTAGAGTCGATCGATCATGGTACTGAATTTGAAAACGCCACTTTCTCGGCTTTTGCGATTCAAAGGGGATTACTCACGAGTTCTCGCCCCAAAACCCCTCAACAAAATGGGGTAGCGGAAAGGAAAAATCGCACATTACAAGAGATGGCCGAGTAATGTTAAGCTCGAAAAATCTCTCTAAAAATTTTGGGCGAAGCGTGAATACATGTCATGTAGGGAATCGTGTCTTTCTAAGAATTGGAAGTACTATGACTCCCTATGAGATATTTCTTGGAAAGAAACCCACGGTCAAATATTTTCATGTGTTTGGGTGTATTTGCTACATTTTGAATGACCGAGAGTATCTTTCTAAGTTTGATTCCAAAAGCGACAAAGGTATTTTTATTGGATACTCTACGAACAGTAGGGCATTCAGAGTTTATAATCTCAAAACCAAAGCTGTCATGGAATCCATAAATGTTGTTTTTGATGATGCTACGATCTTAATGTCAAAACGGTTGAGGATGATATTTCAGGTTGTACTTGGGAGCGAACCGGTTAATGACGAATCGAACCGGCTAATGTGAATGAATCGCGAACGGCCACTGCCGGTTGTTCAGCCAGTTGTTCAAACAACTGACAGCACAAGTGGTCAAACAAATGAAGACCAAGACTCAGATTCTGAAACTGATGACGAAGATGTAAGCAGAGAAAAGGACATCCCTTCCAGAATACAAGGAAATCATCCCACATCTCGGTCATAGGGAAGTAGATGAAGGCATGAAAACTCGAGGAAAAAGGGTCAATTACCGTGACCTTGCCGGTTTGTTATGTCTACAATCCATGTATCATCAGGTAAACTCGTGTTGTTTTGTTGCTAATTATGAACCAAAAAATGTTTTGGAAGCCTTGAAAGATGAGAATTGGATTAATGCTATGCAAGAAGAATTAATCCAGTTTGAGAAAAATGAGGTTTGGTTCTTAGTTCCTAGGCCTTCTCACGTCAATGTGATTGGGACCAAATGGATCTTTAAGAACAAATCGATGAACAAGGCAATATAACAAGGAACAAAGCACGTTTGGTGGCTCGGGGCTACACTCAAATTGAAGGGGTGGATTTTGATGAAACCTTTGCCCCTGTAGCCCGAATTGAGTCTATCGATTGTTGCTAGCAATTGCATGCTACTTGAAAATCACTCTACATCAAATGGATGTCAAGAGTGCGTCCTAAATGGTGTTTTAAATGAGGAAGCATTTGTTGAGCAACCTAAAGGGTTTGAAGATCCTTCTAAGCCAAATCATGTCTATAAGTTGAAAAAGGCACTCTATGGTCTTAAACAAGCCCCACGTGCTTGGTATGGTAGACGACCGAGCACCTAATTCAACTTGGGTTTAAAAGGGAGAGGTTGATAAGACTTTATTTGTTTTGAAAAATAAAAAGGTATGCTTGTTGCTCAAATTTATGTGGATGACATAGTTTTTGGTGCTACTACTAATGATTTACTTGAAATGTTTGTTCAAAGTATGACATCCACATTTGAAATGAGTATGGTTGGGGAACTGAAATTCTTTCTTGGTCTTCAAATCACTCAAACCAATGAAGGAATGTCGGTTTCACAATCCAAGTATGCTAAAAGTTTGGTTAAAAATTTGGGCTTGATAATGCATCACACCTAAAAACTCCTATGGGATCATCTCAAAAACTTTGTAAGGATGATGAGGGTGAAAGTGTTGATCACACCCTCTATAGGAGTATGATAGGGAGCTTCTTTGTATCTTACGGCTAGCAGACCTGACATAATGTTTAGTGTGTGCATTTGTGCTAGGTATCAAGCTAACCCCAAAGTATCCCACTTAAAAGCTGTAAAACGGATTATAAGATATGTTGGGGGTACTACTCACTTGGGGTTAAGCTATACAAGAGATACCAACACAAACTTGGTGGGTTTCAGTGATTCGATTGGGTGGAAATTCGATGATAGAAAGAGCACCACCGGTGGGTGTTTCTATCTAGGGAATAATCTTGTGTCTTGGTTTAGTAAGAAACAAAGCGTGTTTCTTTGTCTACTGCTGAATCAGAATATGTGGCAGTGGGTAGTTGTTGTACCCAATTACTTTGGATGAATCAAATGATAAAGGATTATGGTTTGAAAAGTGAAACCCTAACTGTTTTTTGTGATAACATGAGTGCTAAAGATATTGCTAAAAATCCTGTGCAACACTCCCGTACAAAGCATATAGATATTCGGCACCACTTTATAAGAGATCTTGTTGAACAAAGAATTATTACACTTGAACATGTTGGAACAACAAATCAACTTGCTGATATCTTTACCAAGGCTTTGGATTTTGAGAGATTTTCTTTTCTTAAGAACTCTCTCGGTTTGTGTGATCACGATGATCACAATGCGCACAACTGTCTGCATCTCTGTATAATTGTATATTACAGAAAACACAAAAAAAAAAAAAAAAAAATCCTGCATTCATGCATTGCACGATTATCTCTTGTGATCACTTGATTATCTCTCTGTATTGACATCTTCTTTGACTCTTGAATGTGAGATCCCTCCTAACTTGGTGATAAAATTTCCTTGTTAAATTTTTGATAATTATCATGGAGTGGGTGTCTAATCTAAGGTCACTGAGAAAAACAAGCTGCCTCCATTTATTTTGAAGCTTCCACTCATGTGCTCAATGCCAATGACTTATTGTTGCATCACTTGGGAAAAAATTTGGGAAGCACTATGGTGTGAGAGTGAATAGCTCCTTCTCAGTGACTGATTCAATGCCTAATATGGAGACATTCTAGAGGCTACATGATCGAGGGTTATCTCATTGAATTCTTGTTTGTCAATGTTATGTTAAATACGTGATTTAGTCATACCATGTTGCAATTTATTGAGATTAAAATCCTCACTGTGTGTGCATTGCTCTCTCATGATAGGCATATAGATTACGTTAGGACATTCGAAATCCTTGGTGAAAATATGAGCAATTTGTTTGTTAATTTTCACTCTTCTTGTCCTAATTTTTCTATTGTGATTAATGATCTTTTTATGATAAGGTGGTTATGAAGTCTAGTAGTCAAAGGAGACTACGGTGAGAGGTTGTGTAATCATGGAAGAGTTCCATCCGGATTAGGAAAGCAAATCTTATCACAAAATTTGGTAAGTTTTTTTATTTTTTGTGCCCTAATCCTTTATGAGTTTGGAAGTTCAAAAAGGGGAAAACTCCTACCTTTACACGGCTTATTCTCTTCCCTGATTCAGTTTCCAAGGTTGTGCCCATAAATCCCTTTTAAAACTTGTGACTTCATCTGTTCAATCAATTAATCTCACAACTGCTCTCACATCTTGTCTCACATCTCCCAAAGTCTCTCTCTCCTCTCCTTTCTTCTAGATCTTTTGTGTGCAGATCGTTCTCATGGCATCTCCACCTTCTTCCACGGCTCCGGCATCCGCTACTGTTGCTGACTTAAGCATATCCCCACAGTATGTTCCTGCGATTGATGTCCAATCACTTGGCCACCAGTCATCTGCAATTAACGTTGAAGATCAATCTGTCCTTGATGCTGTTAAGAATGCTCGTCAACCTGAACCTTCAGGGGTCCGTCGCTCTAGCCGGCTGATCGCATCCGGGAAAACTTCAATTTCTCGTCCAGCTGCTCCAACAATTTCAAAACCCAAATCTGGGGGTTCTGCAAGCACAAGGAGGAGGTTAATTCTCCGAGATTCCTCTGATGAGGATGAGGGCTCCCCTGCTCAGGCTCCGGTCGCAACTCAGGCCAAAATTCAGGGGGAGAGCAGCTCTAGGCGTCTCACCCGTAGCTCCGCCCGTGCTCAAGCCGCGCCTGTTCTGCCTGCGGCAATCTCACCGTCACAGCCTGCTGACTCTAGTGATGCTTCTGTGGGCTCTGATGATACTGTAAGTGATCCTGATGTTCTCATCTCTTCAAAACGCAGGTCCCTTCTGTGAGGTCTTTCGTGCAGCCGGTTGGCTGGTGACACACCAGTTCACACAGGTGACACTGCTCGCAAATCTCGGGTTCGTAAGTCCTCTGTTCGTATTCCTTCTTCTCCTTACAATCTGGACTTGAAGTACAATTCTCTGTTTTATGCTCCTGATGCTGAAAATCGTTTTTCCGCCAATCTCCATAGGGCTTTTGTTGTTGAAAAATCTCGACAGATTGAGGTTTTTGACAAAGTTGGATTGACCCAATTTTTCTCTACAAGGTCCCTGGATATTTCTTTAGATTTTCCTATTCCTTATTCCCGGACCTTAGTATTAGAATTTTATGCCAATCTAAGCCGAGATATTGGTCTTGATCGATCTCCAAATTTTGGTAGAGTCTTTGTTAGGGATCAAGTGGTTGATGTTAGTCCCTCTCGGATTAACACGTTTCTGGGTACTCTTGATCTTCCCATTCACTTGCTTCCCTCTGATATTCATACAGCTGTGTCTGTTGTAACTGGAGGACGAATTTCGAAGTGGAACACTGGGTTTCGGACAAGTTCCTTAACCAAAGTGTTTGTGTTTCTACACCATATTCTGCGCTCCAATTGGTTACCAACGTTAAATTCTTCGTCTGTCACTAAAGATCAGATTCTTCTTATGTATCGTGTTGGGGAGAATAAATTTAACTTGGGGCGAACCATTTTTGATACAATCATGAGCTTTGCGGAGAATGTTAACACCACCTATGCTCTTCCGCATCCTAGTTTGATCTATGCCTTGTTGAAAGATCAAGGGGTTCCAGATATTCCCAGACTCTCAATCATTCCGGATCATTTTAAAATTCCCAAGACCATGCTTGATGCATCTCGGGTTGATGATCTGGCTCGTTTTTCTGGGCTCGCATCGACTTCAGTTTCTGTGCAACCAGTTGTGTCCACAACTGTTCTCACAACTGTGCCCACAACTGCTGCTCAGGACCCCAATGCCATCCACGCTCAGATTGCGGTCTTCAAAGCTCAGATATCCTCACATCAGGCTGAGATTGACAGTAGACATCTTCTCATTGCTGGACTGCAAAGGAATATTGATGCTTTGGAGGCTTTGCTTTGGTTCTTCTCAAAAAGGGGAGATATTAGAGCTACTTCTAGTGCATCCGTGCGATGGGATAGTGTTTGATATTGAGAAGGAGATTGATGAGGCCGAGGTGCGTCCATCTGGAGATGGAAGTTTTGGGTGAAGACCTCTACTCGGGTCTTTAAAACTTGTGGACTTTATGCATTTTTATTTGATTTTGGACTGTAATAACTTTATATTTATTGGTATGTCTATCTGTTTAAGCCTTATCAAATTGTTGTTGCAGGTTTTTGTTCAGAACCACAAAGATAGGGGGAGATTGAAAGAGTATGAAAATACTCTTGATCTTTTTATTATATCTTTGTGATTCTGACTTTTAAAAGTAGTGTATATATTTTCCTTATTTAGGTTTTTATATTTTGTAAATATATGGTTTATATTGACTAACAACTAATAGTTTATATTTAGTATAGTTTTGTTATTTAGGTAAGAATCTCAAGGAGGAATGGACTCTTAGAAGATATGGAAAGGAGGATCTTAATTTCAGAATGTGATTGAATCCTTGTCAATCAAGGAGTCTTGAATGGCTATAAAAGAAGACCTCCGCCTCCATTAGTGTACCGATTTCAAGAGAATTGATATAGCATTATTAAGAGAGAAATCATTGAGAGGTTTAGTGCATGTGTCTCGAAAATCAGGGATTGATTCTTCGAGATTGATTTAGTGTTTTTGTAAGTTCTTAGTTTAGAACTCAAGTTTGATCTTTTAGTTATTGTTTTCTTTTCATTGTAAGTGATTTTTTCACAACTTGTTTTCTAGCAAGGTGTGCTTTTATGAAAAGGTTCCAGAAGATTTTTCTTCAAGTATTAATTATTCCGCTGCTTTTAAATTCTGTTCTTTAAAAATAAGTTTTCTGGAAAAAGTTGTTTGCATTGTTGTGTCGTCACTTGTGTGCACAACTGTACACACAAGTCATCGCACATTTGGTTAACAGTCCTAGCTACAATTCTTTCAGGGTATTTAAAAAATCCCACTAGAGGCATCATTTGTTCTAGTCACACTAAAGACGCCACATAGTCTTAACTACAACATTCAAATGCATTAAATAATAATAATAATAATAATAATTATTATTATTATTATTATTATTATTATTATTATTATTATTATTATTATTATTATTATTATTATTATTATTATTATTATTATTATTATTATTATTATTATTATTATTATTATTATTATTATTATTATTATTATTATTATTATTATTATTATTATTATTATTATTATTATTATTATTATTATTATTATAAGGGATAGGGTAAGGTTTATGTCTCTTCCAACCTTTAAAAAAAAAAATTTAGGTAAAGCCATCATCAGTCCCTTCTTCTTCTTCTTCTTCTTTTTATTTATTTATTTATTTATTTATTATCATTACTCCCTCCATTCCACCCAAAGAGTCTACATTTGAAAAGTCTAATTATTAAGTGATATATTAATGTCATTAAATTTGGTCATAATTACAAAAATACATAAGCACAACCAAGATTATTACAATACAAGTAGAGGGTAAAGATGAAAAATTATGAAAATTGTAAGTATAATCTTTTGAAAGTGAACTCTTTAAGCGAAATATTCCAAAATAATATAATAGACTATTTGCTTGTAACATAGGGAGTATTTTGTAATGCTTGTCAATAGATCGGCCATTTTGTGGCTGAAATATATTAAAATCAGTTGGGTAAAATGCCAGACTAACGTATTTTCATTTTATCTTTTCAATACTTTTTGCTTACTTTTCTTTCCAATCAGATTGACGAACATATTGCAATGTGAGTTTTAAGCTTTTCTGCGAAGGCTAGCTCCGTCGGACTGGCGGATCCCCTGCTTGTGGTGGGAGCACAAAACCCCACTTAATTTTATTTACTTTTATTTTACTTTATAAAATGACGGTGTTTTAAGGACCCCACTCAATTATTTTTTTCTTTTTAGGTCATGCACAGCATTAACAATAAGGTAGATACTAGTGATAAATTGTGATTTTTAAATTTTTTATAGGATTAATGACATTACAAGTTCCTCGATTATGATCGATTCCACCAGTAGCCCCTTAACAAATTTTTTTCAAATTTTAGTCCCTTGACTATGAAAATTAGACACGGTTGGTCCTTTTGTTGAATGCCGTTAGTATTTTTTTGTTAAGTCCGTCATTTGCCCATCACGTGCCTTTGGTTAAGGGTATTTATGAAATTTTATGTACCTCTGTATAATTTGTAGTGTCATTAACCCTAAATTATTTTTTAAATTAGGTTTTACTGTTTTAGTGTATTTTAATAATTAGAGAAATTTAATATTTATTAATTTAATGACACTCTCTCCAAAAATTAAAAAAAAGGGAAAAAAAAAAAAACAGATATATCACGCAGTTAAATTGAGCCTTCTCCATTCGCCTTCTCCATCGCTTCCAGTCGTCTTCTTCAGCGCCGGTGAGTAGAGATGTTAAATGGGCTAGCCCTATCGGTTTCGGGCCAGCCCTAACGGGCCGCGGGCTAAACGGTCCAATTTTTTCGGCCACTAATATTGCAGACCTAACCCTAACCCTAGCGGGTTTCGGGCTAAACGGGCCACTATCGGGCCACGATTAAAGATATGATATAACAATATTTTTAAATAGTGAATCGATAAACCATTCATAACTTTGATAGTTTCTTATGTTTTTCAAAAGAAGTATAAACTAGACATTTTTTTACATCAATGTGTTATAATTTCCAACTTGTTTTTCTCAAAATAAATAATGTAATAGCTCTACTTAGCAGTTCTTTCCAAAAAATTTGTTTATATTTCAGTATTTATTCACAAGTACACAAAGAAGACCTGTAGTGCAAAGGATAAATGTGTTTGACTTTGGATTAAAGGTTGTTAGTTTTATTCTCATGGTGGTTGTTTTACGTATCTTCTAAACTTTTTACGGCCTAATTAATATTACTCTGCCGGGCCAACCCGAAACCTGGTCAGCCCTAACGGCCGCGGTTAACCCCTAACGGGCCATGATTTTAAACGGGCCAAAAATATTGAGCCCTAACCCTGTTTTTTTTTTTGTTTAAACGGGCCAACCCTACGGGCCGTGGCTCTTTTAACATCTCTACCGGTGAGCCCTCTAGAAGCAAACACCAATCACTTCATTCTCTCCCTCAAGCGAAAGGTTACAACGCATTGTTAAAATAAGCTCGAACTTGGTGAAATTGAACGTAGCCTTCGTCGTCGTTGACAGTTTAGATCCAAGATTTGGGGGAAATCAAAACTAGGGTTTAGTTGGATCTATTACATGTTCTAGGGTTTTGATTTTCCCTTGAATAAGTACGGCCGAGCTTTCCTTTCTTTCTTCGATTCCCTTTAGGTGGAATTAATCTTTCCTTGTTCTAACTCTCATCTTCAATGGGGTTCTGCCGGAAGCAGCGGTGCATCACGCTGGAGAAGTCATGGGTAGCTAGAGGTCTAATGTTGGCATGCCGCTTGCTAGTGTAGAGAGAGAGAGAGAGAGAGAGAGAGGGGTTGGAATTAAAACTGGACATAAATAGGGTGAGATGTTGGGGGTGTGGGGTGTGGGGGAGAGAGAAAATAATATATTGTTTTAAATATTAGAAAATATCTTTGCACGTAAAATTCTATAAATACCCTTAACCAAAGGCACGTGATAGGCACATGACGGATTTAACGGAAAAATACTAACGGCATCCAACAAAAGGATCAACCATGTCTAATTTTCATAGTCAATGGACTAAAATTCAAAAAAATTATTAAGGAACTACTGGTGTAATAATCCATAGTCAAGGAACTTGGTCACATTGTAAATATGCACAATAAATTAGTCATTTAAATTGTTTTTTCATTTAGTTGTTATTCCCTCCATTCTGTACAAATAGTCCACTTTTCATTTTTAGAAATCAACATATGAATAAATCAAATCAAAATTTTACATACTTTAATTATGTTTTAGGAAATAAAATTTTATTAATTAAAAACTACATTAAGAATATAATGAATTACAACATTCATAATTTTTAAATAAATAAATAAATTTGTGTAAATTATTTGTCAAATATTAACTAAGTTGACCCAAAAAAATTAAAAAATAGATTGTTTACCTAGAACGGGGTGAATATTAATCTTTGAAATCGTGACCAAATTGTTCAAGAGATACATTAATTATAACCCTTCAAAAACCCTACTCGGGGCATATTCCATTAGATTTTAAAAGTAAAAAGGAGATATAAAAAATAAGAAGGGCAATTTAAAGCAGACTTTAGGTATTCCATAAGGGTTAGAGGCTTAGAGTTAAACCAGCTTGCAATGGCAGAGTCCAAACTGACTAGGCAAAACCCATATTTGGTTCACCCAACTATCTACAAAATTGTAATTCGGCCATCACAACTTCAAAAATATTATTCTTGCTATTGTACTATTGTTTTCTTGCAAACAAGCCTATATTTTTGGATGAACGTTAGTTTAGCCATTAAATTAAAGTAAAATATCAATTTTACACATGTCTTCTTCATCTTCTTCACTCTCCGGTAGCAAGAATTCATGAATTTTCTACAGCTTACAAGGAAAGACGGACTCTTAAACTGGAGTTAGGGAAAATCATTATGGCACAATCAATCAATCAGTTGAGAAATTTCTTTGAATAGAATAGCAACTGAGAAAATTTCTTCGTCAGTTTATCTCCCGCCGCTCTCTATCCACCAACCCATACCGCACACACTTTCTCCCTCGCTCTCTCAATTTCTAGCGAGCCTGCAGCAGCCCCAGCCCGCATAATCCCTCACCCAGCATCACCTTCGCTGCCTTCTCTTGCCAAAGTCCGGTCTCTCCCTCAGTCCTGGCAGCGCCTCCATAAATTTCGGCCATAACAGCTCCCTTCCGATCGACATCCTTAGCGCTGACGAATGAATCTTTGTTCTTCAACACAGTGCCATACCAGTGCACTCATGCGATCTCTTCTGTACCCAAGCGATTCCGTTCTCTTCAATTTGCAAAAGGGTTGCAACTATAATTCATCTAGGGCTTGTAATTGAGAAGTTGGTACTATTCAGTTGTGTTTGAAACCCTAATTTTAATTCAGTTGCGAATCTTCGATTCATTGATCGCGTTTTATACTTTGATTCAGTCACGATATCAGGAGAATGCCAAGTGAGCCCATTGGGTCGGTACACGTGGATTGAGGTCAATTGACTAAATTACGCAAGCGGGGTATATTTGTGTTAGGGTTAGGATTTGTTTTTTCTTAATTGGGGAAGATGAAGATGGAGACAAGGGTAAAATTGATATTTTGCTTTAATTTAACAGCTAAACTAACGTCCATCTAAAAAAATGGGCTCCCTTGCAAGAAAACGATAGTACAGTGGCAAGAATAATATTTTTGAAGTTGTGTGGCCGAATTGCAACTTTGTGGATAGTTGGGTGGCCCAAATATGAGTTTTGACAACTAACTATGTTGCAAACGATCTTTGGTTAATTTACGGCCACAGATCAAACTTCCAAGGCTACTCTAAGCTAAGGTAGATCACTCCTTATAAGAGCATTGGCCATTACCAAAAGGTTTTATTTATTGCATGTTAAAATATTGACTAGTAGTATATATAGTGTCAACATCACAAAATGGATACACTTTCATTTTTCCCTCTGTTTTTTTTTCTCCTATTTTGATATAAAAACGAAGATAGACTACAAAATACAGGAATACCCTTTTTTTTTTACCAAACCACATCTTCACCCTATTAAACCACGTCAACTGTATCGCGAAGAAAGAGACCGAAACTCCCAACAACATCCTAATGCACATAAACCGAAGAAGCTTAAAAGGTCGTCACCCATCAATTTGCAAATACACCTAAGTATTTCAACTTTGGAATGCTGTTTGGAGACCTTCCAAACCTGACCAAGCATTGTCGGCTTAGTGGTACAATGAGCATCCAAACCCGACCAAGCATTATTGACGAGCTACGCATAGCTCGATCACCCATCTCTATGTCATGACGGGATTAATCAGTATATAGAAGTTGCAAAAATAATGGTTTAGTCAATACGACTACTGTGACAAAGCATTCATCACTCTGCAAGCCTACTCTCAATCCATCCTAACATGACAGAAATCCTCCTACTCTCCATAGGTGAGAAGACCAAAGCTAGGTTGCCCAATCCCATTAGACCACCTAGCTAGCGTTTGGTAACCGATTTGACCAACGAACTTCCAATATACCAAATCTAACTAATGTACTCACTAATTGAGGCTAATGTGGTCCCTCCCGTTAAATTTCAATCCAATTTTTTAATGGGGTTGCTAACGTGGTTAACGGAGCTAATTTATGAGGGGTACTTTTGTCTTTTCTTTCCAAATCTCACCACCCCCACTCACTTACACTCTTTCTCTTGCCGGAGAATTTACCTCTGTGTGACCGAGTGTCCACACTCGAGCTGGGTGTTGACCATTTTGGTTAGAACGGAGTTTACGCTGCAAGGTACGGGCTACGGCGTTGGTGGTGGTGGTAGTTATCGTGATTCATCAATGGATTATAACAGAGGCTCGGTGGAGGTTTCTCTTCGTATGGAAGGTCCAGTGGGCCACCGCCTGGTTACAGTGATGGGGACGGGGATAGTTCGTAGGGTAGTAATCGGAGATCTTATGGTGGATTTAAGGATGATTGGAGGGGCCCGCCATCTAGGGTTTTAAATTTTGATCGGCCGTCTAGGGCTGATGAGTTTGATAATTGGTCAATGGTGAAGAAGCCTATGCGGCGTTTGATTCTAGACGGCCTAGGTTTAGTTTAAGTGGAGGAGGTGGTGGCGGTGACGCTATTGGTGGTGGAGGTCTTTTTAGGGTTGATGAAATTGATAATTGGGCTCTTAATAAGAAGACATTGGCTCTAGCACCGACACCTAGATCATTGAGTTTTGGTTCTAGTTTTAGGGATTCTGCGGCACCTAAACCTAATCGTTGGGTTAGGGGAATGGGATTGTCGCGTGAAGGGGAGCAAGAAAGAACTCGTTTGGTATTTGGATCCTCTGAGGGGTAACAGTGCTCCGGTTGAGCTTGTCGTGAAGACCAATAAGCCGAATCCCTTTGGGGTAGCAAGGTCTAGGGAGGAAATACTGGCTAAGAAGGGTTTGGAGTGGAAGAAAGTGGATTTGGAAGGAAAGGACAAAAATACCCCTCATAATTAGCTCCGTTAACCACGTTAACAGACTCGTTAGAAAATTGGATAGAAAGTTAACGAGAGTGACCAAATTGGACTCAAGTAATGAGTACATTGGATAGATTTAGTATATTGAAAGTTCATTGGTCAAATCAGTTCCCAAACGATAGTTCGTTGGTCATTTAACTAATTTCCCCAGAGTTTTAACAGAATAATCACATATCTTGAGTAGCACTCCTCTTTCACAAGACACGCCTCTCTATTCTCATGCAAAGAAATGTGTGATAGTCATTGCTACTATACTCAATCGAAATTGCTTTTACCATCTTCCCATAACTGCATACTAAATACAACATCGGATGGTCCAATTCATGCACCCCTTACCAATTTGTTATTCTTGAAGCTCATGCTAGATAGTCTCAAGGGTCATATGCGATCATCATAGTTCGTACCTGAGCAACATTGGCGTTCCAGCAAACCAATACATAACTGAAGTGTCAGTAGCTCTTGTTGTCATGAAATGCAAATTTTTTAACAAATTAGGTGGTGGCAATGGTTTAAACAACACAATAACACAACATAATTATAAACACAAATTACAAAAAAAAAAATGATACAATAAAATACAACACGACACAAAAGTACGAAATTGTAAATTTAGTTAAAATATTATTTATCATTATATTTTTTATCAAATAAAATAAATAACATATAAACACAATAATTTGGTACGAACACGACAGGATATCCCGAAATGCCACCCTTACTATTGATGATTGGTTAAAAACTATATATTATAACAATTTGTGGTGCAAACTACAAATTTTGATTTTAATTTTTAACAATACACTTTAACAATAACTTCAAAATTCAGAGATCACATATTTTTATTACATTTTCGGGTACCTAACATTAGACAAAGTAATGTAACATACTAACATAATTTTGACAACTTCTCCTCTGTTTAATTGATTTAACTGTTTTTTTTTTTTTTGTTGGTGGCGGAGGATAAAAAAAGGAGTACCACTTGGCCTTCCGTTGGCCGAGTAGTTACTTTCAAATTTAGGACAAAGATACTGAGATATATTCGAGACAGCAACGTGTCTTCTACGCTTCCCTCCTCCTTTCTTTTTCATTATCCACAAGAAACTACGGTTTACCCTCCCGCCACTTTTTTATTGTTTGCCTCGCCTCGGTATTAAATTTTTCCGGGGAAAAAAAAAAAAAAAGTACTATAAAACATATCTCCTCCCTTACGTTTCCCGCTTTTTTGACCGAGCATCATCGAAATCACAAATCCGTTTGTTCTACGGTTTCTCAACCTAATGGTGGACCCCACCAACTCAGCAGTGGGACCTGGTGGTTTCTTTATCGCACGCCGTTGATCTTGCGTTGAACAGTCGGTCTTTACTCTAACTCAGCACAGTTGACTTTGTGAAAACTTAAACAACTGATCGTTGCAACAGCCGTTCAATTTCCGCCGTTTGACGCTGTCTCTCTCGGGAACTGTAGTTAACTCGCTTTCGCTGGTTGTACAATGGCTTTCCAGCACGCTAATCGGAGTCTTGGTACTAGTTGATACTGCATCCACCGTTAACTCGTAACCTTCCCGTACCATATCCTGCATTACACCCAAGCATCCCTCCAAGCTCCCTTGCAGCTATATTATCAATGATTTATCCAAATTAATGCTTCAATCAAGTAGCAATAATAATACATACAAAATTTACTTAAAATACACATTAAAGTGTTGCGACATTTATTGCGTGATTTATGTCAAATGGAATCCTTTTAAGTAGAATTACTCTTACTTCATTTATATGTTCACAAGAAGAAATGGCAGCTCTGAAACGAGGATAAAAAGATGGAAACAGCTCATTCGAAGCACAGAGAATCGCCGATGCCGCAATTATCGATGGTTTATACTCCAAAAGCTTGATTTCTGTAGCAAAATCACCAATTAATTAATTTAAATTTCAAACGAAAATACTGTAAGTTTAGATTAGACAATTATCTTACCACATTGAGATTTAAAGAGGATATCCGAAGCTCGATCTTTGATAGCTCCAGAGAAATACGGATCTTCTAGGTTTAACAATGATAGGAAGAAGTAGAGGAACGAAAATGGAGTAATCGACCGCATTCTCCAGTTGAGAGTAGTTAGAATGAGAGTCTCCATTCGGTTTATAGAACGTGCATCGTAAATGCATCCTTCGTTGCCCTGATTAATTAGCATCATGCACGAGTTCAATCAGCCACATGTTCGAAAATTTCGATCATCACAAACACGTATTTCTTTATCCGTTTCTCACCTGGAAATCGGAGAGAGACAAATCGGTGTTCTTCATCTTGGCAGCGAGGAGAGGCATGAAATTACTATGAGCCTGAGGATCCAAGGCTTTCCTTGGTACTGAAACATTAAACAATCGGTTAATTAGATCTTCGATTATCGGTCGAATAAATCTAATTTCTACATGAACAAAACACACAATCCTTACTGGAATTTCTCGTTGGGAGATGAAGCGATCCATGTAATTAACAGCGAGGTAAGGTATGAATGGATCCAAATTATAGGAAAACTGTACCTGATACGAATCAGGAAAGCATTATAAACAGATAATAAACGAAAATAACACAAATTCTGCGAGTTATTTTCGTAGTAGTTTACCTTTGAAATGAGAGAAACGGCGTCGCGGCGAAAAGTGACGGCAAAGGGAGGGCTATTGAAGTTGAGAGAAGGCATGTGAAGTAATTCGTCAGCGAAGAGAGAGGGAAGAGTGTCAGATTGATGTTCTTTGAAGCTCGTCAATGGATTCTCAAGATCAAAGTACTCCATGATTTACTCTTGAGTATTTTTTTTTTTAGCTGGAGAAACTGAAAGCCATTGTTGGAGAAGAAGAGAAGGAGAAAGATCAGCTTAATTTGCTTTTGCTTTCTGCGTTGAAAACAGGAAACTGTAGACTACTTTTTAGTAACTAGTCTTACTCCTCTCAGTCAGTCACAGTCCTCAGTTCTCACTGTTGTATCAATTTATACCCATCTACATGTAGTATTTTTTAATTTGTATTTTCTCCAAACTTTAGTTTATTTCTGAATTGGCCACCTATCTTTCATTTATGTCACTTATCATCCTAAATTCAACTAAATCATGCTAATTACTTCCTCTGATTTTTGTTGTACTGAGTGTGTAGCAAGGAAAAATTACTACAAACAAATTTAGAGACTATAATCATGGAAGGGTATCAATTTAAAAAATAATTAGAAACTATCGTATTGCTCAAAATATTGGAAAGTTTACAAAAAGACATCACACAATACAATATAATGGTTAGATTTTGATTGAGTTTTCTGATGAAAAATTGATTTATTTTTAATTGGTTACTTGCTATGCTCTAACTTCTATAGCTATAAAAATATCATATTTTTTAATTTTTATTATTTATCTGATCCAAAGAGTTAAACAATTAGTATATTAGATACGAAATAGATATTCTTCCGTTTCACCTAAAGAGTTCACGTTTGAAAATTTTAATAATTAAGGAATATATAAGTAGCATTAAAGTTGGTCATAATTACAAAACTGTTAGAGCATAACCAACGTGTTTATAAAATATGTGGAAGGTAAAGTAGATTGATTTATAGACACAGTAAGTATAATTTTTTTAAGTAGACTCTTTAAATGAAATATCTCAAAGTAGAATAGTGGACTCTTTGTCTAGAACCGAGTGAGTAATATAGATTTTTATTTGAAATAAATAATGTTGATGTCATTTTAACCATGTGGCTTAGCTTATTTTTTTTAATAGTTACATATTCATTATTTTTTTATTGAGAAAAATAGATTCGACCCAGAAAATCTATTGGGTTTATGGAGAACATATATATCATATCGTTCTGCTATATAATACATATGTATTAATAATATATTATGGCATATAAAGATTTAAAGTTTAAATTAAATTTGTTATTGTTTAGTTTGAAGATTTAAAAACGATAAGTATAGTAAAAATTAAATAGATAAGTTGGTAACTTCAAAAATTCTAAACAAATCTGATAAGCAAAAATATCTACCAAATTTATTAGCTGTATTTTTAATCCTAAAGTCTGAGAAAAAATTAGATTAGGCTAGAAACTTTTGATAAAAAAATATTCCATTTGGGTTTAGGAGAGCAACGAACCGTATCGTCCTGGTATTCTATTATAATATATTAATTATACGATTTAGTATAAAAAGATTCAAAGTCCAAATTGAATTTGTTGTTTTGAAATGAGTAATGTTATGGTATCTAAAGAGTACCAAATTTTTTGTACCAAATGATGTGTTAGTTAATGTGGCAGCTGATGTAGTATAAAAATAAAATTAAAAATTATAATTAATGCATCATATCAACTGACATATCATTTGGTACAAAAAATTTGGTACTCTTTAGGTTCTCATAACATTACTCATTTGAAATTTATAGTTTCAAATGATGATAAATATGCTAAAAATTTAATAGAAAAGTTGGTAATTTTAGAAAATCTAAACAAATTTAACAAGGAAAAATATCTATGAATTGTCAAATTTTGATTAATTGATATTGATTTTGCATTTTAGTTATATAATTATAAATATCAAATTTCATAATTAAAATTAGAATAATGGTTCAAATTTAAAAAAAATTCAATGAGATTTTGGAGTTTATTTTAGTATTATTATATATTCTCCCTGTTCCAGGCAAAGAGTTCACTAATTTATTTTAGGTTGTTCCACGTAAATAGTTTACTTTAAAAATTATGTCTATAATCTTTATAACTCTTTTTATTTTACCCTCCATATATGCTATTAAGCATCTTGACTATCCGTAAATATTTTTATAATTATGACTAAATTCAATGCTATTTAGATGGAACGTGGTGTATATATATATATATATATATATATATATATATTATTTGTGTGAATGGAAGAAAGGGAGATGTTGGAAGGAGGTATTTGAGGTCATTGTCAAAGCACAATGCTCAAGGGAAGAATTGGACAGAGTGTGTGGAGATGTAGACAGGGTGCATCCAATTTATTGTAGTTGTAGGAGAAGTCACTGTTATACTTGAATAAGTAGGCCTACTTGCTATTTCCAGGCTCAGCATACAATTACCACCAAGCACTAGCTTGTCTTTCTTTCAATTTTTTTTCTCTTTTTATCAAACTACTAAAAAGCTTTATTAACAAAAGAAACGTTACAAAGTTTAAGTAAAAATCATATATTTACGGACTTTCCTAGCTAGTTACTACCCTGCTCGAAGCATCCCATGCCAAAAGGGGAGCTATTGTCTCGGGAGGGAGAGCAAAATAGTACGAACAATCTGAGGAAGTGCTAGCCCATTCTGTTAAATAATTTATTGAAAAAATTATATAAATGACTATCGTACTATTATTTGGTAATCGATTTGATTACGTATTTTTAATATCATAAATTTAGTTAATGTACTCACAAATTAAGTGCAATGTAGTCCTTCTAACTAATGACCTATCTTTTTTTTAACAGTCGTTAACTCTCCAACTTATTTTTTAACAGGGCTGCTCATATACTCTACGTGAGCCATTTTATGAGGGGTATCCAAGTTCGTCATGTGCACACTATACATTCCTTTGAGTTTTTGGGCTTGAAGACTTTCGACCATGCTGGCTGTTGAAGGAGTCGGATATCGGTTCAGATTTAATCATTGAAGCCTTGGATAGTGGAATTTGGCCCCAAAAAAAAAAGTTTTGACAATAAAGGTCTTGGTTCAGTGTCGGGCAAATGAATAATGCCTCTACTCTTCCCCAATGTCATCTCCTTTCACCGCCGCATTAAGTTTGATGATTTTCTTGGTTAATTTCTTGTGTGTGTTTGTACGGTGACAGTCATTGTCAGAGGTGGTGGAAGAGACGAAAAGCCCATGGACAGTATTTTACTAGAGAGAAGAAATAAAATTTATTGAATGAACAAAAATACCCCTTATTAAATGGCTCACGTAGACCATATCACCAGTCCTGTTTAAAAATAGGATGGAGAGTTAACGACCGTTAAAAAAATGGATGAGCTGTTAATCAGAAGGATTTCATTGCACTCAATCCGTGAGTACATTGGTTAGATTCAAAAAAATTAAGAGTACGGGGTCAAATCGATTAACAAACAATAGTACGATTGTCATTTATATAATTTTCCCTAATTTATTTAGGGGTGTAAGTCCAAACCGCCGAACCGCCGAATCGAATCGAATCGAACCGAATCGACAAGTTTGGTTCGGTTTTGGGTTAGGACGGTTCGGTTTAGGTTTGAAAATTTTATAAACCGAGCGGTTCGGTTCGGTTTGCGGTTTTTGGTGCCAAACCAAACCAAACCGAATCGAATCGAACCACCACCATTTAATTTTTATTTTTTTATTTTAATATATATATATTATTTAGTAATTAGTAATTAGTAATTAGTAATTGAATTTAATAAGAAAATTATTGTTGTTTGCCTACATTTTGATTGGATTATTGTAATTTTAAAGTTAATTTTTTGACTTTTAATTATTTAATTTATGTTAAAAGTATTTTTTTAATATTTAAAAGTTTTTTTCTTTTTTGAAATATTAAATAATTAAACCGCGGAACCGAACCAAACCGATCGGTTCGATTCGGTTCGGTTTGAAGTTTGTGGCGGTTCGGTTCGGTTCGGTTTGAAATATGTGAAACCGTTAGGGGGTGGTTCGGTTTGCGGTTTTGGCTCAAACCGAACCAAACCGAACCACCTTCACCCCTAATTTATTACATCGTTGCACTCCTTATATCAAAAACGCATAGTAATATTAGGTTTTTGTAAAATTAGGCTGCGGTAGTGGTAAAGAGCGACTGAATCACCCTCCTAGTTGCTCTTCTTTACTGAGAAAATTACAAACACAAAAGCAAATGATTTTCAACAATAATATTTTGCAAATCTACAATATAACTTGCTAGAAATTTTAGTTAAAAATAGTTTTTAGCGCTTCCTGTGTACGTAGAAGCGAAAAGTTCAGCGCCAAGGCTTCTGGTGTGACTGACCCACATGGACTAAGAAACAGCATACACATGTTTGCAGCTTTCAAATTAATGTTACCATCCTCTAGTTTGTATCTATTGCTAATTTGCAGGTTTATCCATCCATTTATTTACCTTAAATTTGTGAAACTAGCTCGTTAGCATGACCAATTGATATTGTTGGCTTTGTGAATAAGGATATATATGAATATGTGATCATTAATACTACAATTGAGAGCATATATTTTATTTTTCTTAATAAAAATATCTTCCTACAAATATTACTTACATTAACTCTCATGCATCTAGTAGGACTCAAACGACTAACTTTCTATTCTTTCATTCTATTGCAAAATGTGTAGCTCTTTGAAAACTTGTTGTCTTAATATAAGTATTCTTTTATCTATAAAGTTACTAAAATTCGAAAATCACACATTTGTCTTAAAAAGGCAACTATAGTGAGACAAGAACATTGTTAAACACGAGGCCCATCGATTTTGAGACGTAGCGTACATACAACTCCTTTTGTTCCAATTGAAAATGTATATTTTAACTTTTTTTTATTTAATTTGACCAAATTTTAGATGGATATTCAATATAGTTTCATTTAGTTTAGGAAAAAATAAATTATAATCTTTGAAAACTAAAAAAACAAGTAGTCTAATTAATGTGTCTAATTGTTTTAGAAAAAAATACTTAAATTTTAATCAAATACCGATTCCAAAATTAATTAAATAGACCCAAATAAATGCACCATTTCATTTGAGTCAGGGGAGTATCTGCATTTTACGGCCTTACATTATACTCGTACGTTGCTAAGACCACAAAAAATGGGTATAAAGGGATAAGACGATCTCCTTTCTATATATGCCCTGAACTACCACCAAATAAAACCAACACCAAGTAGCTGATGAATTGGTTCACATTTAGCTTTGGCTTCAAACTTATTAATAAATGCTGTCCATTCTTTGGCTACGATCGAGTCATATTCCAGCTAAGACATACACTTGAACCGAAAATGGGATGGCGAATACTTGGTTCCTGAACTGCCTAGGCTTTGATTAGAGATGACGACAATGACTCAAATTTGGGTCAGATTTATCATATACCAAACGAAATGATGTACGTAAATATTACGATTAATTATGATGTAACATCATCGTGACGGACTACATATTAAGACTCTTAAGGGAATCGGCCCAATCAAGGCCCTAAGGGGGTCGGCACAAAGAAGCTTCCTAACCAAGAAGATCAAAGAAAATTATTCTTCCTACTCAATTTAAGAGCTAGGGGGGCGGGCGGGACTCTCTCTCTCTCTCTCTCTCCCTCTATATATTGTTCTTTCTGTCTCAAATCGTCCGTACTAGGTCTATTGCGTTGACCCACCCCAAATTATAAGAAGAGTTTTTAACCGCAACAAACTAACTCTTAATTTATATTCCCTTGGACAAAACCCTAGCTTCGTCAATACAACTTACCAAGTTTTGATTTCAAAAGACCGGGACACGCTCAATTCTGGTCTAGGAATGAGTTACCCGTGTTTAGGGAGCCCAGCCCAGCGGCAGGGACAGACAGTCAGACAACGATTCACAAGAGCAAATATTGGGTGGGTCCCATTATGGAGTGAGAGAATGAGAAGGTGGAGTCCCATCATCTTGGAGCTAGCTCTTAACTTGCCAGCGCTGATACTCCCCCTCCCGCCATTGTCATATTTTATTATGTATGTACACCGAGGAGAGGAGGCTAAGTTCTAAGGATAACTCACGTGAGTACAATAAATGTTGGAGATTCATTTCTAAATTTATTCAAATAAACGTACATACGGATATCTTGGTCCTAGCTACCTATAACATCACTGCAACCGCTAAATCCAAATGTTACAATGTTTACTAGTAATATATATTATTTTTATGTGTTTTTTAGATTTTTAAAAAATTTAGGAAAGAAAATTTTCACTACAATTTTTTTGTTTATCAACTATATTCGTAGGTGATCCTCCAAACTAGATTATGTTAAGATAAAATGCCCTTTATATAGTCACTGCAATTGTGTTTTTTACTTTATTTTTATGCAATTGAACGCTCTTGATATATATTCATCATGTTATCTTTCGACATTATTGTTTTATTTTTTAATATATCCACCAAACAATTAATGGTTTTTTTTTTTAACATTTTTTCTACTTCCTTAGATAATCATATTTAATTTCATATGATCATAAAAGAAAAAAAGAATGAAAAAAAAAAAGGCACATCGTTGTCTACTAGAAAATATGACTTTTATGGTGGGAGGGGTTATAAATAAACCTAAAACGCCAATTGACAAGTAATTCCAGTGATACCGAGGGTTCAAGCCTCACACGGGATGAGTTGACACAAAAATCATCGCTTTCCAAGAAAAAAATCTCAAAAATAGGTTGATTACCGATTTGGAACACATTAAAGACGCACTCAAACCGTCTATTCCTTTCGTCACAATTAAAGCAATACACATTCTTCTTCAATTTGTCCTAATTGAAGAGGTATATTTTCTCATTGAGAAATTATTTTCAAATATTATAATATCTTTAATACCCTTTAAATTTGTGAATGAGAATAACCGTATCAGATCAACTCAACATGAATTATGGCCATACAATTATAGGACATTTTAGAAACTTAATAGTTTTTCAACCGTTTTTCTAATTTTGCGTAATAAGTTAAAATGTACATTTTTAATTGAGATCAGAAAAATATAAATAATATAGCGAAGCTGATTTGTTTTAACATTTTCATTAATCAATGATTGCTTCGTTTTGTTTATTAGACAGGATGCATGACCTTAATGGGGATACACAAGTAAATGTAATTACAACGGAAAATCAAACAATAATATTGCTTGAAAAGGCTCTTCCACATGAATCATGCCTAATTTTAGTGCCCTAATTCTATTACTCACCCTCTTCATAAATTATTGTCTTATTTGACCCGATACACAGATTAAAAAAAAATAATTTAATTATTAATATAGGCATAATGTGTAATTTCTTTAAATGTCTATGTACATGTGGTCCATAATTAGTAAGAAAAAAATGTAATAGTAAAATAGTAAAAATATTATTATAAAAAAAACTTTCAAAAAAATAATTATTTTAAAATAGATAAAAAAAATAAAATAATTATTTAAGAACATAATGGAGGGAGTACCTTTTTTCCAATTAATGATCGATGAAGACCCCTATGCCTGGCACTCATTTGTCCGCCTTTTTGGTGCACTTTAACCTTCGGTTTATTCTTTTTTAATTATGGCATTAATTTACTAGCTCAACATCTACATTTATGTGTTTACTACATATATTATACCCCCTTCCTTTCACACAAAAAATTTCTTATTTTATTTTGAATTGCTTCATGTAAAGAGTTTGATTTTAAAAATTATACGTACAATTTTTATAATTTTAAATTACTTTACATAACTATGATAAATTTTAATAATAATTATTTATATCATTTAATTATCAAACCTTTTAAACGTAGATTTTTTAGGGGTGGAATGGTGGGAGCAACATACAAGTGCACACTAGAACTTGAAATTGCAAATGTGAATTTATTAAACTCATACAAAGAAAGACTCTCATTTTGCTAATGGAAGGAATACTCTATTTTCATAGTTTATGCTAGTAATCCCTTCTATTCCATCAAACAATCAACGTTCGATTTTGAGTCCACTTAAATAACTCCCTTTTGAAAATAATTTTTCGTACGTTTCATGTAGAGAGACCATTATTCTATTTTAAAATGTTACAATTAAAGAGTTAACTTTCAAATTTATATCGTGAATTTTTATAATTTTTTAATTTTATCCTTCACATATGTTATAATAATTTTAACTATATTCAAAAATTTCTATAATTAATTATGGCCAGGGGCGGACCTATCGTAGGGCCCGTAGGGGTCACAGTCCTCCGAGGTTTACTAAAATGGCACTAAGGAATTATAACTTTTTGGTCTTATGAGTTTATATTAGGATTAATATACAATATGGTCCCTGAACTTGCAATATTTTTCTGATTAGATTTCAGTATTATGATATTTCTTATTATGGCACTTGAACTGAACATTTGGGCTTACAGTTAATCCCCCATCTGACGGAAGTTAACAGAAACATTATGTTTTATTTTGAAAGACTAAAATGCCCTTATTCCTTGTTGACCATATATCCACATGGAGAAAAATGCTGAGATGGAATTTAGTTGGCGGGAAGGAAATTGGAAATAAAATGCATTGTGTAAAGCTCTCTCTCCCTCACAAAAAAATCCTCAAAAAGTACATATATTCCCAAACACAACAAAGCAGATAGATTAGTCTCAGTAATGGCGGCACAACACACCACCACCAAGAACAAAAACCCACTGCAATTGATTCATCACCCTCCTCAACTCAACATTATCAAGACATTTACTCTTCGTATTTAATTATTAGCTTCGCGGTTTTTCTTGGGTTTCTTCCTAAATCGTCAATCCCATTCGTCTCCAAGCTTCAGTCCCATAACAAACCTCTTTCACTAAAGCTTTTCTAATCTCTCCTTTGATTTGGTAGTAAAGATGCGTACTTGATCGATTTAGTTGTCATGAACCCTAATTTATAAACCCTAATGAAAAACCCTAATCGTATCCCTCCTCCCCTCTGTCTCTCTCTCTGTCTCTCTTTGGAATTCACCATGGATGGCGGCAGAGAGAGGATTCTGGAAAATTTGTGCAACAAATTGTGTTGGATTGAAAACATGGTCAACCTAGCTGGTTCAGCAGGTGAGAAGTTGCGGCGATCAAATTTGATTTGATAGGCAGACTTGTAAGTTCTGGATTTGATTAACAACTCAAATTTGGATTAGGTCAATTACTGAGAATCATAGAAAATAGTCAGACAGATTCAGGGATGAGGATGAAAGGGTTCAGAGGTGCTGTAAGACTGATATGGCTTCGCCATGGACAACGGCGCGAACAAGACTGGTTGCTGGGCTTTGCTCTTGCGTGAGGTCGTAGTGTAGCTGAGAGGAATGGGTTTGGGTTTTCTTGTTGTATGGGTTAAAATAGTGCGTTAGCGCACTAGACTCTATTGCAGCTTCGATCGAGAGCAAATATTGGATCGCTCGTTGGTTGCTCTTTCGAGTTGTGATTTTGCGACCTTCGATCAGGGCCAGCCCAAGGGTGAAGTAACGGAAGATTGGGCTTCAGGCCTAAATATATATATATATATATATATATATATATATATATACCCCTTGGGTCACGCAGTGACGCAAACACGCACAAACTCCTCCAATTCTCCTCTATCTCATTCTCATCTCGTTCTCTCTTGCCGTTGTCGCGGGGCCAGCCGTTGCCGGCTGCCGCAGTGCCGTTTCGTCATCTTCATCTTATTCTTGGCTTCACGTCCTCCAATTCTCCTCTATCGCATTCTAATGAATCAATGAATCAAATGATTCAAATCATTCTTTATTGCTGAAAGGTTGAAATGTTAAATCATAGTTGGGGCCTGGGGCGGGACTGGGGGAAAGGTTGAATTTCATAATCAAAATATCAAATCATAGTTGGGGAAACTGGGAAAGGACCGAAAGGTTGTATATTTGAATTCTATTTACATAATTATTAATTACATTATTCTGTTTTAGTGACCCTGGCCTCATTTAGTCATTTAATTTTAATTGTTTATTTATTTATTTTCTCAATTCTTAAATTATTGCAGAAAAATCTCGCAATTGTTTCTGTTGCATTTGGCCCAACAGAGAATTTTCTTGACAATCAGATTAGGTTTCATTGTTCTAACTTTCTTTTTTAGTCTTGTTTTTTGATTTATAGTCGTTTAATTTAATTTAACTTATAGAAATGTTAACGATTCCCGTAACTATTGCTTCAGTAGAAAGAAGTTTCGCAAAACTAAAATTAATAAAATCTTATCTAAAATCGACAATGTCTCAACAAAGATTAAGTGGACTAGCTTTATTATCAATTGAAAAAGAATTATTAAATGAAATCAATTACAATAATTTAATAAATAATTTTGCATCCCAAAAAGCACGAAAGATAAACTTTAAATAAATATACAATAATTAAAATAATTTTATTTTAAAAGGCCTCATTTTAAAATTCGCTTTAGGCCTCCATAAGTGTTGGGCCGACCCTGCCTTTGATTGCCATGAAATTGCATTCTCCAGCCTTGGATTAGAAGAATTCTTGCCTGAGTTTGATGGGTATTGAAATTTGGAATGATTATTGTAAGTTTTACAGTCCAGATGTGGTGTCGTGGTTTCACGATCATCTAATTCGTGTTTTACAGCCTGGGTTTGTTGGGCATTTGTTTGATTGGGTGTTTACTTTTGATTTCTGCCACCAATTGATTGATTTTTGTTTGAAATGTGGTTGCTTACTGGTTGTTTGGGGAAGAAGACCTCATAGACTTTTCCCAAAACAATAGGGAGCCATTTGCTTTTTTTAAAGACCAACATTATTATCCACGTGGAATCCAATCATCATCAAGTAAGGGTATTTTTGTCTTTCTAACAAAAATTTAATGCCTCAACTAACGACCGTCAGTTGAGGGACTAACTGTAAGCCCAAATGTTTAGTTCAAGTGTCACAATAGAAAATATTATAGTACTGAAACCTAATCAGGAAAACGTTGCAAGTTTAGGGACCAAATTGTATATTAATCCTTTATATTATAGACTTATCTCACTTAGTCTCCTCAAAAAGTACAAATTTCTTCATGTATAGCTTATGTAAGATTGTATTTTATCATCATCATTCATTACTCTTGATAGTAAGACTCATTTATAGACTTTTTTAGTTGATATAAAGCGAATAAAATATGCTTTAAATGGTTACGTTTACCATTATATTATTTCTTTTGTTTCTTTTCTCTACGTAATGTACATAATATTTCTACTCTAGCCATTTTTTTATCTTTTACTACTTCGCCCGTATAGAGATAGAATACTTTTTTGAAATGAAGAATTCTATCTGCTTTACACATATATTGAATAGGTTTGAGCATTTTTCTAATTGGTGAATTCCAGTAATACTAATATATTTTACATATTAGACTTTTTAAAAGTAAATTTAAATAGAAAAAGTATTATTTAGGGCAAATTTCACAATTGGTCCTTGTATTTTTTGGTTTTTTTAGGATTGTTCCTTTCATGACCTAAATGGTCACTGTACAAACTCATTTTTGGGATTGGTCCTTCTGTCCAATTTCATCCATTTTTTGTCTTTAAGTTTGAATATGTGCCTCGCACGTGTATTTTTAAAGGGTAACATAGTCATTTCCATTTAAAAAGTACAGGGACATCTGTAAAAAAAATTTAAAAAGTAAAAAAAAAAAAGAAACTAATGTTTTTAAAAAAAAATTTAAGAAAAAATATAAATATTCTATAAATAAATATAGGGCAGTGATATACAAAATGAAAAAATTTAACCGAAAATTCTCTGAGATTGGGATTGGTCCTTCTGTCCAATTTCATCCATTTTTTGTCTTTAAGTTTGAATATGTGCCTCGCACGTGTATTTTTAAAGGGTAACATAGTCATTTCCATTTAAAAAGTACAGGGACATCTGTAAAAAAATTTAAAAAGTAAAAAAAAAAAGAAACTAATGTTTTTTAAAAAAAATTTAAGAAAAAATATAAATATTCTATAAATAAATATAGGGCAGTGATATACAAAATGAAAAAATTTAACCGAAAATTCTCTGAGACATAATTGGTTGCTCACGTGTAATGAGTATGTCAACAAGGTTGGACCTACTTTTTTAAAGCATCAAAGAGACATTATTGAATACTTCTTCCGTTCCACCCAAATAGTTCACGTTTGAAAAATCTAATTATTAAGGGATATATTAGTGCTATTAAAGTTTGTCATAATTACAAAAATACTCAGAGCACAACCAAGACGATTACAACACAAATAGAGAGTAAAGATGAAAGATTATGAATATTGTAAGCATAATTTTTTGAAAGTGGACTATTTAAATAAACGTCCCAAAATAGTATAGTGAACTCTTTACTTGAAACGGAGGGAATAATTGTAGACTCGGAGGGAGTAATTGTAGACTTCATCCACACTAACCCATCCTCACCTTCTCTATCTCTTGTCTCTCCTCCTTCCTCTTCTTCCATATATTTTTTGCCGCTTCCAGTTTATCCCATATCGCCATCATCATCATCATCAATGCCAACCCTAACACCCAATTTTCGGCCAAAATCCAACTTTAGATAAAATCTGCCATGAAATCTCACCATCGCCAATACCAACCCGAACACCTAATTTTCAGCCAAAACCCATTATCTGCCATGAAATCTCGATCGGCGGTTAAGTCGTCGTCTGAAAGGAGTTGAAAAAAATCAAACATTGAGGTTGATAACGTCGTTGTTGATTTGGTTACTTGGAGAGTTGGAGGACAGAAAATCATAGAAAATACAAAGATTACTATTGATTTTTATGAAGTTACGACTCTGCAACTCCACCATTTTCATGGGTTCCTTAGTACTGGTAAGTAGAGGACAGTGGACCGTATTCCTATATACTATTTCTCCATGAACAAACCATAACATGGCCCTTTCCAGCACGATGTTTGGATTTCAAGGTTGGGAGAGAGGGAGAGGGAGATGCAGATCAACCAATCGAGTCTATCTCCATCACCAAATTGCACAAATGGTCCCTGTATTTTTTAAAAGAAATGACTATTTTACCCTTGAGCAAAATGACGTAAGAGACACATGTAAACATTTAACAACAAAAAATTAACGGAATTGGACGGAAGAACCAATTGCAAAAAATTGAAAAGTACAAGGATTTAATTTTTTTGAATTTTAGTACAGGGACCAATTCCAAAAAACCCAAAAAGTTTAGGGACCATTTGTGGTGTTTTTCCTATTATTTACTATTTTCAAACCTTCCACCAATATCACAGAACTTAGATAACTGCAAACTCGAACAGAGGAAGTATTATATACTATTTTCAAACATTTTGACCAATCCACCAATTATATCTTGCCATCACAGAATTTATAATATGAATAGTTGAGGCCATGCACATTAATTAAGTAATTATATATAGAGCCTGTATATTTCACCAATTACATAATCTTATGACTATAGAGTTTGGTAACCTCAACATTATTCATGCCAGAGAAGTATACAATAAGATTTGTTTAGGGGACAAAAAGTTGGGAAGGAATATAGAAGTAGCCAAATGGGTTAAAATGCTTTAAAGCACTGATCACCCATCTTCAATTGTCCCTAGAGATCATGTACCTTTTCTGTACCACCATTGTTCTTCATGTCCTTTCCTTTAAGTGAGTTTCCCTTCTTCTTTGACCTCACAATGGAGTTAATGATGGATTCTCTATATTGGTACAAGAGAAAGCCTTAAAGCTAGCTATATTACAAGATCCCATTGGGAGACCAACAATATTTAACCTTTTACTTTTTTCTTTTCTTTCTTTTCCTTCATGTTTCTTTTCCTTTTCTTCTTTCCTCTTTCTCCACCATGTGCGTATTTGTTTATCTTAAGATCGATATATCCAGAATTAGCTCAACTGATCATCGGCCACTCTTCCAACGTTTTGTTTATTCAAGGGTCAAACCTCGCGCTTTACTGTTAGGTTGGTCGAACAATGACTTATAACCACTTCTTATAATCTGAGTCGAGATACTATATGCACATATTAGCATTTCAATTTTTAATAACTAAGACATCCAAATATTACTTTGTTTTATTTTTACACATGCAATGCCTTCAACATCAAGTATAATGCCGCCTTGATTAAAAGTCAGAGAACTGATAGTTTCATTTATCTTAACCTGCATGCTATATTCTCTTATCAGGATTTTATGAGTAGCTTGGCATGCTTGGAATTATTTGGTTCATCATAATAGTGTTTGTTCATTCATGCATGCCTTCCCCCCCATGCAGATAACAGCATCATTATCGGCCCTTGTATAAGACAGCCTAGTGGGCAGATAACAGCATATGGTCCCTCACCTTTCACATATTTATTAGTTGGCCTCGATTTTAAATACTTATTATAAAGGTCTCTAAGCTCGATTTTTCTCCAACATATTGCTTCCTTTAAGTCCACTACCGTTAGTTTTCTGTGTTATTGTTGATGAAAATACATACATACATATATATATATATATATATATATATATATATATATATATATACTTATTATAGACACACACCTCTATATTTTTCATATGATCTTTTCTCTTTTTTTTTTTTTTTTTGCTTTTGTTTCTTCTTCCTCATTTATATGTGCTTTATTCTTTGGTCTCTTTCAAATATTCTACTTCCCCTCCCACGCGACAGGAGCAGTTGTACCTCCAAATGAAAAAATTGTGCTATATCTCTAAGCATAAAAAATTGTACAACTATAACTCTAAACATGTTGCACTATCTTGAGACCATGATCGCTTGCATTGGCAATCCAAAAAGTTACACATTGGGAGCCGATAGTTTATTGATGAATAAAATATTACAAAACATTTAAAATATACTTTCTTTTTTTTAGGCTATGTTTAGCTACTCAATGTCATGCTTTGGAATTGGAATTGGATGAACAATTTGAGCTCAACGGAATTCAAATTGTTCTTCCAATTTCAATTACAAGATATGACATTGGAATTCCCAAACAGACCATTAGAGAAGTTCAAAGTTGTATTTCGACAAATATATTACAATTTGTTTGGTATGTGAAAAAAAATTGTGGATAATAGTTGTCAAATATATTATTGTACAGAGCTTAAACAATTGATTTACAAAAAATTATTTATAACTTACAAAAAAAAAAGTGTGTATTTTGAAAACCTCGCAGTGCCATGCCCTCCTTTAGAGGCCACTTGGTACAAAATCTCGTAAGTTTTCTCTATTGACTTTTGTGGAAGTGAGTTTGTTAAAAATGGAGTCAATTTTTTACCCAAAAATGTTATCCATGGGCTAATTGTTGGGCTTGGGAAACGTATGTCTTATGGGTCAATGAACAAATGGAACGATATGTCCTGGGGGATAACGTGCAGAGTACATTTAGTTAATGGACAAGCCTTAAATATTAGGGAGCAAAATACATTATGGGCTGGGCGCCAGTAAAGGAGATTGGAGATTGGGCGTCCGTAATTATTTGGAATGAAAATAATTTGTAATTTGGGAATTATTCAAAAAAAAAAAAAAAAAAAAAGGGAGTGATTCGAGTCGGTCCCTTTTAGAGAATTTTCAACCGATTAAGAACATGATAATTACTTTTAACCAAAAATAACACTTTTGTTGCAAAATATCATCTATGTCCTTAAAAAATACAGAACTGTGCATCGCGATGCACAAAATTCAACAAAATCAACCACCAAAAAAGAAGAAGAAGAAGAAGATGAGTAAGTACAAAATAAACCCTCCAATTTCCATTTCACTCCGTTAGCCTAAGACACGTTCTTCGTAAAAATTCATCTTTCATTCAGCTCCTAGAGAGAGAGGTTAAGTCCTGCCTTTTCATGCCTTTTTCAGAGTCGAGGGCTGAAGCGTATAAGTTATGTTCCGTTGCTATCTCACATAGATCCAAAGCAGAGAATCGTGAAGGATTCCAAATGAGGCCCATTCGGAAAAGAAGAAAATAAGGGTGATCGCCGGGAAGACATTTCTTGGAACAGGCTTCAAGCGTGCTCCTGAAATCATAATTCAGTAGAAGAGAAAAAGGTTCATGAAGTGAAGGGGTTTTTGGGAATTGAAGGGGCGGGGGTAGTTTTGAAACAAATAATCAATTTATCACTTAAAAGGGACTTAAGCAATTGAAAATAAATATTGTAGACTTTAGCGATTGAAAATTTCACAAAAGCTACCAGCCCGCAATTTTTCCAAAAAAAAAAACTCATTTATTTTCGTACAAATGAGTTCTCTAGTATCATTTCACTTGGGCCCAATACAAAAGTATCAAACAAAGTAAAATGGGCCTATTGGCCAAGTTAGCAATAATATTCTCTGCAAAAATTCTCAATGTAAACATTTATAGTCAATGTATTGTTTCCACCTTTCGTCTACAAGTATTTTTATTAGTTGTTGCAGTTGATATTTTAATAATTATATTTATATTATTAAAATTATTTTAAAAGATATTTTAAAATAAGTGTTCATTTTTATTTACTAAAATTAAAGAATTTGATGTTTGGGCCTTTTAGCACATGCACGTTAATGTTCTTAATAGCTACTAACATTAGAATCAACACTAGGACATAAAATGTTTTAAAGGTAAACTTATACAAAAATAAACAATCATTTAAGAACAAAAAAAAAAAAAATAGATAGTCATTTAGGGACTGAGAAAATAATATTTTTAATTATTTAACTTTTTAAATGTGAACTTAGTGCCAAAAGGAGTAATAAATCATTTCACTAATTAAAATACATTAAGAGTACAAAACAGTAGGAAATTTTATCATATATACCACTCATACACTCTATGTTTGATATTTTACAAAGCAAAATCAAAGCATACTAACAAGTAAAATAAGATTATAATTAATAACATAATCTCCAACATAAATCAACACAAATAAAGAAAAAAAATGCAAAAACCAGCAACAATATTTAAAAGATAAAAGCTTATTATATGGTACATGGATAAACCCCAAAAATTCAATGTGACTAGGGTACCCGCCCCACCCCCTGGGTCCCGGTTCCGGTTCCCTGCATTTCTTCTACTCCAGTGACTACCAAACCCGAATAATCTGGAGCTCCCACATTTCTTAGTCCATAATAAACTTGTTGGTTCATACCCGGACTTGCTCTGCTTGCAATCTCATATTGATCCACTGGCCTCACTCCTCCACTATACACCTGACCGATATTTGGACCCTGTTGGTGAAGAGAGACCGGTATTTGAGTCTGAGGAGGTGGGAATGGCTGAGCGTAAGTTGCCCGAATTGGCATTGACTGGACTGGAACATTCCTGGGCGGTAAAGAACCCGGTATATAATAAATGGGCATGTTTTGCACCGCTGGCATTGGATAAGGAGAGCCCTGGACATAGTGCCAAGTTTGACCCGTATAGTCAATCCTCTCCTCACCAGTATCCATAACATTCTCAACTACAGCTTCCTTCGGTTCAAACACCGGAGTTGGGTTATCCGGTTTAACTCTTACGGGTCGAAGGTCCGGGATTGGAGGCAAATTCACTGGCCCTAACGACGATGACGTGGAGCAAAATGGTGAAGCATTAACAGGGTTGGGTGAACCCGGGTCCGAAGCCGATACATTATCGCTAATTGAAGCTCGGGTCTTCAATCTTGATTCACGTGGAGGATCATCCGGATGGTCCAGGCCGAATAGATAGTCGGGCACTTCGGAAACAATCGAAGAGACTTCGGACCTGCCACGCTCCAAACCTGACCCACCGTTGAGTGCATCCAAGAACCAGTGTTCGCGCTTAGTGGAGCCGTCAAAGAGTGAGCTGATACTGCTGGCTCGCGAAATGCCGTCAATTGGGAAGAGAAAAAGTCGAAGCCGAGCCGTTTTCTGATTGTGAGTCAAGCGGTCAAACTCATCCATCATGTTCTCAACGTCCTCGTCACATGTAACGGTGATCAGAGCGTCGAGGTCCTCGTTAGGGAGCTGGTACTTAACGGTAATGTCAGTTGTACCTAATTGAAACAAATATGCAAATTTTCGGTCATTTAATGTAAGTTTGTTGAAATTAATGGGTTGATATTGAGAGTTTAATTAAGAAAAAAATGTTGTGTGTACCGGAGAGCTTGGAGAGCTTGTTGAGGAGGGAGGAGAAGGAGGGGTGGCGGGGGACGCTGACGATGCGGGTGTCGCCGCCGACGTAACGGAGTTGGTTGTCGTGTGGACGGGGTAGGATTTTGCCGCCGAAGCTACACATGAAGCGAACACGTGGCTGGAAGGTGGGGTCACCATGGTTGGACGGGTGGTCGGAGAGAGGGGAGGACACCACCGATTCGGAGTCGTTCTCCGTTGGGTGGTGGCTGCTCATTGCTGTGAGGAAACGCTAACTGCAGAAGATTCTATGTAATAAAATAAATTGTAGAGAGTGAGAGAGAATAATGGAGGAGAACAATTATTAACGTTATGTTCGAATAATCTAAAAAATGCTCCTAATTGGCGTATTAGGTAACAGTGAATTTGCTACTGTTACGGACAAATCTCAAACGTTCCGTTTATTTAATTATGGTAACAATATCAACAAATTAACATAATAAGCTTTCATTATGTTTCTCCATTCTTGGTGGGAAATCGATGTTCAGAATACTTTTTTTTTTGGCTTAAATACCAATTTGGTCACTCTACTTTCACCCAAAATTCATTAAGCTCACTTTACTTCTTTTTTTCACACTTTGATCACTCTACTTGGTCAGGAGAATCAATAAGCTCACTCAATCAATGAGCTTATTAATTGAAAATGTCCAAGTAGAGTGATTAAAGTGTGAAAAAAAGAAGTAAAGTGAGCTTATTGAATTTTTGGGAAAAGTAGAGTGGCAAAATTAGTATTTAAGCCTTTTTTTTTTTTTTTTGTCTTTCAAAAGTGTCGCCGTAGGCCTAAATATATTTCTTTGGTTTTTCAATGATGTTCTCATGTTCGTAAGTCCAACACTAATCCCCCAGACAGTTTAGGATAGGACCCATTAGTGTTAATTTCTGTATTTAAGTATGCCGGACCACCACCATTAACGGTGGTGGTCGGAGGTGAAGACTATGATGCGTTGTGTGCAAGAGAGAGGGAGAGAGGCAGTTATACGTGAGAGGGAATAGAGACAGTTATGTTATTGATATGAAAAAGGATACAATGATATAGGGAAAGTAGGGCAAATATATAAAAGAACAAAGTAGATATTACATTCTCAACACTTCCCATTTACTCGTACGCGAAACTTTTGTGAAGTGTTCGAGTTGGAGAGATGCAAGCAAATGAGCGTCTTGGGTCTAATAAAGATAAATCTTCGCCACGAAGACAAGCCGCTTGAGCGGAGCACAAAAAAAATGGATCATTCCGAACAACTGTAGAAATAGGTAATGTTGAGAAGCCTAAACATGAGTCAATCCCCCTAAAAGTTCACTCAATAATTGGTAGATAGAAGACGAAGGAGAAGCTCAAACCAAACTTTTGTCCTCAAAAGCATCTCCTTGATACAAGAAGTCAAAAGTCGTGGATCGAATATCGTCCTCAAAGAGATATATCTACCAAGTTATTATTTGACTTTGGTAATCAAAGAAAGAGTTCACGAACAGAATATCAATTTCAGATTTAGAATTTTAGGGTTTGAAAAGGAGATTAAAGAGATTGCGGAAGCATCAAAAGCAGAGATCGATTGCTTTGATACCATGTTAATTTCTATATTTAAGTATGCCGGACCACCACCATTAACAGTGGTGGTCGGAGGTGAAGACAGTGATGCGTTGTGTGCAAGAGAGGGAGAGAGGCGGTTATACGTGAGAGGGAAGAAAGGCAGTTATGTTATTGATATGAAAAAGGATACAATGATATAAGGAAAATAGGGTAAATATGTAAAAGAACAAAGTAGATATTACATTCTCAACAGTTAGGACACGTAAGCTCAAGACTAATCCCCAAGTAGGTTAGGACGACTAATCATTTAAAATAACCATTTTAACAGCTGATCTATCCATTTGTTGAAGTGGTGCCAGTATTGTGTGGTGGACCAACGGCGGAATAGGCTCCAGCTACACTGTGGGCCTTAACCAGGAAAGAAAGTAGATGTGGGCCTCATGGAGAACGGAAAAGAAGATGTAGGCCTTTCAAATATTAAATTCGTGCATATATACATATTGGGCCATGGGCGGTGATTTATGTACTATTTTTATTGTCTGGTCATTGTCTAGGAGAGCAAAGACTTGGATATTAATGGCTAGACACCTAGTTGACTACTATTAAAGGAAACAAAAGTAATGTTTTGTTAATCTTATGGGTGTGTCATCTACGACATTATATGCCGCACGTCGTCGTCTGTTGGGGAACTTTACCCTTTAAAAAGGAAATTATACAATCGAAATTTGGTGAATGATGACGTGATTATTAACGAATTTTATATAAATGGACGGCAAAATTTTAATAATAGCTACTAGGTGTCGCTCCCGGATTGCTCAACTTCTATACTGAACATAAGAGGGGGAGAAGGTTGTCATTTAGGAGCATTAGCAAGAGATTCATTATTCTTACGAATAATTCACTTGACTATATGTTCATTTTAATTTCAAACATTGGATTGAGTCGTGACTAAAGGAGACAAATTAAATTGCATCAGGCCGGGTTATAGCTAGAAAAGAAAAGATTAGCCTCTATTGTGAAGTACTTTTGTAGAGTTTACGCAACGTATTGCATGAATTTCTATAGACGATGTTGACTAGGGATAAAAAAGAAGGTCGAGCTAGTTAAACATAAGCAGCTTGAGCTTTACTACTCAAATCTTTTAAAATACAAATAAGGGAAGTAAGAGTATGAGATAGTAAGTGCAACAATTGCCCAATGATGGTAGCAAAAAAGGGGTAAGATAACAAAAGGAACAAAAAAAGAGTGCGAATTTTGCTCAACAAGGGGAGTTAAAAGTATGATATAATGAACCCTACTTTTTGAAAGTTGAATTACATAGTAATACAACTAAAATAAATTCTTCTGATTTTTTCTCAAAAGGGAAAATAAATCCAAGAATAGGGGGTCATTTTAGAATCAAATTAAAGATTAAAAAAAAAAAAAACTTAGTAAGAACTACTAAAGAAGTAGTCCCACCCACCCCCAATAATAGGTATTCCAAGTGCAGTGACAATAATAGGTATTCCTTTCGTTCAAAAAAGATTGTTAAAACTGAAAATTAATGTCTGAAAAAATTAAGCTTAAAAATCCTCTTTTAACTTAAATTTTTAGTTATTTTTAAGAAATACTTAATTTATTAAGTGATATAATATTGAATTATTAAACAATCTTATTTTTAATATCACTTAAAATTTTTCTAATTTAAACTCTTAATTAGGTTAACAAACAGATTCTCAGTACGTATAGATTAAGAAAATATAATAGACTTTAATATAAATATTACAATAGTATTTTTTTTTCTTCAAAGATACCCGTACGATAGAGGGTCCATCAACTAAAATGAGAATAAAATGATAAACGTAATTTTTTCGGGGGGAAAAAAAAGAGAGAGATTAGAAAGTGAATACTTCATTAGAAACGTTCTAAAAAGAAAAGATGTAGGTAAAGGAGTATAATTTGCTCAGCAATGCAAAAACTATATATGGGTTGTGAGTTTTAAGCGGCTGTTTGGATCGTGGGTAATGCCCAAAATATGTACAAGTCACGTGGACCCCTCTTCATTAAGAATCCAAAATTAAGAAGGTGTATGATTACATTTCATGGATAGTTGTATACTTTTGATCATCGTGACGACTTTCGATCCCAACCCTTTCTATCGGAAAAGAAGAAGAAACCATAAGTATGTGCTGGGTATAAGCAAGCGAATTCCCTAAGACATGCATAAGAATAGTATCTATTTTTGTACAAATTTCTCGTCTCGATTAGGTGTTAAACCTGTGATTGGTTAAATATTATATCATCTAACTTATGACGTTTGCTTTTAACTCGTCATATGCTTGAAACCTAGATTAAAACGAGAAATTTGTTTTAAAAAGAAGTTTATTTCCGATCATTTTCCAATTGCAATTATCTTCAGAAACAGGGCAAGATAAACATATTGAAGAAAAAGAAGTAATCAAAATCATGCATGAGTAGTAAATTAACTAAATTGCTACTTACTTGCTGAAGCTTGAACCTTAAGCAGAAGAGTACGTATTCTCTGGATTGCTGTAAGTAATGCAACTTTGCCGGAGAGAGAAAGAGCTTAAAGAGAAAAAGAGAGAGAGAGAGAGAGGAACTGTTGGATTGTGTTAAATGGAGCTGATCGGCTTGATCAGGGGACGAAAGGTTCGACTTTGAGCTGTCAAGTTGACGTGGGTCCCAAGTGTCATAATCTTTGGGATTAACAATATAAATAAGTATTGATTAGGATATTTTAGTGGTATAATATTAGGAGCTCGAGCTTGTGATATTATTATAAATTTTGTGTTAGAGCCATTAGATTAAATTTAATAAAACCTCTACACAGTTAGATCAATTTTTTTTTTTTTAAGTAATGATATGTAGATTTTTAATCATCACCAACTTAACAACATTCAACCATCCAACGACAATAACATTAAAACTTAAATAATATTACAAGATTGAGCTCGTAATATCATTTGCTAATTTATTATAAATTTTTTTGGTACAAATCTAAGAGAAGAACGTGTTGTGATTGGTTAAATATCATATAATATAGCATGTGAAGGTTATACAAAAATATTTATATTCTGTCATTTTCCATAAAGTATTAACCTCATTTATTTATTATTAATATATATCAAAACATTGTTGTTTAACGGCAACAAAAAATAGTAGGATGCAAGACAAACACATCAAGGTAAAAGATTTATCCATGTCATGATAAATTATCTTAAAGCAAGTTGGGACATTCGTTGTCAACTCCTTGTTTGTTTAGGAAAAATGTAAATAAAAAAATGAAAAAGATTCGAAAAATATACATTTATGGTCACGATATTTGATTTTCTGCAAGATACTCCCTAAAAATTGGTTTCTTAAATTATGAATTAGTACACTTGCTTTTTCTTTTTAGAGAAAAATGCCAAAAAATCCTCCTACAACAATGATGATGATAATAATAATAATAATAATAATAATAATAATAATAATAATAATAATTATTATTATTATTATTATTATAATAGTAATAATAATAATATAATTGTAATAATAATAATAATATATTTATTATAATAATAATATATTTATAATAATAATAATAATAATAATAATATATCTATAATAATAATAATATATTTATAATAATAATAATAATATTTATAATAATAGTACTAAAGGATATTAATAATAATAATAATAATAATAATATATTTATAATAATAGTAATAAAGGATAATAATAATAATAATAATAATAATAATAATAATAATAATAATAATAATAATAATAATAAAATGTTTGATAATTAATATTGTTATTAATGTTATATGTTGTTGTTGTTATATGTTATCACTCCATCTGTTTCAAAAAGATTGTCATTTTAGAGTTGTGCACACGTATTAAAAAAATTATTGGTTGACAAATATACCATTATTAAATATCTTTAATTTTTGTGCTGGAAGTAGTTGAAAAGATAACTTAGAATGAGATAATCATTGGGGAAGATAAAGTATTTAATGAATAGATGATGAATTATTGGAACTTGTAAGAAGACAAGGGTAAATTAGGTAAAACATGCATTGGAAACCTAAAATGACAATCTTTCTAAAACAAATTCTTAGAGCTAAAACGATAAACATTTTGAAACAGACGGAGTAATTTGTAAGCAAAATACTAAAATCATTAGCATCATTAAAAAGATAAATAAGTTAGGATTTAAAAGTGGAGAAGGAAGAAACATTGGTATCATTCACTCGTCTCTCTCTCTCTCTCTATCTCTATTCTCTCTTCTTATTCGTGGAGATTAGGGAAGTAAGGGGGTGCTAGTTAAAGCCGGCAAAATCAGCCCGGTCCAATGGGCTGGCCTAGCCAATCCAACTTTAGGACGGGCTGGGTTCTAGTTTTGGAGACCTGATGCAAATTTGAGCTGGGCCGACTCGGCCCGGCCTAATTAAGACTCCACCCAATAGGCTTACGTACGAGCTAACAAAAATGTCAAAATTAGTGCAAATTAGTCTGAAACAATGCATCGGCCTGCGGGTTGGCCCGGTTCACCGATATTAAGAGAGGTTGGACTTTAGTTTTAAAGGCCCGATTTTAAGGCTTGGCCCGATGGGTTAGGGTTGGGCTGGCCTAGTCTAGCCCATTGCCAGCTCTTGCTAGTAACTTATAAACAAGCAAGTGACTCGGTGAGAGAGTGGCGTTTTCTTCTTCTTTTTTCCCTTCACAAATGGTCCATATACTTTTTAAATGAAAATAACAATTTCACCCTTGGGAAAAATCACATGGGAGACACGTGTGAGAACTTAACAACTGAAAATGAATAAAATTTGACAGAATGACCAATTGCGTTTAATTTGATTGGTACAAGAAAATAATTTTTTGTATTTTTGTACATAAACCAATAGCAAAAGGGGTCAAAAGTAGAGAGACTAAATTGTGGAGTTTGCCCATTTAACGAAGCTAATAAAATAACATATATGGCTAACACATGCTAAGTTTAAAATTTGGGTGACGCTATTAACACCCCCAGAACCTCTTAATGCACTCACCTTCTACATATACACCCATCTTGATTTTTAACACATTCAAATACTAAATGGATTTAAATAATTTTTTGGCCCCTTAACTTTGACCCAATTTTTTGTTTGGTCATATCGCTTTAAAACCTATTCATATGGTCCTACATCTTGCATTTTCTTGTTAGATTCCCCCTCCCCCCATTAACATTAGAATCTTCGTCTATTATGTTTCAAAATGCCCAAATTACCCTTTAGTAAAAAATTTCTCATGATTTGTCAAATTGAAAATTAGGTCATCTTCATCATCAAATGCGTCGGCATCTTCTCTGGCTTCCGGTCTTAGCAGTAACAGAGGGCCTGCAATCATGTTTACTACTTTCGGTCTTAGCAGTAGCAGAGGACCTGGAACCCACACAATTCCTTCTCCTAAACCCAGCAAAACCCTAATCTTTGATTTCCCCCAAATCGTCTCAGATCGAACTTTACTCCTCTCCGACGAAATTCTCCTCTAAATCCTCTCTAAACTCCCTAACTCGCAACGGAACTCGAATTCCCTCGTTTCTAAACGGTGGTTGAATCTCCGAGGTCAGTTGGTACGCTCGATTAAGCTACTAGACTGAAAATTTCTCAAATCTGGTCATTTGTTTTATCGTTTCCCGAATCTTATTCATGTTAATTTACTTAATGGGTGTGTGATTTTTCCTGAAAGATTGAATCTCTTGGTGAATCAGAATCTCGGGTCTTTTCACATTGATTCGAGCGTAGAGTTGTTTTGTGAAAAACGTGTAGTCGTTATCTGCTCTTTCTTATTGTGAAAATTTGAAAACTTTGAGGTTCGTGTCGTGTAAAATTATTGATAGGAATCCCGGGTTTGATGAGCACTTGGGGTTTTGTCCAGCACTTGAAAGATTACACTTGGAGAGGGATAAGCATAGCGTGAGAACATTGTTTCTTGTTTGTCGAGCTGTAAGGGAGATTTCTTTTCAAATTGCTGGGGATTGGATGAAGAAATTAAGATGTGATGTTCTCTTATAATGGAGCTGTAATGGAGGATTTGAAAAGAGAGATTTACTGGGATTCTAAGGTTGAAGACAACCTAATTTTTAAATTGGCAAATTGACCCATGTATTTTGTATTTTTTTTTTTAAATGCCAGTCCTTATAGAACTTGTTAGTAAGGGTAATTTTGACATTTTAACATGGTAATAGATGGAGATTCTAACGTTAACAGGGCGAGGGGGAATCTAACAAGAAAATATAAGATGTAGGACCATATGAATAGGTTTTAATGTGATAGTACCAAACAAAAAATTGGGTCAAAGTCAAGGGACCAAAAAATTATTTAAATCTACTAAATATACCCCCATATATTCCCTATTTTAACCTTGTTAAAATATTTTTTTAAACAATGATAAAAAAAAATTTAAAATTTTCCCCATTTCTTCTCTTCTTCGGCAGCCTCCCCCCATTTTTTACCTGATAAAAGGAACAACATTGGAGTTATCTAAGAAAGTCTTGACACGAACATTGAAAGATGAGTTGGAAACACTACAAGAAAAACTACTATTTGTGACCCCCTTTATTTGGAAGGGCCAAAAAACCGTCCTAAATACTGGTTTTTGGGAAGGAAGTTTAGTTAGTGCCAAATACATCTTTTCCATTTCCCCTCCCAAATAATAATTTTTTAGGACTGTTTTACTTTTTTCCGTCCTAAATGTTTTGATCTTACTGACCGAACTCCCAATTATAAATTTTCATAATACCATCTGTATCCTGAAATTTTCATGCCCACAATTTTCAATTCCCGCTATTGTTTCCCTCCACCCACTTCTCTTATTGCGATTTTCCCTACTCCAGTCTTTTTTATTTTGATTTTCACCGACTCTCTCTCTCTCTCTCTCGTATTATCTCTCACTCTCTTCGGGCGATTATTACTGTGGCAGCTGGAGAATCCCTTTGGTAAGCATCTCTCCCTCGCTCTCTCACTCTGACTGGCTTTCAATCTCTCTCCTTCCCTGATTGTGCCCTGACCTTGCTTGCACAATTGTGGCCTAATTTTTAACAATTGTGTGCCTTAATTTTTAACAAATTGTTGATTTTCCCAAATTGCAGAGGAAAAATTCTCTCCTTCCTATGCACGTCTCTCTCTTTGTGCGATCTAGGGCTGCCATGGAATTCCTTTGGTAAGTGATAGGTTGTCAAGCCACCAAATATAAATTTTTCCTACTTTCAAATACGAGTATAGTAGCAAGTAGGGATCGTATCCGCAGGGAACGAGGAACAATTTCTATTGAGAAAATAACAAAAAGAAAAGAGAGAAAATTTGGGGGGGGGGTTTTGGTTTTGATTTAACCAATAACTAAATTCTAACTAATTAAACGAGTTAAATAAAATTACTAAAGGAAAGAAAATAATCACGAGACTAATCAAATTAGAAGAATAACAATATGACAAAAATTCCGATTCAAGGGTCATGACATTCAATTATGTTATTGATCATAGGCTAACAAATAATTTCTTGCAATTCAAGCATTCAACCGAAGATTTACCAGGATAGCCGTGACAAATCTTGTGTCTCCCTATTTTAATTGACCAAACCTAGCATCTAGTCAATCTTACCATTGATCAATTGGGCACGATAGCGTTCCATACCAATCAACGATAGCATAAAGTTCTATGGAAACGGTTGAAACTAATTTTAAATAGTCGAGATAGCTACAACTATCAAAATTAGGATCGTAGATTCGTTTAGGTCAAATAAATCATGATAGCACAACAAATTCAACCTATTGCTCTAAGGGTCCATTCATTCGTGCCAATTACGGATCACCGAATTCATGGATAGCGGTAGGAAATTATCACTTAAGTTGATTTGTCAAGTCAACCTAACTAACAATTCCCATAAAATTAAGATGAATCTACAATTACTTGAATTAAACAAGAGCAATTCTACACATAGCCTCACAATAACATAATCAAATTGAAAAGAGACCCTTGAATCAGAAGAAAAACCTTAGCCACGCATGCTTGAAATCACCATCATCTTCATAAAAATTAAACTTCCAATTGTTGATGAAGTAGAGAAAAATGAAAACTTGCAAAAGAGAGTGTGGAGAGAGAAAAGAGAAGAAGTGGCGTGTGAGAGAAGAGAGAGGGAGAAGAATACGTTCTTGGAGTTGGGAGAGAGAGAGAATGAATGTGAGTTACTTCCTAGAGGAGAGAAAGAGAAAAAGTGAGTGGGAGTTACTAATCTAAACATAACTCCTCCCTCCACTAACTCTTCAAATTCCCCCACTAAAAGAGAGATAAAAATAGAAAATAATACAAAATAAAAATAATTATTTTCTTTTAAAAGTGAGAGATGTGTCTTCATGGGCTCTTCTCCAAGTTTGGACCCCTTTTGTTATCCAAGCCCATCACTCTTCGGTCCATTTTCGCAAATTCTTCACATATTAGCCCAAAAATCTATCTTTTAGCCCACATATGTTCCAAGTCCAAATAATTCTTCTCCTACACCAAAAGATATAAAAATAGATCAATTAAGTGTAATAATCAACCAAAAATAGGGAGAATATTAACATAAAATGTGGACTAATGAAGACACATCAGTAAGCATCTCTCTCGCTCTCTCATGCTTGCTATCTCTCTCGCTCTCTCACTCTTTCTATCTCTCGTTTCCCAATTCTAACAATTATGGTTAAATTAGCCTGTCTGATTCTAATTAACTATGGTTACATGCACGAGCCTGCAGTTTAAGCTACAGGGGAAAGTAAGCACGCATATAGTCTATGAATTTTTTCTGTAGAATATAGAGATATAATTAATTAGAGCTCATCCTTATTAATAATATTCATTTTTTTGGCTCTTCTTAGAATTGAAGTTCAACCCATAGGGATTATGCTTCCTTCTCTCCTCCTGGCCTTACCTTTTTGAACATTTCTATTTGATCACGCAAAAAAGGTTGAGGGTGACCACGTCTGATCCACGTGTGTAGTCTAGTAGGATTCCGGCTTACGTTTCAGGGATTGCCCTTGAAGTATGAACTGCTTGAAACCTGTGATCAACAAAGAACACCCGTTAGGGGGGCTGGGTTGTCCCAGCGATAACCCTCAGGCGTGAGAATTAGCAATACTTTCAGAGGAGATGTAAGACTAAGAAAGTATAATGTTAGCAAGTAATTTGCATATACCCTATGAGGCCTATTGAGGGTGCTATTCATAGGGAAATAAGCCATAATCCTTATTGGTTTTGGAGTGGGAGAGATATGATCAATTTCTATGTCTTTCGGGTTACGTTACCTTGTCTGCTTAGGACTGAGGTGTATAGAGTTATAGTAAAACTGTTCCCAGGCGAGAGGTGATTCCGTAAAGGACTCTGTTTGTCGAGTTGAGAGGGGTTACATCGAGGTCGGTCTGGTATGTATCCAAGTCGCTTGATGTTAATGTAGTCGAGGTCGGCCGGGTATATGTCCAGGTCGCTCGATGTTAATGTGGTCGACTTGGGATGTCCCCAGGTCGCACTGTAGGACCTCTTGTCAGCGTACTGGGAGAGTACACTGGTAAGGTAGGCGACCTGTCATAATATGATTGCCAGGTCATCATATCGTTGTGGGCATATGTCACCCTGGCACTTGCCCAGCTGAAGCCTATGAAGTCACGATGTCTGCCACGTGTCCAGCTGAAGGCTGAGGTCGTTCAGTAGCCCCCTACTTCTCAAGGAGAGGATTTATCCTCGAGGTGTGAAATAAATATGTGCTGCATCGAGCTGGCCGGTTTCACGCAAGGTCGCATAGTTTTAGTTCGGCTTTGTACTTTTCTTGGGGAATCGTGCGCATTTAATAGACGCGGAGTTCATGGCTTGTCAGACGGCGCGTTTTTTTAATTTTGAATTTTTTGGCGGTTGATATTTTTGCTTCAAAACAGCGTCGTGTTAGGATCCGCGTGTTTTAGTGTAGGTCGACCCGGCCACTCCGGGTCCCCTATTTAAGCGAGGTTCCCACTGTTCATTTTACCAGAAACTTCCATCCTCTTCGACGTTCAAGCAATTTTTTGACTTCCAAAAGCCTCGATTCAAGCTTTTCCTTCGCGTTTCTTTTCTTTTCCAGGACTCTAGGTTAGTTTCCCTTGATCTTTGCTCCATTTCCATCCATTTGTCACCTGTTTTCAAGTTGTCTTGCTTGTTTATCTCTTTGTCGGTGACTGGCCGAATTTTGGGTAGGGTTCTGGCGACTTTGATTGTTAGGGTTCCGGCAAGTTTTGTATGTCCCTTAGCTTTCGTCCAGGTCGATCTGTCTAGGTCGATCTGTCCAGGTCGTCGTGTCATCCTTTCGTAACCATTTTTCCCACGAGCTCTTCTTCCTCGTGTTCTCTTTCTGTGAACATGAGGATCAAGCGTGCCAACGAGGGTCCCATGTTCGCCAGTTCGCAGAAGGGGCATGTAATCTATAAGACCAAGGATGGCGACTGGAAAGTCATTCTGCCCAGTGAGGCCAAGGCCCTGCTTATCGCTTGGGGTACAAATTTGGACGACCTGGTTGTTCCTGCCGACGACCCTTACAGGGTCGATGATATACTCTTTGGGACCTCGATGAGGATCATTGAGAAGTATGATGTGGCCATGTCGGGGTTGCTCTACTTGTATTTTGATGAGAATCGAGTAGCTAGTAAGGTAGCTGGGCCTTCAAGGATTGCCACCTTGGCCTCGTCCAGCTCGTTCCTGGATGCTAGTCATATATTGCGGGCTCCTCGGAGCAAGAAGAGGAAGCCTAAGCCTGATGTTGACACTGGTGGTGCCGTGAAGCGCGCCTTTCGAGACTGGCAAAATAAGATAACTGTTGCCGACCTGGATAGCTGGCAATCAAAGTATCCTTGTAACTTTGAGGACTATCGTGGACATGCCCCTGATCCCGAGCTTGGACTGACTGATCTACGAGATTCGAGGGGTCGAGTTGGTTTTTATTTGAGTTTTTTCGAGCTGGGGCTTCGTTTTCCCTTGGATCCTTTTATTTGTGAGTTCCTTGATGTCACCTCTACCGTCCCCCTTGATCTCACCTGGAACACCATGCGAGTACTCATCTGTTTTATTGCGAGTACGCGTGTGTTGGGGTTTGAGCCGACATTAACCCTGTTTTGCGATTATTTCCACCTCGATCGGAATAATAACCATCTTCAGGCCAAAACTCAAATTATCGGGTTAGGTTGTTCTCTGATCCTCCTGGGAAGGTTTCTGGCTGGGCTGACAAGGTTATCATGGTTGAGAGCCGACTTGGATGGAACTTCGTTGTGCCGATCGAGGAGTCCTTTACACTGGTCCACCATACCGAGCTCGACGAGTATGATAGGTTGGCCAAACAGTCCTTGGAAGCCCCATTAGGCGTGCGGGGTAATTCCCAGGTTCGATGCTATGATTGGAAGGGTATTGTCCAAGACGAGAACTTTTTGGTCGTCACCTGCCAAATACTATTTGGGAGGGCTGCCATAACCGTGCCAAATACCTATTGGGGATGGGTAATACAAAACCTGTAACACCCACTTCATTTACATCATTTACATTGCACATGCCATTCTTACGTCATGCATATATCATCTTGATTTATGCCATTAATATTATTTGAGTATGTTGTATTTAATTCATGGTACATTTATGCTACACTCCATGTGTTTCGTATGCTTCAATTGGTTGTTTAATTCTTTTAGTCGTTCGTTCTTGAGATGCGTTGATTTCTTGCCTTGTTATCGATCATTTCGGGAACCTTTCTCGAGTGTTTTGACCTTTCGATGAACTTAGAATCACCTTAGGTTGACTTGAGAATGTTTTGGAAACACTTTAGAAGACTTTTGTGAACTTTGACTTGAGCTGGTCACTATGCGGCTGCATGGTGCGAGCTCAAACCTAGCATGGAGTTTCTGGATTCTATGCGGCCGCTTAAGGCACCCGCATAGAAGCTATGCGACCGCATAGTGCGTCCGCATAGCGCCCAGATTGTTCACCCAAAAAAATCTCATTTTTGCCCAACTTACAAATTTGATTAGCTCTCCTTGAGCCACGTCACTAGCCCGGTTGGAGCCCTGTTTTCCAGCCACTAAACACCCTAAGAAGCCTTGGAGAGAGACTAAAGAGGGTTTAGGGAGAGAAGTTGAGATTTCTTGAGTTTGTGAAAGAATCTCGACGATCCGAGCACGCCGTGCTAGATTTGTGAATACATGATTCATATGACATCCTAGATTTCTTGAGTTTGAGATTTCTTGAATAGATTTTGATTTCTCCCATCTTTTTCGACAAGAGGTAAGCTACTACCCCCTCTTCTTCTTAGTTTATGTCTCATATGACATCCTAGACTTCTAATGTGTGAAGTTACCATGCTAGATTTGTGAATACATGATTCTTTCCATGAAATGCCATTATGGACTTGTGAAATATATTGTTGCTTATTCTATGATGTTGGGAACTCGAATTTGGACGTTAATGTGTTAGGTTTAAAGTGTAAGACCACTTTCGTAACTCGACATCACTAGTAACCTAAAATGACTCTAACGGAGTTTGTTAGGGTTTGATAATGAATGTGACCACGTGTGTGTTTTGTGAGCTCTTTGGATACTTGAGAGACCCGTTAAGTGATTGGTTACGCGATACACATTTATTGTACTGTGTTAATCTTTGGTGTTGGTGTTTGAATAGTTATGTGTAGTAGAATCACTTCACATATATAATCATGATGTTGTTATGGTCGTTATACTCCCCACTTTGGAGTATGACATGTTTATTATAAATGTTGGGTAAACATCTACTTGAGCATTTAGTTTATTTGGTAATAATGTGTCGAGTAAACATCTACTTGAGCATTCGTTAAATCCATGGCATAATTGTTGGAGGTGTATCGACGCTCGATTATTACGTGAGCCGGGACTACGTAATAGCCGAAGGCCAATACACTGGGCCTTGCCCTACCATTGGCCACGGTACGGGTTATAGCGCTAAGTGTTGTACGGAATAAACGCGACCTTGGTAAGCTATACCGTGATTGTTTCTCGAGTCGTGGGGACTGAGTCTTCACGTCGACGTGAATACGGAAAATGGTTCACCATGATTCTTGGTTATTGGTCCGATGATCGGGTACGACATCAACGGTTTCTACATTGGTATTATTAGTGGGTTGGTTGGAAGTTTGTATGTCGGAGGTGTACCTTGACGGTATCCTTTTATGTGTTTACATATCGCTCCTACGTGAGATGCATGCTATGTGACATGTGGCTATGAGATACTTGCCATCTATGATGCTTTGAGAATGATCTCGTTATGTCAATTTTGTTATATATGATCCTTATTTCAGTTCACATCTCGCATGCCATATTGTTGCATTAGTAGCTTATTGAGTTTTATAACTCACCCCGTCCATTGTTTATTTGTTTTCTTTAGATCCTAATCTGGCGAGAAACCCTTAGTGACATTGCATCGTTGTTGGTGAGCTTGTCAGGCATTCTTTTGGGTAGTTGCTCCTTCAGCCCCTATATTTTCTTTTGGTGAGGTCGAGGGTGTATATTGTTAACTAAACAATGTAAAGTTGGGTAGATGTCCCGTACTTGATTTGTGGTTATTATTCTTTTGTAGATGCTGACATGGTTGTCAGGCCTTGTATATATACTGTTAACTCTTATTCCGCGCACTCTGTTATGAATGTATGTTTGTCCCGAGCTCTCTAGCTCGTGGGTTTGTTGGCTAGCTATTGTGTTTACTCCGGCTTGTATGTTGCCGAGATGTGTTGTATTGCTTTTAAAAATCATACACTTGCATTACAGGGTTTTTGCACGAAAATGATTTTTTTTAATTTATGTGTTTTGTGTTTTCGTTTCACGATCCGGACGAGGTTCCACATAGGATCTCGGGTCGGGTCGTGACAGTTGGTATCAGAGCATAAGTTAGCTCGCTGGGATTGGATCCTTAGCTTAGGAGGGGTTGGTTGAGAGTCTGAGTCATTAACGACGTGTGTTTATTGCAGGTGTTCAATCATGGTTGAGACTCGTAATGGAGCTGGTACAAGCAGGGCCAGTGAGGCCGAACGAGAAAACCATCGTACCGGGCCATCTAACCCACCTCCTAACCAACCTGGAGCCCAATCGACAGGGCAGTCATCAGAAGGTCGTATGAATCAAAATGAGACCTTCATGCACACTATGCAAGGATTCATGTAAGCTATAATGGAGATGAATCGTCAGACCATGGATATGAATAGACAGGCCATGGATGGACAGGGACAGTAGGTGGACACAAAATTGTGCAGCCGAATGGGGGAAACGAGGACAATGATCGTAGACTTGAGAGGTTCTTAAAATTGAAACCTCGCAGCTATGATGGTGAACCCGACCCAGCAAAGGCAGAAAAATGGATCGAGTCGACAGAAAGGATCTTTGCAGCAATGGGATGCACAGATGAAGATAAGATTAAGTTTGCCACATTCAAACTAGAAGATGCAGCTGAGCACTGGTGGAAGGTGTTGGAAGCAAGTTGGATTCAAGACCAAGTGGTGAGAACATGGGGAACGTTCTTTTGACTGTTCAGAAATCAGTTTGTGCCAGATGTCGTGCAGGCCAAGAAGGAAGTTGAGTTTTTGAGTCTGGAGCAGGGAAGTTTGACGATAGCTCAGTACTTCACAAAATTTATCGAGCTATCCCGATATTGTACTCATCTACTTCCGACAGATGAGAAGAAAGTTTACCGATTCGTGAAGGGTTTGAGGACTGAGTATCATAAGCAACTCATACCCCTTGAGTTGACGAGTTATCAGAGGGCAGTGAAGAAGGCTTATAAGATCGAACATGACATTGATGAACATCGAACTAAATCGGGGAATACTAGTGGGGCTCAGCAAGCGGGACAGTCAAAGTGGAAGAATCAGAATACCAGTGGGACTAACAACAAGGGAAGTAATAATAACCGTCGTGGTGGTCAATTCCAGCAAAAGTCAGGGAATCAAGGAAATGCTACTTAGGGACAACGTGGTTTGGGGATGACATGTGATTTCTGTTCGAAGACTGGGCATACCAAGGATAGATTTTGGAGGAAACAGGGGAAGTGTGTAATTTGTGGTGATGGCACGCACTACTAAAAGGATTGCCCGAAGAATAAAGGGGTCCAACTGGGAGGTGCGCAACAGAATGTGGGCGTCAAGAGAGACAACGAGGGATGTCCTAGAGTCCAGGGTCGAGTCTTTGCCCTATACCAAAATAGAGTTCTGAAGCCAATAACGTCATAGGAGGTACCCTTTTTGTCTCTAGTGCGAAAGCTCGAGTGCTTATAGATCCAGGATCATCGCATTCATACATTGCAGCACATTTTGCCTGTCATTTACATATCATGCCTGAATCATTGCCATATGTGTTGGAGGTGTCTACTTCGATGGGAGAGTGCCAAGTAGCTTATGATATTTATCGTGATTGTGATGTGATTATTGATGGTCATCATTTGCCTGCAAATTTGGTCGTTTTACCTATACGAGACTTTGATGTGATTTTGAGAATGGACTGGTTACACGCACATCATGCTATTGTTGATTGTCGCAAGAAGTTTGTTACCTTTGATTTGCCGAATATGTCATCTTTTGTATTTGTTGGTGATAAGTGTATGGGTGGTGTTCATTTTATTTCGGCCTTGAAAGCTCGTAAGTTATTATCTCATGGTTGTTCGGGGTATTTAGCTTGTGTTGTGGATAAATCAAAAAGGGTAGTTATGTTGGAGGATGTTTCTGTTGTGCGTGAATTTTCGGATGTATTTTTGGACGATTATGAATTGCCCCCGATAGGGAATTGGAGTTCTGTATTGAGTTGTTACCGGGTACCGCGCCAATATCAAAGGCACCTTATCGCATGGCGCCGGCCGAGTTGAAAGAATTAAAGATTCAGTTGCAAGAGTTGCTTGATCGGGGTTTCATTAAACCGAGTGTATAGCCTTGGGGTGCACTGGTATTGTTTGTGAGGAAGAAGGATGGTTCATTGAGGTTGTGTATCGATTATAAGGAGTTGAATCAAGTTACAATTAAGAATAAATACCCTCTCCCACATATTGATGACTTGTTTGATCAACTTCGGGGTTCTGTAGTGTACTCTAAGCTTGATCTTAGGAGTGGTTACCATCAGTTGAAGGTTCGGAAGGAAGATATTCCCAAAACGGTATTTAAGACTCAATATAGGCATTTTGAGTTTGTGGTTATGCCCTTTGGGTTGACTAACGCACCGACGGTATTTATGGACTTGATGAATAGGGTGTTGTTGCCGTATCTCGATTGTTTTGTGGTTGTTTTCATTGATGATATTTTGGTGTACTCTAAGTCTCGAGAGGAGCACGAGAAGCATTTAAGGATTGTGTTGACAGTTTTGAGGGAAAAGAAATTGTTTGCTAAGTTTAATAAATGTGCCTTTTGGTTGGAGAAAGTATCATTTTTAGGCCATCTAGTTTCGAGCAAAGGAATTTCAGTTGATCCGACTAAGATCGAGGCTGTGGTAAGTTGGAAGAGACCTGAGACTGTGACGGAGATTCGTAGTTTCTTGGCTTTAGCGGGTTATTATCGTAGGTTTATAGAGTGATTTTCTAAGATTGCAACCCCATTGACTAATTTGACTCAAAAGAATAAGCCGTTTGTGTGGAATGATAAGTGTGAGGTGAGTTTTCAGGAGTTGAATAAGAAGTTGACTACAGCTCCTATTCTAGCATTGCCGAATGGACACGAAGGGTTATCGCGTATGCTTCTCGAAAATTGACTCAGTATGAACAGAATTACCCGACACACGATCTTGAATTGGCTGCGATTATATTTGCTGTTCATAAGTGGAAACATTATTTGTATGGGGCTAAGTTTGAGGTGTTTACTGATCATAAAAGCCTTAAGTATTTATTTTCTCAAAAGGAGTTGAATAACAGACAGCGTAGATGGATGGAACGGTTGAAGGACCATGATTGCACTATTTTATATCATCCGGGAAAAGCCAATGTTATAGCGAATGCGCTTAGTAGGAAAGTGTATATCTCTTGCTTGATGACTAGGGAGTAGAAGATGCTTGAGGATATTCGTGATTTGGGTCCTTGTGAATCGAGCCATGGGGTGGTTATTGCTAATATTCGGGCTACTCCGGTGTTGTTTCAAAGGATTAAGGAGACCCAAGAGAGTGACCCGAAATTGAAAAGGTTAATTGATGAGTTAGATAAGGGTAAGACTCCAGATTTTGCTAAGAACAATGATGGCATTTTGACGTTTCGAGGTAGAGTTTGTGTACCGGCGATTGAGGAAGTGAAACGACAAGTGTTAGAAGAAGCCCATAAGTCTAACTATACAATCCACCTGGCGAGTACTAAGATGTATAGGGATTTGAAAAAGAATTTTTGGTGGAGTGGAATGAAAAGGGAAATTGCCGAATTTGTATCGAAATGTTTGACTTGTCAAAGGATTAAAGCGAAACATCAGAGACTAGCTGGATTATTGCAACCTTTGGAGATTCCGGAATAGAAATAGGAGAACATCGCAATGGACTTTGCGACAGGATTACCACGGACTCGACGAGGTCATGACGCAATTTGGGTGGTTGTTGATAGATTGACTAAGTCAGCTCATTTTCTTCCTATTGCGATGACAGATTCTTTGGAGAAACTTGCTTCGTTATATATTCAGGAAATTGTGAGGTTACATGTGGTGCCAGTGAGTATTGTATCAAATAGGGACCCACGGTTTACTTCTCAGTTTTGGCAGTCACTTCAGAATGCTTTGGGTACAAGGTTGAATCTTAGTACGACATTTCATCCACAAATCGATGGACAGTCTGAGAGAACAATCCAAATAGTTGAGGATATATTGAGAGCTTGCTCGATGGACTTTAAGGGCACTTGGGATTCGCATGTACCATTGATTGAGTTCGCCTACAATAACAACTATCAGTCGAGTATTGAGATGGCTCTGTATGAGGCACTTTATGGAAAGAAGTGTCATTTTCCAATTTGTTGGGACGAGGTTGCTGAAGTGAAGTTGTGGGGCCTTGATATGGTTTATGAGTCTGCAGAAAGTGTAAAACTTATCAGAGAGAGATTGAAAACGGCTCAGAGTAGACAGAAGAGTTACGCGGATAATAGGCGACGGGATCTTGAGTTTGAGGTTGGTGATCACGTATTTTTAAAAGTTTCACCTCGAGTTGGGATTAAGAGATTCGGTAAGAAGAGTAAATTGGCTCCGAGGTATATTGGACCGTTTAAAATTTTGGAGAGAGTTGGAAAGTTGGCTTATAGACTTGCCTTGCCACCGTCGATGTCAGGTATTCATGAGGTATTTCATGTATCAATGTTGAGGAAATATTTAACGGATGCTTCAGACGTCTTGGAATATGAACCGGTAAATTTGACACCTGATCTTTCCTAAGTTGAACAACCCGTGAAGATTTTGGATACCAAAGAACAAGTGTTAAGGACGAAGACTATACCCTTTGTGAAGGTATTGTGGAGGAACCACAATGTCGAGGAAGCCGCTTGGGAGATAGAGCAAGAGATGCGTGAGAAATACCCCGCTTTGTTCGATGGAATCGGTAAGTAAATTCGCGGACGAATTTATTCTAAGGGGGTGAGAATGTAACACCCGCTTCATTTACATCATTTACATTGCACATGCCATTCTTACGTCATGCATATATCATCTTGATTTATGCCATTAATATTATTTGAGTATGTCGCATTTAATTCATGGTACATTTATGCTACACTCTAAATGTTTCGTATGCTTCGATTGGTTGTTTAATTCTTTTAGTCGTTCGTTCTTGAGATGCGTTGATTTCTCGCCTTGTTATCGGTCATTTCGGGAACCTTTCTCGAGTGTTTTGACCTTCCCTTGAACTTAGAATCACCTTAGGTTGACTTGGGAATGTTTTAGAAACACTTTAGAAGATTTTTGTGAACTTTGACTTGAGCTGGTCACTATGCGGCCGCATGGTGCAAGCTTAAACCTAGCATAGAGTTTATGGATTCTATGTGGCTGCTTAAAGCGCCCGCATAGAAGCTATGCGGCCGCATAGTGCATCCGCATAGCGCCCAGATTGTTCATCCGAGAAAATCTCATTTTTGTCCAACTTACAAATTTGATTGGCTCTCCTTGAGCCACGTCACTAGCCCGGTTGGAGCCCCTTTTTCTAGCCACTAAATACCCTAAGAAGCCTTGGAGACTCTCATTTCTTCCCCCCACTTCAACCAAGAGCTTAGAGAGAGACTAGAGAGGGTTTAGGGAGAGAAGTTGAGATTTCTTGAGTTTGTGAAAGAATCTCGACGATCTGAGCACGCCGTTGCGAAGGCCTTGACAAGAGGAAGCTTTCCCACCGAATAGATTTTGATTTCTCCCTTCGTTTTTGACAAGTGGTAAGCTACTACCCCCTCTTCTTCTTGGTTTATGTCTCATATGACATTCTAGACTTCTAATGTGTGAAGTTACCATGCTAGATTTGTGAATACATGATTCTTTCCATGAAATGCCATTATGGACTTGTGAAATATATTGTTGCTTATTCTATGATGTTGGGAACTCGAATTTGGGCGTTAATGTGTTAGGTTTAAAGTGTAAGACCACTTTCGTAAATCGACATCACTAGTAACCTAAAAGGACTCTAAGGATGTTGGTTAGGGTTTGATAATGAATGTGACCACGTGTGTGTTTTGTGAGCTCTTTGGATACTCGAGAGACCCGTTGGGTGATTGGTTACGCGATACACATTTATTGTATTGTGTTAATCTTTGGTGTTGTTGTTTGAATGGTTATGTGTAGTAGAATCACTTCACATATATAATCATGATGTTGTTGTGGTCGTTATACTCCCTACTTTGGAGTATGACATGTTTATTATAAATGTTGGGTAAACATCTACTTGAGCATTTGGTTTATTTGGTGATAATGTGTCGAGTAAACATCTACTTGAGCATTCGTTAAGTCCATGGCATAATTGTTAGAGATGTATTGACGATCGATTATTGAATGAGTCGGGACTACGTAATAGCCAAAGGCCAATACACTGGGCCTCGCCCTACCGTTGGCCACGTTACGGGTTATAGTGCTAAGTGTTATACGAAATAAACGCGACCTTGGTAAGCTATACCGTGATTGTTTCTCGGGTCGTGAAGACCGAGTCTTCACGTCGACGTGAATACGAAAAACGGTTTACCATGATTCTTGGTTATTGGTCCGATGATCGGGTACGACATCAACGGTTTCTACATTGGTATTATTAGTGGGTTGGTTGGAAGTTTGTATGTCGGAGGTGTACCTCGACGGTATCCTTTTATATGTTTTTACATATCGCTCCTACGTGAGATGCATGATATGTGACATGTGGCTATGAGATACTTGCCATCTATGATGCTTTGAGAATTGTCTTGTTATGTCAATTTTGTTATATATGATCCTTATTTCTGTTCACATATCGCATGCCATAATGTTGCATTAGTAGCTTATTGAGTTTTATAACTCACCCCGTCCATTGTTTATTTGTTTTCCTTAGATCCCGATCCGGCGAGAAACCCTCAGTGACATTGCATCGTCATTGGTGAGCTTGTCAGGCATTCTTTTGGGTAGTTGCTCCTTCAGCCCCTGTATTTTCTTTTGGTGAGGTCGAGGGTGTATATTGTTAACTAAACAATGTAAAGTTGGGTAGATGTCCTGTACTTGATTTGTGGTTATTATTCTTTTGTAGATGCCGACATGGTTGTCAGGCCTTATATAAATATTGTTAACTCTTATTCCGCGCACTCTGTTATGAATGTATGTTTGTCCCGAGCTTTCTAGCTCGTGGGTTTGTTGGGTAGCTATTGTGTTTACTCCGGCTTGTATGTTGCCGGGATGTGTTGTATTGCTTTTAAAAATCATACACTTGCATTACAGGGTTTTTGCACGAAAATGATTTTTTTTTAATTTATGTGTTTTGTGTTCTCGTTTCATGATCCGGACGAGGTTCCACATAGGATCTCGGGTCGAGTCGTGACAAAACCGTCCCAAATACATGTCAAATGGTACACCTGTGCAAAACCGTCGCATTTGCCGTGCCAAATACTTTTTGGGGCGGTTTTTGACCGTGCCAAATGTATTTGGCACCCTCGTATTTGGTAGGGAGCCAAAACTATTCCAAATACTATTTGTCACGGTTTTGGGAGTATTTGGGACGATTTTTTTGCCTTCCCAAATACACATTTTTCTTGTAGTGAAAATTCAGGCATTTCCTTCATAGAAGGAGCTTGAATCATAAAAAAATCAATAAACTTGGGTAACATCGAAGACAAATTGGTTGAATAAGTAATCTCAAACTTGCCCTTTTTTCTCATTGCTTCCATGAAAATCTCTAGTGTTACGCTCCGTCTTCTCAACTGCCTTCACTAACATCTCAGTCTTTTATCCTTTTCATAGAACAGTGTTTTGAGAGATGGCAAAGAAGTCGTCACGTCAATATTGCTTGAGGATTGGGAGTAATTGGAGTCTGGAAACTGAAAAGTTCGTGTTCTTTCCATGGATGATTGCAAGAGCTTTTCGTTGTTTTTGGATTATGGGTTTTTTCAGAAGGAGAGGTGATGGAAAAGAGACGTGGAATCGGCATTGTGTTTCCAGAGAGTTTGGTCTTTGTTGGGTGGAGTAGTGGTAGTGTATTCTGAGTTAATTTGATGGGTTTCGTGGTGGCAGAGGGAGGAGCATGATACGGAGAAGAGGTTGGGGTGTTGGGAGGTGGTAGAGAGGTTGAGAGTGGTGGCTGAGGGGGGTAATGGTGGTCTGGAGTAAGATATTTTTATCGTTTTTTCTTAGATAACTCCAATGTTGTTCCTTATATTTGGTAAAAAGGTGTATTTAGATAAACCAAGGGCAAGAATGTCTTTTTTATTGGTGGCATTTTTGTAATAAATATAAAGAGTGTGTATTAAGAGGTTTTGGGCGTGTAAATAATACCACCCAAAAAGTTTTGGTAACCCTAAATGAACCTCATGGATCAAATGTAATTTTTTACACTTCTATTATAGACAACGACAATAGCACTACAAAAGGGAAAAATCTAGGTTTGGCATGAACAAGTTTGCGATAACTGCTTTTGAAAAAACTAAATTAAAATGGATTGGTTGGAGACATTGAACATCACTAACACATATAGATCTTTACTACAAGCCAAAGAAATAACAGACACCAAGGGTTTATTGAAAAGTAGGCATTATAAAGTGAGTAACCTTCTCACTGAATTACTTTATCATTCATCACACTATTTGACAATACATTAAATTGAACAGGTTACCAAGTATGGACTAGTTGCCAATCACCTGGGAATGGAGAGACATGATTGGCAAAATAAAAACCTTCTTCTCGAATTGATGATGCCGAAAAAATCAGGGGCACCGGGGGTGCCGAGCCGTCGCGAACGTAGGATATCCGGCATATAATTATCTGCAAAAAGAGACACCGTGAGAGGGGCGGGGAGGACTCCCCGCCAAAACCCTCCGGCGTGTTCGTCAGTCTCAGGGCGATATGAAAAACCGGACATATCTGCCAAGCCAAAATGAGACGTACCTTGGACTGAGAGAGGAGGTGGCTATATATACTCGTAGGGGTCGGGCCTCTATTTCGGGCCCATTTGCTGGGGTGAGGCCCATACAATCTAGCAGGTCCAAAATATGTTCATCAGAAGCCCCCCACTCCTTATTCTTCGAGATTCATCTCGAGGATGAGGAGTACTATCTGCTCGTGTTCACCTTGGACCTGGTAAGATGCATCCACTCGACCTGGAAACATTACAATAATCCTTGAAATTAACTAAGTCACGTGCTCGTCACCCGAGCAACACGTGACCTCAACCATTAATTAAGGAAATCAACTCGACCTGGGAGCATAACAATGATCCTTGAAATTAACTTAGTCATGTGCTCGTCACTCGAGCAACACATGACCTCAAACGTTAATTAAGGAACCAGCTCGACCTGGGAGCATAACAATAATCCTTAAAATTAACTAAGTCATGCGCTCGTTACTCGAGCAACACATGACCTCAAACGTTAATTAAGGAAATCAACTCGACCTGGGAGCATAACAATGATCCTTGAAATTAACTTAGTCATGTGCTCGTCACTCGAGCAACACATGACCTCAAACGTTAATTAAGGAACCAGCTCCACCTGGGAGGGACCCCGACCTACGAGGTTCGTTTTCAACCTCGACCTGCGAGTTCCACTCGAGCAGGGAGGGTATAATCTACTCAACCGCGAGTTCCACTCAAGCGGGGAGGATGTAATCTACTCAGCCGCGAGCTCCGCTCGAGCGGGGAGGATAAAATCTACTCGGCCGCGAGCAACGCTCAAGCGGGGAGGATAAAATCTACTCAGCCGCGAGCTCCGCTCGAGCGGGGAGGATATGATCTACTCAGCCGCGAGCTCCGCTCGTGCGGGGAGGATATAATCTACTCAGCCGCGAGCTCCGCTCGAGCGGGGAGGATAAAATCTACTCAGTCGCGAGCTCCGCTCAAGCGGTGAGGTTCGTTTGTTTTGACCGTTACTTAACGGAGCTTAACCGATAGTGGAGGGGCCCATTGGCAACTGTTCTTCATTAAAGGGTCAAGCTGTAACTTCCCATCAGTCAAGGGACCAAGCTGAAACAGTTCTGTATTGAAGGGACTACTTTGTAACTGCCCAATAATGTGGGGGCCTTCTTTATAACTATTCTGCATTGAAGGCCTTATTGTAATTGACCAATAGTTAAGTGGCCAAGCTGTAACTCCTCAGCACTGAATGGGCCATGTTGTAACTGCCCATAGTGGAGGGATTCATTTAGAACTGCCAAGTAACTTAGGGTCATGTTTATAACAGTCGCACAATGAAGATCATGCGTATTTAATACGCAAAAGAGGGGAAACGTGGGCAACTGACTTGTAACCGTTTCACCCCGGCTTTCTTCTTCCACGGCGCCGACGAACTCTCTACCCGAAAAGATGGTTCTGATTTGGTTTTGAACAGATCGAACCTTCTCTGCCGTATCAAATCTACCTCTCATTGCTAGACTGGCGCGTGGCAATGCGGTAACAGCCCGCAACATCGGCGACGAGTACGAGGGCGGACCACAAAGAATTTCTTCATCGCCGCGTCGTTTGAGTGAGACGAAGCCACCGCGGCGTGTGTTCTCCGTTTCGTTCTTCCCGTCTTGGACCAACTCAAAGAAACCCCGGCTGCGTTGAGTTGAACATGGGAACCGGGAAGAACCTTCTCGCCATGGTCGCCCGTGTATGGAACCCGCCCGTGGTGTTTATTCTTCGTTCCATGCTCGTCTCCGTTGTTCCTATCATTGTTCCGCCATTAGCCTTGAATCGAGCGCGTTTCTCCAGCATCGCCATCCTTGGGCCTCGTCTTCAAGCGACCTTGTTGTTCCGTGCTCTTCAACAGCTTGAAAGCTACCCCTTCAAAGGCCGTGGCGGCTTCGTAAGGTGAGATGACGGCTTTTCCATGTGGCGTCGCACGGGAAACTAGTACAACCAATTACCATGGCTTGATAATGTTTCCACCGGAGCAGATTTCAAATTTAAGTCTGGAAGTAGGTTGAACATTGGTGCCTACCAGCTGTTCGATCAAATTCCCAAGTGAGGTGACCTCCCATGTATTCGTGCCACACAGTCCGAGGTGTTTTGCTGCTACACCGGTTGTGTCCATGCTCTTGTGTTTTTCAAGCGGAGTAACCGTTTGTCTTCTCCTTTTCTTCCATTTTTTATTCTTCTTTTCTTTTCTGTCTTCAAGCTTGAATTCTTCAGTCAACTCCTTATGCCTTTGCTGGTTAATTTGTTTAATCCATTGAATTGACTACTTATTCTCCGAATGAACTTGCTCCAGAAATACGCCATGGCCAGAAAAGTGTAACACCGTCTTTTGGGTAATCATCGAAATTGTGCTGTCTCGATTTCCCGGCAACGGAACCAACTGATGATGCCGAAAAAATCAGGGGCACCGGGGGTGCCGAGCCGTCGCGAACGTAGGATATCCGGCATATAATTATCTGCAAAAAGAGACACCGTGAGAGGGGCGGGGAGGACTCCAAAACCCTCCGGCGTGTTCGTCGGCCTCGTGGCGATATGAAAAACCGGACATATCTGCCAAGCCAAAATGAGACGTACCTTGGACTGAGAGAGGAGGTGGCTATATATACTCGTAGGGGTCGGGCCTCTATTTCGGGCCCATTTGCTGGGGTGAGGCCCATACAATCTAGCAGGTCCAAAATATGTTCATCACGAATCAACCAATAGCAACTATTAGAATCCCCGCGAGCACATTTATCTTTGATGTTATTATTGAAAACATCAAAACGTAAATCCTTACTTTCCCAATAGAAGTGACAAAAGAATAATGTGCTCCCGAAGAACTTTAGGCGGAAGCTAAAATTGTAGTCATACGGAGTTGGAATTTGGTGATATCCTAGATCGTCATCTTTTGACTGGCAGCGAAGCGAGACACCATGAAGGTAATTATTAAGAATATGAACGGTAAATTGTTTAGTTTTGATCTTGACATCACCATTTCCAACAGCGGGAGCAAGAACACTGGAGTGTGCTGTGTGAAATATGCATAAGAGTGCGAGAAAGAAAACTAGGTTGTTCATGGCGGGACTCATATGTCAAAAGTCAGACGATTTTGTCTGAATTTCAAGTTGTGTGCCTACTTTTAGTTTATATAGACAAAGAATATAATATATATATATATATATATATATATATATATATATATAGGGAGTATTTAATGGAAAATGCAATTAATGCAAGTAGGTTAGTCATTTAATGCATTAAATCTCAACTTTTAATTTTTGATCCAATAGTTGATAATGAGAGTAACTATTGATAGTTAAATAAAAAAGTAACCATTAAATACTCCCTCATATATATATATATATATATATATATATATATAGATATATATAGTTTCTCTTGACAATTGAATACTAAAATAAATCCTTGTATATGACAGCAAAACAAACTACCTAATTTGCCCCAAAGAATTGTCCACTTTTGACTGTTTTCGTTATCTTAATTAAACTTTGACAAAAAATTATATGATTTACTTTATTACTTTTACAAAATTTTAATGCTACAATTGGTTGTGTTTTAATGATTTTAACCTAAAACATACTCTCTTTGTCCTAAAAAGTCTATCTTATCTAGACTATTTTGTGATTGTAATTTTATTACCTAATACAAAGTAAATGGTTTGACTCTTACCGCATATAGAAGGGTTAATTACATCATTAGTCCCTTGACAATTAACTTTTTACGATTAGTCCCTTAAATTTTTTTGCAAATTTCAGTCTCACAAGTTTAAAATTGTCACACCGCCAGTCCTTTTGATGGATGCCGTTAGAAAATTTTCGTTAAGTCAATCATGTACATTGCACATGCCATTTTTCAAGGGTATTATGGTAAATTCATAGTAACTCAAGATCAAGTAGAACAAATAGTATTCGTTCACCTTCTCCGACGAACTTGCCGGCAACTCCCATTCGACTTCGAGAGTGATTGTCTTTCCAGTGAGGGTCTTAACGAAGATCTGCATCTGTAATCGCAAATTCAAAAAAATTAGACCTAAAATCGACCAATTCAAATCTCAACAAAATGAAATTCACAAAAATTAAATCATGATCAAAACCAAATCAAAATGAGATATTGAAATTATAAATTACCTTGGGAGGATTGGGGGTAACTCTAAAGAATAATTAGACAGAAGAGGTTGCTATGGATTGCAATGTGAGGTTGGGAAGAGGGATTTGAGGGTTTATTTGCAGGGGGAGGAGGGGAGTTTGTCACGGCAAAGGTTGGGAATTGGGGATGCCGGAGCCAGAGCTGCCGACGGGGGAGGTGCCGATTCAATATGCAGGGGGGGAATGAAGAAAGTCTTTTTTTGTCAAGGAGTCGACTTCTTCGACTACTCAGCGTTTACACTCCAAGAAAGAAGGGCTAATGCCAGAAGGAGGGGGTTTGCCAGAGATGGGAGACGGCGGTGAGGGACGTACTGTTGCTGCGGTTTAGGCCTTGACTGAGGGAGGGGGTTTGCCAAAGATGATGGGGGCTCGCTGCTTTGTTGCTACTACGTTGAAAAAGAGACTGAATTAGGGCTTTTTTTCCCTTTTTTTTCTTTTTTTTTTTAAGTTTTGCAAACAGAGAGAGTAAGAGTCATTAAATTAATAAAAATAATTTAAAGGTTAACCTTAATTTAAAAATAATTTAGCGTTAATGACACTACAAGTTATACAGGGGTACATTAAATTCCATATAAGCCCTTAATCAGAGTCACGTGTTAGGCATATGACTGACTTAATGGATAAATCCTAACGGCATCCACCAAAATGACTAAGCGTGTCTAATTTTGGTACTCTAGGTACTAAAATTTGAAAAAAATTTTAATAGACTAATCGTGTAAAAGTTAATAGTCAAAGAATATATATATAGTTTCTCTTGACAATTGAATACGAAAATGAATCCTTGACTGTTTTTATCGTCTTGATTAAACTTTGACAAAAAAAATATATGATTTACTTTATTACTTTTTCAAAATTGTAATGCTACAATTGGTTGTATTTTAATGATTTTAACCTAAAACATACTCTCTTTGTCCTAAAAATTCTATCTCATCTAGACTATTTTGTGAGGTCTCAGGTTCGATCCCTTCCCACACCCCCTTACGACATCATAAAAAAAAATTGTTTTGACTTTTAAGTATATAGAAAGTGTATTATCTTTTGTGAAGAAGGAATTATACATGTACATTGAATATTAATTTGATATTGTTTTGCATTAAATTTTCAACTTATATAGAAAGTAGGCTATTGATTTGAAAATGAGGGAGGATAATAGTAAGTCATTTAATTTTAAAACTTCACTAGTGTTAATTTTCTTGGTTCAACAATACTCCCTCCATTAGAAAGAAAACTGAATTCCATGTTGTTTTCAGAGAACATCATCTACTTTTGGCAATTGAATGCACTAATCATGAGTTGTCCTTCAACATGATAGCAAAAATACAAGTATTACCTGCATATCAAAAAAATATGGGTTAAGTGCACCAGTGGTCCATGTATTATTAAGAAAAGAAAAAAACTGAATTTTGTCTTTTTCACAATGCAAATGCAAGCAAGTGACTGATGAAGTTGTACAAATTCAAAGTTTTTGGTATTAATTGAAAGTTTAAGGTCTTTAAAATAAATATTATTAGAAAAACACTTGTGATTTACACCAAATTTTATTTAGAAATTAGTAATTTAAGAAATTAGTGAGTATATTGTAAATAAAACTTATAAAATAAATTTTTTGATATATTTAAATCCTCATTATGAACATTCCCACTATTAAATTGTTCTGATCAGTGCTCCGTCCGTTCCACCCAAAGAGTCCACATTTGAAAAGTCTAATAATTAATAGATATATAATTAGTATTGAAGTTGGTCATAATTACAAAAATAGTAAATTGGACTTTTTGACTGGAACGGAGGGAGTATTATTTATCAAACTTTCCCACTCAGATATGTATTAATGCACTTAGACGATCACCTATTATCTAATGCCTAACCCAGTGGACTTGAAAATGTGAAAATATCGTTTTTTTAAATAAATTGGGAGGAAATCATAATATGATAATTTTATGTCAATCAATTTCGCATGGGCAAAAGAGGAATTCCATTTGTACTGGAGTAATTCAAAAAAAGAAGAAAAAAACGATATCGTTTTCTTAAATTTAGACATGGTGTAAAATTTATTTGAGTTTTCCTAAGGGAAAATTTTATGCCAGTCAGCTTTGATAGAATTTCAACCGCTTTAGTACTAAAAAATACTTTTGTGCATCGCGATGTTGTAGGCAAGCCAAATAAATTAACTTTGTCAAATAAAATTAGACCAAGTTGTTATTTGAAAATGCCCAAAGAGCAATGCTATGGGTACCTAAAAAGTACTCTTTTCGTTCCAGGCAATGAGTCCACTATACTATTTTGGGATGTTTCACTTAAAGAGTCCACTATACTATTTTGGGACGTTTCACTTAAATAGTTCACTTTCAAAAAATTATTTTAACAATTTTCATAATCTTTCATCTTTACCCTCCATTTGGATTGTAATCATCTTGGTTGCACTTAAGTATTTTTGTAATTATAAACAACTTCAATGACACTAATATATCCCTTAATAATTAGACTTTTCAAACATGGACTCTTTGGATGGAACGGAGGGAGTACCAATTTTTTTGCACCAACTAATGTGTAAGTTGATGTGGCAACTGATGTGATGCATTAATTATGATTTTTAATTTTATTTTTTGTACCACATCAGCTGCCACATCAATTGATACATCATTTAGTATAAAAAAATTGATAGTCTTTAGGTATCCGTAGAGTTAGTCAGAGTAACTACAATGGCACTCCCAAACACACTCTCTAAAACTACTTTTAGAGATTTTTAACCTTCCTCAAGCCTACAATGGTGCCCCTTTACCACTCTTTATCTCCAAAACTTGGTAAATGACTCTCCATATATGGAGGGTGATTTAAAGGGAATAGTGTCTTCCACATTGGGCTATTTTTCATTTTTTGTTACTTCAAAAAAAAAAAAACATAAGCTTTAAAAATTAGTAATATTACCTCTTTTTTTTTTAAGTTCTCATTTTATTGCAAACAACTGATATACATATTTATTTTTGTTACATCATCATCATAAATTTTATCAATTAGTCAAATAAAAAGATATTTATTTTAATATATGAAATTTGTGAATTAACTGCAAATTATTTTCAACCAAAAAAATTTTAAACATAAATTGTCTCTTAGATAGACATATATTTTTAAATAAAAGTAATTGAAATTATTAAAAAATGCAACATAATTTTTCATAGAATATAAATTTAAGATATAAAATATTTCATTCCGATTGTAGTAGAAAAATAGAAATTAAAAAAGGGAAAAATAGAATAATAGTTAGATTTGTTAGTTGATATGAAAGAAATTTAATTTTTAGAGGGTTATATAGAGAGTGTTTGTTGGAGTAGATTTATTTTTAGAGTGTTGAAAAAGTAAAATTTGAATGAAAAATGGGGTATTTAGAGTGTGATATAGGAAGGTATTGTTGTGATTGCTCTCATGCCGAAAATTAACTTTGTGAATAAAAGTGCCACAATGCTGCATGTTGGGCCAAATTTACTTTATTGGATTGGCCTTTTTAGTGATAATCCGTAAAGTTAGCGGGCTTTGAGCTTTGACGGTTTCCTACCTTGCCTCTCTAGCCACATCTATTAATAGTAACAGATCCGATACTTTTGGTCTGCTGCAGATAATGGGCTTCTTCCACCAACAACAACGCTGCACCCCAATGCATCTTAGTTGTGACTTTATGTACTTGTGGTACTCGACAGTCGATACAAACTTTCTTCATACTCCCTACAACGCAGATAATATATAAACTACGTAATTCGTATTATCGTGTCGTGTTTGTATTGGATTATTATGTTTTCATATTATCTGTTTTATTTGATCATAAATATGATAATAAATATTATTATATAATTTCTTGCTTTCATGTCGTGTTTCGTATCGTGTCGTGTCTTATCGTGTCATTTCTCTCTGTAATTCATGTTTATAATCTGTTGTATTGGTTCGTTCTATCGTGTCGTGTCAGTCATTGCCACTTCAAGTAACACATATTCATCTATCTATCTACGGAGTATTTTATTAAGCAAGAAGACCAATTAATACTTGGAACTTATAGTAGTCATCACCTCTCCTAAGAAAATTTGGCAAGATATAATAAGAGAATGAGTGTGGTAGTGGAAGACGTGTGAGGAGGGAGAGAATGGTGTAGAGAATAATAATTCTTATGAATAATAACATAGCCTTTTTCATTGATTGGAACACATATTTATAGGATTTACAAGTTAACCTAATACAATAAGGATTATGAGAAGAGTTACAATACAAGGTTAACTAGGAGACCTAACTAATAGGAAAGAATATACCAAATATAATTACACATAAATGGTAATAAAGATACAACAATATGGAAGAGATATTATTCTCTTATATGCCCTCGCAAGTTGGACCCTCCAGAGGAGAAGCCAATCTTGAGTAGAAGATGGTGAAAGCGAGCGCGGGGAGGCGGTTTGGTGAGGGCATCTGCGAGCTGGTCAGCCGAGGAGACGTGAGATACCTGTAAGATACCGTCTTGAACTTGCTGACGGATGAAATGATAGTCGAGGGCAACATGTTTCATGCGAGAATGAAACACTGGGTTGGAGCAGAGATTTGTAGCGCCAATATTATCACAGTAGATAACGGGTTGGTGCGAGGAGGTTACACCGAGCTCACCTAGAAGAGAGGTAACCCGGACTTCGAATTGCGGCAATGACTCGGTACTCGGCCTCTATTGAGGAGCGAGAAACCTCTCGCTTTTCGAGCTCCAGGAGATGGGGTTCCGGCCAAGATACACGATGTAAGCACTTCTGGAGGTAAAATCATCCTTGTTTCCCGCCCAGTCGGCATCGGTGAAAGCATGAAGATCGAGAGGCGACTGGCGATGAAGAAGGATGCCATGATCAATAGTGCCATTGAGATAGCGAAGTAGGCGCTTGGTGGCGAGCTAGTGATCCGAGGTGGGTCGATGCATAAATTGAGAGAGCTTGTTGACGATATAGGCAATGTCCGGGCAGAAAAGAGATAGATATTGAAGACTCCCGATTACTGCTCGAAACTCGGTAGGGTCAGTCAGTGCCGTGCCTGACTGAAGGGTAAGCACTGGCGAGGTCGCTAAGGGTGTTGCCACTGGGCGAGCTTCAGACATACCAGTGCGAACAAGGAGGTCGGCTATGTAACCTCGTTGGGAGAGGAGAAGCCCAGTAGACTGAGGAACCACTTCCACACCGAGGAAGTAGTGAAGATCGCCGAGGTCTTTGAGCGAGAACCGAGCAGCGAGATCGGTGATGAAGGCCTGGACTGCCTTGGTATTGTTGCCGGTGATGATGATGTCATCAACATAGACGAGCAACAGAAGAGTGATGCCACCCTTATTGAAGATAAATAGGGAAGTATCAGCCACAGAGTTCATGAAGCGAGCATCAAGGAGAAACTGGCGAAGTTCAATGTACCATGCTCGGAGAGCCTACTTGAGACCATAGATTGCCTTTCGGAGGCGACACACATGGGCGATCAGTGTCGACGAAGCCCTGAGGTTGAGTCATAAAGACTTCCTTGGTAAGGGTTCCCTGCAAGAAGGCATTGTTGACGTCGAGTTGACGAAGATCTCATCCCCGGCTGATCGCTAGGGAGAGGATGAGGCGAACCATGGTGGGTTTGACCACCGGGCTGAAGGTCTCATGGTAGTCAACTCCTGGGCGCTGATGAAATCCCTTGGCGACCAGGCAAGCTTTGTACCTGTCAATTTTGCCATCAGCAAATTGTTTAATCCGAAATATCCATTTGCAGCCAATAATATTAGGGACCCCTATGGGAGGTACCAGTTCCCATGTGCCATTTTTGAGGAGGGCATCATATTCCTCAGACATGGCTTCTCGCCACCTGTTGTCTTTGAGGGCCTGAGTTACACATATTGGTTCAAGGTCGGTGTTTAGTTGGGCGGAGAGGCAAAGTTTGTTAATTGGTTTGTGGATGTTGTTTCAGGAGCGAGTGATAATGGGTAAGGTGCGAGCTGCGGCCTGGGGTATAGGCTGATGAGGAAGGTTGGTGTTTGGTGGGGCGACCTACGAGGACTCGGCAAGGTCGGGGTTAGCCGTGCCGGGCTCTGAGGGTGGTTGAGACGAGGTCGCGAGAGGAGCATCAGTCAGGTCGCTGCAAGGACTAGCTGCCGATAGTGTGTATGAAGTCGCGAGGATGTCATGAGGTGGTAACTAGGAAGTGTGGGTGGACTCGTCAGGTCACTAAAGATTCATCTCGATTTGAGACATGGGAAACTCAGACTCAACAAACCGAATATGGCGAGAGACAAAGAGCTTTGCGCTGGTCGGGTCGTAACAGATATATGCACTCTGAGTGAGAGAGTACCCGAGGAAGACACAGGGAGTCGAGCGAGGATCGAGCTTGTGAGTGGTATATTGTCGCAGCTAGGGATAACAGAGACATCCAAATGCTTGAAGCTTTAAGTAGTTGGGGGCTGACCCGAAGAGTTTGTGGTAGGGAGAGAGCATCTGGAGTGTGGGAGTGGGAAGGCGATTTATAAGATAGGTGGCTGTGAGGAAGGCATACGACCAGAAGGTGAGGGGAAGAACAGCTTTAAATAGTAGAGATAGACCTTCTTCGACAATGTGACGATGACGTCGTTTAGAGAAGCCATTGTATTCGGGCGTGTGGGGGGGCGAGGTGAGGTGCGAGATGCCATTAGTGGCGAGGTATGTGGCCAGGCCGGTCGTTTTGGTGAGACCAGTATACTCGCCACCATTACCCGAGTATAGGGTGGCAATTTTTTGTTTGAAGTGGTTTTCGACCAGGGCTTTGAAGCGAGGAAAGATGGATGCAACATCGGATTTCCTTTTGAGAGGGTAGAGCCAGATGTAATGTGTGTATTAATCGACAAAGATCACATAGTATTTGAAGCCATCAAACGAGTGAATAGGCGAGGTCCAAACATCAGAATAAATAATTTGGAGGGGGTAGGTAGACACAATAGTAGATAAAGTAAAAGGAAGTTTATGACTTTTATTTCTTAAACACGCAGTACAAAAGGATGACTTATCTCGAAAATGTTCGAGAGCAAACCTAGACTCTATATGACTCTGCATTTGGGCAGAAGGATGACCAAGGCGATGATGCCAGTTCGAAGCAGACACTTTCGAGCTCGAGAAGGCAGTGGGGTGACACGGAGGGATTGAGCTTGGCCATTCATACACGCCATCTTTAGATTGTCCTTCCAGCAGCGAGGTCCCTGTCTGTAGATCCTTTACACGAAAGGATGTGGGTAAGAATTCAATAGATGCATTATTAGATGTGCAGAATTGAGAGATAGAGATAAGTTTTCTTTTCATGCTAGGTACAAACAGAACATTATGCAATTGAAAGGTGTGTAATCCAGTGCCATCACCAATAACCATGTCATCAGGAGGTATGGAGAGAGAGATTTCCGAGGTCAGCGGTGACATGGTGGGAAGCACCACTGTCGAGGATCCAGCTCGGAGTTGTGTTGCCCGAGGTCGTGGTAATGTGTGCTCACGGTTGCCATTTGTTGCCCGCGAACGAGGAGTGAGAAAAGCTGGATGGCGAGGCCGGAACAAGCTGAAAGCTGGGGTACTGAGCGACCGTATGACCTTGTTGTCGGCAGCCTTGACATTTGCTGAGGTAAGGTCGTTGCTGGCGAGGACCATTATTGCCCGACTGTGGATGCCGAGGAGGTTGTGTGGGCTGCTGGTGGCGAGGATACTGAGGCTGAGAAGACCCTTGTTGCCTGTTCATCACAGTATTAACCGTGACGGGGTGGAGAGTGGAGGCGAGGTGGGATTGCTTCAGTACCAGCTCACGGTTGATGAACTTTTCATGAAGTTCATCAAAGGGAATAGGAGTGTCCCATCCTTCAACTGCATCGGCGACATGTCGATAGTCATCATCCAGGCCGTCGAACACTGTTTCTATGAGGTCCTCATGGTCGAGGGGTTTTCCGAGGGCAACGAGCTCATCGAATTTGCTCTTGATGAACTGCATGTACTCCGAGATCGACTGGGAGCCTTTGGTAGCTCGCTTGAGCTGGTCTTTAATTTGTTTAATATGCCCGCGAGTAGGGCGAGCATATGTGTTGGCCAGGATGACCCAAGCCTCCCGAGCTGTAGTTGCTTGCTAAATAAGCGGAACTAAGCTTGTGGAGAGGAAGTCGACAAGGGCGCCAAACAGAAGTTTGACTTGTCGTATCCATGGGAGGTAGTCTGGGTTGGGTGCTTGGACGTTGTTGACGGTGAAGGTGGCTGGCGGGCAGACCGAGGTGCCATCAACAAACCTGTGAAGATCATAGCTAACGAGCGTGGATTCAACCTGAAGTTTCCATGCGAGGTAGGTGGTGGGGGTGAGCTTAGTGATATTCTGATCGGAGATTTTGATGAGTTTATAGGTTTTGGAGGAGTCTGTGGAATCTTGGATGATGATCATGTTGGAAGCTATAGGTACTTAGAGGAAGAAGGATGTGGTGGGCGGTGGTGTTTGGGGTTGCGGAAGTTTGGTGGTTTTTAGGGTTTGTGGAATCAATGCTCTGATATACCATGTAGAGAATAATAATTCTTATGAATAATGGCATAGCCTTTTTCATTGATTGGAACACATATTTATAGGGTTTACATGTTAACCTAATACAATAAGGACTAGGAGAATAGTTACAAAACAAGGTTAACTAGGAAACCTAACTAATAAGGAAGAATATACCAAATATAATTACACATATATGATAACAAAGATACAACAATATGGAAGGGATATTATTCCCTTATAAATGGAACCAAAAAAAAAAGTTAGAGAGAAAAACTATAAAAATTATATACTCCATAATTAAAACAAAAAATTAGTACACGTCTACGAAAATCGTCCAATACGACAAGGGATATACAAAAAAAAAAAAAAAACACAGAAAAAGTTAGAAATTCAAATTAGGGATAAAAAAATAAATAAAATAAAAATATATAAACACATAACTGCACATACGAAGGCTTGTTTATATTAAGACTTGTTCATCACAGATTTAGGTGATTTATTCTGAAATTTCGTAAATCTTAGGTAAGATTCACGAAATATCCTACCATATCATCCATCTATATCGTGATTATTGTGTGTGTGTGTGTGTGTGTGTGTGTGTTTTTTTTTAACACAAGTTGCGTTCAATTGGTGTGATTATCAAAAATTAGTAAATATCACACTTATTAAAAATCACATTACTATATTGTTCCTTGACCCTATGAAGACAAAAAAATTACCATTTTCTTCATTTTTAAGAAATCCTCAACTGAAAAACTCCCTCTCTATACTTTCTCTTCTCTGCTCTCTCATTTAAACACTATTCTTTCGACCATAAAAAAGGTATGTTTTCTTATCATTCTTAATTTCATTTTTTTGCTTACATATATAAGTAAATATATTGTTCAAATCTAAAAATAAAAACAAATTTTTTTCGAAAATTCAAGAAGGGCTGACCAGTTTGGACAGCACTCTTGCACCAACGACAGCCGGCACCCCATGAATTTCCAAATTAATTTTTGTTAATCTAAAAATTCATGGGATGCCCGTTGAACCGGCCGCCCCTCTTTAAGTAGTGTCGTCCATGGTGGCCAGCCCTCCTTGAATTTTCAGAAATTTTTTTTTTTATGTTGTTGTTTTATTATTTATTTGTATTTAGGATTTAACGTGAAATATATTTATTTGTTATTGTGTATGCATTGTTTTCTATTATTTGAAATTCATATTGTTACGTTGATTTTTTTAATTATTAACTTAGATATTTAGAAGACATTTGGAATTTACATTTCGTTGTTAAATTGATGCATTTCAAATTCAGAAATTAAGATAATTAGAAACGTTTGGGTCACTCCCTTGCCGCAAAATATTTGCATGAGTTTTTATTTAGAATTTAATTTATGTTTGTTTTTAAATAAAAAATGACTTAGATGGTTGGACCGGCCGGCACTTTCTATGTGATGGACGGTAGTCTAGCCGTCCCTCTCTAAGAGGTGTCGCCCAGTCCTACCGGTCATCCAGTGCACTGCACCTTCTAATTTCAAAAGAAATTATGTTTTTTAGAGCCCGTTTGGTATAACATTTTTAAAATACAGTGTTTTGAAAACGCAGCGTTTCTAAAACGCAGATTATTTAAAATACGACTTTTTTCTTTATAAATGCGTTTGGGATATTATGTCAAAAAGTAGTTTTTTTTTTAAATCTGCGTTTTGGGAAAAAGCTAGAAATTTCAACGTTTTAAAACACAACTGTATTTTGAATACGCAGCATTTTCTACCGCAGAACTGAAACGCTAAGTTAAGGAATAAGCTGTGTTTTAACCCTGCGTTTTAGCTAAAACGCATAAACAAACGGGCTCTTATTTAAGAAAAAAATTAAAAAATTATCATTTTCAAACTATAAAAATAAAGATTTATGGTAAAATAGCTATCTCCTTGAACCAAACCATTGTAGTTAGGATCTATGCATAGAGAGATGTTGTGCAACGCAGCGGAAGCAATTGACAAAATAACACACAAAAGCAATTGGAATCGAAAGAAAGAGAGATTGGGGTCAACGGACTATCGAAATTTTATTAGAGGCTTACTTCTTTAAATGTTCTAGGTATACATCTATTTATACAATACAATAGAAAACCCTAAAACCGCTGCTATGCGGCCGCATACGATTTACAAGATTTCCATACGGACGCACTATGCGGCCGCATGGTTTCCAGAATACTTACGCGGACGCCTTATGCAGCCGCATAAATTCCAGTGTTCCATGCGGTCGCCCTATGCGGCCGCATGCTTTCCAAAATTCCGAATAGTCCGTACCGCGGGGGGCTCCACCCCCCGCACCCCCTCGAAAGGCACCGACCTCTTACCAGGACATCGAGCCATCACATTCCACAAGAGATGTAGTTTTTGGAGAGATAAAAAATTTTCAAGGAGAGAGAAAGAGAATTTTTTATTATTATTTTTTTGTACTTATGTGGGGAAAAAGAGACATTTCTGATTCTTATGTAGGGAGAGCGAAATTTGGTAATTTTTTTAGTATTCATTTAAATGCCGAATTAATATAGTAATTTGATTAGTAACCTGATTAATATATTTTTAAATTGAACAAGGGTATTATAGTAATTTAACTTTTAAGGGCATAGTATTTAGTCAAAATGGGGTGCGATATTAATTTCTTAAGAGGTTACTAATCGAATTACTATATTAATTCGAAACAACAACACAAATTATAAATTCAATATAAATTTATTCGGTCTGGGTTATCCTATTTTTAAGAGGTTTAATGCATATTATTCGTGATATTGTAGAGAATAATACTTCTTGTAAATAATGGCATAGCCTTTCCATTAATTAAAGAACATATTTATAGGGTTACAATACTTGTGTTACAAGTTAACCTAATACAATAAGAACTAGGAGAAGAGTTATAATACAATATTAATTAGGAGACCTAACTAATAGGGAGAATATACCAAGTATAATCACACTTGAATACAAATATATGGAACATATATTATTCTCTTATATGCCCCCGCAAATTGGATCCCGGGAGGAGAGGCCAATCTTGAGTAGGAGATGTTGAAAGCGAGCGTGAGGAAGTGGCTTGGTAAGGGCATCAGCAAGCTGGTCGACCGGGGAGACGTGAGATACCTGTAAGATACCGTCTTGAACTTGTTGACGGATAAAATGATAGTCAAGAGAAACATGTTTCATGCGAGAATGAAACATCGGGTTGGAACAGAGATTCGTAGCGTCGACATTATCACAATAGATGACTAACTGCACGTGAGGAGGTGACGTCGAGCTCACCGAGAAGAGAGGTGACCCAACGGACCTCGGCAGCTGTTGCTGCAACAGCTCGGTACTCGGCTTCAGTCGAGGAGCGAGCAACTGTATGCTACTTTTTCGAGCTCCAGGAGATAGGGTTTCAACCAAGGTACACTATATAAGCACCCGTGGAGGTAAAATCATCTTTGTTACATGCCTAGTCAGCATCAGTGAATGCATGAAGGTCGAGAGGCGACTTGCGATGAAGAAAGATACCATGATCAATGGTACCACTAAAATAGCGAAGTAGGCGTTTGATGGCGAGCCAATGATTCGAGGTGGCCGATGCATAAACTGAGAGAGCTTGTTGACGACATAGGAAATGTTCGGGCAGGTGAAAGAGATACTGAAGACTCCCGACCACCGCTCAAAACTCTGTGGGGTCAGTCAGAACAGTGCCTGACTGAAGTGTGAGAACAAGTGAGGTCGCAAGGGTGTTGCAACTGGGTGAGCATTAGACATACCAGTTCAAGCAAGGAGGTCGGCTATGTATCCTCGTTGGGAGAGGAAAAGCCCAGTAGATTGAGCAATAAAAGTGTGATGCCGACCTCGTTGAAGATGAATAAGGAGGTATCAGCCACTGAGTTCGTGAAACGAACAGCGAGGAGGAACTGGCGAAGTTCATTGTACCATGCTCGGGGTGTCTGCTTGAGACCATAGATATCCTTTCGTAGTGACACACATGTTGTGGATGATCAGTGTCGACTATGACGACCGGAATCAAAGATTCGATGTTAAACCCCAACTCGGAGCGTCAAACCGAAGAAGAACAGCTGAAAGGACTAAATAAAGCGAGCCACAAAAGCTCAAAACCAAAAACTAAGCAACGGAATACTAAATGAACATGAGCTTCAAAGCTCGATTAAATATAATACCACAACTATGAAAAACCTCCACGGCTAAACAAACGCCGGAAAACAACAACAACTACAACACCACGAGTCAAAACACTCGGGAAAACCATAAATAAAATACCAACGAGCACAAGGCCATACCAACCAAGAAAATTGAAAATGTAAAATAGTACAATCGGTACGACTCCACAAGTCAGCACCAAATATAAGTCTACAAAATACAAGTATGTACCCGACATACTAAGTTTATATAACTCAGTTTAACCCACGATCTCACAAATACAGGTGATAAAAAAAATAAACTAATAATCTAAATACAACTCGAACTAAAGCCTCACTGTGTTGGAACTCAACCTGCCACTAAGGAAAAACAAATAGAAGGGATGAGTCGAAGACCCAGTAAGTTACTAATGCAGCAATATGGCATGGCATTATGCACATCAATATAACAGGATAATAAACAAGTTGTAGCACATAAGACAACCAACTCTATATTCACGAGAGGCTCAGTAGCCGCCAACCGTCATGCACTAGTTGGAGACCACGACCAACATTCGTTCGTATAGGAAGCACATAAAGTGTAAGTAAACACATAAAGGTGGATACGGTGGATTCGAGGTACACCTCCGAAATCCCTTGAAACATTTCCGACCTTATAGGTCCATGAAGCCGTAGAAGATGATTACGCTGCTGCTTCACAGAACTATAAAAGATGCCTCTGAAGCTATCCAACAAGATAATAATAATAATAGATTCCTGCGCTTCTGCTTTAAAGAACCAAAATAAACAACTGTGCCGCTGATGCTGGACATATTTCCCAATATCGACCAACAAACAGAAATAGATGATTGTGCTGCTACTGCCGTACACAAATCATAAAGGGACCGATGCTCGTATCCCAAAACAAATACATATGTACCCGATCGCGTCAAGCCCGATCTACAAGTACCCGTTGTGGACCATTTTCTGTATCCACGTCGACGTATCGCTCGATCCCCTACGACTCGAGACAATACGGCTCTAGCCACTTATAAGTATCACAAGGGACCGGTGTCCGTATCCCAACGCATACGATAAAAGATGTCGACAATGCACAGTCGCCGTTTATTCTGTTCAACTGTGGGGCTAGAGAAAACCCATACCGTGGCCAACGGTAGGGAGAGGCCCATTGTATTGGCCTTCGGCTATTACGAAGCCCCTGCTCCCGCAATAACCGAGCGTCAATACACCTCCAATGCAAATATGCCAGTTGGACTCAATGCAATACACAAGTAGATGTTTACTCATGCTAAACTAATCAAAGTGTGTTCTATTGAATCACAACTTAATAAATCAAATCATGATGCGTTCTATTGAATCACAACTTAACGAAATCAAACCATAATGTGTTTTATTGAATCATATACCAAAATAACATAATGTTCTTGTAAATACTAAACACAATCAATCATTAAAGTAGGATGACTGTCCTATTGCTTACTAGAACAACCACACATACACCAAATCATTTAAGTCCGCGAATGCTAGACTTTATAATCACAACATGTGTAAGCCTACTCGTACTTACAATCATAATCCATACATCCTGAATACTCTAAACTTAGGATCTCTACGGTATCCTATGACCACATAACACACTCCAATAATATGCCTCATAATCCATTACATTCCAAAATCACTACGTAATACGTTCGTAGTAACTCAACACTAGTTCCCGCACCCTTATTGGGTGATAACTGGGGTATCTCAAAACTTCAATTCATAATAGACACGTCACTCAATGTGTAGTGACTAAGTCATTCCCAACGTACGTCACACCTCATAGTACACAACTCATTAGTAACTTATGTAAAGTCACGAGTATCTTTAATAATGAATCAAAGCTTAGACATGATATATATATATATATATATATATATAATCATCCAACCCAATTCAAATAGTCATGTGATCAACAACGTTGACTAAGTCAACCTAGCTCAAGTTATTCGATCAAAATCTCTTCAATGAGTCGTCCCATATCGTAGGAGACTAAAATACTACTAATACGTATTTATACCACTCGACAACTCATTACATGATGTATATCCTTAACGTCTTATTCGACTCCGCTAGAGTCGGACATGACTAGAGTCTAGTCCATTCAGTGTAATATACAATTCCAATATCCCAACGACTGCGCTCGAGTCTTACAAAAATTCAAAACGTCAGGACGAGCCGTAGCATCATCCCTACATACCCATCTCAATCACGAGACTCAATATACCGAAAATCTATTACTCATAACAATCTCGCGAGTGTACTAACGATTAAAATCTCAACGAGTTACAAATACTCGATATAACTAAAACAAGTCATTGACGACTTTACTGCCGGAACCCAACTATAAAACAAACCCACGAGTTTACAACTCAGGAAACAACAACAATATTCACAACACAATCTCGATGAGTCTCTAATACTCAGAGACAACAACCAACACAATAACAACAACAACAACGTGTACAACAATGAACTCCACAAGTCTCTAATATTCGGAGACCACCAAATTAACAACAATTCATCAATGCCCATCATTTAACATGCTAGTAAATCATCTTGAGCAAAGAATATCATGTAGGGAGTTCATATACAACATGTATAACACATAAACATTGCGATATTACACTACGATGCTTGAAATCTAAGAAGAAGATTAGTAACTTATTACACAAAGCAAATCCTCCACAAAATCCAAGGGGCTTCGGGTGGAAATGTACTCCTCCGCGACCTCTACATCGTTACAGAGTCCAAACGTCGATCCCAAGCTCAATCTAAGACCGAATCAAGCTTTTATACCCCCAAAATCAACCTTCTTTCTCTAAAATATGGAAGAAGAGGTAGGGTAGTGATTCCTCAATAGATCGAATGATCCCTTCGATTAAAAATGTGTTCCTCGTCGCCCTCTAGGCTATGGCGAAGACGGATCATCGATCCGACCAACGGAGCTCAAGATATCGCAAATTCTTTCTCTACTCTCTCTCTACACTCTCGCTAGAGTCTCTCACTCTAAAATCTGGGTTGAGGACGAATTGTAAGGGGAAATAAGATTGGGTTCTCTTATTAATACCATGGGTAAGTGTTTGGTTCAATCATGAGTTTGTTTGGGCATTTTAAACCACTTAAAAACACGAAAAATCGAGAAAGAACGAAAATCGGACGAACAGAGTCGGGGCAGGGCGATCGCTTTGCCTTCTGGATGCAGGGCGATCGCTTTATGTCCAGATTCTCTGAACTCTCCGAAAATGCTCCAAAACGCTCCCGAAATGATTCTAAATAATCCCAAAGTGATTCTAAGTCAATGGGAAGGTCGAAACACTCAAGAAAGGTTCCCAAAAAGTCCGAAAACAACGCTAGAAGTTCAACGTAATGCTCACGCAATCAACAATATAAAGATTTAAGTACAATTTGGGGAATACGAAACACTTGAAATGACTCGGCGTGCAGGTTAACGACAAGATCCAACTTAAGGTACAAACTTGGAACATTTTTAACATTTGGGTGCTAAGTGAGATTGGGTGGATACTTTGGGGGGAAAACATAATTTGGCCTATATTTTACAGGAAATTGCTGGCCGGTTCACTTCCTAAAACTTTTTTTTTCTCCAGTCCACCCTTTTTTTTAACCGCTAAAAGGTACTTTGAGAATTTTCTTCCTAAAATACCCTCAACAACATCGTTACTTCAGATTTGAGGTTCGAATTGATGTATAAATGATTTCATGTTGTTAATATAGTTTTTCTCATGTTTGGGGATTAATTTCCATGCATAGAACACGAATTTGATCAAATATGAATTTTTTTAGTTCATCCCGTTTTTCTTTGTTCTTGGGCTGTTTTGACCACTTTAATCTTTGTTTTAAGCTTCAAATTTATTTAAAATCAATCTCATATTGTTATCCTTACTTAGTACTACATTTGTACACAATTTTTCTACAAAAAAATTACTATTTTCGAGTTCCAAATCGAGCTTGATAGTGTGCTGTCCGAAAATAGAGGGAGATGTTCTTGGACTGATTTTGGGACTTTAATAAATGATTTGAGTTTGAATTTTGTATAATATCAATACTATACTATTATAGGAAGTCAATACCATGTTTGTATGTAAATTTCCTAACAAAAAACAATCATTTTGATCAATTTTGATATTATATTAAATTGGGCATCGGGATGCTTTAAATTGGGCATCGGAATACCTTAAATTAGGCATCGAGATGTCTTTAATTCGCCAATCGCAGTATGCTGGTTGCTCATTGAGATGCCTTGGTTGCTCATCGCGATGCCTTGGTTATTTATCGCGATGCCTTTGTTACTCATCGCAATGCGTTGGTTGCTCATCACGATGCCTTGGTTACTCATCGAGATGTCTTTGTTGCTCATTGCGATGCCTTGGTTGCTCATCGCTATGATTAACCCACGCGATGTCTTGGATTACTCATCGCGATGCCTTGGGTTACTGATTCGAGCATGTTTTTCTTTTATTAATGACATAATCGTCTTTTCTCCCCAAAAATACCTTTTTCCGATTTTTTAAAACAAATATGAGTGAACTGGAGCGATTATAAATATTTAAAAAGGGACCAGCCTGTAATTCACCATATATTTTACATCATACAATTGATATGTCTTTAATAAAGAAATTTCAATCATTGATATAATATTTTAAATAGTAACTATAGAAATTCTTAAAATTTTACAAAAGTAGTACTCCCTTCGTTCCTAAATTATTGTCTTTTTTTTTGTCCGTCCCTAAATAATTGTATTGTTTAAAACTTTCTTTTTTAAAACATCATTTTTACTATTTTACCCTTATTTTTTCTTTTTACTTTAATTATGAACCACATACACAAGGGCATTAAAAGAAACAATGCATTATTTTAATATTAATAATCAAGTTAAGTGTTTTTTTAATCCGTATGTCAGATCAAATAATACTCCCTCCGTCCCTAAATTATTGTCTTCCTTTTCTTTTTTGTCCGTCCCTAAATAATTGTCTTGTTTGAAAATTTTCCTTTTTAGAACATCACTTTTACCATTTTACCCTTACTTTTTCTCCCTATTTTAATTATGGGCCACATACACATGGGCATTAAAGGAAACTACACACTATACCAATATTAATAATCAAGTCAATTGAATTTTCTTAATCCATATATTGGGTCAATTCAGACAATAATTTAAGAACGGAGGAAGTACAATAATTTAGAAACAGAGAGAATAAATATTTATAAATATTTTGTTAAAGATTAAGCAAGTCAACCACGACTGGTCCACGAATGACTAAAATGAAACAATTCTTTAGGAGGAGGAGAGTAATTCTTAGCGTAACGCTATGGATACCTAATAAGTATTAAATTTTTTGTATTAAATAATATATTAATTAATGTAGTAGTTGATGTAATGTATTAATTTTAATTTTTTATTTTATTTTTTTGTATCATATTAACTGTCACATAAACTAATATATTATTTGGTATAAAAAATTTTGTGCTCTTTAGATCTCATAATATTATTATCCTTTTTAACAAGTGTTATATTAGAAAAATGCATAAAATAAATCACTTTATGTGGTTTGACCAGTTATACGTATCAATCACATCACAGAATGGTTGTCATTTATCTTGATAAACTTTTGGCCAAATTACAATTTTCCCCCCAAAGTATTCACCAAATCTCAGTTTGCTACCGATATTCCATTTTATCCCATTTCAGTATCTAATGTTACCATTTGTCCCATTTTCACCCCTGGGTTGGATGGACGTTAGAAATCTATCGTTAAGTCCCACGTGGTTTCCACGTGCAGGGGCATTTTGGTCTTTATCCATTTCAAAGTAAAAAAAGAAAAAAATCCGCGGCAGCTTCTCTTCTTCTTTTTGATTTCATCTGGTTTTTGTCTTCTGTTTCTCTGGCTTCTCTGCCGCCCCGGCTAGAGGGGAGGCCGGGCCGGTGCCTCGATTTCTGCTCCTCCGCAGGCGGCCGTGGCGCGCAGTGGTTCCTCATCGAGATAACAAATTTTAAGCCCGATCTCGCCTTCGATTTGAGAAAAAACACTTCTCTTCTCAAGAGGATAGTAAACCAAAGACTCAGAACCGGATTTCGGAAAAGCCGCTCCGGCGATCTTTACTTTACTAAGGAAAGTGCTCCGTTTGCCGGCCTTATCGTTGTAGACATTTAGCTCGAGGATTTCGGTCACCATAGATTCCGAAAAATGCAGTAACAGTATTAGGTGTATTTACAAAGATAGAAACTTTTACCAATCCAGAAATGGTGGTGGTCAACAAAATTCAACATCTATGTCTGCAAATGAAAGTTTTAGAAAGAGAGAGAGAGAGAGAGAGAGAGAGAGAGGAGGGATTATGGCTTTAAAAAAAATTACCAGGGAAATTAAAATTGTAGTATCCATACTCGAATCAGAGACATGTTAAGCCCAAATCCCCAATCAAAAGCATCGCCCCGCCTCAACATGTTAAGCCCAAATCCCCCATCAATCCCCCTACTCTAGCACCACCAATTCCCCAGTAGATCTATCGCAAATTCCCTTAAAAATCCCAATTCGACCTCAGAAGATTCGAAAACTTTCATCTACGCCCTCCACCGAGTCTACCCAAGAGAAGCCTCCGGTAAACACCGATCAAAGACTTTTTCGAAGCAATTGTAGTCACCATCGCCACCACCACAAGCGCCACCGTCGCCACTGCTACTAAAACGAGGAGGAGAAATCTTGCGCAATCGACAAAAGATTTACCCAAGGTTAATCCGCCAATAACTTGCTTTTGGTAATTGGGGGTTGGCCAGAATGGGGAAATACTCCAACTCCAGTCGTCTGACCAATCTCGATTTATCTGTGAGACAATAGAGAAAGAGGAAAGGAGAGAAGAGAGAGAGGAAAAATGTTTTAAATTTTGTTTTTTTTTAATTTGAAAAGAAAGAAAGAAATCTTTAATTAAGAAATAATAATTTTTTTTAACCAAATACAACTATTGGGGGCAATATAGTAACTTTCTGATTTTACTTATCATGTGACATGCACATGACCAACTTCCGTTAATTTTTTTAACGTCCGTCCGTCCCAGGGGTCAAACTGGGATAAATGGCAACATTAGATATGGTAATGGGACAAAATGGAATATGGGTAGCAAACTGAGATTTGGTGGATACTTTGGGGGGAAAATTGTAATTTGGCCTAAACTTTTTGATCCAAAAGTCCTTATTGCTTTGGACTTGTCTGTGAACGCTTTATACACGTTTCTGTTGTATTCTCTCTTTCAACTCACTAACGTCATACAACAATCCACGCAACAAGTTTCCAAAAAAGGATTCTAAACATACTTAAATGTCCACTCTGGTAATTCATACTCTCTTCGGTAGAACTCGTGTTGAATACATACTAGATTTTGTGTCCGTGTTTATGATACAGTGATAATAAAAGTTAAATTATTATATATTTGAGGTTAAGCGTATGTTTAAAATTTTGTAAAGGTGAGTATAACTAAATGTAACAAAACTAATGAAATAATTATAAATTATAATTCATTTATTTTGTAACAAAACCAATAATAAAATATTAATCCATTTATTTTATTAAAAACTAATAATGAAATATTTTGTTAAAAACTAATAATGAAATATTAGTGAAAATAAACTTATTTCTAATTGAAATGCTTCGAGCATACGGACTCAAAAATAACATTAGTGAAAATTCCCACTTGCAACCTCTTCCCCTCCCCCACCCACCCACCAGAGACCCCCACACACATACACACACAATTATGTTAATGACAATTGCAATCTTTCATGCCTCTCCAACAGTTTACACACACACCAGCACATACAGACACACACACACACCAGCACACACACACACACCAGCACACACAGCAGCCACACACACACACCAGCACATACACACAAACAACTTAGTATCTTGTGAATTAGATTGATTTTGATCTTGGTGCCCCCAAGCATTTTAATTTTTCTAAAAGCTTTTCCAAATTGAGGGCATACAGACTCAGAAATAATATTAGTGAAAATAAACTTATTTCTAATTGAAATGCTTGGGGCATACAGACTCAGAAATAACATTAGTGAAAATTTCCACTTGCAACCTCTTCCCCTCCCCCCCCCACCAGAGACCCCCACACACATACACACACAATTATGTTAATGACAATTGCAATCTTTCATGCCTCTCAAACAGTTTCACTTTTAGAGATTTTTTGTTCAGGTGAAAGTAGAAATCAATAATTAATTTGTTTAACCACCAAGGCCTCAATTGGTGCCCCCAAGCATTTCAATTTTTCCAAAAGATTTTCCAAATTGGTTGTCAGTCCACCTCCAACCTCCAACCTCTAACCTGATCTACTTTTATGCAACCATCAGCTCAAGTGTTAAGTATAAGTGAAAGGTAGATACGATAAAATAACTAAAACAAACTGCAATTACATGGATGATTTACAGAAGAAGTCAGCCCATGCGAGTCTAATTTGGATTAAGGGTACGGAAAAAATGAAAAAAAAAAAAAAAAGGGGAGAAAGAACGCAAGTAAATACTGGAAGACACACACAGCAGCAAACAGAACACAAACATCAGCGCGCGCACACACACACACACAAACACCAGCACACACAGCAGCCACACACACACACCAGCACATACACACAAACAGCTTAGTAACTTGTCCATAAGTTAGTTACTGAAAGGTGTAGAAAAGTCTGTTTCGGTGAGGTCCATGTTTTTTCCCACTTGCAACCTCTTCCCCTCCCCCCCCCCACCAGAGATACACACACAATTATGTAAATGACAATTGTAATCTTTCATGCCTCTCCAATAGTTTCACTTTTAGAGATTTTTTGTTCGGGTGAAAGTAGAAATCAATAATTAATTTGTTTAACCACCAAGGCCTCAATTGGTTCCCCCAAGCATTTCAATTTTTCCAAAAGCTTTTCCAAATTGGTTGTTAGTCCACCTCCAAACTTATGTTAATGACAATTGCAATCTTTCATGCCTCTCCAACAGTTTCACTTTTAGAGATTTTTTGTTCGGGTGAATACAGAGTGGTCCAAAAACATAATTGTAATATACTTGAGGTTAAAATTTAGATTAATGTTTCATTCCAACGATATAATGTGTTGGTGTGTGTATGTGCCTTATCAATATTTTAGTGACAGTACACACCCGCACACACACACACACACACACACACACACAAGCACACACAAGTTACTACTGTCAATTAGTTCACCTGCAAGATTACAATTAACAGGCAATAATGTTTATAACAAACATTGTTGTGATTGCTGAATATCTTATGGATAATCTTATCAGCACACTTTACTAGATTATCCTTAATAAGATTGGTCCGTTGGTAATCTTATGGATAATTGTCATCACTAAATCACTAAAGTGTGCTGAATATCCATAAAATTAGATAAAGCTGGCAACTAGTTCACACCAACACACACACACACACACACACACACACCAGCACACATAGCAGCCACACACACACACCAACACATACACACAAACAGCTTAGTAACTTGTGAAAATTCCTACTGTCACTAAAGTTTTGTAAGGGTGAACAATAGCAATTAGATTTTAGGATCAATAATCAAATTAACATTATAGACTCAATAATCAAATTAACATTAGTGAAATGCTTGAACAAATTAATTATTGAACAAATTAATTATTGATTTCTACAATAAAATAACTAAAACAAACTGCAATTACATGGGTGATTTACAGAAGAAGTCAGCCCATGCGAAAAATGAAAAAAAAAAAAAGGAGAAAGAATGCGAGTAAATAACTTACAGGTGTGTGCTGGAAGGTGAAATCCAAAAAATTGAGGGTTGAGATCGTGAGGGTGGGGAAGGGAATCGATTGCCTTGAGAGAGAAGAATCTCAGCTGTGGATGGGGTTTTGTATACAAAAATCCTTAACCAATTTGGAGAAGGAACTCGGGAAAGAGGTTTTGTATACAAAAATCACTCGGGAAAGGGAGCTGAGGGAGGGGAAGGAACTCCAACATGTACGTGTTGAGAGAGAAGAATCTCCTTAACCAATTTGGAGAAGGAACTCGGGAAAGAGGTTTTGTATACAAAAATCCTTAACCAATTTGGAGAAGGAACTCGGGAAGAGATGAGGGTGGGGAAGGGAACTCTGCCAAAATCCATTTCAAGTTGGAGTTGGAGTTTCGGTGAGAGAGGAGAACATAGAAGTCGCAGAAACGAAGAATACGTTAGAGGAATAACTGATGCCGCACGTGTGAAGAAGTTTGGATTTAATCTTGGCCGTAGAAGTTTAGTAAATAGGTAAATCTGAACCAGTAGTTGTCTCTCGCAATTGCACACGTGTAAGTCAACCTGAATTGTAATATAGATAAGTTTAAAACTTATAAGCAAGTATTTAATTTTATATTATTTTTTAATGATCCTCATAATAATATCACGAGTAATATTAAATTAATGAATTTCACTTATTTATTTATTTTCTCACAAATAAAGACATAACAGACAAATGATTCCAAAAACTAACTTTCCAAAAAAGAAAGGGCAAACTTCACAATTCGTCCCTGTACTTTTTGCATTTTTTTGTATTCATCCTTGTACCAAAAATTTTTTAGACCATCCTTGTACTACAGACATTGAGCATAATTGGTCCTTCCATCCAATGCCGTTAACTTTTAGTCGTTAAGTGTTAATCACGTGCATCACACGTTATTTTGCCTGGGTTAAAGTTGTCAATTCTTAGTCTCTCTCTTTCTTCTTTCCAATCTCAAATCTAATCTTTAAATTTACCATCTGGTGGCTTGCTTCCGCCGTCAGCCATGACGAATTGTATTGAGTTCCTTGGCCTGAAAAATACTAAATTGGTCCAGATTTCTCAATTCCCAAGCAAGATTTAAGCATTTCCAAGGCTGAAAAACATGAATGGAGGGTCAAGAAGGCCAATCTCGCCATTGGGAACACGAGAAGTCAGACAAAGGTAGTCCAACTCGTGCCTACGTTCGTTGCCGCCGCCGGAGCCAAGTCTGCTTCCCCTGATTTCTCAAACTCACTACCAATTTCCATCGCAAGATATCTATTGCCCGTCAATCTAAGCGACGAGAGTGCCTGCGTCATCAATAGGGTCAATCTTCTGCTCGTTAGGGTCATTAATGGTGATTCAAGCTTTGTAGGAATGTTTGCTGGGTTTGGTACAATTGATGGAGTTTGAAAGAGGATGAAAAGGTGGTTCATCAATGGAGGTGAGAGAGGGTTTGAGAAAATGGGCAACTCTGAGTATTGGGTCCCCGCCTTTTGGTGACACCATGAGCTCTTCTCTCTCTTCCATGATGGAGTTGGTGTCTGTAGGTGATGCCACCATTGTTGGAAAAGAGAGGGAGAAGGAGGTTTGGGAAATGAAAATGGACAGAAGGAAATGAAAATGACAAAATGACTATGGAAGCAAGTCACCGGATATAGCCATTTTCTGTTTATCATTCCTGTACTTTTCGGGTTTTAGAGAGAGGTATGGTTTTTGGTACAAGATGTGGGTTGTGAAATCAATGGCGGCTTGATGGGTTTTAGAGAGAGAAACCTCCGACAAGTGGGTTTGGTTTTAGTTTATTGGGTTTACACAATTGGTCCCTGTACTATTTCCAAGGAAATGACTACTTTATCCCTAAGCCAAATCACGTGACATGCACATAATTCTACTTAACGGAAAAAAATAAACGAAAATGGACGGAAGAACCAAATGCTTAAAAAAACTGAGTTTAGGGACCAGATGCATTCACAAGGGACCAATCCCAAAAAACCCAAAAAGTACAGGAACAATTGTGGAGTTTGCCCAAAAAGAAAAGGGCACAATAATTCTAGGACATCTAAAGAAAATATATGAGACACTTATTTTGAGACAGAGAGAATAGTTGTAACTCTATTAACGAAATAGTAGCAAATTAGACATTTTCTGTGTAATGACTTAAATATGAAATTAGTGCCAATAGAGATTGATCGTAGATTTTAAAAGAAACTTATTATTAGTAACTCTATATCCCTTAGTAGTTTTAGATAAAGAGTTCACTTTTCTTTTTTAGAAGTTGACATGTGATTAAATTAAATTAAAATTTTACATACTTTACTTATGTTTTAAAAAATAAAATTTTATTAATTAAAAGTTATCTTAAAAAAATTATAGATTACAATTTTTATATTTTTGTAAAAATAATTAAATAACTTAAAAAAATAAAAAATAAACTATTTGCCTGAAACAAAAGAATATTAGAGTATTACCGGACCATATAATGTCAATTTAAAATAGCATACCATGTATTAATATTTATTAGCGTAAGATATTTTTACTGTCTGATTCACTAATACTAACTTAAGTAGTGATGTACCGACTTTTCAAACTAGCTAGTACGCTACGCTATGGTTTAACCTATCATTGTTTTTATTTATAGATGTGAACATATTAGCATTAATTGCTAGTTGTTATATATAAACACGATGACCAAGGATGCCATGTGATGTGATCGTTAACAAACTACTATATTTAATCATATGAAATTTCTTCCGTCCAAAAGAAAAGGCATCGTTTACATTCTTTCCAAAATACTCCTTCCGTCTATTAATTATTGTTTTGTTTGTCTTGATATACGAATTAAAAAAAATAATTAATTTAATTATTAATATTAATATTAATATAATGTAAATTTTTTAATTTTTATGTGTATGTGGTCCATAATTAAAATAGGAAAAAAAGTAAGGATAAAATGGTAAAAGTGATGTCCTAAAAATTTTTTTCAAACAAAACAGTTATTCTGAAATGGACAAAAAAGAAAAAAAAGACAATAATTTAGGGACGTAGGGAGTACTATACTCCCTCTATTCCTGTATAATCGTTTGTTTGACTTGACACACAAATTAAAAAAATTAATTAACTTTATTATAAATATTGGTATAATATATATATATATATATATATATATATTAAAGCCATTGTGCATATGATGATAATTAGAGCCCGTTTGGTCGAGCGTTTTGGTTAAAACGCAGGGATAAAACACTGCTTATTTGCAAAAAATGTGTTTCAATACTGCGGCAGAAAACGCAGCGTTTTTAAAACGCAGCTGCGTTTTAAAACGCTGGAATTCCCAGCTTTTTCCCAAAACGCAGGTTTTAAAACGCTACTAGGAAAAAAATGTTGCGTATTGAAGTGATATCCCAAACGTATTTATAAGGAAAGACCTCCGTTTTTAAAACACTGCGTTTTTTAAAACGCTGCGTTTTTAAAACACTGCGTTTTGTAAACGCTGCACCAAACGAGCTCTTAAAGTAAGAAGAAAAAGTAAAGGTAAAGTGATAAAAGTGATTTCCTTAAAATGAAGGTTTATAAACAAGATAATTTTTTTGGAATTGACAAAAATGGAAAGGAATACATTTATTTAGAAACGGATAAAGTATATATATAGGCTTTAAATCTTCTATCTCACTCCCTATCATACTTCTTGTCCTATTGAATCCTAACCTTACACGTGTCTTTGTCATTTTAACCGACATTCTTTTTACAATTTTTACAAGGATACGTGTAGGGCTATGATTCAATGGGACAGGAAATATGATAGAAGATTTGAATTCGTATATATATATATTGGCACACACTATATTTCTTTCTTAAGAAAATATTTTAGTAATGAATTAGTTTGTGGATGAAAATAAGCAAATCAAAACAACTTACAATTCTGGCCACACAATGGCACAAATATTTTTGAAAGATAAGAAGTTTTTAATTATTTTCTTATTATTATTTAGAACCCGTTTGTTCGCGCGTTTTGGCCAAAATGCAGGGTTAAAACGCAGCTTATTCTTTAACTTAGCGTTTCAATGCTGCGGTAGAAAACGCTGCGTTTTAAAATGCTGGAATTCCTAGTTTTTTCCCAAAACGCAGTAGGGAATAAAAAGTAGCGTTTTGACATAATATCCCAAACACATTTATAAAGAAAAAAGTCGCGTTTTAAATAATCTGTGTTTTAGAAACGCTGCGTTTTTAAAACACTACGTTTTCAAAACGTTACACCAAACGAACTTTTAGACGTTAAGATTAAACATACCTATTTTTGCGAGACATGTAAATATAAATATTACTTATCTACTACATATTTATTTTTTAAATTTTGGTTGGACAATATTACCCTTGCTCTATAATATGAACATAAATGATTTTAACATATTTCTACTAAATCGCTTCCTTTCAAAATGAATGATTACGGAGAAAACTCAATTTTCCTCCTCCCAACATTCAACAAGAGCACCATCCAACTCCCAAAACTAATAGTATTAAATTTCTTTTGAACGACCTCAGCCTTCAGCTGGACACGTGGCAGACATCGCGACCTCATAGCTTTCAGCTGGGCGAGCGCCGAGGTAACATACGCCACATCGATATGACGACCTGTCAGCGTCAGGTCGCTTGCTTCACCGGTATACTCTCCCAGCGCACTGACCACAGAGACCCACAGTGCGACCTGGAAACATCCCAGGCCGACCACATAGCATCAAGCGACCTGGACATGTGCCAGGCCGACCTTGACTACATCGAGCGACCTGGGAACATACCAGGCCGACCTCGACGTACCCCTTCTCAGCTCGGCAAAGCAGAGTCTTCTGCGGAATTATCTCTTGCCTGGGAAGAGTCCTGCTACAACTCTAATATACATCAGTCCTAAGCAGACAAGGAAACATAATCTGAAGGACATGAGAATTGAACATATCTCTCATTCCGAATCCAACTAGGATTATGATTTATCTCCTTATAAATAAGCACCCTCACAGGCCTCATAAGGTACATGCAAATTACTTGCTTACATACTCTCTCAGCTTTACCTCTCGCACGAAGTATTGCTAATTCTCACGCACGAGGATTATTGCTGGGACAACCCAGCGCCCCTTACGGTGTTTTTTGTTGATCACAGATTCAAAGCTATCAACACTTCAAGGGCAATTCCTGCAACACAAGCCGAAATCCTACTAGACTACACACGTGGATCAGATGCGGTCACATACAATTTTTTGGCGTGATCACTTTCTTTCTCCGTTATTTTGTAAATTCTCACCAAGTTGTATTGGTATATTCCCAGACTTCACAATGTGTCTTAAGATTTATTTATAGCACTTGATTTCATATTTTCTTGAAAATCTTTGATTAGAAAAGCTGGTAAATTTTCACGGTATATGTATATAGGCATTGATTCTTAACAACAAACCAATATCATTTGTGATATATGGAATTATGACTTATCAAAGGGTTGAAATTTTTTCTATATTTGGTATAATTGTAAAAATCGAAAGATCATAATATCTCTGTTCACACACACAAGGCGAATCGATTGGAACCTGGTGGAAGAGTTGAAGTGGATTTCTTATCTTAATTAAAAAGGGGTAATCTTGTCCAAGTAAAATAAAAGATTCTTAAAAAGGGATAACATTTTATTTCTTTTTATCGTTATTTGGATTTCTGCATAGAATAATGCGTCAATTCACCGCACCGATAGTGAGATATGACAGTTAAGAAGTCAATCTAAATACGAAAAAGACCAAATTGTCCTATTTCCTACAGACTCTCACTCCCAACCGCAACGGTTATCTGGACATTATTACAACTCCTTGCTTGACAAATAAATGAAAATAACCCCCCACCCCCACCCCGCGCCTCTAGCTTAATAAAGTAATATCTAGTATTTAATTAATTAATTAATAACAGAACCTTAAATGGATTCAGGCATAAATACACACATTTATAATTGATTCTTTCAGCGAAACTCCTAATATAGTAATGCCTGCCGACCAAATTGGATCTTGTACGTTGAATTTCCCTGGCGAAATCAATTTTGTTATCTTTCTTTCCGAAATTAGGGCAAGCATTAAAATTTTGTATGATATTTTGCGGTGATTGCATATTTAAAATAATACTCCTTTTGTTTTAGGCTAAAAGTTTATTTTTGACTTTTTTTTGGTCAACTTAATTAAAATTTGACCGATAATTAACATAAATTTAGTGATTTTTATAAAGTTATAAAAGTGTTAATCTATAGTATTTTTAAGATAGATTTCAATTAATGAAAATTTATTTTTTATAATATAGGTAAAGTATATAAAAATTTTATTTGATTTAGTTATATGTTGATTTTACAAAAAAAAAAAGTTTGACTCTTTGCCTGAAACGAAAGGAGTATAAATATAAGCTTTTATTTGGTGAATAAAATATAGGGTAATGCTATGTGCACCAAAATATTAAGAAGCAAGTTTCTTTTCTAAGAAATTATCTTCCAGCCAACAGCCAACCCATATGAACGCCATTTAAGATCTTTTCTGATCCCCCATATTTCAATTTTCAACTTCTGTCATCAACCTTTCATTACAAACAGATTCCTTTTTTTTAAGAGTATAGGAGTATATACAAAAATAAAGGAGAAGGAATCTTTCAATCTTTTGGACTCTGCAGTCAACTAAATCCATTGTTCACACACACACCCATCCCAGAAAAAAAGTAAGCACATCCTTTGTTTAAGATTTCTGGACTTTCTTTGTTTCATACACACATCCTATATATATATATGTTTATTATATCTAATGCAGACTACATGTTTGTGATATTACCCTGATTGTTTCTTCAAATCCTTGCTTTAATTCTAGGCACTACTCAAGGTCTATTACATAATTTCTTTCATGGGTTCTTCTTTTTTTCTCATTTTCTTGCATAAAGGTTTTTTTTTTTTGGAGGAGGGTTCTTCTTCTTTTTTTTTTTTTTTCTCATTTCCTTGCATAAAGTTTGTTTCTGTTGGAACCCAGATTCATTTTGAGCTATATAAAAAATTTCATTGATCATTTATCTCTTATTTTCATATTGTCTCAATATAATGTTTTAAACTATATTCTTCTGTAATTATGGTGCCAGTTGCAGTGTTGGAGTCATGATTCTAGAGTTGGGAAAAAAAGTTTACTATTGTGCAGCCTATCACTAGTTTTATAGCTTATTTGTAACTTTGTTTGAATGCAGAAGAGTAGCCATGGCTGCTGCTGAACCAAATGGAACTCCAGTCAGGCTTGAGGTTTGTGAATCCTATACACTTTAATTGATTGGTTTTTCATAGGAAGATTAATTTGTTAACCCGATTTATGTTTTATATTTTTCAAATTTCAGGGGAGGTTTTTGGCAATGGTAGTATGCTGGATTCTTGGATTTGGGTCACTGGTCTCTTGGAATAGTATGTTGACTATAGGAGACTACTACTATAAATTATTTCCAGTAAGCCCTTAATCTTAATTGTTTGCATCTTTCCCCAAAAATTAGTATTGTTATAATTTCATTTTTAATTTTAATTTTTATTTATTTATTTTTATTTTGAACAAAGACTAGTATCTGAAAAAGATGAGCATCTTCTAAACGAGTTTTTGAATACTTGGATTCAGTTACATTCTCTGTTAAAAGTAGATGATGAAAAATGTGCTTGAATAGTTAACACAAAACTGTATTAAGTTAACTAAGGATCATAGAGTTTTGATTTCTGTGTGAAAAATCGAAGTTGGTTCAATAGTCTATAAATAGTGTTGAACATATTTCCCATCTAAAAAACATGTTTCAAGGACCAATTAACTCGATAGAAAAGACTTAAAATGATACATATCTTATTGATGTTCCACTCTTGGTAGTATTATTTTTTTCCTTTGATCTTTGGGGATTCATTGAAAGTGAATGTAAAACATTTCTACTATTCAAAGTTTATCATTTGAAAATTCGATATTGAGTTATAAATGTAACTGATGAGGTTTTTGTTCTTGTATTGAAGGACTACCATCCATCAAGGGTACTTACCCTTGTCTATCAACCATTTGCATTAGGGACAATGGCAATACTTGCATATAATGAGTCAAAGATCAATACGAGGCAACGTAACTTAGCTGGATACATCCTTTTCTTCTTGAGTACTTTGGCCCTACTAGTGGTAAGAGTTTCGCTGCCTTCACGATTTTGTATTATCTGGCTTCAAATTTGCAGTTCAACCAATCTAATGTCATATTGCTTTGACGATATACAGATAGATTTAGCCACATCCGGGAAGGGTGGCATTGGAAATTATATTGGTATATGTGTTTTTGTTGCTGCATTTGGAGTAGCAGATGCTCATGTTCAAGGTGGAATGGTTGGAGACTTGGCTTTCATGTGCCCTGAATTCATCCAAGTGAGTGATATAGTGACAAAACTTTCAATTGAGCATACTCCTTGGAAACCTTTTTCTTTTGTCAATTTTAAATATTTCTTTAGATCAAATTATCAGCTTAACCAACCAATCCTTCCCCTTATGAATCTTGCAGTCTTTCTTTGCTGGGTTGGCTGCATCAGGGGTTCTTACCTCTGCTTTGAGGTTAATCACAAAAGCTGCCTTTGAGAAATTTGACGACGGTCTTCGCAAAGGGGCTAGTAAGTTCTTTTTTCACTGATACTTAAGATAGTATGAATTGGAACCTCTTGTTTGTTGATTATAGTTTAGTCTTATAATCCTACGAAAGTTCAAATTCTTGTGATAATTGTTGACAGATATGTTACTTATTGTATTCTATTCATGATATTTTGCAGTGTTATTCCTTGCCATCTCCACATTCTTTGAGTTTCTGTGTATTTTCCTATATGCTTTTGTCTTTGCTAAATTACCAATCGTGAAGTACTACCGCACCAAGGCAGCAAGAGAAGGTTCAAAAACTGTTTCATCAGACCTTGCTGCTGCTGGCATCAAAACAGAACCAACAGAAACAGTACGCCAGTTTGTTCTTAGATCACATGATAAATAGTCTTAAGTTCACGAACTTCCAAATTCTTATAAAGTCTACCTGTATCGTTGCAGGAAAATGGGGATGCTAAGCTTCCAGAGCGATTGAACATCAAACAGTTGTTCTTTCAGAACATTGATTATGCATTGGACCTGTATTTGATATATGTCCTAACTCTGTCGATTTTCCCAGGCTTCTTGTATGAAAACACCGGAAAACACCAATTGGGCTCATGGTAAGTGCTCATTCTACTAGTACAATTACCTCAAATAGAATTTTAAGGGAAAATGTATAAATCATGATCACTGCTGTTGATAAACTATTCAAGGGATAATAAAGAATGGGAAACCGTTTTAATTGATCTACCCCTAAAAACAGGAACTTGTTCCCTTCTAATTTTGCATAGTCTCCTCCATTATTGGTGTAATCAATTGACAATTGTTTTATAGCTTGCGTTTGAGATGATTTCCTCCAACCCTTAATTCTAAGTACATCAGATCTTTTAAATTGAAAAAGTAATTGGCACACTATTCCATGGTAATGTATTTTAATTATATACAGATCCACTTGGAGTTGTAAATGCTCTTTTGGGAGGGGACCATCACTTCCTTGGAATACTAACCTACGACCTCTTCACAAGCTAGATAACAGAAAGCGAGAATTCATTGCTCTAGCAATGGCCTTTCCATATCAGGGCACTCTTTTAAAAATTCAAGATTTCCAAAGTCCCAGTCCTAAAAATCACCACAGTGGCATTGAAACAGTTTCTAAGGCCATTAGAGAGAATTCCAGCGGAAAATATTTCCAAATTTGGATTCTTAGAGAGTGTTCTTAATACAGATAGTCTTAACACTTGATGGATTTTGTAATAACATAGATATGTTTTTGGTGGTCATTTCAGGTATCCACTTGTACTGATAGCAATGTATAATGTGTGGGATTTAATATCAAGATATATTCCTCTAGTGCAATGCCTCAGGTTGGAATCACGAAAGGGCCTTATGATTGCAATTCTGGCTCGTTTCTTGTTCATCCCCGCATTCTATTTTACTGCAAAATATGGTGATCAAGGATGGATGATTATGCTCATATCTTTGTTGGGATTGACCAACGGTTATCTCACTGTATGTGTCATGACAGCTGCTCCTAAAGGTTACAATGTGAGTTAACGTCACTCTGCACGAGATAAAATGAAAAAACAAAAAAAGAAATTGATATCAACAATTAGAGCTAATATGTGCTGGTTAACTTTGCAGGGTCCAGAGGCAAATGCGTTGGGAAATTTGTTAGTGCTATGTCTTCTAGGTGGCATATTTTCAGGTGTTGCTCTTGATTGGTTGTGGATAATCGGTAATGGAAAATTTTAGAGCATAGACTTGTTAAGGGAAGTACCAAACAGAAAAAGTCGTCTTTGAGCTTAGATGGAGATGGCATCAGAAACACAACTACAACGAAAACTTTTTTACTCTGTCAACCAATTCTCTATACGTCCAGATTGTATTGTTAGTACATATAGGCCCTCTGTAATCCGTCGGTGTCTCCATTCCTTGTATGTGTATTTTTTTTTTTCGAGTCTTTACTTCTTCTTTTTCATGTGTACTTGAAATGTTAGTTTGTGGCCACAAGGCAATGAATGAAGATCAAGAATTTGTTCAGTGAAAAAAGCCAGATATCTTTTTTTATTTTTTCCGTAGAAAGGGAAGATATGTTAATAACCCGATTTTATTTTTTTTTTACATAAGCTGGAATATTGAATCCATCTGCACGGAAATAAACTTCCCTCTCAGCAAGGTGATCTGCACAGTAATTGGCTTCCTTATAAATATGCTTCATACTGCAACTTATGAAAGCACTAACTAGGGGTGCGCATCGGATTGGGTGGGCGGATTCGAAGGTACTTTGCCACCAAATCCTCATTTTGCGGATTGATGATTTCATCATCCACAACCCACCCACAATAAGATAATATCAATCCAATCAAATTCATGGTTGAGAATTGGAAAAGTACTTCAGGTTAGGCATTTCATCTTGGTTCAAGCATGTTTTCAGGCTCATTTGTCGCAGCTGATGACTTATGGCTTATGACATGGCTTAGGCTGGTCGCTGATTGACTTACAGCTGATTGACTCATAGACTGTTTGTTTCAGCTCACCAAAAGCAACTATGAGCTGTCATAAAAGCTACGTGTGACTGTTTGTTAAAAAAACTGAAAATGATTGATTCAAAATAAAATGACCAAAACACCCAATATTTAAGTTCACTTGCATACATATTAAACTGTCAAATAGCTACATATAAATTTAATCATGTTTTATTTTTTGAAGTGTGTTAAAATAAAAATTTGTATAAAAGAAAATCAACATCACCCTTGTCATTTTAATTACTCCCTCTGTCCTTAAATTATTATTTTCCTTTCATTTTTTGTCCGTCCCAAAATAATTGTTTTGTTTTAAAAAATTTCTTTTTAGGACATTTCTTTTATCATTTTACCCTTACTTTTTTCCCTACTTTAATTATGTGCCACATACACATGGACATTAAAGAAAATTACACATTATACCAATATTAATAATCAAGTTAATTATTTTTTCTTAATCCGTGTGTCGCGTCAAATAAGACAATAATTAAGGGACGGAGGGAGTATATCATAAATATGTCTAACCTTGTCATTTTATGTTTTTGTTTTTTTTAAAAACAAGAAGAACATTTTTTTCTCCATTGCTCATTATTAAACTATTGACATTGTACATACTAAACATTAAACTAACAACATCCACTCCATTCTGGGGGTATGCTAGGTGCCAAAAGTAGAGATCTACTGGGTGCCGAAAGGGTCTTCATTAAGCTTGGGTCATGAAAAGAAGAAAAGAATGGAGGGAGACCCACTGGAAAATACACAACTTCCACCGCATCAAACTCTGTTATTCAATTGTTGAGTTGATCAATAGATTTTGAAACTCTTTGGTTCCAATTTACCCTCCAACAATAATCACAAGTACAAAATTCAAATCAAAAGGATCGAATGGAATCAAATTATACACCAAATCATTTTTGGGTCAAATCTGAAAGGTGTTCCATGGGCAAACTGCATTCTCAACGATAGCTCAGTATAGAACAAAAGACAAACATTGCGGTGGCTCGAGACCCCTCCCAAAACCACTTCCGACGTCCAATCCTATACTATCACGAGAGGTTCAGCTGCCGCCAACCGTCTCATACCGGTTGGAAACCGCAACCAACTCGCTCGTACATGAAGCACATAATGAACTGTTAAGTAAACACATATGAGTGGATACGGGGGTCGAGGTACACCTCTGATGCTTTCAACCTTATCACATCTTCAATCATATAAGTCCATAACCGACTCAATCATATTGTTAAGCGCGCTCTGGACCGATGTGCCCTTGATCCCTACGACTCACAGAGTCACTCGGTCCGGTCACCACCTCAGCTAGCTTGAGATGTGCCAAGTTTCAACCATCCGCTAGGGCCAGTAGCGAAAAGTCTCAGATTCATCAATAGCCCCAACAACGGTGTTTCACTAGCTCTTCGCCTTCATGAAACGTCGGTGGAACCATGCCTTACCTTTATCATTTATCAATTCCAATTGTTCACATATCAATTGATGGCGTCCCATCGTTAAACCATGTTGTTCGAATTCAATCCAGTATTGTAATACACATATTCTCACATATACTAGCACCTTAATAACGGACTCCGTAGAGTCTAACATCTCATTTTTCACAAGTAGTCCACATAACATTATCGACATCATTTTTGGACTCCATAGAGTCATATAAACTAATTTCACAAGTCAAGCCATATATTTCAACATGTTTAGGTTATGTAGACTAAGTCACATATCAATAACAACATATTTCAAGTTAATTGCGGACTCCGTAGAGTCCGATATCACATTTCACTATCTCGTAGTTAAACACGTATATCACAAGTACGGCTAAATTCACATAGCATCATTTCATAATACCCTTTTCATGTAATCATTGATTATCATGCATATCATCAAGTTCACTGTATCGACATGAAATACATGTTATATAACATGAACAATTACTACGAACAAGAAATAAAAGTAGTAACTTACGAAGATACGACAAATACACCAAGGAATGAAGTTGACTCGGGTGGAAATACTCTCCTCGACGACCTCTACCTTGCTACGAAGTCCCAATGTCGATACCGCTCTCGATCTTGCTCGATTCAACTCTTTCTCATTCCAAAACCCACTTTCTCTCTCTAAAACGTGGGAGAAGAGATAGGGTTCATGATTCCTCAATAGATCGGACGATCTATTCGGCTAGAAATGTGCTCCTTGTTGCCCTCTACGCTACGGCGAAGACGGATCGTCGATCCGACAAGCGAAGCTCAAGATATCGCGATTTTATCTCTCTACTCTCTCTCCTCTCTCTCTCTCCATACGCAGGTGTGTTAAGAACGAAATGAGGGGTTGAAAGGGGTTGGGTTCTCTTATTTAATCCCGGCCTTGTTTGAGCATTTTAAACCACTTAAAAACACAAAACACCGAGAAAAAACAAAACTGGGCAAAACAGAGCACGGGGCTAGGCGGCCTGTGACGACCCGAGTCCGAGATTCAATGTTGAACCCCAACTCGGTGTGCCAAACCGAAGGAGAACAACTGAAAGAACTGAATAAAGCGAGCCATAAAAGCTCAAAACCAAACTAAGCAGCGGAATACAAAATAAAATAGGAGTTTCAAAAACTCGAATAACGAAATCCCAACAACAATATAAAACCTCCACAGCCCATCACGAGCCGGAGAAACAGCAATACTGGAAAACCACGAGCTAACATACTCGGGAAAACAACTAAAGATAAACGGCTCAAGGCCTCAATGAAAGTAAATAGAATTACTGCTGATACAATAAGGTACAACGGGTCGACTCCACAAGTCGCCACCCAAATACAACTAAATAAAATACAACATATCTACCCGACATACTAAGTTTACATAACTCAGTTTAACCCATGATCTCACAAGTATAAACATAAACGGAATACGACTTGCTAAACTCTAATCTAATGCCTCACTGCACTGGAACACAACCTGCAAACTAAGGAAAAACAAATAGAAGGGATGAGTCGAAGACCCAGTAAGTTACTAATGCAGCAATATGGCATGACATTATGCACATCAATATAACAGGATAATAAACAGGTTGTAGCACATAAGACAACCAACCCTATATTCACGAGAGGCTCAGTAGCCGCCAACCGTCATGCACGGGTTGGAGACCACGACCAACATTCACTCGTATAGGAAGCACATAAAACGTAAAGTAAACACACAAAGGTGGATACGATGGATTCGAGGTACACCTCCGAAATCCCTTGTAAGACTTCCGACCATATCGCTCCATGAAGCCGTAGTAAATGATCGTACTGCCGCTCTACAGAACTATAAAAGATGCCTCTGCTACTATCCAACAAGATAATAATAATAATAGATTCTTGTGCTTCTGCTTCAGAGAACCATAATAAACAACTGCGCCGCTGATGCTAGACACATTTCCAACTATCGACCAACGAACAGTAATAGATGATTGTGATGTGCTGCTGCCATACACAAATTACAAAGGGACCGGTGCTCGTATCCCGAAACAAAACATATGTACCCGATCGCGTCAAGCACGATCTACAAGTACCCAACAAATAAATGTACCCGATCGCGTCAAGCACGATCTACAAGTACCCGTTGTGGACCATTTTCTGTATCCACGTTGACGTATTGCTTGATCCCCTACGACCCGAGACAATACGGCTCTAGCCACTTACAAGTATCACAAGGGATCGGTGTCCGTATCCCAATGCATACAGTAAAAGATATCGACAATGCATAGTCGCCGTTTATTCCGTTCAACTGTAGGACTAGAGAAAACCCATACCGTGGCCAACGGTAGGGAGAGGCCCAGTGTATTGGCCTTCGGCTATTACGAAGCCCCTACTCCCGAAATAACCGAGTCAATACACCTCCAATGCACATATGCCACTGGACTCGATGCAATGCACAAGTAGATGTTTACTCATGCTAAACTAACCAAAGTGTGTTCTATTGAATCACAACTTAATAAATCAAATCATGATGTGTTCTATTGAATCACACTTAACGAAATCAAACCATAATGTATTTTATTGAATCACATGCCAAATCAATATAATGTGCTTGTAAATACTAAACACACAATCAATCATCAAAGTAGGATGATTGTCCTATTGCTTACTAGAACAACCACACATACACCAAATTATTTAAGTCCGCGAATGCTAGACTTTATAATCACAACATGTGTAAGCCTACTCGTACTTACAATCATAAATCAATGTGTCACTAACACGTACAACTTAGGATCTCTACGGTATCCTATGATCACAATACACTCGTATCGGAATGATAACCAAGGTGTGTCATTAACTACCTAGAATACAATCAACTCATTATCCGACGATCGAGACTATTCGTCTCATGTGAAATGTCGTGCACTAAGGGGCATGGCTATTCAATAACACACATGGAAAGACTAATATAGATAATTAACCCTTGATAAGGCATAAGGTTTAAGTCAACGATTCACCGTACTTTATAATCCACTAATGTTTAACTAAGTCAACCCAAGTCGAGTTCTATCGGGTCACGATCTCAACAATTCGTCATCCCACACCGTAGGAGACTAAAATACAACCTACATCGGTTCATACTACTCGTTACCACATTACACGACGTAAAATCTTTACGTCCTATATAACTTCGCCAGAGTTGGTCATCTATAAATTAAACTTGGGAATGAACCGTAGTATCGTCCCTAATTAACCGTGTCAATCACAATATCCAACGTTCGGGGTATAAACTACCCATGTAAATCCCACAAGTTATCGCGAGATTATTAACGATTATAATCTCAATGAGCTACACATGCTCGATAGAATTAAAACAAGTCATCGGCGACTTTACTGCCGGAACCCAACTATAAAACAAACCCACGAGTCTACAACTCGGAAAATAACAACAATATTCACAACATAATCTCGAGGAGTTTCCAATACTCGGAGACAACAACCATCACAATAACAACAACGATGTAAACAAAAATGAACTCCACAAGCCTCAAATATTCGGAGACCACAAAACTAACAACAATTTATCAATACTTATCATTAGCATGCCAGCAGATCATCTTGAACAAGTATAGAATGTAGGGAGTTCATATACACATGAATAACATGTAAACATCGCGATACTACTCTACGATGCTTGAAATCTAAGAAGAAAGTTTAGTAACTTACAACACAACGCAAATTCTCCGCGAAATCAAAGGGGCTTCAGGTGGAAATACACTCCTCAAGGTCCTCTACATTGCTATCGAGCTCAAACGACGAACCCACACTCGATCCAAGCTCGAACCAAACTTTCTTCCTCGAAACACCACTTTCTCTCTATAAAACGTGGGAGATGATGAGGGATTCGTGATTCCTCAACCGATCGGGGGATCTCTTATGCTAAAAACGTGCTCCTCGTCGCCCTTTAAGCTACGGTGAAGATGGATCGCTAATCCGACATCCGAAGCTCAAGATATCACGATTTCTTCCTCTACTCTCTCTCTACACACTCTCTAGAGTCTCTCTCTCTAAAATTTGGGTTGAGGACGAATCGTGAGGGGAAATAAGGTTGTGATCTTTTACTTAATCCATGGGTAAATGTTTGGTCCAATCCCAGGCTTGTTTGGGTATTTTAAACCAATTAAAAACATAAAAAACTGAGAAAGAAAGAAAACCAGATGAACAGAGTCGGGGCAGGGCAATCACTTTGCCCTATCCAGGGCGATCGCTTTGGTCTCCCCAGGGCGATTGCTTTGTGTCCAGATTCTCCAAACTCTCCGAAAATGCTCCAAAACGCTCCGAATGATTCTAAATGATCTCAAAGTGATTCTAAGTTTAAGGGAAGGTTGAAACACTCAAGAAAGGTTCCCTAAAAGTCTGGAAACAATGCTAGAAGCTCAACGTAATGCTCACGTAGCTACCCATATAAAGATTTGAGTACAAATCGGGGCATACGAAACACTTGAAATGACTCGGTGTGCGAGTTAACGATGAGATCAATATGATCATCAATCGTGAAGGGGTTTAAACTAAGATTAGGTCAATGGGACGGGGAAATGAACAACGTATACGGATGTTAATCAAGGTCGAGAATAGTCTCGAACAAATACGAAAACAACGCACGACACAACGTAGATTAACCACGTGTCAAGTAGGGTTCTCAACTCAACACGTCACGCTTAACAAGCATGACACCTCACTCTCCGAGAGTTTCAAGGTCAATATCGAGAGACTACAAGTGAACCAGGAAAGAAGTTGGGTCGAGGTGTTACACGGCCGCCTATGCGCCCGCCCTTCCTAGATCACCAACATTCTGCCTCCTGAGCGGCCGCTCTCCTCCCAGGATTTCTGATTTTTCCTATTTTATTCCCGTTTGATCCCGAAATGTCCCGAAATGATCCTAGGTTGATTCTAACGTCAAGTCAAGGTCAAAACACATCCAAAACACACCCGAATCATCCCGTATCGAGGCACAAATGATAATGAACACAAGTCTCAATTGCACATCTAGACACACACACCAAACGACACTCAAAATAACTCAACTTACGGATTAACGTCAAGACGAACGTGCTAGTCCTTTGCGAATGAATCTAAACCAAGGCTAGGTCAACCAGCCAAAGAGGAATGCAACGAATACTAACCCTAAACGATGTTGAGAATAATCTCGAACGAATACAGAACTCTTGCAAAGTTTCCACGTACTAACCACAAGTTAGACACATGTCAATTCTTATCGGGTCACGCTTGACAAGCATGACAACTCTCTCGATCTAATCATGGAAATCCTCTCAACACAATACAAGGTCTCTTAAGCCGATACGAAGTGACTCGGACTAAATGAGAAGGAAATAAGAACAGGGCCTCACAACTACGATATGGCTCAACTTATTGGGCTCACGAACAAGTGTTAGGGAAAAGTTATAAATACGTTAAGGGTTCTCAACCCAAGATATGCACACAAGGGGATGAATAGGACTATTCTAAGTATGTTAGATTGTTGGGGTCTTATATCCTTCACCCCTTAAAAAGAATTTGCCCTCGAATTCAAACTGGTATATTAAAAAAGATAGGGTACATCCTTAATTAACTCAATGAGTCTGTTCTAGTGCATTAATCTCAAAGCATCTTTCTCCCGATCTTACTAGTTCCCATGATACACACTAGGTTGTCATTCGCGATATTCGTACAGGTCCACTACAAGGTTCTACGAGGTTTCCCTCCTCTATCTCGGTTACTGTCAGAATCCCATCAACACCTAATCAAGTGCCACAACACCCAAAATAATTTTTTTGAGAAATACAATCACAATTCCACCGGCCCTTATTACGCTCGATTCCTTCGCTAAAATACCACAAGTTATCGTTCACAATTATCACACACATCACCCACATGATCCTATGAGGTTCCCAAACTTCTTGATTAACCTGAGTATCAAATCATCATCCATGCACGTAGAGTTATTCCCTGAAATGACTCTCTCAAGAGTGCACCAACTCACGTCCCACTTGACCTTAATTGTTTCCACATACATATGATCGTGATCAACATGTTTCACCCTATTAATCACCACATCATCAACCCATTAACTATAGCAATCCATTATTACTCCTTAACGTGAACAACTCCAAATATACTCTTGTAAGTCACACGAGGCCAAAACAAAGGTTATAACAATTCAAGGAACTATATAGGTTTTAGCCTGTCATTCTATCAATCCCAATTTTCATGCTTCTACCACGCACACTAACAATATCCTCCACTTTGTATACTACCACGATTTACACTCACATGTACATCTTCAATTCCCAATTGTATAATACATTCACACTTATAAGACTCGCACAATCTTTACCACTTACCAAGACGTAACACAACTAGTCCCCAAGCATCCAATACCTGGATATTAACAATTATGGTTTATTCTCATCTTGTCTCCAATTCACATTTACGACTAGTTAAAGAGATCAAACGATCATATCCTAACTTAACCTTCCGGTGATATCCTTAATATAGATTCTTCCAGTTTAACCCAAGGTGCAATTATTCATATGATTATCACATAATTCTAGGCCATGAGATAATAATTTAACCATCGCTAAATTTGTTCTTACCAGTATTTGATTCGGGATCAATTCCTTCCAAGTTTGTGTTGGGAACACTAGTTCCATGCTCATCCACACGAGCCTCATTAAGAACCAGGGCCAATTGGTCTCCAAGTTCTGTCAGTTGGCGAAGCAACAGTTTAAGTTGAAACACTAGAGGGTGCATAACGGACATCCTAGCAGTTTTCCTCACACGTGCCATGCTGCAATAATAGACAAGACGTCAGTCTTAAACAGGTTAGAACTCATCGTAACCTATGAAGGAAGGTCCACTTAAGGAAAACAATTATTATGGTCACTACGCAACATCCTCAAATCACATCGCACAAGGGGATAGGTTTTGGCCTAGCTCACCCGATCAACAACAGGCCAAGGTTCACTTGCATAACACATGAACAACGCTTTTACCAACAAGGTGACTATTCGACCCTAGGTCCATAAAATTACTCACACAACTTGTATACACACCGAAATGCAGGGTACTAATAATAGTCACTGGGCTACGTATACGCGTATCTATATTCACATGATTATGTTCATGAATGCGATGTTATACACATACACTTTACACTACCTGTAACATTTGGAAAACTAGCTTTAATTTAGTTTAAAATTAAATTACAATTCCATTTTACTGTTCCGTTCGCTTGGTGATAGGGTCGGTCAATTTTTAATTATATACTAGCCAACTTAGTTCTCCGATAAATACCTCTTGACAATCAATCCAGGGCGCCTACTGAAGTGACTTCAAAAGCTTCCGTCGTAAGGGCACTAAGGACATGTGGTAAAACTGTGCCCTTAATATCGGTCCTATACTTGCACATACTTATGAATAAGAATTTCAAGACGAATGCAACGAATGTAACTCAATCCTATCGGGGATGAAATGCAAACAATATGATGTAATATGCAACCGTGATGAACTTTGGTGGATGCGAACGTATAGACTCATTTAAGGTAATAAGGTACCTCCTATTGATGTTGCGGACCTGAACATATCACACTTATCACCTTTGAACCTTAGGTTTACCTCGATTGTCTCTCTTAACACCAAGGGTTTGCGAGTTTTAACACCTTTTCTTTTAAACCTAGGGCAATTCTTACTAAAATGCCTACCGTCTCCGCAATTCAAACATTTTTCCTTGTTTCTTCCAACACCGCTCGATCCCGTTTGATCCCAAAATGATCCTAGGTTGATTCTAACGTCAAGTTAAGGTCAAAACACATCCAAAACACACCCGAATCATCTCGTATCGAGGCACGAATGATAATGAACACAAGTCTCAATTGCACATCGAGACACACATACACCAAACGACACTCAGAACAACTCAACTTACGGATTAGCATCAAGACGAACGTGCTAGTCGTTTACGAACGAATCTAAACCAAGGCTAGGTCAACCAGCCAAAGAGGAATACAACGAATACTAACCCTAAACGATGTCGAGAATAATCTCGAACGAATACAGAACTCTTGCAAAGTTCCCACGTACTAACCACAAGTCAGACACATGTCAATTCTTATCACGTCGCGCTAGACAAGCATGACAACTCTCTCGATCTAATCATGGAAGTCCTCTCAACACAATACAAGGTCTCTTAAGCCGATACGAAGTGACTCGGACTAGATGAGAATTAAATAAGAACAGGGCCTCACAAGTACGATATGGCTCAACTTATTAGGCTCACGAACAAACGTTAGGGAAAAATTATGAATACATTAAGGGTTCTCAACCTAAGATAAGCACACGAAGGGATGAATAGGACTATTCTAAGTATGTTAGATTGTTGGGGTCTTACAGAACATCTCCAAAGGTGTTCAGTCAGTACTAACCGAACATCTACAAAGGTGTTCAGTCCTGACCGAACATCTCTAAATGTGTTCAGTAATGATAGAACATACATAGAGCTGTTCGACCATCTAAACACTCCTTAGTGTGTTCGGTCACAACTGACCGAACATACCAACGCATCCCATTCGTCTGTGCTTCTTAAAATGCAGAAAATTAAGCCATTTTGGTATAAGAATACTTACAATTTTTGTTCCCTTCAATTCTTTATGGTCTATGGTTGTACTTTCTAACAATGTAGATGAATTTAGAGTTTTAGGGTTTAGTGAGGGGTTTGTGTGACGCCCCGACCCGAATTTTCATACAAAATCCCAAGGTCGGGTTGCTTAAACAAAACAACAAGACTAACAGAACTTATAAACACCTGGTTTAGTAATATAATAAACAAGTCATCGCCGACGCTACTACCGGAACCCAACTAACAACAACCACGAGTCTACAACTCGGGAAAAAACAACTGAAACTACTAAACAACTATATACACAAGCACGACATACATATGTCGGCTACCAAAAGTATGAAACAAGTTACCAAGTATAACACTTCCCCAAAGTAAAGTCTATATAACTTTACATAACCATTGAACCTCACCAAAAGAAAATACTATAACAACTGTACAACTACGAGGACAACCTGCTAACTAGCCACGTCCTCACCGACCTCACCGAGAGCTGCCTGGCTGGTTCGGATCTAAGGAAAAACATATAAACAATAAACGGGGTGAGTCGAAACTCAATAAGTTACTAAATGCAACTACATGTCATGGCATAATGCTCAATTGTAATCAAAATCAAGTGATAGCATTTCTATACATCACAACTCAATCATGAAATATCATCTTATGATATACAACTCATGTTAAGCACATAGCACTTTTGATGTTCACATAAGTGCTTGTAAAATAAATCACATAATAAAGGATATTGTTTCTCTTTACTCTTCTTTGCGTTGCTCTGCAATACACAAAACAAATAACGTGTATCGATATTCGTCTATGATATATCGATATCCCCGAACCCGCCGGTCTCCCGAAAATCTATCGGATCTTAGCAACCAAAGTCATGCGTATTGCTATAACAAAGGAGCTACCTCCCACCGTGGCCAACAGTGAGGTGTGTGTGCAAACTCCACGGCGACTTATAGCGATTCCAAACATTGATTTGTCAAGGCTATATGTCGTCCCACCTTGACTTATCAACAATGCTATGGACTCAATGCAATGCACAAAATGGTATCTAACACATCTTACGCAATTTAATCCCCAAGTTCAAAAGTAGTGAACTTGGTAAATGTCAAGTAATTAATAATACTCTATAACATGTTAACATCAAACATATATTTGTCAAGATTTACATATTCATAATAGAGCTATTTATTCCAACTACACCACTTGCTACCAAGCAATTAACACAACCATGGCTTTCACATATTTATATAACATTTGAACATGAAAACAATATTTCTAACAAGTCTAGCATGTCAATTGATTAGCTAGCATGATTTAAAGCTTAAAGCATACAAAGGGGTTTAGTAACTTACAAAGTCGCGAAATTACTACCGATTAAACTTCGAGATTTACCGGTAGAAATGATCTAGTAGTCGAGCACGTCGATCCTATAATATTATTTTGTAAAAACCTTGAAGGAACGGAAATCAAACGAGTCCCGTACAAAGTATAACTTGCGGGACGGAGGAAGAAAACGGACGGAGTATGAACGTGTGTGTGGGGTGTTCTTGTTTGAAAGCTGAGAGATTTCTCTCTCTCTCTCCAAATATATACCCCAGCCAAGAATTCATGAGTCACTTCAGACACGTGTCAAGCCAAAAAAAATATTACAAAACTATTTATATAATTATCACTTGTAAAAAAAAAACGTTTTTAAATAAAAACTTAATCATTAAGTATCATCCCATTTTTGTCCGTACACCAAATTAAACAAACAATATGATATCAAATAAACTATCATATTTATGCTAGTCAATATAATTCAATAATTATACTAAATATACAAAAAAATGGTTTTGGTTTGTATGTGTAAATCATCGACTTTGACTTGGTCAAATAAATTAAAATTACTATTATTTTATTATCTAAAATAACATAAATAAATAAAAAGTCAACAAATAATTTTCAAGTCAAATTAAATTCGTTTATATTTTAAAAATAAAAATAGGTAATTTTCAGGATCTCACAACTTAAAGCAAACACATATAACATGCAAAATGCTATGTCATGCACATGATAAGAGTTTAAAACTCTCGAGTGTTACACCCTTTCCCCCTAAAAAGAATTTAGTCCCGAAATTCTCTTACCGTATTCATCAAACAACTGCGGATATTTCTCGCGCATATCTTGCTCAGTTTCCCACGTAGCTTCTTCCATGCTATGGTTCCTCCATAAAATTTTCATAAGAGGAATGCGCTTAGTTCGCAAAACGTGCTCCTTAGTGTCCAAGATCCTCACGGGTTTCTCCACATACGACAGATCTGGCTGAAGCTCAATTGGTTCATAATCCAACACATGGGACTCATCTGGCAAATACTTGCGAAGCATAGACACATGGAAGACATTATGAATCTCTGATAATGAATGTGGTAGGGCAAGTCGATAAGCTAACTTCCCAATCCTCTCAAGTATCTTGAAAGGCCCAACAAATCTTGGTGACAACTTTCCCTTTTTACCAAATCTCCTCACACCCTTATGAGGTGAGATCTTCACAAACACATAGTCACCAACTTGGAACTCAAGGTCTCTCCTTCGAGTATCAGCATAACTTTTCTGTCGACTTTGAGCTGTAAGCAATTTATGCCGAATCAGCTTCACACTCTCTGTCGACTGTTGTACCATTTCAGGACCCCAAAACTTGGCTTCCCCAACTTCATCCCAACATATTGGTGATCTGCACTTACGCCCATACAGAGCCTCATACGGTGCCATCTCAATACTGGATTGATAACTATTATTGTAAGCGAACTCAGCCAAAGGCAAGTGAACCTCCCAATTACCTTTAAAATCTACTGCACATGCCCGTAACATATCTTCAAGGATCTGAATCAACCTCTCGAACTGCCCATCTGTCTGAGGGTGGAAAGCTGTGCTGAAATTTAACTGAGTTCCCATAGCGTGCTGTAAAGCTTGCCAAAATCTCGAAGTGAATCGGGGATCTCTATCAGATATGATACTCACTGGTACTCCATGTAGTCTTACAATCTCTTGGACATACAAGGCTGTCAATTGACTCAATGAGTAAGTCATCGCGACAGGCAAGAAATGAGCAGATTTAGTTAATCTATCCACTATAACCCACACAACATCGTGACGCTGTCGAGTACGTGGCAAACCTGTTACAAAATCCATGGTAATGTGATCCCATTTCCACTCAGGAATTTCTAGTGGCTGCAATAAACCTACTGGTCTCTGGTGTTCAGCCTTCACTTGTTGACAAGTCAAACATTTCGCAACATATTCAGCGATCTCTCGTTTCATATTATTCCACCAAAAGTGTTTCTTCAAGTCTCTATACATCTTGGTACTACCTGGATGGATTGTATACTTTGACTTGTGAGCTTCTTCAAGCACTTGTTGTTTAATCCCATCAACTGCAGGTACACATACCCTACCTCCATATGTTAAAATTCCATCATTATTTATCGAGAAGTCAGGTGTCTTACCATCTTTTAATCCATCAATGATCTTCTGCAACTCCGGGTCATCCACTTGTGTTTCCTTGATTTGCTGAAATAACAAAGGTGTAGCTCGGACATTCGCAAATATTACCCCATGTGTTGATTCACAGGGACTCCAGTCTCGTAAATTCTCTAGCATCTTCCATTCACGAACCATCAAACAAGAGATATATGCTTTCCTGCTCAATGCATCCGCCACAACATTCGCCTTTCCTGGGTGATAGAGAATGGTACAATCATGGTCCTTCAATCTTTCCATCCATCTCCGCTGTCGCATATTCAACTCTTTTTGAGAGAACAAATATTTCAAACTCTTATGATCAGTGTAAATCTCAAACTTTGCTCCATAAAGGTAATGTTTCCACTTGTGAAGCGCAAAGATAATCGCAGCCAATTCCAAGTCATGGGTGGGGTAATTTTGCTCGTACGGTGTCAATTTTCGTGAAGCATATGCAATCACCTTCCCATTCTGCATAAGAACTGTTAGGAATATGCCTGTAAATCAGCTGATATATATATGTATGCATATTCCAACACAGTGATTTGCTTGTTCCCATTACAACGCATGTTTCACAAGTGGCTAAAAGGGCTGCGTACCGGTTAGCGTGGCAACTTGTTGAAACAATGCATAGGTCACTAGACTAGGAAGTCTTTGTACATATCCGAGTCTTTGTCCTACCGAATGATGACAAACCTTCATATGAATTAAACTCTTCAAATTGTCGGTGACGTGACTATCGCAGATGTCTCACTAGACATTTCCCTTCGCCTATGATCGCCTAAATAGCCATCTCTACATCAGCAGTTCTATATCGGCAGATTCTCGTATCCGCCAAAGCACTTCATCGAGCAAGCAGAGAAGCTATTTATTCAAGAGGAACATCGTGACCATCACCGTTCTACATCGCCAGTTCTATAATGGCGGATCTCGAATCGGCCAAATCCTCATCGAACAACCGCCGAGAAACCGTAAGATCACGAGGTACATCGGTCGTTACTCAACGCACTTTAAGCCAAAATAGATCCGTTACAAGATCGTCGACAAATCCAAGATACGCATCGATGTCTGCGCTTCACGATTATCCAATGGACATTTCCTCTTACGTACGGTGTTTGCGGTCTTCAAAGCTTCATTTCGAAAAGGCCAAGACGCCGCACTACGCCAAAGCAATGATACGTCCACATCAATCGTGCATCCAGGACAAGCTCGACACGTCCAACTCGCCCTGTGTCACGGACCATCTTCAAGACTTAAACCTAAGCGAAGGTCTTTGCCCAACAAATCCAAAGATGTACTGCTACATTATGAGATTCGATCACCAACGGGCATAAACCTATTCAATACACCAACGGTCACCTCTTCTTCTCCCTATATAAGAAGACTCTCATCCTCATTTCCAGACGACAAGAGAGAGAGCACAAGCACTAGAACACACAACCGTGTATGCTTATGCTTGAGAAAGGTTGTGGTATTGATCTTCATTTCTTCAATCCGAACCACTCCTTTAGAGTGAGAAATCACAAGTGTAAGAACAAACACTTTGTGAGAGAGAGAGAGAAGAAAATCCAAAAGCTAAGAAGCTCTGCTTGATCAACAACCTTGTTGTTGATTTGAGTTCTTCTTCCTTCGAAGAATTCAGTCTCTTCAGTGGCCTCAACTTCATCATCCAGTAAAGAGACCAAGTATCTTACGCATCGTTGAAGCGGATCAAGCTTGAAGATGTCCGATGAAGAGCCGAACTTACATGTCAGTTGCATTCATATCGGCGGACTTATACTACATTATAAGCTGTGTCGATTGTGCAATAAGGTGTCATCATTGTTGGTCGAGTGCTTAGCACTCAGTTGTTCAAATACTTGCTATTTGAACAACTCCTAATATTCTCTTCTCACAACAAATATATCGAGTTGAAACTACAGGAAGATGTCTTAATAAATATTAAGTACATCTTCTAATGTATTTTCGATATATTTGATTTCGCTTTCTTCATTTCTCCTTCTTTTTCCTAAGGAGATTGCTAGGATAGAGAGTCTAGGTTGATGTACTAAGCATGTTTGCCTTTGAGCAAACCTCTGCTGAATTTTAATATAATATATATATTTGTTACATTCAGCCTTGATTTCTCTTTCTTGTATAATTTGTCTTATCATGTGCAATCTGTTTAAGGAAAGTAAATGATGCATCTAATATAGATTTTAGTCAACTGTTGATCTCTCTTTCATTTCAAATCTTTACAGTTACTTTAATCTAATTTGTTTGACTTATGCTGTTTGTTCTTCCGCTGCTCAAATTTATCTTCATCAGCTAAGTTCAACATACATCTTCCTACTGCACTCTTGACATCTGCTGATCACAGATGTCCGATGTCTCTAACTTCGGCTAAGCAGTTAAGATAAGGAAGATGACCTATGTGTAGTAATCATTTCATCTACTCTTCAATTTAAATATTCATTAAAATTGGATGAAATTTTTATTACACAAAGTATAGGCTATTCACCCCCCCTCTAGCCTATACACTGAGCAACCCTCGGACCTAACAAGAACGCAACCCAGACCTTCTTTTGAAGCATCGCTGTAAATGATAAAATGCTCATGTCCACTAGGCAACGCTAGAATTGGAGCTGTAGTCAATTGACGCTTCAATTCCTGGAAACTATTCTCGCACTTATCACTCCATACAAATGGTGTCTTCTTCTGTGTCAAATTGGTTAATGGAGTAGTAATCTTCGAAAATCCCTCAATGAATCTTCGATAGTACCCTGCTAAACCCAAGAAACTACGTACCTCTGTCACTGTCTCGGGTCTCTTCCAATTGACCACTGATTCAATCTTTGATGGATCTACTGAAATCCCAGCACCTGAAACAACGTGCCCCAAAAATGCCACTTCTTCCAACCAAAACGCACACTTGCTGAATTTGGCGAACAACTGTTTCTCCCGAAGGATCGATAATACACCCCTTAGATGCTGCTCATGTTCTTCACGTGACTTAGAATAAATAAGTATGTCATCAATAAAGACCACTACAAAACAGTCCAGATATTGATGAAATACACGATTCATTAAATCCATAAATACTGCGGGTGCATTCGTCAATCCAAATGGCATGACCACAAACTCGTAATGCCCATACCTCGTGCGAAAAGCCGTTTTAGGAATGTCTTCCGTTCGCACCTTTAACTGATGGTAACCACTTCTCAAATCTAGCTTGGAATACACCACTGACCCCTGCAACTGATCAAACAAATCATCAATATGTGGTAGAGGATACTTGTTCTTGATTGTTACCTGATTCAGCTGCCTGTAATCGATACACGATCTCAAAGTACCATCTTTTTTCCTTACGAATAATACTGGTGCACCCCACGGTGATACACTTGGTTTAATAAATCCCCTGTCAAGAAGTTCTTCCAACTGTACCTTTAATTCTTTCAATTCTGCAGGTGCCATTCTATAAGGAGCTTTCGAAATGGGAGTTGTACCCGGCAACAATTCAATACAAAACTCAACCTCTCGATCAGGAGGCATAGTATACTCAGTCGAAAACACATCAGGAAATTCACAAGCAACAGGAACTTCCTATAACTTTGGTGTAGCTATACTTTTGTCAACCACACAAGCCAGATAACCCGCACAACCTTGAGATAACAACTTTCTAGCTCTCAAAGCCGAAATAACATGTATGCCACTTTGAACATTATCACCAACAAACATAAACTCAGGTATACCAGGCATAGAAAATGTAACTTTCTTGCTATGACAATCTACTATAGCACGATAAGCACATAACCAATCCATACCAAGTATCACATCAAAATCACGTATTGGCAATACTACCAAATCAGCATGCAAAGTGTGATCACCTACAAGTATGTCACAAGCTCGATAGACATCCAAAGCTATCATATGTTCTCCCAACGGAGTAGACACCTCAAGCATATAAGGTAAAGACTGAGGTAACACACACAAATTGTGCACATAATGAGATGCAACATAAGAATGAGATGATCCAGGATCTATGAGCACTCGTGCCATTCTACCGAAAATAGAGAGACTACCTCCTATCACAGACGTCGACTCAGGCACTCCTCTCTGATCGAGCGCAAACACACGACCCTGTACTTTAGGTCTACCATCACTATCCCTCTTGGCACCGCTAGACTGCTGACTAGAGGCTCCCATCTGACCACCCTTCGACTTAGGACAATCTCTCTTCAAATGTCCCATCTCCCCACACTAAAAACACTGTCCAGCTTTATATCCCGTCTTGAATCGACAACTGTCCTCAGAATGTCCCGATCTCAAACAAAAATTGCATATCACAGGAGTACTTCGCTGCCCTTGAGTAACAGGAACATTAGACCCTCGCCCACTAGCTTGTTGCCTTGATTGCCCCTCATACTGAGATATGTTCTGACTACCTCCACGATTATAATTATTGAAATTACCCCTGTTGCCTCTATTACCTCCACTTTGTTCTCTCACAAACGTTTGCGAAGACTGCTGAAAATTATGCATATTCACCCTTCCTTTGTGCTCCTCTATATCTCCCTCTTTTGCATAAGCACGATCCACCGCGCTGCGATAATCAGCAAGTTGTAATGACAGTAACTGCTTCCTGTATTCAGTCTTCAAGCCCTTTACAAACTTATGTGTCTTCCTTATCTCATCAGGGATCAAGTGAGCACAATAGCGAGCCAACTCCGTGAACTTTGCGGAGTATTGTGCCACAGACATATTTCCCTGCTCCAGGTCATAGAACTCCCGTTCTCTCTTATCACGAACCACCGCTGGGATATATTGAGCCTTAAACTCTTTCAGGAAGTTAGGCCAACTAGAAGGTATTCCCTGCAAATTCCAACTTTCCTGCAACACTTGCCACCAGTGCTCAGCTGCCCCCTCTAGCTTAAACACTGCTAGCACTACCTTTTCATCATCATTACACCCCAGAGCAGCGAAGATTTTCACTATATGTTCAATCCATAACTCCGCTTTACAAAGATCAGGCTCCCCAATAAAAGTACGTGGTTTCATCTTCAAAAATTTCTCGAGTACTGTGGTGTTATTTCTCTGTCGCACCTCCAGCTGTGGTACTTCAACCTCTGGCTGTGGTGCTGCCACTTCAGGTTGTGGTACTGCTCCCGCATTAACTTGCTGAGTCATTTGGTTCATCATTTCCATCATTCTATTGTACATGTTCATCAACATCTCATTCTGATTATTCTGATTCTGTTCAGGAGGCATATTCTGCGGGCGATTAACATTCTCATCACCTTGTTCATTTCCCCCAGCACTTGTCTCAACTCGATTAGTCTCAACCATCTTAACAACCTACACATAATACTCGACGTTAATATCTCAACAATAACCATACCCACCTAGGCCAAGGAACCTATCCCGGCGACAGCAAAAACTATTGCTCTGATACCAACTGTGACGCCCCGACCCGAATTTTCATACAAAATCCCAAGGTCGGGTTGCTTAAACAAAACAACAAGACTAACAGAACTTATAAACACCTGGTTTAGTAATATAATAAACAAGTCATCGCCGACGCTACTACCGGAACCCAACTAACAACAACCACGAGTCTACAACTCGGGAAAAAACAACTGAAACTACTAAATAACTATATACACAAGCACGACATACATATGTCGGCTACCAAAAGTATGAAACAAGTTACCAAGTATAACACTTCCCCAAAGTAAAGTCTATATAACTTTACATAACTGTTGAACCTCACCAAAAGAAAATACTATAACAACTGTACAACTACGAGGACAACCTGCTAACTAGCCACGTCCTCACCGACCTCACCGAGAGCTGCCTGGCTGGTTCGAATCTAAGGAAAAACATATAAACAATAAACGGGGTGAGTCGAAACTCAATAAGTTACTAAATGCAACTACATGTCATGGCATAATGCTCAATTGTAATCAAAATCAAGTGATAGCATTTCTATACATCACAACTCAATCATGAAATATCATCTTATGATATACAACTCATGTTAAGCACATAGCACTTTTGATGTTCACATAAGTGCTTGTAAAATAAATCACATAATAAAGGATATTGTTTCTCTTTACTCTTCTTTGCGTTGCTCCTGCAATACACAAAACAAATAACGTGTATCGATATTCGTCTATGATATATCGATATCCCCGAACCTGCCGGGTCTCCCCGAAAATCTATCGGATCTTAGCAACCAAAGTCATGCGTATTGCTATAACAAAGGAGCTACCTCCCACCGTGGCCAACAGTGAGGTGTGTGTGCAAACTCCGTACGGCGACTTATAGCGATTCCAAACATTGATTTGTCAAGGCTATATGTCGTCCCACCTTGACTTATCAACAATGCTAGCTGGACTCAATGCAATGCACAAAATGGTATCTAACACATCTTACGCAATTTAATCCCCAAGTTCAAAAGTAGTGAACTTGGTAAATGTCAAGTAATTAATAATACTCTATAACATGTTAACATCAAACATATATTTGTCAAGATTTACATATTCATAATATAGCTATTTATTCCAACTACACCACTTGCTACCAAGCAATTAACACAACCATGGCTTTCACATATTTATATAACATTTGAACATGAAAACAATATTTCTAACAAGTCTAGCATGTCAATTGATTAGCTAGCATGATTTAAAGCTTAAAGCATACAAAGGGGTTTAGTAACTTACAAAGTCGCGAAATTACTACCGATTAAACTTCGAGATTTACCGGTAGAAATGATCTAGTAGTCGAGCACGTCGATCCTATAATATTATTTTGTAAAACCTTGAAGGAACGGAAATCAAACGAGTCCCGTACAAAGTATAACTTGCGGGACGGAGGAAGAAAACGGACGGAGTATGAACGTGTGTGTGGGGTGTTCTTGTTTGAAAGCTGAGAGATTCTCTCTCTCTCCAAATATATACCCCAGCCAAGAATTCATGAGTCACTTCAGACACGTGTCAAGCCAAAAAATATTACAAAACTATTTATATAATTATCACTTGTAAAAAAAACGTTTTTAAATAAAAACTTAATCATTAAGTATCATCCCATTTTTGTCCGTACACCAAATTAAACAAACAATATGATATCAAATAAACTATCATATTTATGCTAGTCAATATAATTCAATAATTATACTAAATATACAAAAAAATGGTTTTGGTTTGTATGTGTAAATCATCGACTTTGACTTGGTCAAATAAATTAAAATTACTATTATTTTATTATCTAAAATAACATAAATAAATAAAAAGTCAACAAATAATTTTCAAGTCAAATTAAATTCGTTTATATTTTAAAAATAAAAATAGGTAATTTTCAAGATCTCACAACTTAAAGCAAACACATATAACATGCAAAATGCTATGTCATGCACATGATAAGAGTTTAAAACTCTCGAGTGTTACAGTTTGGAACTTGGAAGGGGTGAGAATAATATGTTTGAATGTGTGTATTGTGGGAAGAATGTACGGGTGTATGAATATTATTGGAGGGGTGTACTTAGAGATTTTGGAATCAAATAAAAGTAGAGAGGGTGTACTTAGTAAGAATAAGGGCAAATATGTCAAATTTTATAATGACATTTTTGTAATAATTAAAGGGGGTGTACTTAGTAAAAAAGGGGGTGTGAATAGCGATTCTCTTTCATCAGTTGGAGAAGACCAAAAATAAGGCTTTTTGGCTTTGGCTTCTTTGCGTAAGAAGAGGGTTGTACATTACTTAGTGGCTTTTGGCTTATAAGCTAAAACAAACCCTTAAATATAACTTATTTTAAGCCAAAAGCCTCCCTAAAAAAGCTACAACAAACAAGCACTTCGTGGTCTTCAAAGAAAAATAGGTTGTTGCTTTTTCTACGGGTGAAGAGAATACATGGCAACAACGAGTAGTGCTACCGATCAAACAGTGTGGTTTCATAGGTTGCTTAATGTTCTACAATTCAAGTAAAATGGTCCAACAAAGATTTTGTGAGATAACAAGTCGGCAATTGCATTGTCAAAGAAGCCAATTTTTAATGATTGAAGCAAACATATCTACGTCAAGTTTCACTTCATTTGTGATTTGGTTCGAGAAAAAGATCGTTTTTAAATATATATTGTCGACTTAGGATCAAGTTGCAGATATTTTTACAAAATCATTGAAGACCTAGCTATTTTTGAAATCAAAGAATATGTTGGGCATGATCAAATTTGAAGATCTTGGTTTAAGAGACAGTGTTGGCCCTTAACCAAGTCCAACAAGTTAATTAATTAATTTGGTTTAAGTTATTTATTTATTAGTTTTATTACAGTTGGATAAAATTGTCAATCCATATTATATTAAAATTAGTATTAGCTTAGCCAATTCTTAATAGGATTTAAGATCAACCTAATTGGAAGTACTATAAACATGTGTTGGCATTGAAACTTAATAATAAGAGAGAATAATTATTTATCCCCAAAACACATAATACATTCTCTATACCAGTATTGGTTGTTATTGACCTTCTCAACCTCAAAAGATAGCTTAATAAAAGGTGGTGCTTTTCCACACACTCATTAACCAAGTACCCAACCATTCCATGATCAATGCGGATACCCAACAAAGCTTTCCTTGTTAGTTTTGATTAAAATACTCACTCCGTCCCTTAATTATTGTTTTGTTTGACCTGGCACACGAATTAAAAAAAATAATTGACTTGATTATTAATATTGGTATAATGTGTAATTTTCGTTAATGCCCATGTGTATGTGGTCCATAATTAAAGTAGGGGAAAAAGTAAGAGTAAAATGGTAAAAGTGATGTCCTAAAAAAGAAAGTTTGCAAACAAGACAATTATTCTGAGACGGACAAAAAAAGAAAGGAAGGCAATAATTAGGGACGGAGGGAGTACTTCTTTCTAATTTTTGTCTTTACTTGAGATTATTAATAGGGCAAATTACACAAATGGTCCTTGTACTTCTTGATTTTTTTAAGATTGGTTCTAACCCCACGCCAGCGGTCCCTGAACTCAATTTCTTGACGCAATTGGTCCTTCTGTTCATTGCTGTCTATTTTTTTCCGTTAAGTGGAATCACGTGCGATGCACGTGATTTTGCTCAAGGGTAAACTAGTCATTCTTAATTAAAAAAATACAGGGACCTTTTGTGTAATTTTTCCTAAACTAAACCCAACCACCGATTTATGATTTCAAATTGGCAGGCGTCTTCTCCATCAAATTGGCCAGCATCTTCAACTCAAATTGATCTGGAATTTCGGTTCACCTCAGGCCTAATTAAGGCCTAATAGAGTTATTCTGGATACATATATACATTATTTACATCAATTTTCTTCTTCCCTTTCTGAATCCTACCCAAGTGAGGCAGGATCGATCACCACTCACATGCTCTTATCTCTCTCATCTCAGATCGATCTCAATCACGGTCTCATCTCAGATCAATCTCACGATATCACCCTTAGATGTTACCATCTCCGGTACTTTCTCAGTCTCTCGTCATCTCTCTTTCTAGAACTCCTCTATCTCTCGTCATCTCTCTCTCTTCCTCATCAATAATCATAGAGCAGATAATTTAGGTCATCTTGTAAAGATATTGTCTTAACCTTGTATTAGATCGAAGCGACCTGTAATTGGGGTTATGGAATAGCAGCTCTATTTCCATGGGAGACGATTGAATAATTTTAGGAAGGGAAACTTCATGCTGTGAAAGAAGCCGGCAGCAGAGGTGATGGACGATGGTAATGCGCTGGTGGTGGGGATATCAAGAAAGGGTTCTGACAAGTGAGAACAATTGAAGATTTGGAGGCTGTTTTTTTTACTTCGAATTGGAATTTTCTATTTTTTGTTATTTCCTCTGTTCTTACCTCTTTTGGATCATTAATAAAAGTAAACCTCTTTCAGGCTTTTTCTTCTTCTTTACAGTTGAAATTGTAGAGAAAATGGTTTATTTGTTGGCTTTGATTGTTGGCTGAATCTCCACCGATTGTTTGGTGGGTTGAATGTGGTGGAACAATGCTATCTTCGGTAGAAGAAGTTTGGGATATTTTGAAGAATGGATTTGTCTACATTTTTGAATTTGTGGTTTTTTGGGTTTTTTCTTTTAGTTTTGAATTTTGTGGTCGCCGGTGATGGTTGTAGTGGTGGATGCATGGTGGAACGGTAGTGGAGGGGATCGGGAACGGAGAAGAAAGGGTTATAAAAATTATAATTTAACTACTTTTAGCTAATTACATCAATACCCTTTATTAGGTTTTAAAATTTAAAATATTAGGGACATTTTTGTCTATTTATAAGAAAAGAATACATGGACTATTTTACCCTTGAGCAAAATCACGTGAGAGGTACGTGTGTATATTTAACGGCAAAAAATTAATGGAATTGGACGGAAGGACCAATTGCATTTTACTCATTTAGTACAGGGACCTAATTTTTGCAAAAATTAGTTTAAGGACCAATACCAAAAAAGTCAAAAAGTACAGGGACCATTTGTGTAATTTTTCCTTATTAATACTAATTTATATTAGTATTATTGTTGTGAGGTTTGACATCTGATGAGTACTATATACGTTTAATTAATGCTGCGTTGCTCAGAATAATTGATTTATTTCTACGCATAATTTATCCCTTATTTGTTTATTTTTAGAAAGTTTTTACAACTTCAATCACAGGTTCTTCCTCCATCCTCAAATTATTTTCTGTGTTAGCTATTTGATATAGCAATCATCCTTTTTTTTTTTTCTTTTGTCAAATATGGTTTGTTAATTTGTTTGAAACATTATAACTATAATGTGATTTCTAATTAAGCAGTCTAAATCAAGAAAGTCGTATCGTTTTCTTCAGAGGAGCAGCCATGGCTATTGCTGATAACTCAAATGGAGTTCAACTCAGAGATGAGGTTTGTTTGTTTTTTGAATCCTAGCAGTACTACTTTTATTAAATTGGTTTCTAATTTCAAGAATTTAATCGACGTTTTGATCCATACATATTCAGGGGAAGTTTATTGCAATGGTAATATGCTGGATTCTTGGTTTTGGCTCCCTCATCTCCTGGAATAGTATGATGACGATAAACGACTACTATTATAACGTATTTCCTGTAAGTTCGTTCATTCTTGTGAGTTGTCAATATATAGTTTCATCTATTGCCTGGTTCCTTATTGCTAATTCCATTTCAAATAAAATTTGATTGATCGAAGTTTCATTTTTGCTTATCAAGGACTACCATCCAGCAAGAGTACTTACTCTTGTTTATCAACCTTTTGCCTTCGGAACAATGGCAATGCTTGCATATAATGAGTCAAAGATCAATACCAGGCTACGTAATATAGCTGGATATACCATTTTCTTCTTAGGTACTTTAGCTCTCGTAATGGTAAGTATCAGTTCTTCTATAAAAGTCATTTTTCCATTAAGTTCAAATTAACCAGTCAAGCTTCGACATTTGCTTTTTACAGTTAGATTTGGTGACATCTGGGAAGGGCGGCATTGTAAATTATTTATGTGTATGTCTGCCTGTTGCTGCTCTAGGATTAGGAGATGCCCTTGTTCAAGGTGGTATGATGGGTGACTTATCCTTGATGTGCCCTGAATTCATCCAAGTGAGTATTATTTTGCGTCTTTCCTTTTTTTTTTTCCATTTAAATTGAGTTATTAGCGCTTATGCCAAAAATTTGCAGTCTTTCGTTGCTGGTTCGGCTGCCTCAGGGGCTCTCACCTCTGCTTTGAGGCTAATCACAAAGGCTGCCTTTGAGAAATCTGAAGATGGCCTTCGCAAAGGGGCTAGTACGTAAATTTTCTCTCTCGTATGTATTTAACCTAGTTTGAGTTTCTTAACATGAGCAACTACTATATGGTTGTGACGGATAGTATGAGAAGTAAAATTTGTGCTTACGGGAATGAAATGTGTATACTTATGTTGATGATTGATATCCCATTTCATTTCTTCATGCAGTGTTATTCCTGGCCATCTCCACACTCATCGAGTTTGTATGTATTATTATGTATGCACTCTTCTTTGCTAAATTACCAATTGTAAAGCGTTACCGCACAAAGGCAGCACAGGAAGGTTCAAATACTGTTTCATCCGACCTTTCTGCTGCAGGCATTCAAACTGAAACAAGCGAAAGTGTGAGGAAATGTTCCCTTTCGTTTCTATAAACTAGGATACTTTCGCAGAATTGTTTTCATACTTTAAAAATGTAGCTATTGGGGTCATGGCAGGCTGACGATGATCCTACACATTCCAAGCGGTTGGGCAACAAAGAATTGTTCTTTCAGAACATAGATTATGCATTGGATTTGTACTTGACAATGGTCCTAACTTTATCAATATTCCCGGGCTTCTTGTATGAAAACACTGGATCACACCAGTTGGGATCATGGTGAGTGCGTAGACTGATTGTTCAATGTGATAATCATATTGAATCATTGGAAAGCATTTTCCCAACTGGTGATCTTTTCTGTAGGTATGAACTTGTTCTGGTAGCAGTGTACAATTTGGGAGATTTATTATCAAGATATATTCCTGTTGTTCAATGGCTAAAGTTGCAATCAAGGAAGGGGCTCATGATTGTAGTTATATCCCGTTTCTTGCTCGTTCCTGCATTCTATTTCACTGCAAAATATGGTGATCAGGGATGGATGATTATGCTTGTATCGGTCTTGGGATTAACTAATGGTTATCTCACTGTAAGCGTCCTGACTGAAGCTCCCAAAGGTTATATGGTGAGTTAGTTTACATTGTAGTCCACAACATGTTACGTTTTTATTTTCATTTTTGTCCCATTAAATTTACATGGTGCAAGTATTGATTTTACAGGGGCCGGAGCAAAATGCATTGGGAAATTTGTTGGTGTTGTGTATTTTTGGAGGCATATTTACCGGTGTTGCTCTTGATTGGTTGTGGCTTATTGGTTCAAATGAGAAATTTTAAAGCGAAGAGGCTAGCCTACAATACGCGACAATCTAGCAGCCGCTATTAGGACATCAGCATTGTTATTGTTTTACCTCATTGTGGATTAATGTTTACCAGTTTCCAACTTAATAGCTTTGGAATTGCGATGTCCAATAGAAATTGCTTGTATAGTTGTATTAAAAACTTGGTTAGTATAATGCCTGAGCAGGAATTGTATCGTAGTTTTGTACATGTGTTGATTTTACTTTGCTTTGACAATATTATTTCTCAAGGAACATATGGAATCTCTTTCTCGGTAATGAGATTTATATATCCACCATATATTCAAACCATTCAAACAAGGAAGCTCTGTAGAATGGAATCCCTAAAATTTTGGATGAACGACAAATTATTAATTACCGTTTCTTCCATTGATAGATTTTCGATGTACAAAGTGTCGTGTGCTAGTGCGTGATTCCCTTGATACCAAGAATTTCCCAATGGAAGATGTTTGGTACATTTTAGCTAGTAAACTTTTTTACCATCAATTGTGATTGTGGACCTTATAGAATGACTGAAGAGAATTTATTTTGACAGTTCAGACTTCAATGGCCTCCATTTTGAAACAAAGTTGACTCTCCATCTCCAGCAAACTAGCTCTCTATTTAGCATTCGTCCATTTGACCCTTTCCAGACCCTTATTTTCATGAAATGTTTTGAGAAATTTAGAAAGAAAATATTCTTTGTAACCATATGGGTTTTAGAATGTGTTGCCTTGTTGGTATAAAATTCCAAACTTCCTTCCTTTTCATACACTCCAAGCTTTCACCACTCGTTCCTCCATTTTGCAGAGAAATATGTTTGCATGACTACTAAAAACTTCCTGATCTCTCTCATACTAGGCTTTTCTCCGCATGTTTAGTAAATGGCATATCATTTTCATTTCCTTCTTCACTCGTTTCTCGTAATAACCATATCAACATTTGTTTTACTTCTGTGGAATTTTATAGATGTAATGGAGTGTTGTAACAATCTTCGTAGTCAATAATGTCGTACATTCTCCTGCACCTCTTGTACATAGCATTCATAAATGTAAATTTTTCGTATGAAATATAATTCTAATCTGCTACTTTTCTTCTTTCTGTTTTCATTTTATATTTCAATATTTCGGTGTAACATGAAATTTCATATATAGCTTTCATTCGTTGTTCATATTCCAAAATAATCGGGAAAATACTAAGAATTTAGGAGCAATCATGCTGACTCTTTCTACTATTTTTAGATGTCAAAGGTTAGTACAAACCCCGTTTCGGGTTTTAGTTAGGAACTTGCATAAAGAACCAATTAAAGTTGCATGGGAAAAACCTGAGATTGGATGGACCAAATTAAACTTTGATGGATCATGCAAGTGCAAGACAGGCAAAGGGAGCATTGGAGGAGTTTTCAGGAACCACAATGCTGAATTTTTACTCGGGTACGCAGAGTCTATTGGCGAAACTAACAGCACCATCGCAGAATTTGCAGCGCTTCAAAGAGGCCTTGAATTGGTACTCGAAAATGGTTGGACCGATATATGGCTTGAAGGAGATTCCAAGACATTAGTTGAAATTATTGCGCAAAAGAGGTCTGCTAAATGTGCACAAGTACAAAGGCATGTTAGTCATATAAATTCAATCATACCCGAGTTTAAAAATTGTGTTGTTACGCATATATATAGGGAAGGCAATCGAGCTGCAGATAAATTTGCAGAAATGGGGCATCGTTTGAAGAGGCCACAAATTTGGCGGCATGTTCCTCCTAATGAAGTTCTACGCATTGTGAACGAAGATGCACAGGGCAAGATTTTTCTTCGTAGAAGATAATTAGATTTGAAATAGGTATTTTTGTTCAAGTATATAGGTACCTCATTCTTTTTGGTGAGCATTGCTCCCATGTTGATAAATGTAATAAGTGTAACATATGTATCTGTTGAATTGCAATTAATTTTCCCTTTTAAGAATTGAGATAAAAAATGATTTACTGAATAAAACTTTCATCAGTGATAGAGATATTATTGCTTAAACGACCAAGGACATTTATTTTGAGAGGTTCTACTTTCTGCTCTGTAGTAGCAAGTTTTAAGCCCTAAGATCCGAGAAAGTCATCATTTTCTTAATTCCTTTAAAACCATTTTTGAATGGGGTGGCCAAGCCCATGTGATGATGTAAAAGTTTAAAGAGAAATTGCTGGTCGGTCCACTTTCTCAAACTTTTTTTCTCTCCGGTACACCCCTTTTTTTTTAACCGCTAAAAGGCCTTTTGAAAATTTTCTTCCTAAAATACCGTCAACAACATCGTTACTTTAGATTTGAGATTCAAATTGATGTATAAATGATTTCATGTTATTAATATAGTCTTTCCTCATGTTTGGGTATCAATTTTCATGCATAAAACACGAATTTGATCAAATTCAAATTTTTTGAGTTCATCCCGTTTTTCTTTGTTCTTGAGCTGTTTTGGCCATTTAAATATCTGTTTTAAGCTTCGAATTTGTTTAAAATCAATTTCATATTATTATCCTAACTTAGTACTATATTTGTGCACAATTTTTCTACCAAAAAACACTATTTTTGAACTTCAAATCAAGCTTGCACAGTGTGCTGTCCGAAAACAGAGGAAAATGTTCTTGGACTGATTTAATTCGCCAATCGCAGATCTCGGGCAACGCGGGGTTCGACTCGCCGGTCGGTCGCAGGGTCGAGGACGGCGTCCCTCGTGGGGTTCCGGAACGCCCCCGAAAGGTAAACGAAAATCAAGTTCCCTAAAGCGCGCTGCGATGATCGCGATGCACCAATTGTTGCATCGCGATTCCCCAATTTGCAAAAGTGGTGCATCGCGACGCCAAAGTAGTGCATCGCGATGCCTTGGTTACTCATCACGATGCTTTGGTTCCCTAAAGTGCGCTGCGATGATCGCGATGCACCAATTGTTACATTGCGATGCCCCAATTTGGTGCATCGCGATGCCTTGATTGCTCATCACGATGCTTTGGTTCCCTAAAGCGCGCTGCGATGATCGCGATGCACCAATTGTTGCATCGCGATGCCCCAATTTGTGCATCGCGATGCAAAAGTGGTGCATCGCGATGCCAAAGTGGTCCATCACGATACCAAAGTAGTGCATCGCGATGCCTTGGGTTACTGAAGCGCGCGTGTTTTTCTTTTATTAATGGCATAATCATCTTTTTGCCCCAAAAATGTCTTTTTCTAATTTTTTAAAAAGATGAGTGGACTGGAGCGAATACAAATGTTTAAAAAGGGACCGGCCTGTAATTCACCCAAAGTTTAACTCCTGGGCGATGTTGGAAGGCCCAGTGAAAAGCTACTAGGAAAGCCCGCAGATCATACCTTAAACCAACAAAGAATTAATCTTTGTTCAACTATTATCATTTACAATATTTCGCGAGTCCTTAACCGTCATATCAACATATAAAATATAAAAAAAGATATACTCCCTCTGTTTCAAAATATTTGTTGTTTTAGCTCTAAAAATTTGTTTCAAAAAGATTGTCGTTTTAGGTTTCCAATGCATGTTTTGCCTAATTTACCCTTGTCTTCTCACAAGTTCCAATAATTGATCATCTCTTCATTAAATACTTTATCTTCTCTCAATGGCTATCTCCTTCTAATTTATCTTTTCAACTACTCTTAGCACAAAAATTAAAGATATTTAATAAGGGTATATTTGTCAATTTATAAAATTTCTTAATATGTGTGCACAACTCTAAAACGTCAATCTTTTTGAAACGGAAGGAGTATTTGGTATGCCTATGAGGAACTGATCATGTCAAAATGTTTCACATAATTTCATAAAATGAATACTAGGAGAACATCATCACCTTTGGAGACCGAACATCAAGTTCTCGGGAAGTCGTGGGATCATCAAATTAATAATATAATTGCCGAGACATGACTACACCTATCTCAGTTTAGCAAAATTTTAGCCACATACACTTCGTGAAGCCCTAATTATATCATCGACCACCCTGGTGGTGTTTACGTTCTAATACAAAAACTCCAACCTGGGGGTCTTGTCAATACCCATTGAACTTGTTCATGGAAAAAGTAGTGTTAGCTAGGCCGACAAAATGGAATACAAAGAATTTGGACACATTGATTGATTGGTTTTATAGTCTGTAAGCTGGACCCGATTTACAGCTTTAAATTCAATCAACAATTGTCAACTAATTTTGTACCTAGACTTTTCGTATACCTTTTGTTATCCTAACACTAATTTTATGAAAATTGTAAACTATGCTACGAGTAGAGATCGAACTCAGGAACTCAAGATCTTTCCCTACACGTCTGTCATTACTCCCAACCTAATGGGTTGTTAATGAAGATTTCATAGACTAAAATAATACTCCCTTAGTTCCTAAATAATTATCCTCTTTTTTTTTCGTCTATTTCAAAAAAAAATCATGTTTTTATACTTTCCTTTTTAAGAAAATATTTTTATCACTTTACTCTTGCTTTTCTTCATACTTTAATTATGACAACATGTGCAACAGTACACAGAAGCTTTAAAAGAAACTACATATTATACAAGTATTTATAATAGAGTTTTTTTTTTTTTTTTTGCTGTGTGCCCAATCAAAGAGAACGATTATTTTGGAACGGAGAGTCACAATGTTCCTGGTAAGAAAGAATGAGGTGTGCATGCTAGAAGAAAAGTTGAATCAAATTAGATTATTTTCTTTAGGTAATGCTACATTTACTTAAAGAGTATCAAAAATATTACATCTAATGACATGACACTCAAATCTAATATTGAATTTCAATTAAATTTTTAAATCAAACATTTGCCGCCTTATGGTACAGAAGATCTGGCCAAAAATTTACTTGAAATATAATATTAAATTTGGGTGTCATATCATGAAGTGTAACATTTTTTGTACTCTTAGGTGGCTCTAACATTTCTCATTTTCTTTTCTTGGTAGTATTTGGGGGAGGAGGGTTGAAAAGTGAGGTAGTACAAAGAGTTTAGTACAATCAAGTAGTTGTAGTACCTGATCCAATTTTTTAATAAAACTCAACAGCCCTAGATCGATAAGAGTTGCAATCCACTTTTTTTTCAACTTTTGTACAGCAAAGTGATAGGTAGTACAGTACAGTACACACATGAATACCAACCAGTTAATTGTACTTCATAACACAAACAACGCTTAAACCACTGCAATGCCTATATATGTATATAGTAAATCACTTATGCAATCCAAGCAGCATAGCATTGCATAGTCTAATTAGAGACGCATGATTTCGAAAACATCATTGAGTGCAGCGTTGATGAAGCCCCCCAGCCCTATTTACTCCCGTTTCCGGGAAATGGAGATTTCGCCGGCGCTGCATTCAATTACGTTTTCGCTTTTTTGGTAGCAATTAATCAAAATCGATTGTGCACTCCCCTTAATGTGTCCCCATGGTAAGTTGTTTCCTTCTTCTTCTTTGTTAATTTTATTTTTATGGTTAAATGGGATTTAATATTTTCTGTTTATAATATTTTATTTTTTATTTTCTATCTAGTTGGGCGTTCACAGAAATATTGGTTATATTTATAGCTTTACAGATATCAAATCAATGACACTTTACAGGTTAGGGCAAAAAAGATACTTGGAACACTTCAGTAATAGGTGAAAGAACTGTAATATAATAATTTTTAAGACCCTAGATCTTGATCTTCATGATAATCACAATAGCATACAATTAATCATAAGTAAAATACATAAAGACGTCTTGCTTGATTTTTATAACTTCTACAGGCATACAATTAATCATAAGTAAAATACATAAAGACGTCTTGCTTGATTCTTATAACTTACTGTAGATTTGTATAACAGTCAAAGAAGAAACGGAATACGATTTCTCCCTTTTGGCTCAAAACCTTAATGAGCCGATTTTCGTAATAGATGAATATCATGGATATTGCATCTCTTTATATAGACAAAAGAAGGACCGGATTCCTATTAGGATTAGGATTTAATCTCAACCGTCCATCAAGATAGAGTTTAATTAGGAAACTAACTCCTTTTACAAACTAGTATTTAATATAATTTAATAATCCTAAATCAGCATTGATTCTCACTAATGACAACATAAGGTAATTTCTTATTCTGCACCAAATAAATCTTACAAGAACTCTTTTGCCAAGGATCACAAAAGCAGAAGCTGCCATATAAAATTAAAAAAAAAAAAACCACAATCCCTAATCCCTTGATCGGGTCATTCTGCTGCTGGATCTATTGGGTTTGGTATCGTCGCTCAAGAACGGAGAAGGACAATTCAGGGATCCAAAAAGCCCTGAACATGTCTTTTAACCAGGGTGGCCAAAACTGCTCAAAATGCCCTGAAACTCAGAAATAGAAATGCAGAAATGCTAGATAGATATCAAAGTGTCCCACCAAAAACATAGTTTTTTATTTTTTATATTTTGGTGAACAGGAACATGTATAGTAAGTATATTAAAGAAAAATTTGATGTCACTTTTCGCTCCTTCTCTGAATAGGAGATGAGATCCGTGCAATGATTTGCTTCTAGGTAGATATGGTAATTGAGTAGGAGGGACTCAAAATGGGATGCCATGTAGATGCAGGTATCAGTTAACACAGCAAATTGAAGTGTAGATCAGTTTCTTTAGAGGCCTAAAGATGAAGAATAATCTTCACATCAACTTACTTCACCAGGTCAGGTGATGCATAGCAAAATAGGTTTTAAGCTCAAGAAAGTCCATCAACCTCCCTCTAGGGGTAAAACAACAATTCCAAACTCCAGTCAATACTTGGGTCAAAGCAAGCGTTTACAGAATTTAATCAGTGGTTTATCGTCATTAACCCAGCAATACACCTGTAAACATCATTTAAAGTGTCTATGGTGTGCAACCCAAAATGATAAACTGAAATCTTGTTTTAAAAAAATGCCCCCAAAATCTATTGAAAAAAAATAACTAAATCATATCGTTACACAGTCATGCATGCGAAAGTACAAATTAATATAGGTCATTTGGTAGTTGGCCCATCGCTATAAAACTTGGGCCGAAAGGCACTCAAAATAAGTCCTTAACTTCCCGGGTCAACAAGGGTTCGATCGGTCGGGATCTAAAATCTCTCACTTGGACCCTGCTCAAGTCTCTCAAGCTTTCCATTAAGATAATGTCATCACTTTAATGGATGAGTTCACCGACCGTTAAATATTAGAAAGTAGAATTTTGTAAACTTTTCTCCTAATGTTATATGTTAATAAGCATTAATTAGGATAATTCATTATACATAGAATTAAAAAAATGATATATATATATATATATATATGCATCAATGGATTTGGCCTTTCCGTTTGTTGTCCACATCCTAGCGCGCGACATACTTGATTCAATTTGGTTTCCATAAATTAAGAGGTTCTGAATCGGTCGACAAGATAACTTTTGTAGAAGTTAGAACAATAAATCAGGTATTAGTATCCTACCAACAAAAAATGTGTACTTATTTCTAGTTGCAATACTATGAGCCCACGCATCACAAAATTCTTGTGCCGGTTAACATATCAACTCCCAAGTCCATCAAGTGTTAGTAAGAATAAGCTCGCTAAATTCACTTTCCAAGTAAACTATGTCAACAAACTACTCTTTGGCAATTACAGAAACGTGATCGTTAAGTTCACTTGTGCACGCAAACCATATCAACATGCAAGCCGATCTGACATGACACATATGTGAACGTGCTCGTGAAATCCACTTGTGCAAGTAAATCATATCAATACGCTGGTCCATCTTGCATTTATACGAACGTTCTCTCCAAATGTGCTTGTACAAGTAAATCATATAAAAACGCTAGTGATCAGTCTAACATTTAAAAGAGCATCGATATCGCCCGCTATTCCACTTACGCATGCAATCATATCAACACGTAAAATCATTGACAATTATGAAAGCGAACTTAGACAGAGCATAGGTCATATATAGTTTCATGAAAAAAGTACCATATCCATGAAATTAGTCATAGAAAGAAAATAGGAGGACAACTTTGCATTTGGAGACTGAACTTCTAGCTATCAAGGAGTCGTGATATCAATTTGGCAGCCTTTAGATAAAAAAGGATCATCAAATTTGGTATTTGGTGTTTGGTATATACTGCTGATAATTAGTAACATCACTTATCCACGCTTGGTGAAATCTAAAGCAACACACCTCCATGCACCTACACACACACTAGCTAGCAATAATGGATTTGACTTCTCTTTATTATTAAATTCTTCAATTTCCTCAATGCACCTTTGGATATATATTTGTTACATGAGCATGACACACATGTAACATTCATTCAAAGGTACATTGAGATATTTGAGATAATATAGTAATAGACATTCATGTGCATTTTCGTTCTTTCTTTCATGGGCCGGGGTTGATTCTGAAATCGTTGCATTCAATTATATTTTCGCTTTTCTGGTACTAATTAATTAAAAATCGATGAGGTAGTTTCCTTAATGTCTTTCCCAATTGGGGGAGTGTGTTTCCTTCTTCTATTTTGTTTTTTACTATGGTTGAATGAGATTACATACATACATATATATATATATATATATTATGTAATTTATTATTATTATGCTTCTAGACAAATTGACTATAGGAGCTTATAGAAATCAATTCGGTGACATTTGTCAGGTTAGGCAAAAAGAATACCTGCAGAATTCAGCAATGGGTGTAAGAACTCTTTTGCACAATGGTGGTGGGAAAAATTCTTCATTATTTCCAGAACAATATAAGTAGTCTACCAACTCAAGAAATAGTAACAATACTATGAGCCACGGATCTCTAAATCCACTTTGCAAGTTAACCATACCGACAAGCAAGTCCAACTGGCATTTGTAAAAAGGCCGACACTAAATCCACTTGTCCAAGTAAACCACCTCGATAAATCCACATATGTAACCATATCGACTCGCAAGTTCATCCTACAAGAATGCGCTTATTAAATCCACTTACGCAAGTAAGTCAAACTAACACGCAACTCCGTTTGACATCTAGTGAACGGATGAGCACGACATAGTTCTGTGATCGAACAACCATACCGATCGATAAAGCATGCCATTAATGAGCGGATTCCTGAACCACCCTCATTGTTGTGTAGCCAAAAAGCAGTCGTAGAGCACTTTAACACAAGTTTTGCTGAGAATATGATTCAAAATTAAACCAGTATCACAATAGTTCCAAGTTACAAACATTATAATTGCTGCACATTAATTGACCATTTTCTATTCTGTCCAAATTCAGCTTTTCATATAGCTAAAGGTTAATTTTTCCCCCAGTGTCTACGAGATGGGCAACATACATTAATCAAAAACTAAATTGAAACCAATTTGCAAATCCAAATGAACTTCAAAAACAGAACATCATCAAGTGAAGTAACCTTCTAAATATCATCACCGAACCCAAATGTATTGATCACATGCTGTGAGCCAGAGTTATGCTCTCATCATTGGTAAATACAATCTTACAAATTAACCATATAAACATGCGAGTCCATCGGACAGTTATGAGAGCGCACTCGCAGTGATCGAGCACGTCCAAATATTTGCCGGAATGAGCAACCGATCAATAAAACATACCCTCGAGCAGATTCTCTAGCAGCCCACATTTTACTATGTCACTAAAATTGCAGCTAAGCTACATTTTTTCAGAAAATGACTCAAGAAACTTTCAATCATTACAAACATTATAATAGTTGCATATGGAACATTTCTGTACTCTGTCTGCAACTTTTTTACACACCTAAAAACTTTCTCACAATCTAAATCAGGGACTAAATCGATACCAACCTGCATACCAAAACAAACTTCAAATTCAGAAAATCAACTACTACAAGAATCATGACCAAGCCAAACCTAGTAACCAATTTAGGGTCCCTTTGTTTCAACGACATCAAAATTAACGAATACACGAACTACGAGGATTGAATATAGTGGAGTAACTGAAGAAGTCAGCTTATTATCCCTTCTGAATATATAGATACAGAAAATCTGTATGTATAAAAGCTTAGAAATAGTGACCACGATATGTGTGAAAGTCTAGATTTTGAAGCATCCAAGACAACGTTGTACTCTTAAACTCGCTCTCTAAATACAGATACTATCTTCGTTTAGATTCTCACACACACACACACACACACACACACACACACACACACACACACAAAATAAATGCCCACCAAAACCCTATTCACAGTTCTTTAAAGAACGCACCGCCTAGCTCAATTTTCCATCACTTTCCTCAGAAAGTTTCCCAAATTTCCCCAGAAAAACAGAACACAATGGCAGAGCGTGAGGAATTGCCGGACGAACTCCGGTGCAACAGGACCGATGGGCGGCAATGGCGGTGCAACCGGCGAGTCACCGACGGGAAGAAGCTCTGTGAGATTCACTACCTCCAAGGCCGTCACCGTCAGCACAAGGAGAAAGTCCCTGATTCCCTCAAACTCGAAAGAAAACCCAACAAACCCAGAAATCAAGAATCTTTGCACCAAATTCAGGAAACTAGGGCAAAGAGGAGTGACAAAACCCCAAACCCAGCTCAGAAATCATCGAAAAAAGGGAAACGGAAAAGGACAATTGATGTATCAGAAGCGTTAGATGAAGCGTTGAAGAAGATGAAATTGAAGAGAGGCGATTTGCAGTTGGAATTGATTAGGGAATTCTTAAAAAGGCAGGTGGAGAAGAAGAAAGAGAGGCAATTACAGAGAGAAAGTGAGGGAGATTTGTTGAGGGAATTACCTTATGGAGTTATGGCGATTTCCCAGTCGCAATCTCCTCAAAATTTCGGCAATGCAGGTGGTTCTTGTAATGTTAAATTAGGTTCTGTTTCGAATTCGTTAACTAGAAGATGCTTTCGGTCCAAGAATATAGAGCCACTTCCCATTTGTACAATGCAGGTTGTCTTCCTTAATCAATTTGCTTTGTTTAATGTACTTGTTTTCAATTTGCATTGTTTAATATACTTGTTTTCAATTTGCTTTTAATTTGATTTGATTTGGTCTATTTTTGCATTAACTTGCTTCTGCTGTAGATTTTACCGTGTGCTCGAAATGTGGTGAAGAAGAGGAACAAGTGCCATTGGTGTAGGAAGAGTAGTTATCGGATTCTTATCAAGTGTTCGAGTTGTAGAAAGCAATTCTTTTGTGTAGATTGTATCCAAGAACGGTTCGTCTTACTCTATTATCATTTTCTGTTAGTGTTATTCCTCCTTTCAATAGCTATCTTAATATAAATTGTGTTTGATTTTGTCTAGTTAGCATAAGCTAATTGAAATAAAATGTATCTTTATTTTCTTTTTTTGACTACGTTATCTTAATTTGTTCGAAGCTGATATCTTGATCACGATGTTGATCCATAATTTTGATTCCATATAAATGCATATTTGATTACACATAACAATTCAAGCAGTTAGGAACTATTGAATACAATTACCTCTTAACCTACTATAAACTCCAAAAAGGCAGGTGTTTCTGCTTGCTTCTTGATTTTATCAGTCAATATTTCCTGAAGTGTATAACATTTTGGGATCAAATCAGAGAAATTTACCTTTTCACATTGAACGGATTTAGGTATTTTGATAAGCAAGAAGTTAAGAGAGAATGCCCGGTTTGTCGAGGAACTTGCAGCTGCAGGACCTGCTCAGCGAATCAATCTAAAGACATTGAACATAAGGTCTGAAACAAATTTGGCAAAAGTAATAAATAGGGCATGTGAAGCTCACTGTTTATATGATTCTGATGAATTTTACTTTATAATCCAACTACCATTTCAGGAGGTTTATAGGGATAAGAAGAAGTTTGACAAAGTTCAACTACTTCATTATCTGATTTATATGCTTCTTCCTTTACTGAAGCAAATAAATCAAGAAAAGAGCATTGAGCTGGAAATTGAAGCTAAAATAAAAGGTACAACTGGATTCCTGTTCGACTTTTCAAGCAAGGATTGAGGTTGAGAATATAACCGTAAGGTATGACTGTTTCCTTATTTCTCTCATATTCCGTATCTGCATGTAACAGGAATAATACACACCGAAGTGCATATCGAACTTGCTGACATAGGCCATAAAAAGCTGCATTGCTGGTATGTTAAATAGATTTATTACTGGTGGAGAAATTTCAATACGATTAGGAAACTCGAGTAACATTATTGTTTTGCCTATTTCGTGTGCGGTTTGACTTTTGGAGTAGCAGTTACTGTAAGATTTACATTGTGGATTTCCATAGAGGCTGCTCAAATTGTTCCTACAGTCTTTGCTTAAATTGCTGTCGCGAGTTGCGTGAGGGACACCTACATAAAAGAAGAATCAAATTAATGGGGCATGACAAAAGGAAAGCTTCTCCCACATCATTGCGGGACTGGAAACATTGTGATGATGGTAGTTTAAATTGCCCCCCAAAGGCTTTTGGTGGTTGTGGTGATAGCATCCTTAACTTAAAATGTCAGTCGCCCTTCGGTTGGACCCAACAACTGGAAGCAAGTGCGAAAGAAATACTCTGCAACTATGGCTTTCCGAAACCATCAGATGTTGCTTGCTCTCTGTGTATGGATAAAAGGGTTGGTGAAATCAAGCTATCTCAAGGAGTGGCTAGGCAAGGAAGTTCAAATCTTGAACACTTTCGGAAGCACTGGAGCAAAGGTCACCCACTTATACTTCAAAATATGCTCCAAAGTCCATCAGACTTGAGTTGGGATCCAGTTGTCATGTTCTGCACATATCTTGAAAAGAGTGCTAAGTCTAGAAATGATAAGGAAACAGACAAAGCAACAAAGTGCTTGGATTGGTGCGAGGTGAGCTCTCTCTCGCTTCCCCCCCCCCCTCTTGCAAGTTGATGTGTTCTTAAGTTTATGTTTCTTGCAGGTAGAAATTGGTATGAAGCAGATATTTATGGGGTCACTGGAGGGGAAGACGCATGCAAATGTGTGTCATGAGAAGGTGAAATTCAAAGTTTGGCTGTCTTCGCGTTTATTTCAAGAACAGTTTCCAGACCATTACTCAGAGATAATACAGGCTCTACCATTTCAAGAGTATGTAAATCCATTCTCTGGCCTTCTAAACCTAGCTGTGAAGTTGCCCCATGAATTTGCAAAGCCTGACTTTGGTCCTTGCATATACATATCATATGGTGGACCTGAGGAAATTGTGCAGCCAGACTTTTCAACCAACCTGTGTTATGAATCCTATGATGTGGTATGTTCACTTCTCTCCAATTGTCTTTCAGTTACTTTTCTGTCTGGTCCTCTAAAACTTTGCACTTTGGCCTCAGGTTAATATCCTCGCACACACTACAGATGTTTCTATTACTGAAGAACAGCTCAATAATTTAAAGATTTTAATGAACAAGTACAATGGACTAAGTCATAGAGAGGTCCCCGGGGACACTACTAAGCAAAATCCAACAAATGAAGTGAATGGAAAGTCATCCTCACACAGTGAAGACACTCAAGAATCAAATTTGCTGAATGGAGAGGGATTGCACAATTTACCTGATGGAATCGCTAAATTTTCTGTGTTCTCTGGCGACTCACATGAGCATTGTCCTGAACTCGTTTCTGAGGCTTCTGTACTTTGCTCATATGGAACAAATGAAAGCTATGCAGACTCAGACGATGAGGAGGAGGAGGATATAGAAAGCTCTAGTTGTGGACAGAAACTAGTCGCTGATTCTTGTGGTGCCCAGTGGGATATTTTTCACAGGCAAGATGTTCCAAAGCTTGTAGAGTACCTTAGAAAGTACTCTAATGAATTTAGCCAGGGATATTGCTGTTCTAAAAAGGTATAAATAAGTCCAATATATTTCTACCAAGATTTCATACTGCTAAGAGTGCCTATTTAGCTTTGCTTTCTGCTGCAGGTTGTTCATCCTATTTTTGATCAGCGTTTCTTCCTTGGTTCAATTCACAAATTGAGGCTCAAGGAGGAATTTAGTGAGTATTTTAATTATACCAAGACGCCTCAGTTTTATTATTTATTAGTGTGAATTGTTTTAAACTGAACCAACTTTTTTATTGGATTCAGATGTTGAACCATGGACTATTGAGCAACACCTTGGAGAAGCTGTTATCATTCCGGCTGGATGCCCATATCAGATTAGGAGACTTAAGGTAGCAAATTTCAGTTTATTTTGGCATTTGCAACATAACTGTATGTGTGTGCTTGTGTTTGCCCATTAGACTGACTGCTTCGATGGTCCAACCACTTGTATAGTCAGTTCTTGTAGTTTGACAGCAATTTCCTAATTTGGATTGTCTATATCTGTAATTTCCATGTTCGGGGTGTGTAACTTTAGTTCCTTCGAGTAATAAAAAGAAGCTGGTTCGGTACAAGCTTTACAGTTACTTATACTTGATCCATTTGTGTGCAGTCGTGTGTTAATGTGGTTTTGGGATTCATCTCACCTGAAAATGCTTCTGAGTGCTTCAAGGTGACTGATGAACTGCGCCTACTTCCTGTAAATCACAAAGCCAAAGGAAAAATATTAGAGGTATACATTCAGACGATCTTGACACTATTTTCCTCATAATCTGTCCATTTGGAGAATTCACTTGCAGAATAATGTTTTATCAGGTTGAGAAAATGACTCTCCATAGCATTACTGCAGCGATTGAAGAAATCCATAACCTTTCCCCTGCAGAGTAAGTAGCCCATCCGTATGCAAAATTTTAATTTCTTGAGTTTTGGTATGTGGCTTTTGTGTCATGTGCTCATCTTAATTAGTTGGGAATCCTGTGAAGAAAGGAATAACATTTTAGACCCAAGTTCATAATTTTGTCTCTGTATTGTTTGATCCAATACTCCTAGACACACAGTGATATGCAAAAGGCTTAAATTTCGAATGTATAGTCATTGCAAAAGGATGTGATGGGGAAAGAAGAGGGATAAATAAGCCAATAAAATATTTGTGTTTGTGATAAGAATAGGCACAAGCCTTGGGCCATTGGTGTATTTTAAGAGTTATTCACATTACTCCATATTAGTTATCTTAGTGATTTATTTGAATTATGCCTTTTTAGTTTCTGTACTTTTGAAATTTGGGATTTAGTTTGGTGTCTCTAAAATTTCATAAAGTTCTTTCTTGGGCATCAAAGAAAGGCCTCCATTTAATACTCACAGCCCCTTCTGCTTAAAGAGTTCATGTTTGAAGGCCAAGGCATTTTGAGGAATAAAATAATTTCCATAAGTACCCTTAGTTTTATATGTTAAAATAATTTTCCTAATTAAAATGTGTAATGTAACAAGGATAAGCATGGAATATAAAAATGAAAAAAAAGTAAGAAAATAATACTCCCTCCCTCTCATATTAAGTGTCCCTTCCTACTTTTTAACAAAAATTAAGGAAGTTGGCTTTTAGGTTATTTAGTAGTACATATACTGGAATTCCCTTACTGTCCACACTATAGTATTGCAAGTCACATTGGAACATGACAATAGGAAAGGTCTTTAGTAACTTCGTAGAAAAAGAGACTCGTTTTGGGACAAAATTTTCTCAAAAGAGGGACACTCAATCTGGGACGGCAGTAGTACTTAATTTTTGAAACAAGATTCTTTAAGTGGAGTGTCCCAAAATAGAATGTTTGGACTTTTTGAGTGGTAGAATAGATAGGCTTTGATGAATTGAATAATTGGAGTATTAATTCCCGCCCCCAAACCCCATGGACATTTGGTTTTCTCTTTCGAACCTCCACGGAGAGGCTTGGTTTCTTCTCTCTCTATCGTGATTTAAATTCTCATAGTTGCACCAGAATAGGGCATTTTAGAGGTAAATCTCAGCTCATGCGAGAAGACTGTTTGAATGTGCGTACAGGAGAAGTTATAATGATTGAATTTAGTTACTTGGTTTAATAACTCAAGGAGCCAGGAGCATGCAGCGTTTCCTTACATATTCTTCTTCATATATATTAAATTGCTACTTTCAGTGAATGTATCAAGAATAATTTTCTACCTTTATAGTTTATTGTCATTCTGAACCATTGTACTTGGGCTCGGATATAACTTTAACCACTTAATTTTTTTTCTTTCATTTCTGCCACCCTACTAAGATTTATCTTTCGATTTTCACCATAAACGATGACGTGTCACTAACTTTGTCATGCTAATGCAAGACACATCAGCATTTGTGGCAAAAATAGGATGTCAGAAATAAAAATAAAAAAGTATTGTGGTTTAAGTGATATCCGAACCTAAGTACAATGGTCAAAATGAGGTTAAGCCATTTATTGTATGCAGTAATGAATTCTTTGGTGCAGAAATTACTGACTTTACTCGCCCCAGCTCCCTCTCGTGACTCTCCCAATATCAAGGAGGGCTCATATAGTCCACTGATTTTTCAATTTTCTCTTTTTGACCTTTGTTGAATGTGTTGGCAAGTGGCAGGAGGCAAAATTCCCGTGCACTGGAATTTTATAGTATGCATACTTTTTCTTGAAAGTTATTAACCCTTCCTTGTAGTTGCAGTTCTTTATCTGATCCAATTCATGCACTAGTGATATTATAGGGGGCAAGTATAAACCAACAATTGTATTCATATCAAAATCGAACCAGTTTGTGATAGAGTGTATTCACATGGTATCTGCAACTGTCTGTGAGGACATGAAGATTTTGAATTGCGATACTTATATATACAGTGCAATGACATTTCACTTTGCGTCTCAGAACCCAAATTGAATTATCAAAGAAAGCAGCTCCGAGTTGACAATGTTTCTTTCGGTTAACATGATAACCAAGAAACTCATGGATGGGATACCTTGACATCAGCTGCGGTAAGAATTTTGGTCTTATTAATGTTCTCTGACTTCACATATATTGCAAATCTCATTCCATTATCTGGTTGCTGGCAGGTCTAGGTCAAGGTTGTGTTCTGACCTTATTTCTGGATTAAGTGTAGATTGGCCCTAGCAACTTACTGTTACAGGTGATCAACCCGCTGTGTGGTCAATTACAGATTTCTTGGATTAGAGTTGAAGAGGATATCAATATATACAAGACAACGCTCCTCGTCAATTACTGATCTTTGGTTCAATTTCCCAAAGCACAGGTGTTTCATCAATTTATACAATGGTTTATTATCCGCTAGGTTGGTTGGGGAAGCTTGCACATAATGGGAGGGGCTGCTTATCCCCTCCCCCTGGTGACCTTTCCTGAAACAAACTTTTCAATAACTTTTGCAAGCTTATATGGAATCCCATTTTGCTTTGTTTATCTTCCCCACCCACAAAACGACATATCCTTTCCTTTCCTGAAACTAGTTTTGAATTGAGATAAACCCTTGCTAGGGCTCACAAAAGATGTAAGGATTTCGGACGTCATTTCCGATGAAGTTTGCTAGTTGCAGCAGTACAAAGAAAAAGGGAATTTTTTTTGTTTTCGTTTTCGTTGTCATGGTAGATGCAGTATCTATGCTCTGTTTGTAACAAAGAAAATTTTGGAGTGTAAATATTAGAGCCTGAGCAAATAGTTACACCTGTTGGAATATGTCTACAAAATTTGCAACTCATAGAAATATGGCAGTTTTCATACTATAAGCTTACCTGCCCTTCCTGCATTAGTCTCTTGTTTGGGACAATCCAAGCGGTGCCATATTTGAGAGTTGGGAAAGAAATTTCAAAAATCTTTTAATAATCCCATGGTATTCCGAATTTGTAATCTGTTTGTTCTCTTTACATTTTTTAGAATTCAAAGTTATGACATTTTGCTCCATGCTTCCCCACACTTTTTCTACTCCACCCATCTCTTCCCCCCTTGCTTATAGCTACACTTCTCTCTATTGCCAGTACATCAAAGCCATCGCACGTAATGAAAGGTAAATCGAAATAAATCACCTTTTTTATTTTCTTTAATATCTTGCCTATTAAGATCTTTGGCTTCAGCAAACAAAGCTGGATGTGGAAAATTAAAATTACTAAATACAGGACATAAGCTACTTGACGAATCTGAGCGTGACCAAGGCACCTCAACAAAAACCATATGAGAAAATAAATGAATAAAATTTAAAACAATCAATGTCATTTTCTCGTGAACAATTTACATACTTATGTATTACACTATCAAAACTTGTTTCGGGGAGGAGGCAAGGGAAACCCCAGCGCTCACTTATGGGGCCATGAGCCCTTCAATTGTGTAGGTGAGGGACTTTGCCCAGTCAGCTTTGAGCAGCAACGTTTGCAGTGTGTGCATAACATCATAATCTGGGTCAAGCTTCCGCTGCCAACCCTACAAGAACAAAACCATGCCAAGAGCACAACACGGGACAAATTAAATTTTATCCCCCGAGGATTTAAGCAAGTACATAACACAAGCAAAAGGCATTCTCTATGCTGACGTCAAGAGATTTGCATCTCCCTCCACACCCTGTGTTGAAACAAGAGAGCTCATCTCACTAGACGACTTCCCCTCTTCCCACGACACACCTTAACCAACAGGACCCAGCATTCAACCCAAAAGAAAGAGTGAATAGGGACGTACGGGGGAAATATGCCAATCATGCAGTCTATAAGCCCGTCAAAGTTATTTTTCATTATTTTCCCAAACATCAGGACTATTAGTCCTGGAGTACAACAAGCCAATAATAACAGTTCCAACAAACGGTACGAACATCAATTGGGGTATATGTGTCACTTGCACGGTCAAACTTAAAGTGCTTTTTATTATACAGTAAAAAGGTAAATTTACATACCTCAAGAACCAACGTTGTAACCATCACAGTGCATACGTTGCCATCAACATTGACTTTATGACGCCGAACTTGCTCAAGCAAATGATGCATGCAGTCAGCAGGATGGACCAAGTCACCTTCTGGAGTACCCCAAAAATCAAATGCCTCCGTCATTTCCTGTAAAAACAAGACAATCAGAAACCTAGTAAGTCCGATGGTATTGTTTCCCCTAACACGTGTAATTCAATAGTGAAAGGACAAATCATATGTAAAAGCTACATGGATCACTACGCCAATTCCAATGTGATTCAAGACAAGGATCTTCTGGTTAGTAATGATTATGAATACGAACACAACACAATCCTACTAAAGGTCAGCATAGAAAATCTATAACGACATCTTATATCATTACATAAGATAACTAAATGCAATACGAACCTTAATAAAGGCATCAGGATTAGGGCAATTCTGTTGCTTTGATAGCTTCAGGGTAGACTCTGCTGCAGTGCGACCATCTCGGCGAGCAACAGCCTTAAAAAACTCTAATAAATTTACTCTATCACTATTAGAAAGTTCAGCAGTCATGCCAACATCAAGAAAAATGACATGAGGCTTTGATTTAAAGAGCCGTTTTCGAGAAGACTTGTTCTGACCCACCCGGACAAGGATGTTTCCAGGATGCATGTCAGCGTGAATAAAGTTGTCCACCTGGAAGGAGAGAAATCATAAATCAGAATATATTACTAGTAATTATTCAAGTTTAAGATAATCATAGTTCAGGATTTCTATCACTATCAACAAATGAAATGTAGTACAAATTTCTAAATCATACATTGTAAACTTCACCTTATACAAAGTAATTAAATACATGGTAAAAATCAGAAAGATGGGCCAACAATTACTTCACATGAACATTGTACAAGAACAAATATACAACACAAAGACATGTCCCTAGTCAAGTAACCAGAGCTCTATACTAACCACAACCTCTTGCTTTACGATTATAAGCAAGACACTCTTGGCTGAACTACTGACTACGTAAGCATGAAGCTGTGAACTAAAGTTCAAGCGCAATACTCCTTACAAGATTGAATATTGAAGGAAATCAATAGCACACCCTTAGAGAACTAAAATAAAAAGATCTCAGCGTAAAGGGACAAGCTAAGTAGAAGACCATCATCTTCCACCACAGCCGTTCAGACCAACAAACACCAGTGTGCTCTATCGTCTTTGAAGGAGGATCCTTCTAGATAATGATTGTGCACTGCTAAAAAAGTTTCATAGCCCCTTCCCTCCCTTCTTTCCCCCACTCCCTCAACCACCCAAAAGAAAAGCCAAAAGATGAGACAACATATGTCAATCTTATTGCTATTTTGAACTGATGCTACAGGTACCCACACACCCACCTGAAGATGGTTTATTAGTATGTAGGAAGAAGTGCACAAACTACAACGACTTCATTTTTCTGCCATCGATAAATATGCTGCAACAGATTTTGTGATTGATTAACACAAGCAGTAGTACACACGACAGCAACCTAAAGCTAGAGTTCAAGTGGAGACCATTACTATTACATTTATATTTGGAACCAAGAGCAGCAACCCATAGGTAGACACCATAGCTCCAGAAATAAACATCTGCAAACTACATTACTTTTGGAGAGCATGATGCATGATCATCCTTATGAGAAATAAATAAAGGTTCGAAGATTTAAAGACCTAACAAATCTGAAACATTTTATATATAGCTGCAAGTCGTTGTACAATATCAATTTTCTCCAATTATCGCACAAAGCTAGTGGCAACAGACTAGCAAATAAAATAAACAATGTGACCTTGATGAGATTAAAGACATAGTAACTACTCCAACCACTAAATAATAATAATAAAATGAGTATGTTACCAGAAGCATCTTCAGAAGGGCATGAGTCCCAATGTGAGCAAGAGAGCTTTTGAGTCGCTCATGTCCTTTAAGGTCGTCAACATAGTGTGCAACACTTTCTCCTTGCTCAAATGTCTCCACCAAAACAGCAGGATGCACAAGTGGATATACGGGTTTTGGGAAAGAAACATCCTTCCACCTGCGGAAGTTATATATGAAGCGGCTCAAATGGGCAGCTTCCCTTGCAAGATCAACTTGAGACATCATAAACACTGCAAACTGCTGTACGCTTTCATCCAGTCTCAACCACTTCAGCGTAGGAATGAACTTTGAAAGCTTTGCTACTACATTAATAATATCAAAATCTCTTCTGATTGATTCACCTACTCCTGGGTGTCTAACTTTTACTGCAACTACCATTGGCTTCATCTTCTTACCACGATATCTGTACCTCAAAACAGCTCGATGCACTTGAGCAATACTCCCGGATGCAACAGGCACCTCTTCAAAATCATCAAAAATTTCAGAAAGCTTACGACCGAAAGCCTTCTCAACAGTCTTCTTTGTGTAGGCAAAGCTATGTTCGGGAGCTTTAGTGTGAAGCTTTGAAAGCTCAGTACATAAATCTCTAGGAAAAAGATCTGGACGTGTAGCTGCCCATTGGCCCCATTTGATGAATGCTGGGCCTGCTCGTTCCAGTGTCTGATGAACAAGCTGAAGCCACAATTCTCTATACCTACCTCCAAAATAATCTGCAAATGGGGCCATTGCTATACTGGGGGAGAACAAAAATGCCAAATAAAGAGCTCTCAGCAACAATACTAGACCTTCAAATACCGAAAGGATTAATGAGACCAAAAAAGCATGGCCATCTTCTGCGCGCATGTACAGTGTATTCCTCGGCTGGAACAAGTCTGTGCTTGTCCCTGATTGTGCCCATGCCACATTTCCACATGACAAAGCAAATATACCTGGAACAACCACATAAGAGCGGCTCAGTGCCAAGCTAAAAGCTTGAGCAACCCTAGCTATGGGAGAAAAGGTTTGCCCACTAGCCGATGACCTCTGTGAAAGCCTTTTCCAAACAACTAGGGCATGATGTGCTATTGTGTTACTGGCTGGGATGGTGGAATAATTCTTGGTAAAAGTATTCTTGCTAAACCCTCCCTTGATTCTGGATGCCATAATTGAATCACATCCCCTACTAGGAAACATACTTTGCGAATAGAATCTGTATTGGTGGGAGTATAGCTCAGGTCTAATGAGTGGCCCATAATACCTTGCCTCTGAATGGATAACCCTATGGCTTGTTCGAATTGATTGTGCAATTCTCCTAATATTTCCAACTGCCAAGAACCTGCATTCCCGAATGAGAGATTATACAAACTTTTTAGACATTATACAATAAGAGACATTTGGCACAAAAGTATGAGTTTGAAAAACAATAAGCATTGGTGGACTCTACAAACTGCAAGTACAGGCGACACTTGAACCACACCAATTGCGTATGGGATATGTGTAACACCCTTAGCAAAGGATATTATGACACCAGTGAGGCATATGCCAAGACATTGGATACATACACTTGGTCTATTTCTTGGGATAAACTAGTGTTCACAAGAAAAAAGAGTTCAAAGTGTACCACTTTACCGAACTTTGAGCACTTTTCTTGAGCTAAATTTGAGGAAGTATGCCACAAAAATTTATCTAACTCTCAAGTGCCAGGCTAGGGTACTTGAAGCATTTTGAAGAATCAATGTAAGATAGCTCACTTTAAATGTCAAATTAGCCCCAAAAGTTTTTCCTATAACATTGCCGAAATGAACGAAGCACCTATTCTTTGAATGTTTTATGTTAAACACGATCCTATTTATCATAGAAAGATGATTAGCAAAGCCATGTTTTTATAGCTAACATTGCGGGAACCTAATAAGACACATAAGCAAACCTGACACTATGTGTGTACCCAATTTGAATTTCGTAGAAGTGCGTTTTCTAATAAGCATATAACAAAAATGCCAATGCAAATGAGTTATATTCGGGGTTTTCAATTTTTAAGCTGAAACGCCACAGCATGAGTTAACAAAATTATAGCTTTATGACTATATATCTAACTCAAAAATTGCCCGAATTGGGACCTTACAAACAAAAACAATTCCCCTAAATTAATCATAAATCATGACCCAAGCCATACATATATAAGGCCAATAAATATTAATCCAAAAAGGTAAAATTCACCAACAAGTTGTTAAATGGAATACACCAGGCAATCAAGACGGAAACCCTAAGAGGACAGTATGAAGAAATGGAAGAAATAATAAACCTTGACATGACGATGAGAAGGGATTTGTGAACGGATTGAGGGTATTATGCGCAGCAGGTGGTCGGCTACCGGGAGCATTTTCTAGAGGTGGTGGTGGTTGACGGTGGTGGTGGTGAGATACAAACCTTATAATCGGTCATCTGAGATAGAGATTCAAAGCAGGCCGCCACCGTCTTTGATCTGCATTCTCGTCGTCGTGCCCTTTTGTTTCCGACAAAAGCAAAGCGAAGCGCTGTTCTATAACTAAGGCGGCGATTGGGTAGAGGGGTCCGAACCAAGGAACAATTAGGGGGTTCGATCGGAAGGCGTCCAAGAGTAGTGGGTTCTTTCGCACGGTTTTTGTGACTTTTTCTAACGATTCCAATTGAAAAGCTCAATCCTTTACGTTATGTGGGGAAATATCTTTTTTTTTTTTTTTTTTTTTGCTTAATGACATTACTAACCCCTCGACTATGAACTTTTTTACCACTAGTCCCTTAACAAATTTTTTAAAAATTTTAGTCCCTAGAGTATTAAAAAGTCACGTGGCTAGGCCTTTTAATAGATGCCGTTAGTAAAATTCCGTTAAGTGACCCATGTGTCTTCCACGTGCATTTGAGTAAGGGCAAAATTTAAATTTTACTTATCATCTTCTTCAACAATTCTTCAAACCTTAATTTTTAGAATAAAATAGTTCACCATGGGAGTCAAGTACGAACGAACACAGAGAATTAGTGCCCTAATCTTCTAATTTGGTTTTGTAGCCATGAATCAAACACCACCCAAGCTGCTAAAGCTATAATTAGTATACCCAGGGTTACATTTTTTTGTAAAATTCTCAAGTGTTCTACAAGCCCGCAAAAAAGGGGTGAGCAAAAATAAAGAACAAACACAGTTCAAACAGAGCCTTAGCCTAAAATTTGATGTTGAAAATCAAAAATCTCAATTCTTAATTAGTTAATTCATCAGATACAAAGAATCAAGCTCTGAAACAACAAAAATGGCATCTTGATCGATTATCAGAATTAGAAATCTAAAACCCATGAACAGAAGTGTATGTGAACCCAAACAAGAAATTGCGGAACAAAGACTTACCAAATCCTCCACCAAGAATCTCATGAATAGTTATTTGACTGTTAAACAATTGATTTGAGTCTTCATTACAGTCTGAGTTTGGAGTTTTAATGGTGGGTGAATTGGGGAAAAAAATGATCTAAGGGTCTAATTTCCCAAACCCAAACCAACACTCTACATGTTCGTAACTCGAAATTGAAATGCGCAATAGAGAGAAGTTGAGCACTAGATGATGTTTGGGGATGGCGGCGGCGCATGGGATTATGTTTGCTGGTGCTGATGCGAGGTCGCCGGCATGAGTGAATGGAGTTGTGGATGAATGCACAACGGGATTGAGAGGGCGGCGAGAGCCTGCTACTACTGGTGTTTTGTTGTGCGACACAAGGCTGATAGAGGTTTTGATTTGAAGGCAACGAGGGAAGGGGTTGTCCTTCGTATCAGTGGGAGACGACGGCGCCAAAGAAGATGAACGAAATTAGAAGATTTATGACTATCCGGGAAGGGGATGGAGAAGAGATTTTTGGTGGAGGAAGGTGGAGATTAATTTTTGAAGTGGAGGTGGGGTGGAGGAGGACGCAGGGCCGGCCCTAAACTTTTGGGGGCCCATGGCAAAAAGAGAAAAAATGACCTTATATAAATACAAAAATAAGAGTTTTACACAAAAAACAAAAAAAAACTATGACAAAGTTTTGAAAAAAGTGCAACACCCACAAACATAGTATTAAATAATTATTGAAAAAATTTAGATGTTCTATGAGAAGTAAAATCATCAAGAAGGTCTTCAAAATTATGCTTTTCTAACATCTCATTTTCAATGCATAAAATTGATAATCCATTTAATCTTTCTTGGGACATAGTTGAACGCAAGTATGCTTTTATTAATTTTATAAAAATATATTTAATACATTATATATATAAATTTGGTGCCCCCTAATTTTGGGGCCTATGGCCATCGCCCACCATGACATGCCTCGGGGCCGGCCCTGGGAGGACGGTGGGGGTTTGGTTGGAGACGGAGAAAGACTGTGAAATGAATATGTGTGTGTGTGGGTGGAAGAAAATCTATAAAGAAAATAAGATGAAATTCCTTTTTAGCCCTTAATCAAATGCACGTGAGAGGCACTTAACAAAATTTTCTTACCGGCGGCGTCCATCAAAAGGACTAAGCGTGTCTAATTTTGATACTTTGGGACTAAAATTTGAAAAAAAATTATTAAAGGACTACTAATGAAAAATTAATAATTAAGGGACTAATAGTGTAATTAACCCTTTTTTGGGTTTGGACTATGGCTTGTCGAATAAGAAAGGGCATGGGTCCGGTTGACAAATTAGTTTTTCATTCTTATTGACTTTTTCTTGCTCTGGAAGTTATTCGGATTTGTAAAAGTAGCTAAGACAATTTGTACATCTGTTTTTTACTACCCCTATTTAGTTTCATCCCAAAAATTGATCATTTCAACCAAATAAATCAAAATTAAATTAGAATTTGGTTTTTAATTTGGTTGGCCAAGCTGAATTTCAATATGAATTTTGGTTCAATTTTGGGTTTGCCTTTCAAACTAAAAACTAAATTGAATAAAATAATAATAAAATAAATATATTATTATTAATTATATATGTAATTTTTAGGAAAATTTTGTAATTGTGTTGGAGTTTTAATCTTTGTTTTGTATGTTTTTTCAATGTTAAGATATTTAAAATTTAAATTTAATTGTAGTTTTAACATTTGTTTGATTCATTTGTACTTTTTTCAGGTTTGATTACAATATTTATAAATTTTTTTTGCACTTTCAAAGTTTTGGTTTACCCAAAAATCAAACCAAACCAAACTAAATACAAATTTGGTTTGATTTTTTGATTGGTTTGGTTCAGTTTTTTGTTTTAAGGTTAAAAAAGAAAAACTAAACAAACCGAACCGATGAACTAGACTTGCTAATTTTCGCATTTGAGGGTGTATGATTTCTACTTTTGGATATAAAGACCTAAAATTACACTTCTCTACAGTTAGTGGTTAAAAGTAACTTTTCATTAATTTTTGTATAAAAAGTTGACAAGTGCAATGAAATGAACTTTAATGGGTTTTTATTCTTCTTTCTTGTCATTTTATGAGTCGGAGCTAACCAAATGCATATATTTTGTATAACTAAGAATTAATTAACCTTGATCCTTGTGAATTTCCGTAACATATATACCCTCTGTGAGAAATTATATGTCACAACACAAAAAACACACTATAGCGGAAGTCATCGTAATGCACCTGACCAAACATTAAGTGAATCTATATGGTCCGGAGAAAGTGACGCGGATAGAGCGAACGGGAGAGGAATCGAACATAGGCACAAACTTAATAACTCCATCCCCTCTATAAGAAAAATGTGTTTTAATCCATTAAAATAAAAGCAAGAGCCAAACCCCAACACCCGTAAGCTCATCAATAAGATACTGTCAATTCTTGAAAGCAAATTCCTCTTCCACTACGACGACATTGAAAAGTTTTTGTTTAGAAAAAGGTCAAAAGTTCGATGCTTTTGTTACACCAATGGCGGGAAACGACAACATTCAAGAATCAAACTAGACTAATTTTGCATCCTCATTGTCAAAGGTCGCGGAATACAAAGCAAGTCTAGCATTTTGTCTAGGAAAGCTTCGATGCGATTAAAGTCCAAGTAAGGGAATCCGACTAAATTGCCGATTATTTTGGCAATGCTCCGGCATTGGAGTCGAAGGCATTTTTATTACGATGATGTTTGGAAGTAAGAATAACCCTGAAAAATTACTAAGGTGGACAACACGTGGATGTTTTGGCAAAGAAAAAAAATCCCAAATGGTAAATTCAATTTATAGCAAGGTTGCATCATGAAACTTGATTTTTTTTTTTTTTGTCTCAAATCGATCACTCAATTATTATTTTATTCGTCCATGGTCACTTTGTCATTAACGTAACATCTTGACATGTTCACTTTGACATGTGCTTGGCACATGACACTTTTTTAAGGGGGTTAAATAAGAAATTTAGGCTAATATGAAAACTAAAACGTTGTAGTATTATAAAATTAAAGGGGGTTAATTGAATTATCAAGCCACTCTTTTCCCATCTCTAACTTGAGGTTATGGAAATCAAATTCAGAGGTTGATTATAGGGCTTCCTCCATCATCATTCTCGTTCTTATACATCCTCCGCCCCGGCTCCACTACATTCGCCACCAATCCCAACGCCCCTCTTCCATATCTCGACTCGACGCCACCGATATCTTGAAAATATGATTGCAATACACCAATACCTTGAAAATATGATTGCAATACACATGACAACTTGACAAACAATATTGTTAATTTTTGTTAATTTAATGTCATAATGACTATTGATGAAACAAAAACATATAATTAATTGATTGATTTAAAATAACAAATATTTGAGTTTTTAAACCTGAAAAACATTTGGAAAAACATAAAGAGTATTTTTTTTTTTGTATTTACTTTTTGGGTAAAATACATGAATGGTCCATGTACTTCTCGACCTTCTTGAGATTCGTCCTAACCCCACGCTAGCGGTCCCTGAACCCAATTTCTTTACACATTTGGTCCTTCCGTCCATTGCCATCTGTTTTTTTTTTTCATTAAGTGAAATCACGTACATTTCACGTGATTTTGTCCAAGGATAAATTAGTCATTTACATGTAAAAAGTACAGGGACCATTTGTGAAGGCACCCAAACTTTTTGCATTCAACTATGGCTGCAACCAATCGTTTAATACTTTCAATGGTTATGCAACTTTCTTTCCTTTTCAGTACTATTATCTTAAGTATTATTTTACTTTTTCACTTTTTAATTTTACTATTTTTCTTCTCTTTTATATATATTTTTTAATTATTAAAAGATTAAGAAAAAACTAAAAAAAACCACAACGTCATCCTAAATTTCTTAAAAGTCAAATTTCATCCTCCTTATACCAAATTGAAAATTGAAGCTAAAACAGAAATCACACACACACACACACACTATTGCAAGGAGTGTTACGAGGAGGCCAGTGAGACCGAAGAAGAACTGAAGCGGGAGATCGAAGACCTCAAGTCAAAGGTCTCCTTCCTTCGTTTCTGGACCCCACTTGATCCTTATCATCGATCACCCACCCTTGTTTCACCGACGTCGTCCTCGTTGCCTCCTCCGACGAGTCTGGTAAATCGGCGCCTAATTACCCAGTTCCCGTCCCGGCCCATAGGGCCGTTCTGGAGAATGAAGATATGATTTTAGGTTTTAGAATTTGAGGGAAGAGAGAAAATAGTAAATCTCCATATTAGATTTGAGATTGGAAGGAGGAAAGAGAGAGACTAGGTGTAGCGGCCCCACACCGAGCACCGCTAGGGACCCCACACCGGGCATCCCCCTGGGGGAAGGCAAAAACCCATGACTAGGCATGGGAAGACCGTGAGACCTGGCCGGGATTGTGGCCAGGGGGATGCCCTGTGTGGGGTCCCTAGCGATGCCCGGTGTGGGGCCGCTACAAAAAAGGCTACTAGCTCAATTGGTACTCACACTCACATTTAAAGACCTTTGTACCTTACCTAGAGGTCAGGGGTTCGAGTATGGGGGAAGGCAAAAACCCATGACTAGGCATGGGAAGACCGTGAGACCTGGCCGGGATTGTGGCCAGGGGGGATGCCCGGTGTGGGGTCCCTAGCGGTGCCCGGTGTGGGCGATGTAACACCCCGAGTCCTCGTAAACATGATTTACTTATGTTATATGTGAATTATGTGTTAAGCTTGCTTTATTAGCATGCTAGTTAAATTATATTTTCACTTATATTTTAATTTCATGATTATGGGAATTGCTATATTTTTTATGCGTTGATAACTTGATATTTATGTTTCATGATGTCCAATTGATGTGTTAGAAATGTTGTATGACCACACCTAGGTGTACCCAAGTGTCCAAACCAATGAAATAGAGTAAAATAGAGATATGTTGGACAGTATGTTTGGCACGGCCGTGCAAGATGGCCAGACCACTTCCAGAATGTTTGGCACGGGCGTGCAGCTTACCTTGGCACGGCCGTGCGAGAGTGGCACGACCGTGCGGCTTCCTTGACACGGCCGTGCAAGTCGTGCTGAACCAAAAATCAGGATTTTGTGAAATGACCTTTGTACCCTTAGAACTTAATACATGTGTGGCTCTCCTTGAGCCACAACACTACCCCTCTCCAATCTGAATTGTTACACATATTTGAGTGGAGAGACTTCACCTTCTCTCCATTTCTTCCCTCCAAATCCTCCATTAGAGCTCCATAGAGTGTGTGTGTGTGAGAGTTTGGTGAGACTAGTGTGTGTGTGGGAGTTTCCAGAGATCCGACCATCCGATCGACGATCCGAGACCGTCATTGTGTTGGCATTGAGCTAGGGAACAACTTGGGTGGCTTTGATTTCACTTTCATTGTGTTGATAATCGGTTCTAAGTAAGTTACTAAACCCCCTTTGTATGCTTTAAGCTTCAATGTGTGTTAGATCATCAATATTATTGTATGACTTGCTTTATACGTTGTTTTCATGTACAAATCTCTAGGTGTAGATGGGTACATTGTAATTGTGCTATGAGTATGTGTTGAATGATGTTAATGAACTAAGGTTGGAATATAAATGTTAGGATTTGAACAAATAGAGAACTTGAGACTTGAAAATGGGTGGTCTTTGCATATAGCATCGGAACCCTAATTTGGTGAACTTTAGTAATGACCCCGAGAAGTCGATTTTAGGGAAGATTATAACTCCCAGAACTACATATTAGGTTACTACGAGGTTTAGAGCTCGATTGACCGAGACTCTAGTCCTCCGCACCTTTGATACTGTTAAAATAGAGACTTGTGTATAGCTCTAATGTGTTGAGTCGAATACTTACAAATTTGTTAAATGATGATGGGTGGTAGAATAGAATAATCTACTTGTCATTTGTCAAGTTCACTACTTTTGAACTTGATGGTTAATTGCATTTGATGAATAAGAACATCTATTTGTGCATGGTGTAAGTCCAGCTGGCGTCGTTTGTTGAGTAAGGTAGGACGACCTATGGTCTTCACAAATTAACGTTTGTGATCGCCATAAGTCGCCGTACCGGAGTTGCACACACCCCTCTTTTGTTGGCCACAGTTGAGAAGTAGCCCCATTGTTGTAGCAATACGCATGACTTTGGCTTGCTATGTTGAACTCGACGGGATTGTGTCGGGGACGTCGATACTACACACACGAGTATCGAGGCACTGTTGTTTGATTGTGTAATGCAGGAGCGGCACAAGATTGAAGAAAGTGATATGATATCCTTCTCTAACATGGTCATTTATGAGCATCCATGAGTTAACCAAGTACTATGTGAGTTGAATGAATTGTGTATCGGTAAGATGATAAATGATTTGGTTGCGGTATATAAACGTTAATACCATGTTATAATTATTGCTTGAATATCATGCCATGCCATGTAGTTGCATTAGTAACTTACTGTGTCATTACGACTCACTCCGTTGTGTGTTTATTTGTTTTCCTTAGATCCGAGCCAGGCAGGAAGTTCGCGGTGAGGCCGATTAGTCCTATCGCGTAGCTCGCAGGTGGACCTTTGTTTTGTTAAGTCTTGGAGCTCTTTTGTTAATAGTAGTGGGCATTCTTTTGGCGAGGATGATTGGTAAAGTAAAGTCATGTAGACTTTGCTTTGGGTAGTGTTGATATGCTAATTGTATCTATTATTCTTTTGGTGGCCGACACGTGTATGTCGAGCTCGTATACTCTTTTACATGTTAACTTAGTTGTTTTCCCAAGCGTGCTATGGCTTGTGGTTTTTGCATAGTTGTTTCCGGCATGTTGTGGCCGAAGTGGTTAATGTTGCGTGTGACTTCTTCGCACGTATACTTGTGTCTTAATTAGTTGGGTTTCGGCTGTAACGTCGCCGACGATTGGTTTTATTTACCAAAGTTTTTGCTATTGTGGTTTTGTGGCGTGCGCGTTTGTTGCGTCACGCGCTTTTATTATTGTTATCGTTGATTGTTTGTTGTTTTGGCGCGCCGACTTCGGGATTTCGTATTGGAATCCGGGTCGGGGCGTTACAGTTGGTATCAAAGCAATAGTTTTGCTGTCGCCATGATAGGTTCCTTGGCCTAGGTGGGTATGGTTTATTGTTGTGAATTTTAACGTCGAGTGATGTGTGTAGGTCACCATGGTGCGGACTAGGTTCGGAGCGAGTGCCAGTCGGGTCGGTACTAGTGCCGGTGAGAATGATGAGAGAGATGATGGCGTGAATCGACCACCTAACGTCCCCCCTGAACCGAATCAAGAGAACCCGAACGCAAACATAGCAGTTATGATGGGACGAATGATGGAACTTATGAACCAAATGACTGAACGCTTGAATGGGAGAGCACCACCTACACCAGAGGTTGAAGCTCCACAACCCGAAGTTGAGGTACCACAACCTGAAGTGAGGCCTAGAAATTATGCTACAACATTGGAGCGTTTCTTGAAGATGAAACCACGTATTTTCCTTGGGGAACCGGATGCCACGAAAGCTGAATTGTGGATTGAACATATCATCAAAATATTTGCAGCCTTGGGTTGCAACGATGACGAGAAAGTTAACCTAGCTGTGTTCAAGCTTGAAGAAGCGGCTGAACACTGGTGGAAAGTGTTGCAGGGGAGTTGGGATTTGCGGGGAGAACCCTACAGTTGGCCTAATTTCTTGAGGGAATTTAAGGCACAGTATATTCCGGAGGTGGTTCGCGAAAGGAGAGAGAGAGAGAATTTTATGACCTGGAGCAGGGTAGCATGACGGTGGCACAATACTCGGCCAAGTTCACGGAATTGGCTCGGTATTGTAGTCACTTGGTTCCCACGGAAGCAAAGAAGGCCCAGAAATTCATCAAAGGCCTGAAGACAGAATACAGGAAACAACTGTTGTCCTTACAGTTTACTGACTATCGAAGTGCGGTGGATAGGGCTTATGGGATTGAAAATGACATAGAAGAGCATCGGGGAAGAAACTTGAACAACCCTCCACAGGCATCGCAGAACCAGGGACGAGGACAAGGTTCCGGTAGCCGATACAACGGAGGAAACAATAACCGCCGGGGAAATCAGGGGAGAGGGCAATCAGATAGGCAACAGGGGCAACAATCCGGTGGGAGGAGTAATAGCACCGCATCTGTACAGAGTCCACGGGGTACTCCACAAACTTGTAGTATTTGCTCAAGACCGGGGCACTCGGAAGATAGATGTTGGAACAAAGTAGCCGGGCAATGCTACAACTGTAAGGAAATGGGGCACATTAAGAGGAACTGTCCCAAGTTGAAGGATAGTCAAGCGGGGAGCGCGAGTGTACAGACAAGTGGGACGAAGAGAGACAGTGATGGTAGACCTAAGGTTCAAGGTCGTGTCTTTGCGCTCGATCAACAAGGAGTGCCTGAGTCTACATCCGTGATAGGAGGTAGTCTTTCTGTTTTTGGTAGTAGAGCACGAGTTCTTATAGATCCTGGCTCATCGCATTCATATGTTGCATCCCATTTTGTGAAAAATTTGTGTGTATTGCCCCAATCATTACCTTTTGTGCTTGAGGTGTCTACCCCGTTGGGGGAGCATATGTTGGCTTCGGAAGTATACCGAGCTTGTGACATACTGATAGGTGATCACACTTTGCATGCTGACTTGGTTGTGCTGCCCATACGTGATTTTGATGTAATACTTGGCATGGATTGGTTGTGTGTTTATCATGCTTTAATAAATTGCTATAGTAAGAAAGTTACTTTTGCTATGCCGGGTGTTCCCGAGTTTGTATTTGTGGTGATGCTGTCAAGAGTAGTATACATGTTATTTCTGCGTTGAGGGCTAGAAAGTTATTGTCACGTGGGTGTGCGGGTTATTTGGCGTGTGTGGTTGACAAGAGTATTTCCACACCAAAGTTAGAGGAAGTTCCGGTTGTTTGTGAATTTCCTGATGTGTTTTCGACCGACTATGATATGCCTCCCGATAGGGAAGTAGAGTTTTGTATTGAGCTATTACCAGGAACTGCTCCCATTTCTAAGGCCCCTTATAGAATGGCACCGCGGAACGAAAGAATTGAAAGAGCGATTCTGGGAACTTCTTGATAGGGAGTTCATTAGACCGAGTGTATCCCCTTGGGGTGCACCAGTTTTGTTTGTGAGGAAGAAGGACGGTACTTTGAGGTTGTGTATCGATTACAGACAGTTGAATCAGGTAACAATCAAGAACAAGTACCCTTTACCACACATCGACGACTTATTCGACCAATTGCAAGGGTCGGTTGTGTATTCCAAGTTGGACTTGAGGAGTGGGTACCATCAGTTGAAAGTTCGAGCGGAAGACATTCCCAAAACTGCTTTTCGCACGAGATATAGGCATTATGAGTTTGTGGTTATGCCGTTTGGATTGACAAACGCACCGGCAGTATTTATGGATTTGATGAATCGTGTATTTCATCAATATCTGGATTGTTTCGTAGTGGTCTTCATCGACGATATACTTGTGTACTCTAAGTCACGGGAAGAACATGAGCAGCACCTGAGGGTAGTGTTATTGGTTCTTCGGGAGAAACAGTTGTATGCTAAGTTTAGCAAGTGTGCTTTCTGGTTAGAGAAGGTGTCATTTTTGGGTCATGTGGTTTCAAAGGATGGAATAGCAGTTGATCCGTCCAAAATGGAAGCAGTGACAAAGTGGAAAACACCGAGTACAGTCACCGAGGTTCGTAGTTTCTTGGGTTTGGCGGGCTACTACCGGAGATTCATTGAGGGATTTTCCAAGATTGCTACACCTCTAACGAATTTGACGAAGAAAACGACACCGTTTGCGTGGAATGAGAAATGTGAGGCTAGTTTTCAAGAATTGAAAAGACGCTTGACGACATCTCCTATTTTGACGTTGCCTAGTGGAGGTGACAACTTCGTGGTGTATAGTGACGCCTTGAAGGAAGGTTTGGGTTGTGTGCTGATGCAGAATGGGAAGGTTATCGCTTATGCTTCGAAGAAATTGACAGCTTTCGAACAGAATTATCCTACTCATGACTTAGAGTTGGCGGCAATTATGTTTGCGTTGCATAAGTGGAAACATTATCTATACGGAGCAAAGTTTGAGGTCTTCACGGATCATAAGAGTTTGAGATACCTCTTTTCGCAAAAGGAGTTGAACATGAGACAGCGTAGATGGATGGAGAAATTGAAAGACCATGATTGTACGATCCTTTATCATCCCGGGAAAGCGAATGTAGTAGCGGATGCATTGAGTAGAAAGACATATGCCTCTTGCTTAATGGTTCGAGAATGGAAGATGTTAGAGGATTTGCGAGATTGGAATCCTTTCGAAACCGAGCGTGGAGTAATCTTTGCGAATATTCGAGCCACACCAGTCTTGTTTCAACAGATTAAAGAGGCTCAAGTTGATGACCCAGAAAATGTTAAGATAATTAGTGAGTTGGGCGAAGGAAAAACACCCGACTTTGCGATGAACAGTGATGGAATCCTTACATTTCGGGGAAGAGTTTGTGTTCCTTCGAATGAGGTGGTTAAACGACAAGTTCTTGATGAGGCTCACAAGGCGAAGTATACTATACATCCGGGGAGTACCAAAATGTATAGGGATTTGAAGAGGCAGTTTTGGTGGAGTGGGATGAAACGAGAAATTGCAGAGTATGTTTCGAGATGTTTGACTTGTCAACAGGTAAAGGCCGAGCATCAGAGGCCAGCGGGTTTGTTGCAACCACTTGAGATCCCCGAGTGGAAGTGGGAGCACATCACGATGGATTTTGTGACAGGATTACCCCGTACTCGTCGAGGATTTGATGCCGTTTGGGTTATTGTGGATAGGTTGACGAAATCGGCACACTTTATTCCTATTGCGATAACATATTCTTTAAGTCAGTTGGCGGCATTGTATATCCAGGAAATAGTAAAGTTGCATGGGGTCCCGGTGAGTATTGTATCGGATCGAGACCCGAGGTTTACGTCGAGGTTTTGGTAGGCATTACAGGAAGCTATGGGAACGAAATTGAACTTTAGTACCGCTTTCCACCCTCAATCAGACGGACAATCGGAGAGGTTGATTCAGGTACTAGAAGATATGTTGCGCGCGTGCACGGTAGACTTTAAAGGAAGTTGGGATACTCATCTACCTTTAGCAGAGTTTGCCTATAACAATAGTTTTCAAGCAAGTATCGGGATGGCACCGTACGAGGCTTTGTATGGGCGGAAGTGTAGATCGCCGATTTGTTGGGATGAAGTCGGTGAAGCAAAAATTTGGGGTTCGGAGTTGGTACAACAGACGGTTGAAAGCGTGAAGGTTATTCGGGATAGACTACTCACTGCCCAGAGTCGACAGAAAAGCTATGCCGATAATCGGAGACGAGATCTCGAGTTTCAAGTGGGAGATTATGTGTTCCTTAAAGTATCACCACGTAGGGGTACTAAGAGGTTTGGCAAGAAAAGGAAACTATCACCAAGATACATTGGTCCGTTTGAAATTCTCGAGAAGGTGGGAACATTAGCGTATAGAATCGCGTTACCGCCCTCGTTGTCGGAAATCCATAACGTGTTCCACGTGTCTATGCTTCGGAAGTACATGAAGGATGATTCACATGTATTAGAGTATGAGGAGATCACTTTTGAACCCGACCTGTCATATGTCGAGCAACCGGTAAAGATTCTTGACACTAAAGAACAAACCTTGCGGACTAAACGGATCCCACTAGTTAAAGTACTTTGGAGGAATCACGACATTGAGGAAGCTACTTGGGAGACCGAGGCCGTTATGCGTGAGAAATACCCTCATCTTTTCGATGAACGTGGTAAGGAATTTAGGGACTAAATTCTTTTAAGGAGGAGAGGATGTAACACCCCGAGTCCTCGTAAACATGATTTACTTATGTTATATGTGAATTATGTGTTAAGCTTGCTTTATTAGCATGCTAGTTAAATTATATTTTCACTTATATTTTAATTTCATGATTATGGGAATTGCTATATTTGTTATGCGTTGATAACTTGATATTTATGTTTCATGATGTCCAATTGATGTGTTAGAAATGTTGTATGACCACACCTAGGTGTACCCAAGTGTCCAAACCAATGAAATAGAGTAAAATAGAGATATGTTGGACAGTATGTTTGGCACGGCCGTGTGCCTTTCTTTGGCACGGCCGTGCAAGATGGCCAGACCACTTCCAGAATGTTTGGCGCGGGCGTGCAGCTTACCTTGGCACGGCCGTGCGAGAGTGGCACGGTCGTGCGGCTTCCTTGACACGGCCGTGCAAGTCGTGCTGAACCAAAAATCAGGATTTTGTGAAATGACCTTTGTACCCTTAAAACTTAATACATGTGTGGCTCTCCTTGAGCCACAACACTACCCCTCTCCAATCTGAATTGTTACACATATTTGAGTGGAGAGACTTCACCTTCTCTCCATTTCTTCCCTCCAAATCCTCCATTAGAGCTCCATAGAGTGTGTGTGTGAGAGTTTGGTGAGACTAGTGTGTGTGTGGGAGTTCCCGGAGATCCGACCATCCGATCGACGATCCGAGACCGTCATTGTGTTGGCATTGAGCTAGGGAACAACTTGGGTGGCTTTGATTTCACTTTCATTGTGTTGATAATCGGTTCTAAGTAAGTTACTAAACCCCCTTTGTATGCTTTAAGCTTCAATGTGTGTTAGATCATCAATATTATTGTATGACTTGCTTTATACGTTGTTTTCATGTACAAATCTCTAGGTGTAGATGGGTACATTGTAATTGTGCTATGAGTATGTGTTGAATGATGTTAATGAACTAAGGTTGGAATATAAATGTTAGGATTTGAACAAATAGAGAACTTGAGACTTGAAAATGGGTGGTCTTTGCATATAGCATCGGAACCCTAATTTGGTGAACTTTAGTAATGACCCCGAGAAGTCGATTTTAGGGAAGATTATAACTCCCAGAACTACATATTAGGTTACTACGAGGTTTAGAGCTCGATTGACCGAGACTCTAGTCCTCCGCACCTTTGATACTGTTAAAATAGAGACTTGTGTATAGCTCTAATGTGTTGAGTCGAATACTTACAAATTTGTTAAATGATGATGGGTGGTAGAATAGAATAATCTACTTGTCATTTGTCAAGTTCACTACTTTTGAACTTGATGGTTAATTGCATTTGATGAATAAGAACATCTATTTGTGCATGGTGTAAGTCCAGCTGGCGTCGTTTGTTGAGTAAGGTAGGACGACCTATGGTCTTCACAAATTAACGTTTGTGATCGCCATAAGTCGTCGTACCGGAGTTGCACACACCCCTCTTCTGTTGGCCACAGTTGAGAAGTAGCCCCATTGTTGTAGCAATACGCATGACTTTGGCTTGCTATGTTGAACTCGACGGGATTGTGTCGGGGACGTCGATACTACACACACGAGTATCGAGGCACTGTTGTTTGATTGTGTAATGCAGGAGCGGCACAAGATTGAAGAAAGTGATATGATATCCTTCTCTAACATGGTCATTTATGAGCATCCATGAGTTAACCAAGTACTATGTGAGTTGAATGAATTGTGTATCGGTAAGATGATAAATGATTTGGTTGCGGTATATAAACGTTAATACCATGTTATAATTATTTCTTGAATATCATGCCATGCCATGTAGTTGCATTAGTAACTTACTGTGTCATTACGACTCACTCCGTTGTGTGTTTATTTGTTTTCCTTAGATCCGAGCCAGGCAGGAAGTTCGCGGTGAGGCCGATTAGTCCTATCGCGTAGCTCGCAGGTGGACCTTTGTTTTGTTAAGTCTTGGAGCTCTTTTGTTAATAGTAGTGGGCATTCTTTTGGCGAGGACGATTGGTAAAGTAAAGTCATGTAGACTTTGCTTTGGGTAGTGTTGATATACTAATTGTATCTATTATTCTTTTGGTGGCCGACACGTGTATGTCGAGCTCGTATACTCTTTTACATGTTAACTTAGTTGTTTTCCTAAGCGTGCTATGGCTTGTGGTTTTTGCATAGTTATTTCCGGCATGTTGTGGCCGAAGTGGTTAATGTTGCGTGTGACTTCTTCGCACGTATACTTGTGTCTTAATTAGTTGGGTTTCGGCTGTAACGTCGCCGACGATTGGTTTTATTCACCAAAGTTTTTGCTATTGTGGTTTTGTGGCGTGCGCGTTTGTTGCGTCACGCGCTTTTATTATTGTTATCGTTGATTGTTTGTTGTTTTGGCGCGCACACTAGGAATTAACAACTTTACCCCTGGGCAAATCAAATGCGATGCACGTGATTAACACTTAACGGCTAAAAGTTAACAGTATTGGACGGAAGGACTAATTGCGTTTACTTGATTAGTTCAGGGACAAATTATTTACAAAAATTAGTTTAGGGGCGAATCCTAAAAAGGTCAAAAAATACAAGGACCATTTATGTATTTTGCCCTTACCTTTTTTGTACTTTTTCCTATGTTTTATGAGGCCCGTATGCCAAATTCGTGTATTTGCTTTCCACAAGATTGGAAAAATTGCGGGCCGGTACCTTTTATAAATATTCAATCGCATAAGTTAACTATATTTATTTTCATTCGCTTAAATTTATTTTAAGTGATAAATTGACTATTTGTTTCAAAACTGCCCCCGTATCAACATATTACGCTTTTAAATGTATTTTGTGCATCGTTATGTGTGAATTGTACATCGTCAATGTGTTTTGTGATTTTTGTGTTAAAAATGTGCATCGTTTGCCGCATCAAGTATAAGGTGTGTATCGTCAATGTAATTTTGTGCTTTTTGTATTAAGAAATGTGCATCATCAAGTATATTGTTGTGCATCGTCAAGTATAATAGTACAGTTTGTTCATTTTTTTGTTGTGTGTGTAAGAAATGTGCATCGTCAAGTATAATTTTGTACATCGTCAATTATAATAGTACTATTTTTAATATAATTTGTGCATTGTGAAAAGGGTTATTATGTGCATTGTCAAATGTACTAACTGTAAATTTATATTTTGTTCCCAAACTGCCCCTATAACAATCTATTACTTATTTTTATTTGTGTGATTTCCTTGATTTACTCCTTTCAATCCTGTATTTATCTCCATTGCGATTTCTTACTAAAATTCTCATTCATATCAATTTGAAGAAACTTAAAAAATACCAAAACAGTTCAATATCAAATTCATTTTGAAATCTAAATCAATGGATTCAACAAACCAAACTGATGTCACACTTGTTGCTGAAATTCAGAGAAGATACTATTGTTTCGACAATTTCAGAGAATTTTAGTTTATCAGAGATGATAGAATGCATCAGAGGTAAATATTTCAATTTTCAATCGGATAATTCTACTTTGAAATACACCTTAGGATCACATAACAATTGTTGTTTAACCAACGAAGAAGATTTCAAAAGTTGTGCGCAAGTGGAAAAAGGTAATTTATGCATCGTTTTGTGTTGCGATGTATCCTTTTTGCTTGCAATGCACAGTGTGGGCTTCCGTGTTTTTATGTGCATCGTGTTGTGTTGTGTTGCAATGCATCGTTTTTTGTGTTTTGCGATGCATAACATGCATTATTCTGTGTTTTTAAAGGGCATAGATGACATTTTGCAAAAAAATGTCCTTTAGCGATTGAAAATAATTATAGTAGACTTTAGCGAATTAAAATTGTCTAAAAAGAACCGCCCCGAATTTTGCCCCATATGATTCACTAGCAGCCCGTATCATCATGCACTCGGTCCCTTCAGAAGTAGGAGTGGCTATATTTTGTCCAACCCATTAAGTTATCCAATATACCTATTATAAAAGACTTATTATGTTTAATCATTTAATACCCAATAACTAAATTGGGTGTTAAATGAATTATCCATTAAAAACCAATAATAAAATGGATAAGTATGGATTTTAACTCGGTTATCTATTGGGTTACCTGGATTTTAACTCGGTTATCCATTGGGTTACCCAATTAAAAATTAAAAAAGGAAAATTCCCAAAACGGTCACGTCGCTTCTTGCTCTCGCTTCACTCTCGATTTCTCTCCACTGCCAGCGTCTCCTTCCGTCGAAATTCGTGGTGTCGGCGTCTCCTTCTGACGCCACAGGCCGTCTAATTCATCCTCACTGTCAGATTTGAAGTTGCCATTGCTACAACCTGAGCTCAAGTCCAACTGAGTTCAACACACTCTCTACTGGACAAGGTATTCTCTCTCGATTGGAAACGACAAATTAAGGTTTGATTTCATGACATCTTTCAATTTGATATAATAATCTCCAAATTTTTTTGGAGCTTCTTGTCTTGAGAAACATATGTTCTGGGTATGATGTTAAGAATATTATTCTGCCTTTTTGCCTTTCCTTGCCATTTTTCGGGTATTGTTACAATAATTTATGTTTTACTTATGCTTATTTTCAGAAATACCAAATAGATATTATCTTCTTTACAGAATCCCATAAGAAAATTTTATTTTGAGTTTGAAATTGCTGCAATGTTATCTTCCAAATGCATGTTTCTAGCATGATGCTTCTTGATGATGCTGTTTTCATCAGATGAACAGCTCAAAGACAACCAGTCTACTACTACTTTTCGAGATTCTAATTCGGTTTTGAATATTGAATACCATCTACATGGTTGTTTCTTGGTTGGTCGTTAATCTTTTTTTCCTTTTCTTTTCCACGAGATATTCTCCTGTACATTAATCTCTAACTTGAAATACTTGAAAAAACAACAAAAACGTCTTTGTTTTGTTTCCAAAATATTTTAATTATACTCAACCAAATTCGTAGTTCTTTCATCAACTTGAAATACTTGTTGCAGATATGGTGCAGTTATTAAGGCAATGCATTTTATCTCTACCTATTTTGTTGATAATGCAAGAGGTCAGTATATTCATGGAGATGAGCAACTTGAGGGTCGAATCTCACGTGGCGAAGAAAAGCCCACACAATAATTTGAGAATTCAGCAAAATTCTGACCCAAACCAACATTTAGAAGAGTACACAAACAGCATGGAACAATTATCTTTCGCTATTATGTAGAAATTTTTAGTTTCCTGAGATTTTCAGTTTTCTTTCACGATTTATGTATCACCGTATTTATTGATCATAATTTTTGCCTATGTTCTTGATCATAATTTTTGTTTTAGGAATTAAGAGGCTAAGGGGACTGTTTACAAAAAATGCTTTAATGTATTATATTGTGCAATACTTTAATGTATGAAGTGTTGTATGAGATACCACATTCAAGTATTATTTAAATATATTTCTTATATATCATTTTTCTTTTATAAAAGTGAACAAGTTTATTGGGTATATCCAGATAATACTCATTTATTAATGGATAAAATTAGATATATAAGTAGTATTGAAGTTAGTCATAATTATAAAAATGTTTAAGCTTAGTCAATATGCTTATTACATATGTGGAGGGTAAAGTTTAAGGTTTATGAAGATTATAGCCATAATTTTTAAAATAGACTCTTTATGTTAAAGATCCTAAAATAGAATAATGAATTCTTTGTCTGAAATGAAAGAATATTTGAAATCAACATTAAAGGCAAAATATTTAGTTATTTTAGAGCACTGCGTTATCAGTTGACGTTTCTAATGACGTTCATGCTCCACAACGGAACCCTTTGAAATTATTGATGCGAACGTTAAATAAGGTTGAAAAATGAAAGGTTCGAAATTTTTGAGGTTCATGTATTGAAAGTGAAATCAACTAGCTGAAAGTGAAGTCAACAAGAGTGAACGATAAAATGTCATCTTATTTTGTGTAGAAAATATGGTTTACATTTTGTGACTCTAGGGAGAAAAATAGATGGAAATGGAGGGATTACCAATGAAGCCACTCTCTCAAAGTTGGTTCACTGGGACTTGGAGCATTAGGATCTACCATAACAGGATAAAATAAAAAAGTTAAATCATAATTTATCACACACACACACACACACACACAGAGGACTTGTGAAATCGAGTTGGGCTGCGTACAAGAGTGAAGAGATTACTGGAAGCCGGATGACCATAAATTTGGACCTTGGGCCTATCAGCGGCAGCTGATGGCTTAATCTGACAACCATTCCCAACCTGTTTGGGCCCATAATGAACTGTGAAATCAGCTGTCAGGGTAAACATGTCCAGAACATCTCCGATCACTTTTCCGACTACTAGTGACTCTACTGATCGAGTCATGATGTTTATTACTTAGGTCTTTTACTAGAGAATCTCAGTTGTTACTTGGTATTCAGTAGATGGCAAAGCTGGTCTACACACCAGTTGTAATAGTACTACTAGTAGAGAAATATTTTTGGTTGTTAAATGAGGGACACGTAAATGTAAATGTCTGATGGACTGACACGTGGGTTCGCCAGCATTGATACAGTCCCCATGAACACGTGTCTACCATGTAAACGCCCCTCCACTTGTGATCAGCTGCTCCTTCAGCCAAAGGAGCTGATGAGTGATGACAGTGAGAGTTCCCTTGGTCACTAGATTTTTTACATTTTTTAATTTATTACTCTTTTACGTAACTCAAAAAAAGTTCCTAATTAATTTTATAAATAATAAATATTATTAGAATTGATCGTAATTACAAAAATATATATTTAACTATAATAAAAATGCTTTATATTACAAGTAGAGGAAAACAAAGTTGATAAATTATGAAGACAACAAGTAGCACTAAGTTTTGCGTTAGGCGTGATATATCACACCCAACCCAAATGAAGAAGATAGCAGGACCCCTAAACTTTGTGTTTGGCGTGATCACGCCTAACCTAACACAGTCATCTCGGTTAGACAACTTTGTGCACGCCTAACACAAACTAGTCTTTACCAAATTTTTTTTTTTAGAAAAAGTAGCAGTTTCCTATATTAGATTAGTAAATTACTCAATAATTATGTTAGAATCAATTCGAATTAATTAAGAATATCTATTGTAGTCAAATCTTGTTGGAAGAATAGTTATCATACTTGTAGAATCTATTGTAGGCAAGTCTTGTAGGGAAAGAAATTGTCACACTTGTATCTATGTATATATTTGTACTTTTTTTAATCAATAAAATTAATCAGTTTTGATTCCCATCAATAAAACTTCAGAACTATATATATATATATATATATATATATATAAATCTAGATCGGTGAAAATTATCACATAATCGTTATTTTGTGACTTTCTGGAACAAATAAGAAGTTCAATCTAGTATATGCCTTAGCCTAAGAATTCCAATATGGGATATTTCTGGGTCGAGATGAAGGAGCATAAATTAATTACTTTCTGAAAGACATGGGCTCCTTATGTCTTGAATTGGGCCTTGATCCGTCTACTTATGCCAACAGAATGGGCTAGACAGAACATTGGTCCAATAGTTGCATGCTTGAGACTTGAGAGCCTCTGCCAAACCAGAGTAATTCGGGGTTACTCACATATTAGTTTCCAGCAATTGACTTCATTTAGGCCTGTGGTTATTTTGTACATGACATTTTTGAAAACTTTTTTATTTTATTTTATTTTTCGTACTTATAACTTGTTATACTGTTATATATGTCGTATAACATTATGATCATGCGGTAGAAAATTATCTCTTGCGCTATACTGACGGAAAGAACAAACATGTTAACTGTGCATAGGACCACCCTAGTGTTGCCTTGACTTCATTTATGTTGCTAGTCGAGCTCGCATTCTCACATTTGAATGGAAATTATTAGCGAGAAAACCGAGCTAAACTTAAATCAAATTCAGTAATCCGTCGAGCCAGACACATGAGCTATATACATAACTAAGAGCCCGTTTGGTGCAGTGTTTACAAAATGCAGTGTTTTAAAAAACGCAGGATTTTGAAAACGCTGCATTTTCTGCCGCAGTATTGAAACACATTTTTTGCAAATAAGCTGCGTTTTGGCCAAAACGCTCGACCAAACGGGCTCTTAGTTGCTTATAGTTTTCTACGTACTACGTTCTTGTGCCTAGCTGGTCTCGGAAAACAAATTAATGCAATGAAAACCCGTAACAAATTAAGAAAATAAAAATAAGGGATTGATCTTGACGTTTATTATAATTTATTCTACAAATTAAATACACCTCTCAGAACATCTTTTTCTTCTTTTTGAAGAAAAGGTGGAGACTACTTGTGAACTATACGTTTCCAATTTATAATGAGTACTCAACTCGAATATCATACAAGTTCTTAGACTTAGAGCCCGTTTGCAAAAATTGGAATAAAACGTAGCTTATTTATAGAAATTGTGTTTCAATGCTGCGGCAGAAAAAACAGTGTTTTCAAAATGCAGCTGCGTTTTAAAACGCTAGAATTTTCAGCTTTTTCCCAAACGGTTTTAAAACGCTGCTAGGAAAAAAAGCTGCGATTGAAGTGATATCTCAAACGCATTTATAAGAAAAGACATATGTTTTTAAAACACTATGTTTTTAAAACGCTTCATTTTAAAATATTGCGCTTTATAAACGCTGCACCAAACGGGCTCTTATAACCATTTATGATTGACCCTCCAACTTTCCCAAAACAATGAATCTGAAGAATTCATTCTCGGGTCTGATATCCCACTACGAAATGGAAGGCCCGTTTCCATATTACGATCGTGGTAAGAGTTTCTAGCTGTTATCACAGCTGACAAGATCGTTGTATTTTCTCCAAACATTAGAAGGATGATTTTGGCTGGTCTCTCATATTCTCATTAGATTAAGTACAAAGTCAAGCGAGAGTTACATGCATTCTTAATTTAGGGTTATGTATCGATCATAGGATTACTTTAACATTAATTCTTACTAAAATTAGTGATGTTCTAACCAACCATTTGAAATTTAACTAAAAAGGTTTACATCGATCTAAGTAAATTCTTACCAACTTTCCTCTTCCATAACCCACCCTGGCTAAGCAAAAGAAATACATGTTGCTTGTTTTGCTGCAACAAAAAGTACCAAAACAAACTATATACTAATAACATTTTGCATAGAGAATTATAGTCAACAATAGGCTATCAGCCAAACAAAGAAAAAAACTACAAATTGGAAATTGTATATTTATAAGGAAAGAAAGAAGAAAAAAAAAAAAATCCCTGATATCAGCAAATGGAAATATTAATAAGACATGAACCCACTTTTGGAGTATACTTTGTCAATACTTTGGAGGCCTTTTTCTTGGTCGGTCGAGAAGAGATAGCCTCCTCAGATAGCGAGAGAGGGAGAAAGAGATTGTGTGTGTGGACAGTGGAGACAGAGGGTGACAATGGGGGGTGGTCGGCCTATGGTCAAAAGACCAAAGCCGCATACTTTCTTAAAACCTTCTTATGTATTCGACACGTTATTATTAATCTTCCTTTTTACAATTAGAAATACTCACTATGAGACAAAGAGCCATCGTTTACTCTCTCTTGGTAATAAAACAGAAATTAAGTTTGACCTTTCTAGTATGGAGAATACGAAGTTAATTTACAATAAATATATTTTGTGGTCCAAAGAAAATAATCGTATTTGAAAATTCAAATCTTCTAATATTAACTTTTAGAGAGAGAGAGAGAGAGAGAGAGGATCAATAATATATATCATGTTTGATGCTTTAACACTCCTCCTTATGTGCATACTATTAGGTCAATACGTACCATTTGTAATATTTTTGGATAAATGCAAATGGGATAATTTGAATTCTTGTCCTTGCCAAATCAGAAGCTCAACCTTGATAAAATGGTAAGTATCTAACTCTTCTAAAAACTGTAAGTTTTAACAAAAATCCTGATTTTATTCTTCTAAATTTTCTTTAATTATTGTACTAAAGTTATAGATTTTTTTATATGAAATTGTAAGGTAAACATCATGTTATTTAACCTTAAAAAAAAAACTTCTTCTTCTCTTTTTTTTTTAAAAAATTTGTAGCTTAAATTTTAGAAATAAAATTTTTTTTTAGGATAAACTACTAAAAAGAAAAGTATGACCATTTTTGGGACCAAAAAAAGTGATATATTTTGTTTTAAAAGGCTAAATTTTAAGGAGATTATATTATTTTTATTATGGTAAAGATACGAGTGAATTCAACTTTGTCTCTCGTATTTTTTTAATGCAATCACTACAAAATTATTAAAAAAAATGATCATAGAACAAACTATTTATCTAATAGAGTTAAAAAGATCCTAGGATTGAAAGTAAATGAATAAAGGGTAAACTAAAAAAAATAAAACTTTGAACTATGACTCAATGTTAATGTAGCACCCTTAACTACTAACTAGGGAGAGTCAACCCCTTCTTCGGGTCATATATACATAAGGAATCAACCTTTCAATTAACTTTATGTTAGCCAACCTAACATAAGCCGCACGTGCACGTCACATGCCTTGATAAAAGATATTTTCCAGACAAAAATACCCTCAAGTCAATTGTTAAGCTCACCTTATTCCATTAAAGTTAAATCCTTGTTTATCAGCTTCAATTTGGTTTTTGAGCCAAATACTCCTATAGTATTTTTGCAAATATCTCATTACTCTTGGGGATCGGAAAGCAAGAATGAAGTTTCTCTTTATTGATCATATGTAAAGCAATCTTTGTTGATATGCTAAGCTAAAGCACCACCATTAAAGTGGACGGAAAAAAATAGATGGTAGAAATGAAAGAGCTAGATATGCCAAATACTGGCCTTGATCAAAATAACTCGCCATGTCTTCCATGAGGTACTCCGATAATTATTTAAGCACCACTTTTTCTTTTGATTAACCAAGAAAAAGAGCACACATGTACAAAAAAATGTTAAGGAAAAAAAGGAAGAAAATAAAAACTACAACTTTGCACCATCATCGCCACTAATGTTGCCTCCTCAACCACCACCACCAACAATGGTATCCAACACAATTAATATTTCACATTACTCCATTTGTTTGTTGACTCCTAATTTAAACACGGTCAAACTCTTTCAAAAATCTAATCAAACCCTAATTTTAGAACATACCCAAATTAAAGGACAATGTATACCAGACGTCTGAATCCATAAAATTTTTAACTATTCTGTGCGTGAATTAACTTGAATCTAATTATTCAATCCCTCTCTATTGAATATTTATGTATGCCAGCAACATAGTGACAACGAACTTATTGGTGAGGAGTGATTTCAATTCGATAGATGACCGACGATTAAAATTTTAGGGTTTCATTGTGGAAGTGAGGGGAGGGCATTAATGACTTTTATTGTTTTTCTATTGGCTTTGTTACAATAAGTGAGTCAATTGGACTGACTCGCTCAAGTTAAAAGTTCAGGAGAAATTTTTTGTTCGTACATAGTTTAGGGGTGCCTTTTGAAGTTTACCCATAAATAAATAAACCAGAAAAAATAAAATCTAAAGACATTTTTTTGTTTTATTTTTTCTTCCTGTTTTCCAAATGGAGAGTATACGTGACCTTGACGTATATGTGACGTGAGGCTTAGGTTTGCAAGGCATTTACATGCAAGTGAGGTTTGACTAAGACAGTTGTCAACTTCCATCCGTACGATTAGAAGAAAGAGAGCGAAGAATGGCGATTAATTGGCGTGCAAGACATGAAGCTCGTCCCCGATCTAGCTTTCAAGTGTTTGACTCTTTCTTTTTTCCACACCCATTTCAAGTTCACAATTTGACTAATTTGGAAAATTTTCCATCTCCCATACAAGAATTCCAAAATTAACAAAACAAATACTCTAGGTGTTTGAACTAATTATATTACGATTGAATGATCAAATTTGATACGTAAAATATCATTTCACCTTCCATTTCCGTAACCTTAAATTAATTTTATTCGAGTTATATAGGAGAGCTTACTCTATTACGTAACTTGTAATTGCTTATGGATTGGTAATGCTTTAAAGATTGTCGGGTTATGTCATTGATTGATCAAGCCAAAAAGTATTTTGGTGATCTGTCAAAGTCTACGTACACAGCTAGAACGTTGGTAGGATGCCTCGGCTCTTAATAGGCACAAGTGTCTGTGGGACTTGTCCTCCGGTAGATACTTGAGATGAAAGGAAGCACCGTTAGGGAGCTGAACGTTGGTCCAGCTAAAGCCCTCTGGTGAGAAAATCAATATATCGGTGAGAGTTATGGTCTTCGGTGAGGATTCAGGCTGTACTCAAGGAGTGAATGCTCTTAATGTTTTGGAGACTTAGTAGTTGTGTGTGTTTAATTGAACTTAGGTCATAAATGAAGATAATCACCTTGTTATTATACCGGAAGAATGTTGCCTTGGGAGAGGTGGGCCTGCCAGATGTCAACCTAGGACAGGTGGTCACATATCCATTTATGGCAGCCGCAATTTGCATTGATGAGCCTTTAATGCAAAGTGATCTGCATTGATGTAGAAGATAGAACTTCTCTGGGAGGTGTGTAGATCTTCTAGAAGTAGCTTTACTTAGAAAGCAAGTCACTCTTTTATCCAATGAGAAGCTGGTTTGTGGCCCGAAATGACGTAATAGCAGGTAGGCTTTAAATGCAGCAGCTTTTGTTGACTGTCTTTACTTTCCCGGGGTGATGACCTCGGGGTCTTAGTGTTGTAGCTCGGGCCTCAGAATTCGCGAGCTCTCAGGCCCGTTGTAGTAGATGCTCTTAATTACCCCGAGCTCCTCGAGATGATCGAGTTAGGACGAAGGGCAGACGTACTCGGGATCCGCGCGAGCTGTAGGCAAAGCTCGGAATCGAGATGCGCTGTCGTACGCTCTCCAGCTAAGCATGACCACGTGTACCGCTTGTGCCACGTGAAATCGGAATATTTTAGTCTCTTCATTGATCATAAAACTTTTTCATTCGATGTTGAAAGTTCAAATCGAAAACGATCCTCTATTATATATGTGTCAGGCGATCGATTAATTAGGAAAATATTTCAGTTATTTTGTGAAAAATTAATGACTGTGCACAAGCCTTATTATGCATAATATTGAAACAAGTCAATGATTAGAACTCCAATCATTAATCATTTAATTGTATTCTTTTTCCTTAACAGTTGTTTAACTATTACTACTAGTTGTCAATTCTTTTCTTATTGCTCATTGCTGGAGAACATTGACAAGAAGCTATTACTGCATGTGTCGAAATATAAACGAGCTACTTTTCGTAAGTGATTAGGTAACGCCACCATAAGTCACATGCATGACAGTAATCCAAAAATCTAGCTCTTTTTAAGCAATCATTCAATAATTACTTACCATCATCAAGTGTAGTACGTACAAATTAGTACTTGGGGATATTCCATTAACAGCGTGTTTATTCTTCAATTTAGCATTTTAATATTGCGATACAAAAATTTGTGTTTTAAAATAATAAAATTTTTAGATATTTTTCAAAATACAGATCTTAAAATGCTGTTGAGAAAAAGAGATCTCAAAACGGGTTTATAAAAAAATTTGTGTTTTAAACACACTACACCAAACGAGCTCTAAATTACCAAACCAATAATAGCCAGAAGAGTCCTTAATGGATGGCCTAATAGTAGACTTGGAGCCATACAAAATTAATGTGAGTTATCGGATTCAATCCCTCCCCTTAGGATATAAAAAAAAAATAATAATAATAGATAGAAGATTTACCAATTTAGGCACAAGAAAAAAAAATCATCTACCTCCAGCTAGCGTTATGCACTTAAGCTTCCATTTTATTTTTTTAAAAAAAATCAAAATTATATATTACTCCACTATATATATACTCGAGCCAAAATAAATTTGTGTATCTTTTTCTGGCTATTTTGCACATTATTTTAGAAACCTTTTAAGTAGTTATTACATTACATTACAATAATGTTTCGAAGTATTATTTATTTTAAATTCAAGTTTTATGTCCTTTATTGATGTTAATTAGCCATTCCACACCCATATTTTACTTAATTTCTTGTGACAAGAACCAATTCAGTAGATGAAATTAAAAAGAAAAAAAAATCCAAAAGTTAACGATTGCAATGAATCGGCGAGTTATAAAACACATCGGCCTTAGCAGCCAAACTTCAAAAAATGGATAAGTGCATCTAGATGCTGGACCCACTGAAATAGCCCCCACAGGCCACAGCGTTCATCGGGACCCACTCGGTGTATTATTGAGACCACGTGTCCTCGATGCTAACGTATGTAAGTGTTTGAATTAATTGCTCGGAAGGAAAAATTGATGAAAATATGCACAAGAGCCACGCAACGATTTTAAAGCAAAAAAAAAAACATATTTTTCACGTGGTCCCCAACCTACAGCTTCATCCACCCGTGGCACCATGACACGTACCTCTCCAAGTCAAACCTCCCTCCTTATAGCCGCTTAATTAATCTTCCCATGCAAATATTATTTCTTTAATTTAAAATATTTAAAAAGTTTAACGTGAAATGACAGTTACCTAATAGGTGGCGGGAACACGTGTTAGCCTCATAATCTCCGGCCGGTATCCCCGGCGATCTCGCCGGCATCTACCTGTTGGGATCTATGAAACCATCTTTTTGGCTTCTTATCAAGTTAATTATTATAGACTTGTACGTCGCCTTTCTAATTCTTCTTTCTACTTTTAGATTATTTCCCTAAAAGTATATATATACCTAAAGAGAAAACAATGGGTTTTATTTCACTCGAATATAGTAACTTTCCTCATCACACTTCTCTTAATACACACACATACTTGTTTTAGTTTGATTGAAATGGAAAGTCTATGGCCATGAAGACTTATGTTTGATATATACTAATTATAATAAAGGGTTGTTATAATTTTTATAATATTTTTTAATATTTTGGAAAATTAATAAACAAGGTCTATGATTTGATTACTTGAATTAAATAAAAAAAGAAAGAAGACTACCAAATAAAGAGAACATATTCTAATCATACATATCAATAATGGAAACTTTACATGACCAGAAAAAAACAAAGATGATTCTTGTTGGGATGCATTGAGTTCAAACAATTTTAAACAAATTGTCAAAAAACTAAAGAAAAAAAAAAAACACTAAGGTTCCAGCTCATGGGATTAAAAAAGAAACCCCTTTAGCCTTGATGATCAGTGGTTTTATAAAACACTTGTAAATTACATGAAAACATCCAAAATATCTGGAATTTCAAACTTCAACATGTTGCTGCAATAGCTGATTTCTCGCTCGTCTTCAGGACTACTACCATTGATGTATGTTGTTGTCGAATTTGAATGTAACGGAGTAGGGCTTGAGGATGGTGTCGAGAAATTTGATAAACCAGATGCTAGGCTGAAGTTTGTCGTGTTGGTGGATTGCAAATTTGAGTTGTCGGATGGAGGAGGATCCATGATGGATTGGTCCGAACCGTAGTAGCCATAGTTCTCGAAGGGAACATAGTTGTCCAAATTAGAAGGCATTCCATCGCTTTGCCACTCATTTATTTCGCAATCTTGGGGGTTGAAATTGGCAATATTTGATGAAAATGGCTCTATAGTAGGTTCCATGAGTTGGGCTTCACTAGAAAAAGGAGCACAACTTGGAATTTCTTGAATTAGGGTTTGGTCTTGGCTACTTTGAACTAATGGTGGCAATTGGTGTTGATCAACTTGGGGATTGCAATATTGATTTTCTTGAACATTTTGAAGAAGAAAGTTAGTGTTTTGATTGCGTTGGGATGACAGGAGAGAAGTGGCTAGCCTCAGCAACTCAGGGTTAACCAATTGTTGGACTCCTAACAACCTTGAAATATTCACTTGATGAGATGAATTATAGAGAGATGAGCTTAGAATGGAGGAAATGTCGAGAAGATCAAGGCGAGGACTGTGAGTCACGGGATCAATTCCCATTCGAAGAAGCCTTTTTCTAATGTGGGTGTTCCAGTAGTTCTTGATTTCGTTATCAGTTCTTCCAGGCAAGCGAGCTGCAATGGCAGACCACCTAACAAAACAATTTTGGAAATGAAGAATTAGATGACAATACGAAAAATAAAACATTACAAAATGACCAAAACAAAAAAAGACTTTTTTTTTTTTTTACACTACCCATTTTTCATGTGTGTCCAAACTAGACATATTTGTTTACTTGGAGCTCATTTGAATATTTCCAGAAGAGTTGTACACTTGGCTAAGAAACTTGTTCGTTTCTTCGACAAAGTTCAAATGAGCTACCATTGATTATTTGTTTTTGAATTTATTAATATTGCTAATACTAAATAGGGTGAGAAGATAGAAATAGTAACTACTAACTTACTTGTTTCCCAAAACACTGTGTAGTTGAATTATTGTCTCTTCCTCTTCAAAAGAAAATCTGCCTCTTTTGATGTCTGGCCTCAAATAGTTAGTCCATCTAAGACGGCAGCTCTTTCCACACCTTTGAAGTCCTATATAGATCAACAAAAAAACCCATTAACGAAAACTCGCAGATGTTCGATCCATTTTTTCCACGCTCTAGCTAAAAAAGAAAAAGCCTGAAGTTAGAGAAAAATATAACATACCAGCATTCTTGGGGAGAGTTCTCCAATTGCCATAGCCATTCTTTTGAATGTAATCAATGAGCTTTTGATCTTCCTCGGGGGTCCATGGCCCTTTCTTTAATCCATTCTTTTCACAACAAGGTGCTCTTCCCATGGTGGAGTAGTAGTTTTCGATCCTTTTAAGTTGTAAAGCTTTGATCTTCTTTGTTTATAATCTTGTAGAGAGAAAAAAGAGAGAGAGATGGAGGTGGGGATGTAGGTCCGTATTGAGGAAGTAGGAGGTATATATAGAGGGTGAAGAGAAGAGAAAGACAACAAAAGGAAAGTCAAAGGGATTCGGTGCCGTCCACTGTATATCGATATGGCAACGTGTCCCCTGGCTCTCTGGAGGGAAAAATGTGATTTCTGCCCCTTTGCGACAAAAAATAGCTTGTACACTAGTCGGTTATATACGTCGAAACAAACTTTTAAGTGTCTAATTACATTTCAAATTAATTATTGGTATAAACATTTGTATTTTTGCACTTTTTAGCTTGAATATTAACATGATTTTAAAGTGCTCCTTTACTATGTAAAAATTGTCATATATACTATAAAGCGGAATACCACGTGACATATTTATATAGTGCACTACGATCAATAACAACATCCTATAATGTCAAAGTTATGTAAATTAAGCGGACCTCACTTTTTAATCAGCTTTGACATTATAGCGTGCTGATATAAATCGTAGTGCACCACATAGGCATTCCACTTGTGCTTCGGACCCATTAAATATTTTATTAATACAAAGTGATGATACTTTACTAGAGAATACAAAGAAAATTTTGCTAGAGTAATGCTAGATACAAAATCTAGGTTTTTTTTTTTTTTTCAAGCCCAGGAAGGTTCAAGACTAATCCCCGAGCGCTGGGTAAGTCTATTGGGGCGAAAAAACTCTCCCTACTAAATTTTGACACAAATGTCCTTCAGAAACAAATCTAACGTATATTATTTTATTTTATTTTTAAAATTATAAAATACGTAATTCGTATTATTATTAAAAACTATGAATTACATATTTTCTAAATTTTTTTATAAATAAAGTAATTTACGTTAAATTTAAATTTAAAAAATATTTTATTTAACAAAAAAAAAATCAACACAACGATAATTTAAGAGCCAAGAGAATAATAAAGTTGGCACTTTTTAGATCGATGCGAGAAGATATAATAGACTTTTTTTTTTTTTTTCGTAAAAGAAAAAGAAAGAATAGTTAATATCAACTCGATGAATAACGTGATTACCGTATTTCTTGTCAAAAGACTTTCTGGTGGTTAAATTTGATAGTACAAAATTCATACGCCTTGCCTTGGGTAAGATACAGTACGGAGTAAAATCCAATACAAATTCTCTACATAGAAATGTGTCAACCTTTTTAGTGGATGAGAGTATAATACAGTAATTTGATTTTAAACTTTTCACAGCCTCCAAACTTTCTCGCTCCTCCTTTAAGCCGTAAACTTTCTCTCTCTAAACTCACATCACATCACATGTATCATTTTCCGGCGGGGGTTTGTCTATCTTTTTCCTTTCTGGATTCAAATATTAGCTGTCATCAAACTCGATCTAACAGGCCACGTAACCCTCTCCCCACCCCCCGCGCCCCCACAACACCCAACCCCCTTCCCCCTAGTGACGCTTTCCCTAGTACCTGTGCTTCTTGCTACAGTAACTCCACGCATGCATGGCTTCATTTCCAAGCCGGCTTTGAGCCAGGTGGCTTGTAAGGCAAAACACTCTATTTTCCTGCAAACCCACCCTAGTTTCATGCAGCTGCAGGGTAGTTTTGGTATGTAAAGAAAGTATGAATCTCCATAGCGTGGTCCTTTCTTTTTCTCAAATTGTTTTCAGGAAAGCAAAATGGGATAGGAGTATATAATAAATGCAAAGAGAGGAGCTTGGAAACTTAGCATTTAATTTAAGGCGACAATAATAGAGTTTGGTCTATGCCGAAATATAGGAGCATTTAATATGTAATTAAGTGTGTGTTGCAAATTAGCAAAATAAAGTAGTAGCAGTAGTAGTACTATTATCATACTCCCTCCGTTTTAAAAAGATTGACGTTTTAGAGTTGTGCACACATATTAAGAAATTTTATAAGTTGACAAATATACCCTTATTAAATATCTTTAATTTTTGTGCTAGGAGTAGTTAAAAAGATAAAATTAGAAGGAGATAGCCATTGGGAGAAGATAAAGTATTTAATGAAGAGATGATCAATTATTGGAACTTGTGAGAAGACAAGGGTAAATTAGGTAAAACATGCATTAAAAACCTAAAACGACAATCTTTTTGAAATAAAGTTTTAGAACTAAAACGACAAATATTTTAAAACAGAAGGAGTAATTTTTAATACCGAAATCGCTAACAAGTACACTGAGGTCACTCTTACCACTAACAAGTATACGGAGGCCACTCTTATCGCTAACAAGTATACCGAGGCCACTCTTTTAGGCCATCTCCAATTCATTTACATCAAAATGGTACAATTTCAGCATTCGATTCCAACCCATTCACAATAAGCTTACACCAAAAGAAATATTCCTTATATATAGCATATTCTATTACACCAAAATTGTATGTTAGTGTTTTCAAGTTGTGTGTCATTTTATTTGTTGTGTTTTTTTATATGTATGCATCTTTAAACTTAAATGTGAAATTGTGTTTTCTAAATAATTTAGTATAATAATTTATTTAATTATTAATTGATAATATATACAAAATAATTTACAAATGTTAATTAATTACTAATTATTGAATTTATTATCTTCAATAATTTAAAATAAATCATATTATTAAAATTTATTAATTAGTTATACTCCCTTCGTCCCTAAATTATTGTTTTACTTTTCTTTATTGTCCGTCCCAAAATAATTATCTTGTATGAAAATTCTTTTTTTTAATACAACACTTTTGTCATTTTACCATTACTTTTTCTTCATACTTTAATTATGGGTCACATACACATGGGCATTAAAGAAAACTACACGATATACCAATATTAATAATCAAGTCAATTATTTTTTCTTAATCCGTGTGCCGGGTCAAACAAGACAATAATTTGAGGAAAGAGGGAGTGATATCTAGTATTAGTTATTAATTAGTTTAAAATATTTTACATTAATAATATCATATTATTAATATTTATTAGTAAATTTTTAATATTTAATAATTAATTATTAACCAAAAAATAATAATGCATGGGTCCCACCGGCACCAAATTTGGCATCAATGAATAGAGCTGCACCAAATTTGGTGCAACACCATTCACAGCACCATTTTGCTATGAAATATGGTGTATCGGTTGGAGGAGATTTGGTGCAAAATCAGTTGGAGTTGCTCGATTAAGTCTTTAAGGGGTGGTCAAGTGATAGAATTGAGGCTTCACAAGTGTGAAGTCTCAGGTTCCCCTTCCCACGTCCTATGGTTTGATTTTAGTGATTTTAGACTTTTTTTTTTCTTTGGCCCCATAGCTTTCTCTCTTACTTTTTACCCAATCATTATAAAAACAAAATCTAAAACCAAGCTCTCACGAAGACAAACGCACCGAGAATAATTTTCAATACTTAGAGAGAATTACAACCTAAAATACTTCTTTTTTTTTTTTTGGATTTTTAAAGAGTATAATAAAAGCACATGTTAACATTTTCTTCTTATGTTAAGGAGAGAAAAAGAAGAAGAAAAAATAAAAAGAAAAAGGAAGACTGATTGATCAAATAAAAAACCCCTAATTTGTGGATTCAAAAACCCGTAATTTTTGGATGCCATGCCTGCACGACTTTGCGATGGGAAAATATAAATCTTATTGACCCAAGTAGGAACCAATATTTTTGCCAAACGAAGAAAATATAATTGACATATTGTAGTATTGTATCAAAAATTATACATAATCAACTTAAATTAACCTTTGTCCTAATTATTTGAGTCGGCAATATGAATCTTTTTTATTTTTACCCGTTGAGTTTGGTCCAACACAATGTTATTAACAAGTCACGTTCGTTCGTATCTTTTTCTATTACTGATACGCGCGCTCATAGAATTATTTTCGACTCCAAAAAACTAAATAGTACTCTCTCCGTCCCTAAATTATTGTCTTGTTTGAAACTTTCCTTTTTAGAACATCACTTTTACTATTTTACCCATACTTTTTCTTCCTACTTTAATTATGGACCATATACACATGGGCATTAAAGGAAACAACACACTTTTTCAATACTATTCCAATATTAATAATCAAGTCAATTGAGTTTTCTTAATCCGTGTGCCGGGTTAACCCAGACAATAATTTAGGGACGGAGGGAGTACTATCTTCTAGCTAGGGTCCCACCAAATTAAATTTTTCCTTCTTTTTCTTTTGATCACAATCTTGTTGATATTATCAAATATGAAGTTTTTCAAAATTCATACCATCCCTACACAAGTAGGCTGAAGGAAATCTTGTCATAAAAACAAAACATCAATATTCAGCTGACAAGATTTGAACCCCAACTACTGCGGGTGTGGTTTTATTCTTATTTCTTACTACTAATTTGACCAACTGCTGGTAGCAATATGATGGCATTATCAAAGATAATTGCGTTTCCATTTTATTTATTTATTTGGCTTTACTCGTATGCAGTAGTGGTGAGCAGTGTTTAGTTAACCTCTATTTTCAACTCCAATCAATTATTGTGGCTAAAATAAAAGCATTATATTCAACTTAAGAAAAACAATCATGATTGGCTCATTGCTACATATTGTGAAATTCTAGAAAATATGGACAATGATCGTTCAAGTCAACACACTAAAATAAACTAATTAAATGGAGAAAATGACACTCTTATGATATATATATATATATATATATATATGTGTGTGTGTGTGTGTGTGTGTGGATAGAAAGAGAAATTCATGTGAAGTAAAAACTATATACTACTAATTTCAATACGACCTTTTAATTAGTCATTGGAAATTTGCTTTATGTCATAGTCTCACCTTTCCCCTCCATCCAATGTTTTAATTTCTAACAACAGCATCTTCTTCTATATAGTGTGTTAATTGTCATGGCTAGCATCACAAAAACAATGGTTCATTTCGATCACAAAATATAATGACAATTTATTGTGTGAGGTTTATAATTGTGAATTGTGATGGATAATTAATGATATACTCCGTACTACTTTCTAATTAAATGAAATGTTCTAGTTTTATTGACTTTAAGTTGCATGTTTTGAGTGATAAGTATTCATTCAATACTATCTCGATCCGTCCCAAAATAATTGTCATTTTAGCAATTGACACACAAATTAAGAAAATTTAAAAAACGATGATCTATCATTATTTAAGTTTAATTATCGTAGATAAGTTGAGAATTATTTTTCTCTTTCTTCTTACCAACCCTCTTTAATGATAGTAAATAACGGCAATTTTAGCAAAAGATGAACAAATTTATTTTGAAATCTTATAACGATAATTATTTTGGAACAAAAAAATTTTATTATAACAACAATTATTTTGGAACGAAAATATTATCTTAAATTAATTTTGAGGATGGCTTATCAGTATTCTCATTTGGCACATCACAATTGCGATTTCTTAGTTTTTATGCACTACGAGTATATAAAATTACATTTATAACAAGTGATCGGCTTCAGTCTGGCTAACTTACAGATGAACTAACGATAGGAAGTTGGCTAAGTCAGCTCGGGCACACTCCTCTATATATATATATATATATATATATATATAATGAGAAAGGCCATATTATGAATACATAATTATATTAGTATTTGCATGAAAATATTTAATTAATAGCGTTGTTTAAGTTTAATTATGGAAAACATTTTATTAGACGTGTCGCCATGCAAGACGATGACTTCGTTAATGTGGGGGACCAAAAGCATACATAGCATATCCATCCATCCATCCATCAGCCAGTGAATAGAATAGTCTTCTGCCACGTTGCTACATCCGACGTAATATCTCTCATCCCTGTAAACTTTTTGATGTGAGAGAGAGTCCACAAGTGATCTTCTCCAAAAGGATTCCAGTGCATGTGTGTATGTGGTAATATCCCCCGACTTAAGAGTTAGTAGATTTGAAACAGAGCAAGGATCGAATCCTAACAATTATAGTGTAGGAGTTTCATCCTTTTGTGGGGTCCTTGTAGGTACTAGGCACATATCCTCCTAGCTACTTAATTGCTGAGTCACCGTGATTTTCTCTCTCACATTCTCATGGGGCTGAGGTGTGGGGGCTCTCGGAGGGAAATATTTCCCCTTTTTAAAACAGTACTTGGATAAGATACTGTTGTAATACCTCCATCCCACGCTATTTACCTGCCGAGAGTTTGTGCTAAGTCTAATTAATTCAGGTGTTTTGAAGACCTTGAAGATTGAGCTTTACATGACGAACCAGACTTCAGGTTTGAATCGGTATGTATATGAAGTTACTAGATACTTCTGCCTTCTACCAAAATAGTCTACCTTTAAAAAATCTAATAATTAATAAATATTTGCAAATACATAATTTGTATTTTTTTTTTTAAAACTCAATCCTTTCTCAAGTTAGTGCTTATTTATTTGCAAATAAAACTTAATAGGTTGATTTGTGATTGAGACACACGTCGTGTTTTTAATCATTCAAAATTTGGTAAAAATAAGTTTTCTTCACCTGTCCATTACATCACTTCTCTCATCCCATCCATTCTCCATCTTGCCGTACACATCGGGGGCCACTTATGGTGGCTCATAACAATTTGAAGAGAAATTAACCAATTTTAGACATTGGAAAAAATTTAGAAAAAAATATCTTATTAGTATTTTCTGTAAAACGAATCTCTTTTCTTTAATTCGATCCATCATATATATTGATGGACTAAGATGTGATAGAGTAAGACTCTGTCTTATGAATTAAGATTCGATCTCAAGAAAAACATACTCTTTTAACATTTTTAGTTCTTGCAAGGATCGAGGGGAAGGTAACTCATAAGTATTCAACTAATAATGCCCACCATTATTTGTCTTTTAACAGCTGAAAGGAACAGCCTAGAAATCTCTTGTATATGATTGGGAAACCTCAAATTGGCTAATTGAAGTAAACAGTAAAACTGGGACATGTGTCCCTTGAAAGGCATCAGATAATGTTCACATCAATCAGACAGCCAGGCTTCCCCCACACCCTCTCCTCTATTATTTATGCTATTTGTCAAGAAAAAAGTTTTTAACTTCATGTGAATCAATCCCTTATTCAAAGGGCATTGAATTATCATGTGTTCAAAGTCATCCTCTCATCCACCTTTTATCTTTGGTCAAACATTTCTTTATTCATCTTTTACATAGCTTTTGCTTCGGTTCTTTTCTGATAGTATCTCACTAAACTCTTTTGTTTTTTCCCTTCCTTTTGACTCTCTCTATCTATCCCTTTTCTACTTGCTTGTTTCCCCTTCTCACTATATATAATTTTTTTACATTAATGTAACGAAATCCTATCTACTACCATTTCTAATATAAGAATTCACCTACATGGAATGAGAGCAGAACGAACATCTAAGACTTTTTTTTATTATTTTTTTTATTTTACCAGTTCCTAACTAATACTTTAATACGTACGAGCAGCATAATCTTCGGTTAATGTCCCCGTGCTCGGTATCATAAGGGCAACCATGTTAATATAATTAAATCCCCAAGTAGCCTTGTGTGCAGATTACTCACTAATTTTCACTTAAAATATACGACCTACTGCTTACATCTAATTAATCCTCCATCAGGTAATTACTTGCCAAATATTTGCTTCTGGATGATTACCGCATTTAGTTGCATTTGTTTCAAAGTTGACTATCAAACGTATTCATACATACATACATACATATATTAATTAGGTGGATTATGTTTTGTATATCTAATGTTACTACTAGTTTGTTCGATTCCTACAACAAACTTTGAATTGTTATTTAGTGTCATTTTGTTTATTGTTAATTTCTATGAAATACTATAATCCATCATCACTGAGATAACTTAGTTTAAAGCTATTTTTAGATACGAGATCCGAAGCACGTATGGAGGTTGTGCCATGTTACTATTATAAGTAAATCCATGCAATTTTTTTAAGTATTTGAGGATGATAGTTTAAAGTTACATATATTTTATGCAATCCATGAATATTTGTTTATTATCATTTGGGGGGGTAAGTATGATCATGTAGTTCATATTGAGTCAACAGTAGCTAAATACTCTAATGGAGATGATCACAGCTTGGTTTATATATATATATATATATATATATATATATATATATATATTTAGAAGAGAAGAAGAAGAAGAAGAACACCTGTCATGTATTGAGTTTCGAGACAATTTCAAGAAAATAGGCTCCAATATATGCTTCAAGGGAGATGAAGGGTGATGGAATTTTACTGGAATGGTGATCAGACAAACCAGAGCTTGATACGTGTCGAAAGAAGATTGATGTTAATCATAATAGATTATTTTAAAATTTATCATAACTTTATATTTAAGTATGCCAGGTTATGGTGGCTTGAGTTGAATGCAAGCAACATAAATTAATATGTTTTATTAACGTGAAACTAGCCACTTAGGTTCATACATTTGTTCACCAGAATTGGTCTGACAGTCAAATTGATTATTTTTTCAAAAATCTGACTAATCAGTGTGATAATCACAACTAATTTTCAAGTCTGTTACTTGAACAGTAACTCCAGTATAATTCCAAATCTTAGCATTATTCTGTAGAATCACCAGGAGTAGATTAGCAGATTTCTACATTTCAGGCAACAGAAGGATCTAAATGTTGTACCCTTTAGGGGAAAATAAACTGATAAGTTCTACTAAACACATCATATCTCAACAAAGCAATACCATAAATAAGTAAGAATTTCAAACTGGCATAGAATTTTCATGCAGTTTGATTAACAGCAGAGAGCAATCGGTGATTCTTAAGCTAAATGAATATGGACTTTTAACAGTCTTTGGAGCATATAGGCCATTAATGAAATATAGAAGGCATATCTTGAAACAAAGAAGGGTTCGAAACTACGAGTATGCTGTATACATATACAATTATCTATAACATATCAAACACTTCAGATATTATTGGTTGTTTTTAGTATAAATGATTTATCTATAACACATAAAATTTTTTGAGGAATTCATTTGGAACTCAACTAAGACACTCAAGTATTGCGTATGACTGTATCAAGACAGAGTAACAGTTAGAGGTATTCTATACCATACGCCATCAAGCTACTGATGAGGGGGAAGCAATCACCTCAAGTATCTGGTCGTGCAAGCTGCTATTTGACACAAGAATTCCACCTGGAGGAAATAAGGCCCTACGGTCAACTTGATCTGCTGCAAGATCAAGTTCATCCCCTCTCCAGTCAGTCACCTGGTAACAGATGTCTCTTGAATTAAATCACGAAACAAAAAACTGAAATTCTTCATAGCATGTACTATTACGTAAAGAGTATTGATCATATTTGAGAACTACAGTTATGCTTGAAACTTGCTTCATGGAGCAAAACGCAGATGTAAACAATAAGGGGAAAATAATTTGTAAACATATAAACAGATGAATCTGCACAGGTGCATGCAAGTTTCCTCAAATGATTTGACAACATGTGAATGTCCAAAGAGTATCGTAACGATCACTCGTAGGATACGTTTTGGATGGCACCCATACAAATGAAACAGCCAACTGCAACATTGCTTATAATTTGAATTTTATTCCCATGAAGACTAATTGCTATGACAACAGAATTGTTGCAGAATTTTGAAATGTTCTTTTTCCCCTATTCTTTTTTTTTTCTCATTTTGATCAGTAGAACTTTGAACAAATTCTCAGCTCTTCCTTTAACATACAAAACTCATGCATTAGAAAAACATGAGCCTGTTTATGGCAATCAAATTGGGACTAAGGAGTGCCTCTCCCAGTCATTATTTGGAGATTGTTTATCATTCATTAAGTACAGATCAAACATTTAATGATCAGTTCTTCATGCTATTGTAATTTTCACAAGACTTTAGTATTAAAAAAAAAAAAAACAGAAGCTTGACTAAGTTTTCCCTCTTGTTTTTGATTTACAAAGTGAAGAGCTTGTTTACAGTATTCATATTGAGCACTATGAGTGCCTCTCCTTACACTCCTTTAGATGTGATGACATCTATATTCAAATAGTGGACAGAACACGCAATTAATGGAAAAAGTATCATTGCCTCGAGCAATGGTAGGTGTCCCGGTTGCCATGTGCAGACTATCAGTTCCATTACCCTCTATATGCTTGACAAACTGATGTATGGCCTTATCCTTATGTCAAATATAGGGTAACATGAAGAAAAAACGAGAAAGCTCCGGCATGTAAATATGCCTGGAAAAGGAAGCACAATGAAGTGTTACAAAGATAGAAGCCCATTTGTCGTTGTTGTCAAGGTAACTTAACCCAAATGGAAGCACAATGAAGTGTTACGGAGATAGAAGCCCATTTGTCATTGTTGTCAAGCTAACTTAACCCAAAAGCTTGAGCCATTAGGTCATTATCCCAGCCACTAGCATCAACCCAACAATTTCTCAAATTTTACAAACTTGAAAGTATCTCCATGGTTAGATATACAATTTATTCCACATCAGAAGTCCTATGAAGAACCTCCCTCGCTCTTCTGTCTCACCAAACAAGCACTTACTATAAGTAATGAAACAAAGGCATCTTTTGTTTCTGACAGTCATATCTCATTTTAGTTCAGTCTTTTACAGGTGGTGCAACTAGAATTTCTGAGCAGCACTTACGAATTATCAGGTTTCCCCGTGTTCATAAATATGAACTCTGAATTTTAAGGTACTTTTGGTTTTATAGCTGACATCCATCATATTTTAGCTGTCACGTCTAGTTTTACTTTAGTCTCCACCAAAAATGGTATGCAGCATATTTAGACATTCTACAGTATCTTTGATTTTCATTTAATAACATACTTCTCATTCTTAGTAACTGAATTTTTATTTGGATTGGAGCACAGTAGAAAATCCACTCTGCCTGCAGCTGAAATGATATGTTTACCTTTCCTCCTGCTTCATGCACGCATATCACTCCAACAGCATGATCCCAGACCTATATTTCGTATGAGATTAAACCAACTTCTGCAACAGTATGTTCTAAATTGATGGCTAACGTTAGTATCATACCTTGATAATTCTTTCAGCCCTTGCGCGTTGAATGAAAACAGATGCCCTCCCAGAGGCCACCATTAAATACTTGCAAAGACTGAATTGAAGAGGTAAGGACTAATACTCAGAAGTGGAACATATTCTCTTGCCGGTTCTCAAAAAGTAATAAATAAGAATAATAATATAAGAGCGTATTTGACTAGTATAACTTAAAGTTCTCTAGTACCATGGCATCTGATATAAACAGTTCATGTATAAACTCTCTGAAAAACAAAATGCACTTGCAAATAATTGCGAACACGTGTTTTCTCCAGTAAAATGCTCTATATGCCTACTAATATCGGTTCATTCACCTACCTTATTATCCGTCGTGGTCTGGGAATCACCCTAGGGCAACTTGACAAATAACATAATGACCAGATATTTAAATGTTTTCCTCACACTTGCTGCTTCAGATAACAACGCGTAAAAGTGTGATGATATAGTGGAGAAGGGAAAAGATGATCATAATCATCATCAGAGATGATAAAATCAAATTATATAAGCAGAAATCCAGGAATGATCGATACATATATCAATCAACATTCTGTAGCCACCACAGAAAGCTCTACAGTTGGGTGGACAAATTTCCTTTCTGTAAGCAGCAAAAACTTCATGATGTGCATAAGGTAAAGAACTCACTTAGCTTACACTATCAATGCATGCATATTAAACCCTTAAATTATGTAATTAAAAAATTGCTCAAATACGAAGAGAAAACAAGAGAATTGAACATGTAATCTTGATGTATCACTGGAGTTGGGTACAAGAACAATGTACAGATTACGAATTAGAAACATTGGAATACCATCAAAAGGACTAATCTTTTGCACAGATAGGAGCCGACATGGTCAAAGTCCAGGTTCATCAGAATATAACAGACTTCAAGGAATTAGAATAGAATGAATCAGAAGGTAATCCAATACCTGAGTAGTTGATGCAAAGAACTGTGCAAGATTTGGTTTCGCATACCTTTAAAACACTTGAAGAAAATGCGAGTTTTGAGCTTCTTAGCGGAATGCTTCTTGAAAAAGCCATCGAAGATACCGGAATTTAAAACACCACTTTTGTGAAGAATAACCACACACAATAGTGCAGTGAATCATGCTACATGTGATTTTGGATAATTAAAAAACATGTGAAATTCTCAATGTAAAGTTGATATAATATACCAAAACCAAAGCAACACAAAAAACAACCCTGGGCATATGTATCCTAGCAGATTTAAGAACCACATATGTAAATGTATATTAATTTCACTATGCATCTGTAAAGTACAAATGTTGATCAATGAGAGAAAATCACAAGAAGGCAAATACAATCCTGCATAATTTAAGCAAATAATAGGACGTTACTTGTATTAGAAAAAGGTTGTCAGCTAACTTTCCACACACACAAAAAAGAAACTTACTGAAATCATGATCTGAAAGAGATTCTGGAACTGATCAACACTATTCCAATAATAGAAGCATTTGGGAAAGCAAATAAATCGCAAAATGAACTTTTCAAGATCGATGGAACAGAACCACACCTTCCGCAACATGTGGGCAAAAGAAGAACTTGATTATCTCCAATACTGTCTACACTTGTTGTCGAATCAAATAAAGGAGATAGTGGCAATGACTCCCATGTTTGACTTTCTGAAATACAAAAACGGCCCTTCTGAACAAAGCAACAACCATCAACGAAACTTCTAGTCCAACTCATATGCATTTTGGTCGTGCTGCTCTCTATATCTAATAATCCCTTTGACCATGTACCACAGCCAACATGAGCAACCATGATGATTCCTGGTGCAAATGGAGCTTTTTCATATTCCTTGACTGCAGTGGCGGATTTGTTTGAATCTTCTTCCTGCCAGTTAGGGCAGCCCATAACTCCCAACACAATCTCTCCTTCAACTACAAGAGCCAAGCCCACCTGAAAATCCTGAGAATGCTGTTAGCTTTACAGGAGAATAAGAAAATGAGAAAGAGGGAGAATACAACAAAATAAACACATGCTATCCAGTAATCCCACCGTAGTAATCTTCTCATTTATTTACACGATACTGTTATATGACAACGCCAATCTGCTAGCAGAGGTACGACAAGATATATTACCCTCCTTGTTACAAGGACTCGGGTGCAGGTACTTGTCTAGAAGTCAGAACCGAGGAAAGCATGAATTTTACGATACATGGACTCAGCTCAAAAGGATACAAAAATAGGGTGTGGGTACTTGGATGTGGCTTATGGCTTTATATTTTCTACTACATCTGCTATGTATTAATTATAAGTTACGGACATGATATGGGAATTAGCTAAACATACTAATGTTTTGGGAGTCTATTTAAGAATAGTTGAGAGCTTGATTGTGGATTATTTGAAATCTTAGAAACTTGACTAAAATCATGAGCTGGAGACCATTTACAACTTGAAGAGTCCGACACAGATCCCATCCCACACTCATGTCCTCCGACACTGGTGCATGAAATGAAGAGTCTTTGTTACACAGATTAGGGCGCCTCGTGCAATGGGCAGTCCAGATGATACAGAGCAAACAGGAGCAAGACTGAGTATATTCTCTTCTTCATCGAGGAACTTACTTACAAAATTTTCCGTTAAAGTGGGCCCCACCTCGATGCTGCAATGTCCAGATAGCAAAAGAAGAGTTGTGTGCGAATTTAATTTATACCCATAACAGCTTTTCCGGAAAGAATGAAATGAAGGGGAATTTCTTATTTTTATTTATTCTTTTTTTTTTTTTTGGTGGGGGGTGTTTGCACTCACTCAACGTGGGCTGTCAAACCGCATAATCCATATGTGGGAGTACAAGGTGGGTTGGGAATGGGGCACTGCCCTACATACATATATGATGATCGGATTATTGGTTTTGACAATGTTAGAGGTATATGGTTCAGGGTCCCGAGCTCTGTAATGCAAATTTTAGAAACTTAATTCCTGTCTCATAACAATTTCCTTTCAATCTGGCTAGTAATTAAAGTTCACATGAAAATTTACAGGCCAAATAATTGCTGTCAAATTCAGTGCTGTTCCTTTTCTGGAATCCTAGCTTCACGGTACTAGTAAGTAAATTGATTGAGCAAACTAAATAAGGTGTCTCCCACTAAGAGGATAATTCTTTTTAATAACTTCATTCATGTATAACTCGTATTTCAATGTCATCATCGAACAGTAAGCCTGTTTCACTAAATGACTGTACCTGAAAGTTTTCTATATTAAGATGCAGGCACTTTATGCGGTGCTTAAGGACAAAAAAAAAAAGGAAAAGAAAATAGACACACAGATCATACTGGGATCAATTCTGCTGTTTGGGCTAACTAGACAGAAAATACTAGATCTGCAATTTTCGGGAAAGAGTTCTGTCCTTCCATCATCCCTAGTGATTTTCTGTTCATCATGATGTTTCTTTTATTATTTTCACACTTCTGTGTTGCCACCTTGCGCACAAACAACAATGTGGGAAGCAAATGCAAGCGGGATGATGACCTGAACCCAGGACCTTGAATAACCAGAGCTCTCACACTAAACGGCTTCTATGGAACTCGAACTCTGCTTCTCATGATCTCATCTCTCACGCTCATAGGCATGAGCCTTAACACTTCCAGGGAACCCTGAGCTGTAAAAATTTCTCTACAAGTTGCACTCACCTTCTTTTCTTGAATGATTGATCGTTTATCAAATCTGACATTTGTTCACTATCTACAATTTACGAAGTCTTTTTATGAGTAAAAGCTACACTTCTGAAGTCTTAATGCATTTTCTTAAAGCTACACATTAATAAAAACAATGATTACCCTACTTAGAGAGTTCATATTACATGGGTTTAAGATGATCTCGAAGTGATAAATACGTTGATTATTACATATCCTGTGACCTATGGATGTTCAGTATCTCCCTCTTAATATGAGTTCTATAGAGGTATTGCATCAAGAAGTCTCATCAAGAGGTACTTTTTCAAGTGAAAGACCCAGAATGAGGCAATTATTACCAGGAACATAGAAGTTGGCCCTTGGTAACTTTTATGGTTTAAGGCAACAACTTTCATATAATTTCCACACAACAAAAAACCTTTTTATTTGATGTCAATATTAAGTTCTGGACAAGTCATTCCACCACCCAGTTAATCATGAACTGAATGAGAAAAATCAGAACATACCACACATATTAGGAATATAAAAGTATTAACCCTTGGTAACTTTTATGGTTGAAGGCAACAATTTCAACATAATTTCCACACAATGTAAAACTTTATTAAAGTTTAATTGACGTACATACTAGGTTGCGGACAAGTTGTCCCACCACCAGTTAATTGTGAACTGAATGAGAAAAGTCAGAACATACAACATATACTAGGAACATAGAAGTATTACCCTTGGTAACTTTTATGGTTTAAGGAAACAATTTCCCCATAAGTTCCACACCACGTAACACCTTACTAAAGTTTTAATTGATGTGCATACTTAGTTAAGGACAAGTTATTCCACCACCAGTTAATTATGAACTGAAAAAAAATCAGAACATACCACATACAAGGCCTCTCTGCCTTTTACAAAACCTCGTGTGCCATCAATGGGATCCAGTACCTATATCAAGCCATGCATTAGTTTTATGATAAGCTGCATCAGATTTATGGAAAATCATGAACACAAAAAAAAAAAAACAAGTAATCCAAATGAAAGCTTAAGAACACTGAGAATTCTATTCGTATGGAACATTAGATGTCAGCAAATCATGCTAAATACAGTGCAAAGGGATCAAGGACATTGGTAACGGTTAGCATCTTCAGAAGTACTACTCAGACACCAAATAAAAGGATTCTCTTCATCATGTGTAAAGTAGCCTGTCACAGTGATCCAGGGTTCAAAGCGCGGCAATTCCTCCTCTAGCCGTGTTTAGGCTTTGTGGTACTTGAGTAGGTCGTATCAATGTCTTACATGTCTTTCACGCCAATCAACTCTTTTCTCTCTTACTCTCTGTACAATTCCTCAATCATATGCAGGAGAGCCAACTCTCAAAGAAATATAGTGGTTGAAGAGGACATTTAAATATTAGACGGTTAAAAGGGATGCCTTTCAGCCCTCCTGTTTAGAATTTGACTTTGAGGTACTTGAGTCGATATCATAGTCGCACTTTTGTTTCACTTTCCCCAATCATTTATTTTCTCTTTTTTAGTCGAAGATTCCTTATTGTATAGCTCCTACCCAAAAATCCGCAACAATTGCTGAACTGTTAGTTGTTGTCTCTCATCAAAAATCTCCCACAACCTCAAAACAGAACATGAAAAGTTATGATGTGTGTTATCCCACATCGGGTAGATGTGGGACTTGTGTGTGCCTTATAAGTGGTCACCCACTACCACTGGGCACCAACCTTCTATGTCCTTTTGGGTGGGCTTGTGGTAGACCCTAGTTGACCCAGGTGCTTAGTGGGCTATGCGTGGCGGACCGGGCTCGGGTCGTTACAAATGGTATCAAAACGGGTCCCGGCCGAAAATGTGTTGGAACATATCGCTCGGGGTGCCCGATCCTTTGGGTCTTGACGAGGACGTCAAGAATTCAAGTGGGGGAGATTGTGATATCCCACATCGAGTAGATGTGCCCGGGGTGCCGATCTCAATCTCCCCCACATTGGGTAGATGTGCCCGAGATGCCGATCCTTTGAGCCTCCTTTAGGTCTTGACGAGGATGTCAGGGATTCAAGTGGGAGAGATTGTGATATCCCACATCGGGTAGATGTGGGACGTGTGTGTGCCTTACCACTAGGCACCAACCTTCCATGGACTTTTGGGTGGGCTTGTGGTAGGCCCTAGTTGACCCAGGTGCTTAGAGGGCCGGTGCGTGCGTGGGCTATGCGTGGCGGACCGGGTTTCGGGCTCAGGTCGTTACATGATGGCTTTTCTTGCTTTCGGAAAAAGAAAAAACTCAACTCAACTCAGTTTCTTCCCAATTGGTTGGGGATGAATGAATTCCATTCTTCATGCCAATAGTCTTAAGAATCGTGTTCATAGAGATCTGATAAAGTTTTACGAGTAGTGATAGGGATACAAATTTTTTGTACAAATTTCTCGTCCCGATCTAGGTGGCAAGCATCTAATTAGTTACATATCACATGACTTAGCATGTGATGTCACCCTTTAACCTATTACATGCTTGACACCTAGATTGGGAAGAGAAATTTGTACAAAACATTTGTATCCCTATCATTTTCTAAGTTTTACACTGGACTTAAGGATACCAAATGCAACCACCCTCCTTTATCCAGGCTTGGGACCGGTGGGTGAAGGTATGCTTTTCTAGAACAGAAGGAAAATAAGAAATTACATTATGCTAGAAGATTTTTGAACTTTTCAGGGGAACTAATGTATGTAGTTTAAGTAAAAACAATGACAAACTCACCCAATAAGTGGCTGGCTCAGGTCCAAACTTACCTCCTCTGTCAATTGCTTCAAGTACGTTAGCTTTTGTCAATGGTTCATCTTTGGAGCTTGCTCTATCACTAACCACATTTACAACAGAATCTACCAGATTACTTGAACGTAAGAATGCAGAGTCCTCTTCAGCCACCAAGGGAACAGAAGGAAACAGTTTCCCCAGCTCTGCCACCAACAGAATAATAACTAATAAGATAAAGGGAAAATGAGTTCGCTTGTGCAATCAAAACTTGGTAGAGAAAACTGTAGATATAGGCCTCATTTGGTTCAGCAATTAACAAATTATCATGCTTAATCTTTTGCCGATAGTTCAATTGAAAGACTGCGTACAAAGACAGGTATATTTCTTGCCCAACTACAGAGGTCAAACCAGAAGCATTATAGAGAAAGACAGAAACTAATGTACAAAAGGTGCTCACCTGGTCATCTTTAATCCTCGGGAACCAAGTTTACGAATAGGTGAATGCATGGGTGAATCCGCAAAAGGTATGTCGATTTATCTTACATGAGATAGTTAAAACATGTAAATTTTGCAAGGAGAACATGGATTCAGCGTCTTTTTTCAAAGAGAGAAAACATTCCTTGAAGCAATGACTTGTTCCTCAACTAGGAAAAACAGGCCTAGATTGTTGAGCTAATGATTTACTGAGTGAGGCCTCTAGTCTAACCAGACCTGGAGTGGAAGATACTTTCTATTGAAAAAAGTTCTAAAGTGCAAGAGTCCTTTGTGGCTTCTTCCAAAGTCATGGCAATTTAAGAGAATCTCCACATGAACTTTAATTCCTGCATCATGTCACAAATTCCCACCAATACACACAATAACGCAAAACGATTGTAGGATTACATGTTTGGAGCTGGTCGAGTTGTTGTTCCCTATCCATAACTCATTATTTAGTTTGTGCAATAGACACCTGATAGCATTTACTATACTTCATTCAACAGGTGTTGATGGTACATTTAATATAAGAGATCGATAGGACTATTATGGCATGTAAAATATTTTAGTAAACATTATGCAAATCAAAGTCAAATTATTATGGACGCAACAAACAAGCAATTCAAGGAAGAAGATAAGTTCCATAAAATACCCAAGCTAATTAGAGCCTGAACTCCAAAATCCGCAACGGTGACCGGAGTCTGGTCATTCTTCTCAAGAATTCGCCCATCACTTGAGAACAGAGACTTCTTGACCTATGAAATCATAAACAAATGCAACATTACATTTCCACAACTATGGTGTTAATGAGGCTCAGTTTGGTTTCTTAAACAGAATTAGTAGGTAAGAAAACAAACTTGTTTGAACAGCTTAAACCTCTGCCCGTAACTATTATTGGGATTTTATTTTCCAAATGTCCTTATTCACATTTGACAGTATGTGCTTGATCACTATTTGCAATAGAGTAAGGCTAGGTATCTCATTTAATTTTGACTCCCAACAATGTCAAACATTTATGTGATACAGTGATTGGTCAGCCAATGAGCCCCACATGTAAGCAGTGAGGGCAGATCACAGAATGTTCAAACACAACAGTTGAGACTTAACAATTCCGGGATAAGTAGTACTCCCTCCGTCTCAAACTAAGTATCCCTTTTTGTAACGAAAACTTTATTGTGCAGGAGAGAATGCATTTTTGCCCATTCTATACCTAATTTCTTACTTTTTATTAAATATTCGCTCCGTTCCAAGTCAACACGCGACTAAATCAAATAATAAATTAACATACTTTAATTATGCTTTTGGAAATAAAATCTCATTCACTAAAAACTAAGTTTAGAATACTATGGATTACCAACTTTAATGAATTTGTAAAAACAAATAAATTTATGTAAATCGATTGATCAATTTTAATTAAGTTGACCAAAAAGGTTCAAAAGTGAGACCTTTAGTTGGAACGGAGGGAGTATGAGGCAAAGAAATGCTAGCCAATCGGTCAACTGAGATATAAAATTATCCAATTTCGTCATACATTTAGGCACATTTTATCAACAACCAAACAAGGCACTGAAAGGAAAAGACAATTTAGTTCAGAAATTACGTCAATACAGAGGTGGCAAGCTCTCTCGACGACATCGACAGCAGCTTGGATCTCTCTATAGTACTTGGCTTTCTGCTCCAAAAATGGAAGGCTCGCTCTGTGAATTCCAAATTTCAAATATGAAAAATCAACCAACCCCTAAGAGACTAGAATGAGAGTTAACTCGAAAAATCAACGGCGATTAAACATCGAGTGGTGGAGAGACCTGACGGTGAAGCGGCGGCGAGGAGAGAGAATGAGGAGAGATGGAGGGAAGTGACGGCAGGGATGACGAGGGGAGGGAGTTGTAGGGATTCGGGGGGTTGTGTGGTGTAGGAGATCCATGGCGGTCTGGCGGGAATTAACGGCCTGTTTGGTTCGGGAATAGGAGATTGGATGTCGTTCCGAGGATCCTGGAGCTGATGAGCAAGCACTAGAATAGGTCACTGACTCACTAACGGCTCAGTTTACACGTCGGATGACACTAGGAAAAGCCGGCGGCGTAAAATGAAGCTTTTTTAATGAGTTAAAGTGTGCGCATAGTTTAAATTTGGGATAATGACATTACAAGTCCCTCAACTATGGCCGATTCCACCATTAGTCTTTTAACAAATTTTTTTCATATTTTTGTCCCTTGACTATTAAAATTAGACACGATTGGTCCTTTTGTTGGATGCCGTTAGTATTTTTCGTTAAGTTTGTCTTGTGCCCAACACGTGACTTTAATTAAGGGCATTTAAGGAATTTTACATGCAAAGATATTTTTTAATACATAAAATAAATTTTTTTTTCTCTCTCTCCTAGCCCTCCCCCCCTTCTTTATTCCCATCATTCTTTCTATCTAATGAGATCCAATTTTCATATCATATAAATTACCCAATTCAATCTTATAATTTTTCAGTCAAATTTTCCCCAGATCTCCATCTCAATCTTCTTTCGTTTACCCTTTTCCGCATTGAGACTACTAGTATTCATATGATGTCTTCGTTGAGGCCAGATCTGACCATGAAAATCTACTCAGAACCCTACTACAGTTCCATGGCATCCTCCGACGACGGCGGCATCGACCATTTCGACCGGTTGCTGGACTCTCTCCTCTTGTTAGTCTTCAACAAGATCGGAGATGTCAAGGCTTTGGGCCGATGCTGCGTTGTTTCTCGTCACTTTCACTCTCTTGTCCCTCAGGTTGAAAACGTCGTCGTTCGTGTCGATTGCGTTATATCCGACGATGATTCTTCCTCCGCCGCCGGCGCCTCCGACAAGTCCCGCGGCCCGTTTTCCAACCTCTTCCGCTTCGTCTTTGGTGGACTCGTCAAGCCCATTCAAGCCCTTGGCCAATTTTTGGGTCCCAAAAGATCTTCCAGTTCTCCCTCCTCCTCCTCCTCGTCTTCTTATTCTTCTTCTTCCTCGTCCTCTCTATCTGTTGGTAATAACGACGACGATGTGGATCTCGATCAAGGCGGTGTGACACACCATTCTCCGACCCAAGTGTTGAAGAACTTCAACAAGATTCGGTTTCTTAAGATTGAGCTTCCCAGTGGGAAATTGGGTATTGAACATGACGTACTGTTGAAATGGAGGGTTGATTTCGGATCCACACTCGACAATTGCGTGTTACTGGGTGCTTCTTTTGTCATTTACCCTGAACCAAGTGAGCATTTTCTCCCGAATGAAACTAATCTTGTTGATGGGATTTGTAATAATTTAACTGCGAATGGAAACGAAGATAATGGCAGTATACCCGAATCGTTTTACACCAATGGGGGTTTGAAATTGCGGGTAGTATGGACGATCAGTTCGTTAATCGCGGCTTCTGCCAGGCATTACTTGCTTCAACCAATAATTGCAGAGCATAAGACATTGGATTCATTGGTTTTGACTGATGCAGATGGGCAAGGGGTGTTGTGTATGAATAAAGAGCAGTTGGAGGAGCATAAGACATTGGATTCATCTTTGCATGTAAAATTCCTTAAATGCCCTTAACTAAAGTCACGTGTTGGGCACAAGACAAACTTAACGGAAAAATACTAACGGCATCCAACAAAAGGACCAACCGTGTCTAATTTTAATAGTCAAGGGACAAAAATATGAAAAAAAATTGTTAAGGGACTAATGATGGAATCAACCATAGTTAAGGAATTTATAGTGTCATTATCCCTTTAAATTTCCATCACTTAGTTTGGAATTGTGATCGAGTCGTGCTTGTTAGTTTGAACTTGGTTTGCTATAGATCTTTTGAGCTGGAGCATACTTTTTTGAGTTTTCATCATTCAATGTGAGTTTTAGTGTTGTTATAGAGTAGAGTTGAGCTGTGTCTATACATATTTAAGCCGAGTTTTAGAGTATGTATATAGGGCTTAGTTTCTTTATAAATTTGTCGGATCACAAGTTACTTGCAAACTTGTTTACGAGCTACGAATTCGAGCTGAGCCCGAACTGAGTTTGACCAAAATGATAAAATAAGATAAATTTAGACTAAGTTGAATCCTAATTATTATTTTATCCCTTATTTAAGCCTACATAGTTTTTGTTTGAACGTAAAAGAAATTAGATGATGAGATGGAGCCTTCTGTTTAAATTTGGATAATATGATATATTAATTTCAATCTTATTTTACACGTATTCTTGTTCAATCTGATGCACAATTTAGAAGTGTTTTGGCCTAATCTTCTTGAAAATCTTCGAGGTTTATTTCAAATAACCTAATAAGAATATCACCAAATATTCAACACAAAACTAGCAGCAACCAAACTTAACCAATTTATTAATGGTAAATGACGCAAACTAATGTCCAAAATAATAAAACAATGCTCAATCTAAGGAGTCGAGTCCACACACGAATCAAACCAAATAAAAAAGAATTATTTAAGAACAAATCATCGTATAAATATGTATTTAAGGAACTCAACTCTTATTCAAAGTCTTACAATACATTCCTTCCAAATCCCCTAAGATAAGCAACATCGTGATCTATCCTCTGCACTATATTTCTATATTCTCTTCTATTCCTATAGATCTCCATCACAAATCTTCTTCCTAAATGTCCTGGCTCATCCCGCGTAAATATTCTTGCTTCTCATGGAATTATGTTAAATGGACATATGTCTGCTCCAAAATCTGTCCGTTCCAAGAACGCAAGAAGTATCTTGTGGCGATCTCAGGAGTGCAAGAAATATCTTGCAAGCCACCATCACTTCCGTCACCCCCAGCTGATGATGAAGTGAAGGACATGGGGAACTCGCCGACTGCGTGATGAGCTCAAGATTTTCATGAATTTTCCATTTAATTTCTTTTTATTTTGTGCTATTTTAGAGTTAATTATGCTTGAAAATATTATTATTTGTGTATTTGTTCTTCAATGTAGGTTTCCAAGATATTAACAAGCATTCAAGGATTTTAGCATAAAGTTAGAGGCAATTTCGAGTTTTAAAGTTGTGCTTTAATTTATTCCGTCAAAGTCCGTCAAGTGTTCTAAGGCAAAATGTGCTAACGGTGGGCTAGCAGAGCTAACGGAGGATTAGAATGGAAAGCCTAGGAGGATTGGGTTTTGGGAGCCAATATCAGAAGACAAGAGGCACCGGAGTAATTAATGAGAGTCTTCATTAATGTGCTGGCACCTTTACCGCGCTACCACGTGTCCCATGATCCACCAGCTAAACCCGCAGTCCCTGTTTCTGGATCCTGCTGATCCGACTCGACTCGCCCGGTCCACGCCCCAGCAATCCAGCCCATCTGCCCTAACAGCTTCACCCATTTACCTACCAGTCAACCCGCGGTTCAGCCATCCTTCAGCCCATTAGCCATCCCTATCCGAACCAGTAGCTCCAGCCCACGGACCAGCCATGTTTCAGTAGCCTCCCAGCAGTCTCCTCTCCGTTCCAGCAGCCCCTAAAGCTTCTAATTAATTCCTATTTTTTCATTAGCTTCCTTGATACTCTAGAGACTTTTCTATATCCCCAAGCTTCCCCCAGATCTAAAAGAAGTCCCTTACGGGGCAAAAACGCCCCTTTAGGGGCAGCAGTTTTCTTCCCCAAAATTCTCTCCTTCCTCCATTGATTGATCACCATTGAAGGTTTGAACCTTCAAATCAAGGGCCAATGAAGCATCTACAAGTGATTTCAACCCTGGATCTCGGCATTGCTCGCGGCTTTGTCGGTTAAATTCTTCTAATCTATATTTTGATATTTCTAGGGTTGAACGATTTTGTAATTTGTGAAATTAGCTTTGTGCTTAATTGATTATTAGAAAGCAATTATTTTTCTATGTCATTGTAGTGATTTAATTTTATCTCTCTCTATTTAGTATACAAGCATGCTAGGTTATTAATTTGTGGGCTTAATATTTTTAATTAATTGGCCATTAATCAATCGATTTAAGAAATGTTTGGATCCGCGAGAGTTACCTTGCATTTCAGACCGAGCAAATTAATAGTTGGTGTTTTGTGACACACACCGATAGCCATGGGAGTACTTGTTTTGTGAAGCAATCAATTCACCTTGTTATTCGCAAGGTAGGAAATTAGGGTTTTTTTACCAATTTTGATGTCCCGGTTACCGGCATGCCTTGTAGAAAAATAGAGAGATTATTTCTTTACCCATTATTACTCATTATCTTGGTTATTATTGTGTGCTCTTAATACTTTCGATGAGTTGGCTACCCATTTGATGATCACTAAAATTATAGGGTAAGATGCGAGAGCCCGTCCTATAATTCTGAAAAATCACAATAATTGTCTTTGTGACGTTTGATCGAGAGATACGAGCGTTCTTAGATAGTCATGGGGTGCTTGGTCGATAATGCGGCTATACTTTTCTTGCTATAAGATGCGAGAGCCCGTAGTGGAGATTGGTAATTAGACTTGCTATAAGATGCGAGAACTCGTAGTGAATACTATCAACGTGTGCCCGACTACCAAGACTTTAGTTAAAAAAAAGTAGAGAGATGATTAAATTAATCATGAGCTAGAGTAGAAATATTACATTCCTATAATCTTATCTTTAAATCTTGATTAGTTGTTGCCAAACCATTTTGCGACCATGTAAATATTAATTGCTTTATTTTATTTTTAGTTTTTATTCTCAATTTATTTTCACTCAAATATAATTAGCTAGCCCAATTTTGGTACTTAGTTGGAGTGAAAATTACCTACATTCCCTGTGGGATCGATAACTCATACTTATGTACACTTTATTAGTTGATACGGCAGGGTACTCTTGCCCTTGTTGCAATTTATTTTGCACATCAAATTTTTGGCGCCGTTGCCGGGGAATGATTTAATTTTCACTCCTATGTGTTAATATCGATACTAAGTGAAGCTAATTGTAATTTGAGCATTTTTTTTAGTTTAACTGCTTTTGTATTTATATGCATGTGTTGCTTTTCGAAGCCTTCTCGAGTTTGTGGGTTTGTAGGGAGGTGTACATAGTGTCCCCACACAAAAAGATTTTCTTTTTTATTTTGTATTTAATTTCCATAATTGCTTTCACACTTTTTTCTTTTGAGCTTGATTCGATACAGGGGTTGAGCATTTAAAGTCGGGGTTGCTTGAGGAATTTTTTGGAGTAGGCTTACTCTCGGGCCCAGACTTCATTAGAAATTAACTTTGGGGAGTTTTCTTTCTTTCCCTTCTCCGTTTACTTTAAGTTTGGGGGTTGGGTTTGGATTGGTAAGCTTTGAAAATTCTGAAAGTCTTGAGCTTGATAATTTTTCATCATTTTTAATGCTTTGAAATTTGGGCACTTGTGAGAGTTATATGTGCATTATTTTCTTGGATTCACTCTTGAGTTTATTATATACATAGTTAAGGATATGTTTAGATTTTGAGTTAAATTGTTATGCTAAGCTCTAGCTTTGATAGTGCATGTCGGATGAGTATCATATTCTTGAGACTTGAAGCCGTTAGATGATCTTGAAAATTGATAATTAAAGTAGCTTGGTTTGGTGCTTGTTTGCATGACAAGAGCATGATATAGGTCATCTTTGAATTGTTAGTGTCATATTATCCTACCCATTATACATTAATTCCTAGTGTACCCTTTTGAGCTTATTTATAGAATGACGTGTGCATAGATCACACGATGATCCCCATACGACTTCATTTTTTTATTCCCATATCATCCTATCCCATGAGCCTATACACTTTGTCCTCACCCTTCAAGAGAGCATAATTTGGAAAGATTTATCATTAACGCATTCTTATTGGGTAGTGTGTGCTTCATGGAAGTTTTGTGCTTTTAATGTTGATGATGTTGGTGTTTGAAAAGTGTTGAATGGCGGAAAAAGAGCCCCCTTGGCAAGCAAAAGAAAATGAAAAGAAAAATCAAAAGAAATGAAAAGTCAAGGGAGGCAAGAAAAAAGAAAAAAATATGTCATTGTTTTTTATTTACTCAAGGAGACATAAGGGAAGCTTAATTGTTGTGGTAGTGACGCTTTCTTCAACCCAAAGTTTAAAGTTTAAGTGGTTGTTGAAGTGAGATTGTGGTTATTTAAAGAGTGATGCTTTCATGAAGCAAGTCATTTTGTAAAGACTTCAAATTCTTTGCTATCTTGACTTGTTATCATATCCTTCATTTGTAGCCCAAACATTGGCCAACATTATAAGCTTAATAAAGTCCTATTGATATTGTCATGTCATGCGAGTCCTTGCCTTGTGAAGCTTAAAACTCTTTCAATTTGATTGCTCATTTTTGATATCTCATTAACCGTTCAATCCTAGCTAGAGCTAAGCTATATTTTTTATGGGCATATGTTTTGTATTGTGGGTAACATTGTTTGAGGAGAAAGTAAGCTATCATTAAAATCACATCGTACGTTAATTATGCATGTCTATAATCTTGAGTTTGATTTCTTTGATGGTAATGTGCATGTGATCTTAAGTGAGCGCCGTGTTCCACCGTTAAGTCATTGAGCTCATTTTAACTATTTTATTTCTTTGCTCGGGATGATCAAAGCTTAAGTTTGGGGGTGTGATTAGCTCAAGATTTTCATGAATTTTCCCTTTAATTTCCTTTTATTTTGTGCTATTTCAGAGTTAATTATGCTTGGAAATATTATTATTTGTGTATTTGTACTTCAATGTAGGTTTCCAAGATATTAACGAGCATTCAAGGATTTTAGAACAAAGTTAGAGGCAATTTCGGGCTTTAAAGTTGAGCTTTAATTTATTTCGTCAAAGTCCGTCAAGTGTTCTAAGGTAAAATGTGCTAACGGTGGGCTAACAGAGCTAACGGAGGATTAGAATGCAAAGCCTGGGAGCATTGGGTTTCGGGAGCCAATATTAGAAGACAAGGGGCACCGGAGAAATTAATGAGAGTCTTCATTAATGTGCTAGCACCCCTACCGCACTGCCACGTGTCTCATGATCCACCAGCTGAACCCGCGGTCCCTGCTTCTGGATCCTACTGATTCGGCTCGTCTCGCCCAGTCCAAGCCCCAGCAATCCAGCCCATCCATCCTAACAGCTTCACCCATTTACCCACCTGTCAACCCGCGGTTCAGCCATCCTTCAGCCCATCAGCCATCCCCATCCAGCCCACGGACCATCCATGTTTCAGCAGCCTCCCAGCAGTCTCCTTTCCGTTCCAGCATCCCCCTAAAGCTTCTAATTAATTCTCATTTTGCCATTAGCTTCCTTGATACGCTAGATACTTTTCTATATCTCCAAGCTTCCCCCAGATCTGAAAGAAGTCCCTTACGGGGCAAAAATGCCCCTTTTGGGGCAGCAGCTTTTTTTCCCAAAATTCTCTCCTTCTTCCATTGATTGATCACCATTGAAGGTTTGGACCTTCAAATCAAGGGCCAACGAAGCATCTACAAGTGATTTCAACCTCGGATCTCGGCATTGCTCGCGGCTTTGTTGGTTAAACTCTTCCAATCTATATTTTGATATTTCTAGGGTTGAACGATTTTGTAATTTGTGGAATTGACTTTGTGTTTAATTGATTATTGGAAAGCAATTATTTTTCTATCTCGTTGTAGTGATTTAATTTTATCTCTCTCTCTATTTAGTATACAAGCATGCTAGGTTATTAATTTGTGGGCTTAATGCTTTTAATTAATTAGTCACTAACTAATCGATTTAAAAAATATTTGGTTCCGTGAGAGCTACATTGCATTTCGGACTGAGAAAATTAGTAGTTGGTGTTTTGTTACACACACCGATAGCCATGGAAGTACTTGTTTTGTAAAGCGATCAATTCACCTTGCTATTCGCAAGGTAGGAAATTAGGGTTTTTTATCACTTTCGATGTCCCGGTTACCGGCATGCCTTGTAAAAAAATAGAGAGATTATTTCTCTACCCATTATTACACATTATCTTGGTTATTATTGTGTGCTCTTAATGCTTCCAATGGGTTGGCTACCCATTTGATGATCACTAAAATCATAGGGTAAGATGCGAGAGCCCGTCCTATAATTCCGAAAATCACAATAATTATCTTTATGACGTTTGATCGAGAGATACAAGCGTTCTTAGATAGTCATGGGGTGTTTGGTCGATAATGCGGCTATTCTTTCCTTGCTATAAGATGCGAGAGCCAGTAGTGGGGATTGGTGGTTAGACTTGCTATAAGATGCGAGAGCCTGTAGTGAATACTATCAACGTGCGCTCGACTACCAAGACTTGAGTTAAGGAAAATTAGAAAGAGGATTAAATTAATCACGAGCTAGACTAGAAATATTGCATTCCTATAATCTTATCTTTAAATCTTGATTTGTTGTTGCCAAACCATTTTGCGACCATGTAAATATTAATTGCTTTCTTTTATTTTTAGTTTTTAGTTTTTATTCTCAATTTATTTTCGCTCAAATATAATTTGCTAGCCCAATTTCGGTACTTAGTTGGAGTGAAAATTACGAACATTCCCTGTGGGATCGATAACTCGTACTTATGTATACTTTATTACTTGATACGGCATGATACTCCTGCCCTTGTTGCAATTTATTTTGCACATCATTGCGAAATCCCCTGGCTGCACATCTGTGGTGAGACCATTGCAAATCCAGGGTCTAATTCCTCAAAGAAGAAGAACCCTGGGAGAGTGTAGCTTGGAAGAAGAAGATTAGTCTTAAAGATTTAGATTAGATTTATTTTCTTGGATTAGATCATTTGTTTAAATGCCCTGTTTATCTTAGAAGAATTTGTTCATACTTTGTTTGTATTCTGAACTATGATATAATATTATTTGAAGGAATGCAAAGATGAATAAATAAATTTATGCTGAATCTCTTGTGTGATCACTCTAAGAGCATAAATTATCATTCAGTTATCTGGATCAAAAGATCACTTCAAACCAACTGATGCAACAACCGTTGCATCTCAAATTGGATTTTGATACCCAAATTAATCAGAGAAAGTGACACTGCATCCCGATGCCCAGTTTTTGCATCTCGATGACCAATTGTTTGCATCTCAAATTGAATCTCGATGCCCAATTCTTGTATCCTGATGCCCAATTTGTTGCATCCTGATGCCTGATGCATGCGTGTTTTGGTTTTATTAAGGGTATCGTAGTCTTTTCGCCCCAAAAGTGCCTTTTTTCAATTTTAAAAAAAATATGGTGGACTGGAGCGATTACAAATGTTGAAAAAGGGACCGACCTGTAATTCACCCTTTTTTTTGGTGAATTACAGGCCGGTCCCTTTTTCAACATTTGTAATCACTCTAGTCCACTCAACTTTTTTTAAAATCGGAAAAAGACATTTTTGGGGCAAAAAGACGATTATGTCATTAATGAAAGAAAACACGCGCGCGTCAGTAACCCAAGGTATTGCGATGCCCAATTTATGTATTTATTTATGTGCATCGCGATGCACCACTTTTGCAAATTGAGGCATCGCGATGTAACAATTGGTGCATCGCGATCATCGCAGTGCGCCTTAGGGAACCAATCGGTGCGTGCCTTAGCGAGCAGAGGACAAAATAAAAAAATTGAGCTGCCGCACCTCGCTGGGGCGAGCCTTCCCGCTACGCGCCTTAGCGAGCAGGGGGGCCAACTAAAAAAATTGAATTGTCGTTGCTCGTTAGGGCGAGCTTTCCGTTTCTTGCTAAGGCGAGCCGTTGCTAAAGCCTTCCATTTCAATTTATTCACAGAGACAAACAAACAAACATCGTACATACACTTATTTTTTGGGTATACATCACACCATCATAGAAAGATGATAGGAAAAAATAGAGTTATCGATCAAGATATGAAGTGGATTGTTAGAGCAGCCTTTGATTGAATCAAATGGGAATCGAGGCAACACATATGTGTGTGTGTGTGTGTGTATGTGTGAAGGAGAGAGATATAGCTCACCATTTCTGCAAGAACTGAAAATTACAAGAGATGAGATGCAAATGCATCAACTGTCTGTTTGAAAGATCTGGGCTATAATGGAAGATTGCAATCTAATTTGGGAGGTTTGGTAGTATTTGAATTGTCTGACGTGTGCTGTTAACGGAATTGAAAATATTTCTCCATATCTGTCATGTTCGCCCACCTTTTCTTCATTGAGTAGGTTTTTCTAACTTTTACTTACAAACAACCTTTGTTGTCATCTAATTCAAAGGTTTATTTTCAAATTTCTCTCCTGAATTTAATACTTCTAGAATCTTTATTAAGAATTTGATAATCTTCCCCCCGCCCAACCCAAATGCAGTTCCTTTTAATCTTGATTTTAATTCTTTAATTGATTTGTCTATTGGATTGGATCATTCATTTCTCAGTATTTGGGCATCGTGATGAGGCATCAAGGCATCGCGATGAGGAATTCCGGCATCGCGATGAGGCATCCCTATATCGCGATGCCCAATTCGAAAATAATATTTTTTTGTAGAAAAATTGTGCACAAATGTAGTACTAAATTAGGATAACAGTATCTAATTAATTTTAAACAAATTCGAGGTTTAAAACATAGATTAAAGTGACCAAAACAGCCCAAGAACAAGAAAAAACGGGATGAACTCAGAAAATTCAAATTTGATCAAATTATGATCAAATTCGTGTTCTATGCATGAAAATTCGACTATTTTCTTTTTCGTTTCCACGTTTGTTTTGTAAATTTATATTTCTCTGATTTAAATGCTATGAAGCTTTCAAGCGGGGAAGTTAGGCTGTGAAAGTCAATCTTCATCATCAAAGAGACAGGGGCATTTTAGGAAAAAAAAAAATTCTCAAAGTGCTTTTTTCCGGTTTAAAAAAAAATGATGGACTGGAGAAAACAAAAACTTTTTAAAATGTACCGGCCAGCAATTTCCTGTATTTTTTTTTTTTTTGAATAAACCCAACTATCAAAAGGCAAGTTGGACAATGTTAGGCTAGGAACAAACATAAATGGACCGTTGACAACAAATTGACCCAAACATTACAAAGCCCATTAATAAAATTTAAAGGAGAAATTGCTGGCCGTTCCACTTTTTCAAACTTTTTTTTCTCTCCAGTATACCCTTTTTTTTTTTAACCGCTAAAAGATATTTTGAAAATTTTCTTCTTAAAATACCCTCAACAACATCGTTGCTTCAGATTTGAGATTTAAATTGATGTATAAATGATTTCATGTTGTCAATATAGTATTTTCCTCATGTTTGGGTATCAATTTTCATGCATAAAACACGAATTTGATCAAATTCAAATTTTTTGAGTTCATCCCGTTTTTCTTTGTTTTTGAGCTGTTTTGGCCACTTAAATATCTGTTTTAAGCTTCGAGTTTGTTTAAAATCAATTTCATATTATTATCCTAACTTAATACTATATTTGTGCACAATTTTTCTACCAAAAAACACTATTTTTGAACTTCAAATCAAGCTTGACAGTGTGCTGTCCGAAAACAGAGGAAGATGTTCTTGGACTGATTTAATTCGCCAATCGCAGTATGCTGGGCAACGCAACTGGGTTCGAACTGTTCGGTCAGGTCGCAGGGGTCGAGGGGACAGCGTCCTTGCCCCCAAAAGGTAAACGAAAATCAAGTTCCCTAAAGCGCGCTGCGATGATCGCGATGTACCAATTGTTGCATTGCGATTCCCCAATTTGCAAAAGTGGTGCATCGCGATGCCTTGGTTGCTCATCACGATGCTTTGGTTCCCTAAAGCGCGCTGCGATGATCGCGATGCACCAATTGTTGCATCGCGATGCCCCAATTTGGTGCATCGCGATGTAAAAGTAGTGCATCGCGATGCCTTAGTTGCTCATCACGATGCTTTGGTTCCCTAAAGCACGCTGCGATGATCGCGATGCACCAATTGTTGCATCGCAATGACCTAATTTGGTGCATCGCGATGCCAAAGTGGTGCATCGCGATGCCTTGGGTTACTGAAGCGCGCTTGTTTTTCTTTCATTAATGGCATAATCGTCTTTTCGACCCAAAAATGTCTTTTTTCAATTTTCAAAAAAGATGAATGAACTGAAACGATTACAAATGTTTAAAAAGGGACCGACATGTAATTCACTCAAATTTAAACCCAACTTGTTTTTTTTTTTTTTTAAGGAAGCCAACTTGGATCATATTATAATATATCAAATATTCTACTCTCATTTATCATACGTAAAAACCCCTAAATGAGGCGAACCCAATTCTCCAATCCCATAAGAACCCTAATTCTGCCGCACCTATCTCTTTCTCTAACAAAAAAAACCTTAACAAACCAACTCTAACAAAAAAACCTAAACAAACCAACTTCCGCTGCACCCTCATCTCTGCTTTCACAAAAACATCCCTAATTCCGCCGCACCTCATCACCGATTTCACTAAAAAAAAACCCTAACCACAACCACACTGTCATCTCTGCTTTTACAAAAAATCCATAAGAAACCCTTATTCCACCGCACCTCATTTCTTAACCCTGAAATACTTAAATGCGTCGGACTCAAATCTATTTCCTTAAAAACCCTAAATCAGCCACACAATCATCTGTGCTTTCAATTTCAATAATTCATCTTTTGTATTTGCGGCGAACTTAAGATCGAAAGTCCAAACGATTTTTCGGAGTTCAGAGTTCGATTTTTGTCTGTCTTCTCATCGATTTCAAGGTAACATTTATTGTCTTTCATATTAGCTTCTAATGTGTTATTATGTCGCGATATGCCTGGATCATGGGTTGTACATATTTTTTTATCAAATCTGTCAATTTTTTGATTATCTTTTCTGAAAGTATATTAGTTTTATTGATAGTTAGTTAAAAAAATTGTCTTGTAGACTATTTCTAGTTGTTTATCTAAATAAAACATGCAAAAGAAATTTTCATGCCGCAGCTTGATTGGATCTCGGGTTCTTCAATTTTTCTGAACTGTCAATTTTCGAATATTTTTTCTAGAAGTAAATTAGTGTCATTGATAGTTCAAAACAATTTCGTCTCAAACCCTTTTTGGTTTTAAGATTACTTTAAAATGCAAAAAATATTGGGTTCTCTATTTTTTTTTTGGCTCAGATTTGTCGAGTTTTGGAATTATATAGAAGTAAATTAGTTTTATAAATAGTTAGTTCAAAATAATTTCGTCTGATAGACCTTTTTAGTTTTTTTAATTTATCTTAATATGCAAAAATTGTTTACATGCGCCAGTTTGTTTAAATATTTGGTTCTACGTATTTTTTTTTTTTTGCAAAACATACAATCGGGCCACCACTATACATCAGTTATCTTGTTTGGGCCACTATACATTAATTTTCTTGTAAAGAGCCGTTAACTTTAATTGAAAACCCTATTCTTTTTTATATTATATAATCACCTACAGTCAGTCATCAAAGGAGACCAAATCTGACTTCACTTCATCTTTCTCTCTGCTCGACTTCATCCTTCTCTCTGTTCAAGCTCTGACATCTTCATTTTTTTGTTTGAAAGGCAAAAGACATATTGCACCAGCTGGGAATCAAACCCAGGTCTGTACCGTGGCAGGGTACTATTCTACCACTAAACCACTGGTACTCGTTGATTGTTAAGTCGTAACGTACATGCTAAATAGAATTATAATTGCGGTTTCGCTATCCGGAGCCTCCTTGTTATTTTAAACCCTAACCCCAACCCTAAACCCTTTTTGAGGGAGGGGAGGACTGAGTTGGGAGTGCAGAGAAATCGATATCGATGATGTCAGTAAGAGAAGAAAATAGCGACTCTGATGCTCCTGAGGAATTCACTGCTGAACAGGTTCTTTCTCTCTTTTAATTGGAAAATTTGCAATTTCTGAAGAAGCAAAATAATGATTTTAATATTTTACTCAATTCGCACTTGCAGGGAATTCAACTAGACAAAGAGATTAGGAAGGTTCAAGCTGAAAATAAGGCTAGGTAATTTACTCTTCTCTCTCTCACGCGCGCGTTAACGCAATGAACTGCCTTTTGAATTCACTTACACCTTGTTTAGTTACTGGGTTATTGGAAGAGAAATTGTTATTTTGAATGGGTTTTAGAATCGTGGCCTTGAATCTGTTGTTGGTTTTGCAACTGCCTGAGTTTTTATTTGGACTTGTGAAGATAAAGATCTGTGATGATTATAATGTAAACCTTTAAGCGTAACAATTTTTTCGTAGATGGAAATTTGGGTTAGATCAGGAAAGCTTGTTTGAGTCGTACAATGAAAAGTTGTACGTATTATAGGTATGAAAATGAGTCATAAGATGAAATTATTGGGGGAAGTGTTTGTAAATGTACTGCATTGGAGAATCATTTTGAGTTTTGAGTTTGGTTTTAAGTGGTGTGTGGGGTTGGGGAATGGGCTGAACAAAGGAAACTATCTATTTAATAAAAAAATTGATGGAGAAATAGTGTAGGAAAAGACTTATGTACTATTTTTATTCACTTAGACAAGTGTATGATAGTGTTCTTGGAGTGATAGTTTGTGAAGATTGGAGGTCAATGATAATTAGAAGGTGTAGAGAAACTTTACGCCGTATAAAATAAGTAGGAGTAAAACTGAATATATGGGATACTTCTATCGCTAGTAGAAAGAGTACTAGTGAAAACAAAGTTAGGTTAGATGGCCAAGAATTACCGCCAAGAGTCAATTTTGCTATTTTCAATCAATTATTATTTAAGATGGGGAGATCGGAAATGATTTTGGTCATAGAATAAAATCAGGTTGGGTGAAGTGGGGAAGTAAGTCAAAGAGCGTTATGTGATAGGTTATAGGTGACTAGGTTTGAAGTGATTTTGGTTATAGAATAAAATCAGGTTAGGTGAAGTGGGGAAGTAAGTCAAAGAGCGTTATGTGATAGGTTATAGCTGAGGCAATAATATGCTTTCTTAGCATATGATCATTTAAACGCAGAAAGAATAACTTAAAGTTTCCTTTTAGTTAAAATGAATACTTAACTTAGTTCTCATGTTAGTGGATTCAGTTCATGCAACTATAATAAATAAATAAATAAAGCATTGATAATATCATGTAAATCTCTGTCCTTTTTAGAATATTACTGGCCATAGAATGTTATACTATCATTCTGTTACGTTGGTTCTCCTAAATGGTCTTCTTGCACCTACAAACATGTAGCAAGTGATTCTTAATGAACAATTAGATGTAACCCTTTGACATATCTTGCTTCTGTCAGGGTTGTTCGTGAAGCAAAATAACGTCGCAGGCAATGGGCTCAAAAGCTAACGCCAAGACCACCACGTGACGGTGTAAGCATCCAAGATATTACGGAAGCTGAAACAGAGCATGTATCTCAGGCTCATAGAGGAATGCTACCAGATGATATTGTGAAAATGCTTGCTGCACGTGAAGTGCTCTCTCTCTCTCAATATATATATATATATATATATATATGGCTCTATGTGTTTGTCTTATGAAATGTCAGCTCTATTTCTCAATATGAGGCTATAACCTAGGGAACTCATGTCAATCTGCAGGAAGGTTTTCATAACAGACTCTGAGGAAGACACTGCTGAAGAAAAGCTTTCTTCAAAAAAGAGAAAGCCCAAACGCCCAGGGTGGGGATTCCTTTTCGCTGCAGTAAAAATTATTTGTTCAGATATTTAGAGATTGGGTTTATCTAACTTTCCTTTTGGTTTCACAGACTAGAACCTGTTATTTTGAAGGATCTACCACCTCCCCAATGCTTACAGAACTCTTTTGACTTTTTGAAGAAAAGAAAAATGCAGGTTTCAAGATCAACTGCGGTTTTGGACAACTCCAACCAAGCACTACGACTCATCTCTACTTCTGGGTTAAGTAAGAAATGATGAACAATGACCATGCCAATACAGTTTTTTCTTTTAGAGTGATGCTAAATAACACCCCCCCTTACATGCTAAATCACACCCCCCTCCCATGGAAGTTACACATTTGCCCTTGAAACACCCCATCCTCCATCCTCCACACCAAGCCCCCCTCATCCTCCATCCTCCACACACCAGCCCCCCCTTCACTTTTTAGACGATTCCGTTAAAAAAATAAATTTTTTTTTTAATTTAGCCTCTTAAATTCACAATTCCGTTAAAAATTTAACGGATCCGTTAAGTTTTTAACGGAATATATGGAGGACCGCCCCCCCTTGGGGTCTAATACATTAACACCGCCTCCCCCTGGGGGTCTAATACATTAACACCGCCTCCCCCTGGGGTTCTAATACATTAAGACCGCCCCCTCCTAGGGGTTTAAAATTTTTTTTTCAGTTTATTTTATATAATTTTATATAATTATTAAAATATAATTTTATATAATTATCAATATATAATTTTATATAATTAGCAATATATAATTTTATATAATTATTAATATATATTTTAAATAATTATTAATATTTAATTTTATATAATTATTAATATATTTTGTCATATAATTTAATTTTAGTTTATAATTTAAAATCATTTAATAAATATATAATTTCAAATTATTTAATTTAATTTAATTTTAATTTACATAGTTAAACTTAATTATGTAAAACATCACATTAAATTAAATTAATTTATATGAAATTATACACTAAAATTTAAAATCGTTTAATAAATATATAATTTCAAATTATTTAATTTAATTTAATTTTAATTTACATAGTTAAACTTAATTATGTAAAACATCACATTAAATTAAATTAATTTATATGAAATTATACACTAAAATTAAAAATATTAAAGTAATATTTAATTATTTATGCTAATAAATTTTTAAATTGTGTAATTAATATATAATAATTATATTAAAATATCCATAAATACATGTAATTTATGCAAATACAATTTAATAATCTTATTACTAATTAAATCAACAATTATATTAATTTCAAAACTAAAATTATATATTTTATTGCATATAAAATAAAATGATAAATTACAATTAAATTATATAATCTTATTTCTATTAAATAAACAAATATATTAAATAAAAACTTAAATTAAATAATATGAAATTATATATTAATAATTTATAAACTAAAATTATATATTAATAATTTATAAACTAAAATTATATATTAATAATTTATAAACTAGAATTAAACTATGTAAAATTATATATTAAACTAAAATTAAATATTAATTTGTGCAAATTTAAGTTTATAAATATATTACTAATTAAATCAACAATATTATTAATTTCAAAATTAAAATTATAAGATAAAATTACATCATTTGAAATTATATATTTAATAAACAATTTTAAATTATATAAATTACAAATTACAATTATATAATATGAAATTATTTATTAATAATTTATAAAATAAAATTAAATTTATAATTTTTAAAATTTAAATTTTTTTAATAAATATATAGTTTCTAAGCTAAAATTAAAATTAAATTCTAAACTAAAATTAAATAATATGAAATAATATAATATATTAATAATTTATAAACTAAAATTATATATTAATTTGTGAAAATTTTATTATAAATATATTACTAATTAAATCAAAAATAATATTAATTAAAAACTAAAATTATAAAATTAAATTAAATAATTTGAAATTATATATTTATTAAATGATTTTAAATTATAAAACTAAAATTATAAATTACAATTAAATTATATGAAATTATATATTAATAATTTATAAACTAAAATTAAATTTATAATTTTTAAAATTTAAAATAAAATTGTTTAGTAAATATATAATTTCTAAGCTAAAATTAAAATTAAATTCTAAACTAAAATTAAATAATATGAAATAATATAATATAATAATAATTTATAAACTAAAATTATATATTAATTTGTGAAAATTTTATTTATAAATATATTACCAAATTATTTATAATGATGTAAAATTATATATTAATAATTATATAGAATTACTTAGTATTAATTATATAAAATTATTTAAAATTATTTATTAACTATTAATAATTATGTAAAATTATATATTAATAATTATATAAAATTATCTATTAATAATTATTACCAAATTATATAAAATTAAATATAAAAATATATTAATAATTATATAAAATTATATATTACTAATTATATAAAATTATATATTAATAATTATATAGGGGTGTCATTTAGAGGGGGTGTCATTTACCTGTTGGGGAGGGAAAGTGAGGGGGGGCGGTGTGCTGTTGGGGAAAGGGAGGGACCGGTTTGAGGGAAAGGGAGTGGGAAAGGGGGGAGGGTAGAAAGGTCACTTTGGTTGGGGGGGTGTGATTTAGTATTTTTTGGGGGTGTTGTTTAGCATGTATGTTCTTTTAATTGTCAGAGAGATGTTGGCCACTTTTTGTCCATGTAAAAGATGAAATGGTGGATGTTGTTTGGTTCATTGTAGATCAACTTTGGCATTATTTATAAATTAATTGTTCTAGATAGGAATGGCTATGGGCGGTTTGGTGAAGTTATACCTAATACCACCCTCAAGCATCTATTCAATTTTATTCTCCATACCCACCACATCCCCCACCCAAAAATTGTACCCACATGTCTATTTCCCCGTGTACCGGTTGATCCGAGAATGTCTATGAGGAATTGTTTAAGTTCTCTCAAATTATTAAACTTTTAATATTAATTATCAAATATTTTTGTTTAGGTAGACATAATTTAACAATTAACGCTAACAAATCATGACCAAAAAAAAAAAAACTTGTAGAGAACATAATACATCAAGTTCATAAGACTTGATAAATACTTGGGAAGATGTCTTTACTTAGTACGTCTTAATCAAGTCATTGAACTTGATGTTTAAATAATTAACTTCATAGGTAATTTTGTATAGGAATAATATATAATTTGATCCTTGGAACTTTTTCAATTTTCCTAATTTGGTCTAAGATGTTTTATCTTTCTTACATTGGTCCTTAAACTTACTTTTTGCTGCCTTATTAGTTTCTCGTATCGTTAAATCAAACAGAAACGTTAAAATTTTCTTGAAAAGATGAATTTGCCCTTAACCAAGTCCAAGTGGAATGCCTAGGTTAAATAAATTTTGACGGGAAGAGATAATAATTTTTCCCTATATATTATTTATCTCTTTCCATCTTTTTCTCTCTCTTTCACACACACAAACACACACACACACACAGTCTTTCTCTGTCCTTACTTTTCCATTCTCTAAGGACAGAGAAAGACTTGACTCGATTGCTAACCATGTTTAAGTTAGTTATTTTAAACTCTAACCCTAAACCCTTTTTGAGGGAGGAGGGGAGGACTAAGTTGGGAGTGCAGATTGTGAAATCGATATCGATGATGTCAGTAAGAGAAAAAAACAGTGACTCTGATGCTCTTGAGGAATTCACTGCTGAACAGGTTCTTTCTCTCTTTCAATTGGAAAATTTGCAATTTGTGAAGAAGCAAAATAATGATTTTAATATTTTACTCAATTCGCACTCGCAGGGAATTCAACTAGACGAAGAGATTAGGTAGGTTCAAGCTGAAAATAAGGCTAGGTAATTTACTCTTCTCTCTCTCTTGCGCGCGTTAACGCAACAAACTGCTTTTGATGAAATTGAGCCTTTTGGAAATTAGTTACACCCTGTTTTAGTTACTGGGTTATTGGAAGAGAAATTGTTATTTTGAATGGGTTTCAGAATCATGGCCCTGAATCTGTTACTGGTTTTACAACTGCCTGTGTTTTTATTTGGACTTGCGAGTTCAAGTGGAATGCCTAGGTGGAATAAATTTTGACAGGAAGAGATAATAATTTTTTCCTATATATTATTTATCTTTCTCTCTCTTTCTTTTTTCACACACACATAAACACACACACACACAATGTCTTTCTCTGTCCTTACTTTTCCATTATCTAAGGACAGAGAAAAACTTGACTCAATCGCTAACCATGTTTAAGTTAGTTATTTTAAACCCTAACCCTAACCCAAAATCTTTTTTGAGGGAGGGGAGGACTGAGTTGGGAATGCAGATTGTGAAATCGATATCGATGATGTCAGTAAGTGTAACGACCCGAGCCCGAAGCCCGGTCTGCCACGCATAGCTCACACACTGGTCCACTAAGCACCTGGGTCAACTTGCCCACCACAAGCCACCCAAAAGTCCATGGATAGGTTGGTGCCCAGTAGTAGTGGGTGGCCACTTATAAAGCACACACAAGTCCCACATCCTTTGTAACGACCCGAGCCCGAAGCCCGGTCTGCCACGCATAGCTCACACACTGGTCCACTAAGCACCTGGGTCAACTGGCCCACCACAAGCCACCCAAAAGTCCATGGATAGGTTGGTGTCCAGTGGTAGTGGGTGGCCACTTATAAGGCACACACAATCTCCCCCACTTGAATCATTGACGTCCTCGTCAAGACTCAAAGAAGGCCCAAAGGATCGGCACCTCGGGCAATGTGTTCCAACACATTTCTGGCCGGGACCCGTTCTGATACCATTTGTAACGACCCGAGCCCAAAGCCGGATCCGCCACGCACTGGCCCACTAAGCACCTAGGTCAACTGGCCCACCATAAGCCACCCAAAAGTCCATGGATAGGTTGGTGCCCAGTGGTAGTGGGTGGCCACTTATAAAGCGCACACAAGTCCCACATCTACCCGATGTGGGATATTACAGTAAGAGAAGAAAATAGTGATTTCACTGCTGAACATGTTCTTTCTCTTTTTCAATTGGAAAATTTACAATTTGTGAAGAAGCAAAATTTTTAATATTTTACTCAATTCGTACTCGCAGGGAATTCAACTAGACGAAGAGATTAGGAAGGTTCAAGCTGAAAATAAGGCTAGGTAATTTACTCTCTCTCTCTCTCTCTCTCTCGCGTGCGTTAACGCAACGGACTGCTTTTGATGAAATTGAGCCTTTTGAATTCACTTACACCCTGTTTAGTTTCTGGGCTATTGGAAAAGAAATTGTTATTTTGAATGGGTTTCAAAATCGTGGCCCTGAATCTGTTGTTGGTTTTGTTGCCTGTGTTTTTATTTGGACTTACGAAGATAAAAGGTCTGTGATGATTATAATGTAAACCCTTAAGCGTAACAATTTTGTCGTAGATGGAAATTTGGGTTACATCAGGAAAGCTTGTTTGAGTCATACAATGAAAAGTTGTACGGATTATAGGTATGAAAATAAGTCATAAGATGAAATTATTGGGGGAAGCGTTTGTATATGTACTGAGACATGAAACAACGACATTGGAGAATCATTTTGAGTTTTGAGTTTGGTTTTAAGTGGTGTGTGGGGGTTGGGGAATGGGCTAAACAAAGGAAACTATTTATTTAATAAGAAAATTGATGGAGAAATAGTGTAAACAAAGTTAGGTTAGATGGCCAAGAATTCCAAAACTATTTATCCATCAATTTTCTTATTAAATAAATAGTTTCCTTTGTTCAGCCCATTGCCCAACCCCCACACACCACTTAAAACCAAACTCAAAACTCAAAATGATTTTCCAATGCCATTGTTTCATGTCTCAGTACATTTACAAACGCATCCCCTAATAATTTCATCTTATGACTCATTTTCATACCTATAAACCGTACAACTTTTCATTGTATGACTCAAACAAGCTTTCCTGAAGTAACCCAAATTTCCATCTACGACAAAATTGTTACGCTTAAGGGTTTACATTATTATCATCACAGACCTTTTATCTTCGCAAGTCCAAATAAAAACACAGGCAGTTGCAAAACCAACAATAGATTCAGGGCCACGATTCTGAAACCCGTTCAAAATAACAATTTCTCTTCCAATAACCCAGTAACTAAACAGGGTGTAAGTGAATTCAAAAGGCCCAATTTCATCAAAAGCAGTTCATTGCGTTAACGCAAGAGAGAGAGAGAGAGAGAGAGAGAGAGAGAGAGAGAGAGAGAGGAGTAAATTACCTACCCTTATTTTCAACTTGAACCTTCCTAATCTCTTCGTCTAGTTGAATTCCTTGCAAGTGTGAATTGAGTAAAATATTAAAATCATTATTTTGCTTCTTCACAAATTGCAAATTTTCCAATTGAAAGAGAGAAAGAACTTGTTCAGCAGTGAATTCCTTAGGAGCATCAGAGTCACTATTTTCTTCTCTTACTGATATCATCGATATCGATTTCACAATCTGCACTCCCAACTCAGTCCTCCCCTCCCTCAAAAAGGGTTTAGGGTTAGGGTTTAAAATAACAAGGAGGCTCCAGATAGCAAAACCGCAATTATAATTCTATTTAGCATGTACGTTACGACTTAACAATCAACGAGCACCAGTGGTCTAGTGGTAGAATAGTACCCTGCCACGGTACAAACTTGGGTTTGATTCCCGGCTGGTGCAATATGTCTTTTGCATCATTCTCTGGTGCAATTATAATTCTATTTTTTCAAATTCTTGTTTGAATTTCTATTTTGCGCAAGCTGTGGCAATACTCCAAAAGCATATCCTATATTCCCCTCCCTTGTACTTCTTCCTCCAATTGCTGTAGATGTGCCTGACACGCATCCTGTGCTCAACATTAGGCAGCAAGCTTGCAATAACAGGTAACAATCCCTACAAAGCATAGCAAACAAACTGTCATTAACTCAAAAGATCAATATATATTAATAAAGTACAACAAATAAATGGTATTACATTCTGTTGATCTGTGATGATAGTCCACCCAAATCCATCTTTTATTTCAAGGTCTTCAATCAAATTCTTAAGAAACCAGGTCCAATTTTCTTTGTTTCCCACCTGAACTATAGCCCAAGCAACAGGGTACATCTGATTATTTCTATCTTTGGCAACTGCAGATAACAATTCTCCCTTCCGTATTCCTTTTAAGAATGCTCCATCAATCCCCAACATTGGTCTACAAGTCTCCATAAATGTTGTCTTCACAGGATCAAAGCAAACATACATTCTCCTAAAGAAGAGACCTTGGGATGGGATAGGGCTGACATGCTCAATGATAACAGTACTACTAGGATTTCTATTCTCTAACTCATCTTTATATCTCCAAAGCTTTGCATAATGTTCAATCATTGAGCCATCAAGGTGTTGCAATGCCTTCTTTCTTGCCCTGCTGCACATGCACTCACTCACTTCCACCTCAAATTGTTTTAAAACATTTGCTCTTATATTAGTCAACTTGTAAGCAGGGTTTTTTTTCTAAATGTTTCAAATTCCTTAGCCAAAAATGTGGCAGTAATCTGCCTGTTCTTAAATGGCATCCCACACTTATGTTCAGGACTATATGAGGTAATTTTCCAGAAATTGTGTTGGTTCAATCCATCCCAAACTCTCCAAGGGCATACAACAGAGTTCATGCACACTCCAGACATCCTCATCTTCTCATTCCTAATCCATTTGATGTCATACCTTTTATCCAATCCATACTTGATCACTGCTTGCTTAAAAATTTATTTTTTTTCAAACTGAAGACCAAGTTTTAACTGGACATCTTTCATATCTATTGTAGGATTAAAAGTTAGAAATTTCAGACCTTGTTTCCTAGTCAAAGTCAGGCTTTCTCCATGAAATATGTTGTCATCAAGCTCATTATCTTCATCACTGTCATAATTACTATCAGAACTCATTGAATTACTATCATATGCACTTTGGGGCTATGATTGTTCCCCAACTGGGTCAGGTGTAAGTGTAGGGTCAATTGGGTCAGCTTCTTGGGGGTACCCTGATTGGGTAAATCCTTTTAGACTTCTTGGCTCTTCTATTATTCATCACCGCATCCCTAACTTCCACAAACTCCTCATCACTATCATTGAAATCATCTTCACTTAAGCATGGTTCTCTATTGACCCCCTCATCCTCAACCTCATATGGATATACAGATTCAATATCCACAGGCTCATCATGAGCCATCTCAGCCTCAACATTTACCTTTTTAGGCTCATCATGACCCATTTGATTCTCAACCTGACTCTTTTCAGGCTCATCATGAGCCATCTCATTCTCAACCTGACTCAACCCAGGCTCATCATGAGCCATCTCAGGCCCAACATTTTCAACCTGACTTTTTTCAGGCTCAGCATTCTCAACCTGACTCTCAGCCATCTCACAATCAACATTGCCCCCATCTTCAGCCATGCCAACCTCAACCTTACTCTTTTCAGGCTCATCATGAGCCATATAAGCTTCTGTCTCATCCCGAGCCATCTCAGTAATCACTGGTCCATCTCTAACATTTTCATTTTCATTTACAATCACTGATAAATCAATACCTACCATTCTTAGCACTCCATCATTAGTATCAATTTAACTCAATCCTTTATCAATAGTTTTTGAAGGCAACCTATACCATATTTACTTTACAACTCCATACTTCAAATATGATTGGACATACTTTTCAACTTTAAAATAATTTAAGGTATCTAGACAAACATCAGGGATAAAATCAACAGTACCTCCATCATACTTCAATTTGCCCTTATCCTTACGAAATTTTCCCCCATGTAGCAAAAATATTCCAATTGTCTTATCCATTCTGCATATAGTTGACATATAATACATGTAAAATCAGTTCAAGCCCACTATCATTATTAAATACATATGACTACATATAATAAACAATTGCACAACAGTTCAAGCCCCACTATTAATTATTAAACATATCACACAAACATCAAGAACTACATATCAGTACAAGAAAAAATTTTAAAGTCACACTATCAATTATTAAATGACAACAGGCAAAGCATTTTTAAATTTTGGGACCACAACAGTGTATATAAAAGGAAAAACCATATTAGTACAACCAATGACACAAACAACTTGTAAACTACAGTCTTAAAACCCTAACACGCTAATACAGAAACATTGTGACGCCCTGACCCGGATCTTTATACAAAATCCTAAGGTCGGTTCGCCAAACAATAAAATGACTCAACCAAACAAGAAAAGCACGTGGCGTAACCACCCGTACTTACAACAAAACACAAAGTAAAACCTGAATAAATAATAAACAAGTCTTCGGCGACACTACATCCGGAACCCAACTAACAAAAACCACAAGTCTAAGACTTGAGAAACAACAAACGACAACAACCTCCACGGCTACAACATGCCGGAGAAACAACATAAACTACGAGCCACAACATGCTCGAGACAGAAACTAAATTAACAACAAGATAATTACACAGGCACGACATATATATGTCAGCTATCAAAAGAATACAAAGTTTACATAACTTTACATAACCATTGTCCTTACCAAAAGAAATACTACTAAATCAAAAGACCACTTTTAAGCTAAACACAATCTTTTCGTCCTCGTCGCGAACTTCCTGACTGGCTCGAATCTAAGAAACACATATAAACAACAAACGGGGTGAGTCGAAACTCAATAAGTTACTAAATGAAACTATATGTCATGGCATAATACTCAAGCTGTAATCATAACATGATAATAGCATTTATATACCACAACTGAACATATGTCATCATCATTGATATACAAATCACATAACTCACATAGCACCTTGATATTCACATAAGTGCTCGTAAATAAACCACGTTAAAAAGGATATTATTTCTCTTTCTCCATCCTTGCGTTGCTCCTGTAATACACGAAAAATATACGTGGACCGATACTCGTGTGGGATGTATCGATATTCTTCCGACAAACGAGTCAAAATTTTAGCACGCCAAAGTCATGTTTATTGCTACAACAATGGGGCTACATCTAAACTGTGGCCAACAAAAGAGGGTGTGTGAATTCCGATACAACGACTTATAGCGATTACAAACATTAATTTGTAAAGACTATAAGTCGTCCCACCTTGATTAGTCAACAAAGCCAACAGGGCTCAATGCAATGCACAAGTTGGTATAATACTCATCTTATACAAATAACCATCAAGTTCAAAAATAGTAAACTTGATACACGTCAAGTAGATTATATTATTCTACTACCAACTATCATCAAGCATATATTTGCAAGAATTTTAATCAACACATTTTGTGAAGTAAACTAATCAACATCTCAAAATCACATATTTAATCTTTAATCACATAGTCATACAAGTACATGTTCGCAAGTACTTTTCAAGAATAACCAGACCACATATTTAGTTTATAAACATCTATACATCAAGGTACACATTCGATTCTCAAACAAACATACCTTAAGACTATTAATTTAGTCTATGAACATCGAGTGCGAAATACTACGCTCACAATGACGTTTAAAGCGTAACAACACCATTCTTATAACTGCATGTGCCCTCAAGTACAGTTATCCTAAATCATATGATTTTGTAGTCCAACCCCAAGATTAACGAACAATCGTTTATCACATCGAGCCTGTTATACTAGTCTCTAACATTCTGTATTTTAACGTACATACGTGTAAGAAACTCTCGAGAGTTGATAATTCTATTAAACGGACATCCCAAACTACACAAGTTCGGATATACGGCTTGCTAAATTAATTAGACGCCAATTTACGATTATAATCAAAGTCCCTAATTTACTAGTACCAAATAATCGGAGGGCTAAATCTATAGCAAACAAACTCTAATTCACATAGGAATTTAACATGTTGTTTGGTGAATATTATTCTCTTCAAATATCAAATTTCTAGAGTCATTATCATACTTCTCAAAATTTGGGTATAATTGTTTTATATGAAACTTCCCAATTAAAGTCTCATCTTGTCTCCTTAATTCAATTCCAAGGTTGATACTCCAACAATCACATATGCAACCCATTTCATACCAAGCAAATATCACACTTATAGTTTTCATATACCAACATAGCAATTAGACATGAGAATATCATCTTTAACAAGTCTAAGATGTATATTTATGAAGTAACATGTAACAAATCCTAAAGCATACAACAAAGGGGGTTAGTACGTAACTTACTTGAAATGAGAAATTAAACCATTAAAATCACAATCAAAACCTTCAAAGATGCTCCCCTAGTTATCTTCAACACATGCATGGTCTTAGATCAAAGATTGGTTGGTTGGATTGAGAGGACAATAACTTCACACCCTAATCTCACCTTTATCTCCCACACTTACTCTCAAGCTGCCATGGAAGAAAGATATGAAGAAATGAGGTAATGGAGGTCTCTCACATGGCGTGGAGTAACTAAAAGGCTAGTCAAAAAGTCTGGGGTCGTTTTGAGTGAAGTTAACCAAGGCCTAAAGGTCAAAAGGGTCAAAAAGGGAAAATTACAAAAATTGTAAAAATCCTGTCCATACACTCGATAGGGCGAGCCGCTAAGGCGAGCTAATCTGCTCGCTAAGGCGAGCTGCTGGCTGAACTTTTGATCTAATTTTGTTAAAACTGTTGGTTGCTGCTCGCTAGGGCGAGCCTGAGACTTCCTAAAGTGTTCAAAATGTTCCCTAAGTGTTCCCAATCAATCCTAACATGATCCTAACCTCCAACAAGGTTTAAAACACATCCAAACTCATCCAAGATCACATTAACAAGGCTAGAATGTTATGCAACACAAGTATTAATGATTAAATCACAACCCAAGCATACTAAACACATGAAATCAAGGTGTAAACTACTCAACATGTTATTCAATGAACCTAATACACATGCCTATCATAGCAACAATGCAACCAAGTAAACACATTGAACATTTAAAGAACTCAGGGTATTACAAACATGGATGAAGGGAAGAATTGATAATGCGAACAACATCATAATACGAACTAGGGTTAAGCGTATTCACCTCGTATCTTCGATTCGATGTTATATCATTCGATTTCAGTATATTTTGGTGTTGATTGATGCCTTCGTACTCAATTTGTAGGTCTCCAGATCGAAATGATTCCGAAATCGCAAACCCTAATAATTTGGGGGTTTTTTCCTTTTTAAGCGAGGGTTGTTTGACTGGGTGTGAATGCGACAATAATCGTGCAACAGAATCCTTTATCCAAAGGCAGGGGCAAAATAGGGTTTTCAAGTAAAGTTAACGGCGTGGTCTAACGCCCGTCAGAAAATGGGCTCGTTTGCAAGATAACTGAAGTATAGTGGCCCAAATAACATTTTCAAACATTAAGTGGCCGAATTGCAACCTTCCCTACAGTACAGTGGCCCGATTGTATGTTTTGCCTATTTTTTTCTCAGATTTGTAAATTTTTGGATAATTTTTTCAAGAGGTAAATTAGTTTTATAAATAGTTAGTTCAATATCGAAGCTCACCTGCAGTTCGATGTTGCTATCTTCGGTACTTTCCTCGTTGCCATATACTTTTTGTACTCTTGCTTGTAAATGTGAGACTCAAGTATTTATACTGTTTGTAAAAGTTGTACAAACTCAAATTTTGGATAGTCCTTCAATAGCTCATGGAACGTTTCATCTGTCCAAGGCATCTAGATTCATTTGTAGCCATTTACTATGCAGAAACATATCTTAATCATTCAATGTACCTGATTCCAAGAATTAAAGTGTTGTTCATTAATCAATATTTAAATACATTCAATAAAATTGAGATTTATATAAAATAGATTAGGTTACACATTAAAAGATAATGTTATGTTTTTAGAAAGTTGTTTTAGGCAAAAACTACTATATTTAGCAGCCTAATATGCAACTGTCATTATATATATATATATATATATATATATATATATATATAGTCTCAGTAGCCAGTCTAAATCTAGGACTGGAAATTGAATCGCCTTTTTCACCATTTTCGGGTTGTTTAGGTGGCAAATGTATTGATTTTGGGAACGATTCACCATTCTTTTCTACTAATCAAGAAAAAAATTACTGAAGTTCTTGCAAAAGAGATGAGGTATGGTTTAGATTTGATATGTAGGATGACGGAGAAGAGAGAGAACGATGGTGGATAGGAAAGTGGTGTATTGTGGGGAAGAAAATATTAAAAGATGTAACAACCCCAAATCCTAACTACTCTTTAACTTTCTCTCTCTACGCCATCACCTTTTTTCCCTGCCGTCTTCATCGCCTCCTCCCTCACAGCGCCCTTATTCTACGCTGACGTCATAGCGCCCTCGTTCCCCCTGCCGTCCTCACCGTCACTGTCATCCTTTGTCTCAACCGCCCTCGTTCTACCCGTCGAGGTACTCGCCTCTCTCTCTCTCTCTTTTCGAATCAATTAATCGACCCATGAGTTGATTAATCAGCCATTTAATCGACTCATGAGTTGATTAATTGACCATTTAATCGACTCATGAGTTGATTAATTGACCATTTAATCGACCCATGAATTGATTAATTGACCTAGGGTCGATTTGAGTCATTTTTATCGACTCATTGAGTCATTTGATCGACTCATTGAGTCGTTTAATCGACTCAGTAAGGGTATTTTGGGATTTTTGGATGAAAAGTGGCCATAAAAGATGTTTTTGAGTAAGTGAGGCTTTTTATGAATTTGACAGCTTTGACTTGGCCATTTCTGTACAAACCCCAAAAGAAAAAGAATGTGTTTGGCCTAATGTAGACTCATTTGTTGGAAAATTTTTAGGATGAAATGGGTATATAAATACCTACTGGTTTACGTAAGTTATTTTTTGTAATAAACAAAATAGGTCAGGGTTTGTTGTGCAATTAAATTGGAGGTTTGTGTTTCCCGCTTGTGTCACATTAGATGCACAATAGGCGCTGACTAGGAGTGTAAGTCAGCCTCTTGTTAACGAATTTAACATCAAATTAACGGAAGATTTGAATTGCAAAAAAAAAATTTAAGTCAAGGTTTAATTGGTAAAAAAAAAACACGAGGTTTAATATAAAAAAAGTGAAATATGTCAAGATTTTTTTGTAATTTTCTCATAATATAACTAGGAATTTATGAGCCATTATAGGCGGATACGTCGAATCGGGTCACATGCCCGTTTTCTAACAAGTATCAATATATATATATAAGAAATTAATTAAGCATATCGTTAAATGGGAAGGATAAAGATATTTTATTTTACCAAAATTCAAATAATTCGGGTGTTTGGGGTGATGTATCAAGTCATTCAGAAAAAAAAAAAAAAAAAGATTTTGAAAAGAATAATCTTAGAATGTAGGCATTTAGAATAGTATTTCATTAATTGTTGATTTGTTTGCCAATGGATTATATTTGCTGACTTATAAATGAGTATAGGCTACAACATAAATAATAATAATAATAATAATAATAATAATAATAATAATAATAATAATAATAATAATAATAAAGACATTAAAACAAGAATTGATTTCTACTTCTTTGTACCACGTCGGAGTACTATAATTCTTATCTGATTATCTTATCAAGCTGAGATATTGGTTGCATTTTTAAACAAGTAAAGAAACATCCAAAAAAAATCCAACGTCAGACTCAGACGAGTACTAGTTTGTCTTGATCCAAAACTCCTTAACGGACACCGGCTCCCGCCAGTCCCTCTATCCAATGTTGAAACAGCCCCCAGTTTTGTTCACTAACTCTGCCGGTTACTCTCTCACACAGCCGGTTGTTTCACTCTATAGTCGCCGGTTTCCATAAAACCCATTAAAGATTAATTATTTAAAATTATTTCTCTTTCCTCCGCAAGAACTCAAATATATATAGAAGTTAACCCAGTAGTCCATCCATTCCCTTGAACAATATAAGCTCAAAATTGTTCACAACTTTCTACTTCTTTATATAATTTCATTGGAGGGAATTGGGAATATATACATTCATTTTATTTTCTTAATAATCGAGGAGAAACACTACCATAGCTGGTCAGGTTGAACCCAACGTTTGAGATTAGTACGCAATTGGGGGCCGGGCCGGGCCGGATTGAGCAAGCTCGGAATGAGGTTGATGCAAGTTGGTGGTGGGATGAAAGAGCAATCTAATTATTCAAAGTCATGTGAGATGTGCAAGGGTGAGTCTAGCCCTTCTAATTCAAAGCAAGGGGAAAGGGGGTTTGATTCAAGTTCTATAGGTTTCAAGGTGAGGAAAGATGGTGATAAGCTAAAGCAGGCTGAGGAGTCTCTCCGCACTGTCATGTACTTGAGCTGTTGGGGTCCTAATTGAATAAACATCCATTAACAACTAAGCCAAGCCAAGCCAAGCCAAGCCAAGGAGAGACCAGATTTCTGGCGGCGAGCGCTCCTGAATAAATGTTTTTATTTTTTATTTTAGAATGTCTCAATCAATGTTCCTAAAATTTTTAATCTACCTATTCTCTGTCATTTTTTCTAATATACCGGTAAAGCTTCATTTTATATAACATATCCTAAAGAAACTCAATTATTTAAAATAGTTGAACTGAATTAATGTTAATGAGTATTGTGATCAGAACACATTTTACAGGACATCATTAATTAAGTTTTTTAATTTTAGTGCTTTATCAACTAATAATATTTATCCGGATGGAGGAAGTACTAGTTATTGTACCAATGATTGTAACATGTACATATATTAACTCGAGCAAGGAAAAAAAAAATTATGGTTTTAGATTAGGTGTTGCGCTTCTCTTACATTTTACTTGCCTTTTCTTTATTTTCTGAAAAGCAATTATAGATTACGCAACATAGTTGTTTATTCGTAAACTCACAGAGACTCAATCCTACAAATTTAGAGTCTGCTCCGTAAGTCATTTTATGGACATCAGGAGAATGACTTACCGACTCCAAGCTGCATAAGTCATTTTACCGAGTACAAGTGATGAAGATTATTTTTTGTTGATCATATTTTTTAAATTTTACCAAATACTAAAAAATGTGAAAAAAAAATTGAAATTTATTTTTCGTAAAATAAATGGAGCCTTCTCCCTAATTATTTGGTTGAAAAAGAATAATGTTGGGTCTAAAATGAGTAAAAAGTTTGAATACAAAAAATTTTGATTTGTTAAAAGTGTACATACCATTATTTATTTAGTGGTGAGATACAAACTATATAACCGTCGGGTAGTTCTCAACTGAAATTTTCTATCTAAAACTAAGAATATTCCATTTTTCAAAGTTTGGTAATGCAAAATTGAGGAAGAAAAAATGGACTAATTAATACTCCATTTATATTTCATCGTTATACCCTTTCTATGATCACCATTAGTGCAAGTTACTTGAGAAAAGAAAAGCTCTTTTTGTTAATGATTCATGAACCTGTGATTCAAAAGTTTAGATTCGCCATCTATTGAATCAATGAACATAATGCCCCATTAATTTTTAATGGGAGTAATAATTTGTGGAAAAATCAAAAGTTTTCTTTTTGCACTATGTTTTATGCTGCCAGTAACATGATCTTAGACCATGTACAACCAAGGATTAAAAGGGTAGCAATTCGGTTTCATCGGTGGTTCCAACAAGGTATCTAAAGGGTATCATAAGGGTAAATTGGGAGCTTAATTTAGGATTGGGGAGCAAATTTTGCTCTCGGAGCTTAGCACGTTTCTTTCAAAAAAAAAATTCTTAAAGATAATCATAGTTTAAGCTCAAAAAACACCAAAACTACGCCGTTTAGGTTTCGATTTTTGCCAAAAAAAAAAGATTCCAGACATATGTACCGTAGTGCCTGCCTACTGCGTAGCCACTTTCCACGTGGTGTCTTCTCGGTGGACAGTATGTTTTTTCATTTTCTTGATGTTTTTGGTCATTTTCGACCACAATTTTTTTTGTTTGTATTAAATTACACATTTTTATCTATAAATAAAGACTTGGTTTAATTCATTTGGACACCAGATCAATTTTTTACGAATTTTTCAAGTTTTCCTCCATTTTCATCTCTTCTCTCTCTTCAAATTTGATTATTTTCCTAAAATTAAGTTATTTAATAACTTACTAATTTCTTACTATTTTGGGACGGAGTATATGTTATGAATAATTAATATGTAGACCGTAACACAATGTAACAAAAGAGTAATTAAATTAATTAAATTATAAAATAATAGTTAAATAATAAAAAGGTAATTATATAATTAAATAACAAACACTAATTAATATATTTAATAATTAATTAAGTATAACATCATTCAATAAACAAAGCTAAATATAATGACAGACGTGATCCTGACCCAGCTAAATAAGACAATTTCCTGCATAAAACAACTTTTCAAAAATGGAAACTCGAATCTAACTGATCCAGCCATGCATTGAAAGCTCAATCAGTTCACATGTTTTTATATCTTGTGTTTTTATACTACACAATTAATAGCTTTGTTAAAAAAATAAAATAAAAAATAGCAGTTCTGCGAACTTGGATTTCACAAACAAAGTCGACTGATGAAATTCACGAGATCATGCTGGCCCTTAAGTTTCCCATCATCTATATACATAGTCGTTGTAATCTATACATGCACCTGAATAACTCAATTAGTTTCTAGATCACAATTGACTGAATATTAAATACAAATTGCTAGCCCTTGAAATTTGTTCATTACAAACATTATAAATAGAGACATTCCCTCCAAACCTAACTCCTTCTTCCAAATGTGTTCATACATAAAGTAATTACTAGGCATTCCATTTGTTATGGTTGAGATTATGATGAGGATCAAGGATCAAGGCCCAACGTTCCGAGAGATCCGATGGCGATATCCGGAAGTCCGATGACAAGAGCGCGAATCAATAAAGTTCGAGAAGCCCTCATGACACTTGTACACTCAATCAAGGCCAACACAACTCAAAACAGTGACGGACGGATCATGTGTGTTGGAGGGACGTTCGCATGAAGAGTAGAACTTTTTGGTGTCAAAGCGATCGCTCTGTACCTTCGAAAGCGATCGCCCTGGATTCTGCCCAGCAAGCGATCGCCCTGGATTCTGCCCAGCAAGCGATCGCCCTGAACCTTCGAAAGCAATTGCCCTGGTTTCTGTTCAGCAAGCGATCGCCCAGTCTCCTCCAAAAACGATCGCCCGACACTGTGCCTGAAGAGCAATCGCTCTGAATCGCTGTAAAGCGATCGCCTTGTGACCAGATTATCAGTAACGCGCTGTTTGACGAATTTTTATTAGTTTTGGTAACTTTAGGATATTTTAGGTATTTTTATTTTCCTAATAAACGTTTCCTAAGGTAAGTAGGTTTGTTTAGGCCTATATAAAGGCTTCTTTTTCATTGTAAAACATTAACATTGATTATTATTAAATTAAATTGAGTTTTCACAATATTGTAAGCTTTTGAGAGATTTCTTGGACTAGAATTCTCAAACCTTTGAACTTATCAAGTTTGTTAAGATGCAGGCTTGTGGCGTTCCGTAATCTTGGTTCCTAATCAATTGCGATTAGTGGGTTAAGGTTGTACCCCAAGGTTCTATGGATTAAATCCGCCCTAGGGTTGAGGGAAGCTCCCTATCTTTTCTTCAATTCGTTGTTTTTCTGTTTTAATCCGCGTTCTTGGTTGGTTCCGCTTTGTCACGATCTTAGAATCACATCAGATTATCACCACAACTTGATGATCAGCTGGCTCCAACCTTCAAAGCATTCTTGTGCTAGAGCACATTATCCACGGCAATCAAGAAGCAATGAAAATCATTTGACGGTATGTCTTTTCTTTTTGATCATTCTTCCTTTCTTTTTAATTTAATTGTAGTATACTCTAAAAAATTTAATCACATATTAATTACGAGCAATCACATTGAATTGCCTTATTGCACATGAACCCAAAAATTGTTATTCAAAATATTGTGAATCTTCATTTCCAGCAATGAAATGAAATGGTCAAGATACATATTTTAATCTATACACTAGAATTGGAACACACAGCAATGTTAACGATTTAATTAAAATATAAGTAAATTTGACTATGTAATTAATCAAATTATTTCAATTTCCCGTGCAGAACGAAGAACTCTCCACGTTGAATTCTATTTAAAATAATAATGAATTTTATTTAAATTTGAGTGAATTCAATCATATTTGTGACGAGGTGACTGAAGCAGTACCATTGCTGCTTGGTAGTACGGCAACAAATCAATAGAAATGGAATATACAATGAAAAAAGAAGAAATTGGGAATTCAATCGAAGCAGTACCATCATATTTGCGATCTATTCATAATTTTTTAATTATTTGTTTGTGCTTTTTAATTGAAAAATTATATTGCAGAAAATGTTGGAGGTTCTATTCAAAGCGTGTTATGCCCGACTTCAATTCCTCCTTTATCGGATATAACAAACGGTATGATATTTCAAAGTGTATTTTGCTTATGTATAATTTAATTGAAAAAGATATATGTCGTACGTTTAACGCACGAGGGTAAAAACTAGTTTAGTATTAATATTTTAATAATGACTTCTAAAGAAAAAACTGAAATTAATTACATTAAATTTAATTTTCCAATATTATTATTAAACATTAATATAATTTCAAAAATATTAATTTAACAAAAATCACATATTAAAATTGCATAAACAAAATTAATGCTTAATATAAATAAGATATAAAAATATTAAATTAATGGAGGTAAAGATGGTGGGGTATGTAAACTTATTGGAGTTTGTGTATTGTTGAAAAAATGTTTTTGTTGAGTAGCTTAAATAGGTAACTTAATGATATTTTTGTAATAAAATGATAAAAAAAGTAAAGTGAAGCTCCCCAATGTTGATACTTTGTTGTACGTGGTCTTATGAGGTTAAGAGAGATGGGCTTTTCTCAATAATATAAAATGAAAAGAGATGGGCTTTATTGGGCTTGACAATGTTTGTAGCCGAAATGGACCATAACCCGTGCACCTTAACAGTGTTCACATAAATATATGCTCATACAGAGTGAGAGAGCAAACCATATCCAAAATTCCATCTCAACCACAAAAATCTTCAGCTCCATGGCAAATATGAATGTGCTCAAACCCCCCTGTCATCGGAATTATCAGTTCACAATTCTTTCCAAGTATTCAAGTCGACCTGTAAATGCACCAACTAATGATTATTATATCAGCAGCATTGCAAGTTCTCGTAGAAGAAAGCTAGCTATTCGAGCTTGTACCAATGGCGAAACAGAGAAAACGACAGAAAGACGCAGTTTCCTTACTATAGAAGAAGCTGGCTTAGTCGAAATGTCAGGGTTGAGTACTCACGAACGATTTCTATGTCGATTAACGGTGCGTATGCCACTTGTTCCTGCAACAACGAGGTTAATTATTGTCAATGATTAACACTATAGTTTAGGATTTGAGTAGTAGCTAGTATTACTATTTATACTCTATTTTAGAGAAAATTGGCATATAAATAGTGTCACGGACTTGAGTAATTGACACTAGATCATTTTACTATTAGCGTAATGCTACCTACACTTGGATATATTGATCGAAATTCTTACCTGTAACATGTCAAATCATGTAACGCATTCTAATTAGATTATGTTTGTGCGCATGGACAGATATCGTCACTTAATTTGCTGAGAGTGGTTGCAGAGCAAGAGGGGTGTTCGATCGAGGAATTAAATGCTGGGAGGGTATGTGATTGGTTTCTCAAGGACAAGCTCAAGAGCGAGCAAAATTTGGGTTCCGCTGTCCTTCAATGGGAAGATTCCGATTTCCAGCTCTAAATCAACCATCGTTCTCTTGTCGTAATTTTCATCTATGGTTTTCTTTTTCGATCCTACAGGGAGTAGAAAACGCTTGTGATTTTCATGAGCGATATATACTCTACAATATAAACTCTGTGCTCTCTTCCCTTTCACCCACCCACGCAAATAATAAAGAGCTGCATTCTCACTTTTCTCTTTAGTGTTGTGTTGTTATATTTGGCAAAAAGGTCAGCTCAGTATTTATTTGAGCATCACGTCAGGTTCTGCACCTCGACCCTCCATGTACAATTTCATTTTGCTTCTAGAGTTTTATACAACTATCTTTTTTTTTTTTTTTAATCAGCAAAAAATTTCATTCATTTATACTAAGGGCGAAAATACACTCATATATACATCCACTCCTCCAAAGTCCAAACACAAAACTGACAAAAAAAAAAATTCCAACAAAAACACCCAGAGTCACACCTAGACTGATACAATACTTCACCAAAACACCTTACCACCTCATTATTCTTCTCAGCTTTAACCGATTCATTCAACTACTTCATTTTTCTTCCTTCCTTCTTCTCTTTGTTTGCTCAACGGAGATTTGATTCTCTCTTGATTTGCTTGCTTCCCTTCTCTTTGAGAGTTTTTTTTCGCTCGTTTGAGAACCCATTTTAAAATTTACCATTTTTCTTTTTCCCAACTTTGCTGCTTCCTGTCCTTAAGAAGTGATCCAGGAATAGATTTGAGACTTTACAAAGTGTGAGGTCTTAACTTTGATTCCTTCTCACGCACGCCCTCTTAGAAAAAAAAAAAAAACTTTGTTGCTTCCTTTTCCGTCTATATATAGCATCTCTCTCACATAAGCCTTCCTTTAATAAAGTTTTTTTTTTGGAATAATTGCGGATCAGCCTCATTCATGGGATTTTCAACCGCTTTAGATTTTCTTTTTTGTTTCCAACTGCTTAAGTCTATTTTAAGTGATAAATTGACCAGTTGTTCCAAAATTGCTCTCGTTAACAACTTAAACAACGTTTTAAACATTGTTTTCCTTTAATTTTCTCCTGTAAATTCTCCCTTTCATTCCAATAATTATTTACTTTGCTATAGTCTTCATCTTTCTCTCTCTCAGTTTCTTTTCATGCCCAATTCATCATAAGAAAACAAGATCAGTATAATTTTTTAAATTATTTTAATTATTTTTGTTTTATCAACATTGTTTGCCAATCGCTGAATGTTGACACAACGAAACAGGGATCAGCCTCATCCCGATGTGAAAATTCAAAAGAAAGTGACAACTTTTTTAGAAGTGTCTTGGAGAGTTCATTTAATCTTAATTCCCTAATATTCACAACATATTGTGCTTCAAAAATAAAAGTTGTCATCGCAGTGCATGAAAACAATACTTTTTAGTACAATGTATTGCAATGTACATTTTTGATGCATCGTAAGTGTAATGTTGTGCATCGCAATGCACAAAAATAGTACTTTTTAGTACAATTTTGTGCATCGCGATGCACACTTTGATGCATCGCAAGTGTAATGTTGTGCATTAGTACTGTTTTGTGCATCGCGATGCAAGTGTAATGTTCTGCATCGCGATGCAAGTATAATGTTGTGTATTGTGATGCACAAAAACAACACTTTTCAATATAATTTTGTGCATCGCGATGCACATTTTGATGCATGCCAAGTGTAATGTTGTGCATTAGTACTGTTTTGTGCATTGTGATGCACTTTTGATGCATCGCAAGTGTAATATATAACGTGCATCAAATGTAATGCACAAATAGTACTTTTTGTGCATCATGATACAATAATTTATGCATCGCGATGCAACAATTTCTGCATTCATCAATTGTACGCGATGCAATAATTTGTGCATCCATCAATTTGAGCATCGCGATGCATAGTGTGTCTGTCCTGTATTTTTTAAGGGCATAGATGATATTTTACAACAAAAGTGTCTTTTTTTCAATTTAAAATAATTATAGGGGATAAAGCTGCTAAAAATTCATTAAAAGCTACGGCCCAAATTTCGTCCATATTTTTTCCACCATCTCCTTCAAATGGGCCACATCATTGTTACGTTGATCCAAAGCCTCTTCATTGCACATATGCCCAATAACACCATTTCTTTCAGGCCCCTAATTGCTGGGCCCATTTTTGCTCAATCACAAATTCTGATTCTGCCTCCGTATTCACTCCCCACCTTTGCCTTTCTTAACGTACCCTTCACTGTTTAACCCAAATTAACATTTAAGTAGTTGTGTTTTGTCGTAAAGTTGAAGATAGTACTCCCTCCGTACCTAAATTATTGTCTGGGTTGACCTGTCACACGGATTAAGAAAACTCAATTGACTTGATTATTAATATTGGAATAGTATTGAAAAAGTGTGTTGTTTCCTTTAATGCCCATGTGTATGTGGCTCATAATTAAAGTAGGAAGAAAAAGTAAGGGTAAAATAGTAAAAGTGATGTTCTAAAAAGGAAAGTTTCAAACAAGACAATTATTTTGGGACGGACGAAAAAGAAAAGGAAGACAATAATTTAGGGACGGAGGGAGTATTATTTTATTCTTATACATTCTTGCAAATGATCTAATATCTATATTGTACGCTCTCCGTTTCGGTCAAATACTCCCACTGTTGCACCTAAATAATTTATGTTTAAAAAATTAAATAATTAATGATATATAAATATTCTTAAAATTGGTTATAATTATAAAAATATTTGAGTATAGTTAATATGTTTATACTACATGTGGAGGATAAAATTATAAAAATTATGAAGAATGTAGGCATAATTTTTTAATGTGGGCTCTTTATTTGAAACATCTTAAAATAGAATAGTGGACTCTTTGCCTGGAAGAGAGGAAGTAATTTATTTTTCTATTTTGAGATGTTTCACTTGAAGAGTCTAATTTAAAAAATTATACCTATAATCTCTATAAACCTTTTCACTTTACCCTCCACATATAATATAAACATTTTGGCTATGGTAAAATATTTTTGTAATTATAACTAACTCCAATGTTACCTATATATCCCTTAATTATTAGACTTTTCAAACATAAACACTCTAGGTAGAACGGAGGAAGTATTATTATGCTATTCATATGCATTGCTGGAAAAGTTTAGTCTTCTTACGCATGTGTTTGTATAAATTTACACAAGCGTATGGGCCAATACAACAACTAACAACATTAAGCTTGTGAATGAAGTCAGTCTGATTTTGGTTTTTTTTTTTAGGAAATTAAGCTGAATTTAATATTTTATTAGAGAAGAAACTTTCATTTTAATACAAAAAAATTTCAAATTGATGATGCACAAAATGGCACGGTCAGGAACTCTCTGATGATATTGGTGAAGCTTGGATATCTGGGCTTGAGCTAAGAACATGAAATGGACAGAAAACACGCTAGGGTGAATGCAGGGGCTTGCCCTGCTAAAGCACTCTGGCGTGAGAATAAGAACTTGCTTATCAATTTGACAGAGTCTTAGCTTGTGAATAGTGAACGTACCTTAGACCAAGTTCTGGCTTGGCTTTTATAGTGAAATGGAGTAATTTGTGGGCTGATTTTGAGGGAGGTCAATCCCCACAATTAAGGAGGAGTAACTGCCGGGCATGATTGGAGTTAATCCCTGATTTCTAGCCTGTGATCCCGGGAGCTTGTAGACGCGGCCCGTGATTCTTGGAGACAGCTACTGGCCTGCTTGGGCGTGCTCGCGTGGTGCTATGTTCGTGTGGATCATGCTCGTGGGTTCGCGCGGTGCTCGCGGGGTGCTATGCTACTGGCCTGCCTTCTGGGCTAAAGTCCCTGCCCGAATATGTCCTGATCGGCGTATCCGGGCATCAAGATATTTTTGGTGTCATCAATGGCCCCCTGCTCCTTGTCTAAGAAGTATTTATGCTCGTGGCGAGGAGCAATCATGGTGATAGGACGGATTTATACTATCTTTTTCCTATGTTTTCCATCCTTATTATTCTCTATTTCCATGTATCTAGTTTAGGTTTGATGTATTTTTGAGTGAATTATGTTTTGTGAGGATTTTGAGAGAATCAATGTAATTCGAGAGAAATTTAGAGATTTATTATGTAATCCTTTTTGGTTCTCAAAGAAGCTCAAGATCATCAATCCTACATCGATGGAAGTCAACAAAGTCAAGACAAAGTCAACCAAAGAAGACCCGAAGCGAGCTAAAGAGTCACGAGGAAATTGAAGATTTCGGGATTTTAGGCTTAGGGACGAGTCGTCCCCATTTGGCCTAACTATTCCCAGCAGGACGACCGATTCAGGAAGGGCTGAAGGTTCAGGGACGAGTCGTCCCCTGTCGAGACTGAAATCGTGGGTGCTGTATTTTTAGCAGTTTTTATTATTTAGAGTTATTTTATTTTCTTTTTTTTTACCTAGGTTTTAGCAAGGAAGTATAAATACTTTTTCTTTGTTTAGTTTTAGGGTTATCATCTACTTTGGAGAGTTTTCCTAGAATCAAAAACTCAAGCTTTGAATTTCTATGGAGAACTAAAACTCCATAACTTTGGATTTGAGAGCTTGATCCGGATTCTTAATTCTATTGAGGTATTTCTTTTCTTAATTAATTCTTGTTCATAATCTTGCTTGTATTAATTTAGATTGATTTCTAGGTTTGTGGATTTGGCCAATTCACTTGTCCTCTTTATTAATCTTTGCTAGATTACTCGTTCTGTGCCAGAATTAGAGTTTTCATTGTAGCGTCTTCACGACTTGTTTATGTGCCATAGCAATTCGGGAAGTAGGCAAGATTAGACGTTTATCTAATTAACATTAGAAAACGTTCTTGATTTTAGTCTCTTAAAACAACATCAATTAATCTTTAGACCTTTTCGTGCGCTTTAGGTTTAATTTTAATTAGGGTTTATAGTGAGTGTGCCACGCTATAAACTAAACGAAAGAAGAGACAGAGATTGAAATATATCTCGTAATCAAGTGAATAAGTATTATGGTGAAAAAGAATTATCAATGATATTAGAATTATAATCCGTGTGATATCAAATCGAAGTTCCTTTAAATTATTGTTTTAAACACTTAGTTTATTTTTCCCGTTGTAGGAATTAATCAAGAACTCAATTTAAACCCCCAATCTGGTCAAGTGACTGTTCGCAAATAATCACTGTTCTTCGTGGATCGACCCTGACTTACCCTAATTACATTATTAGTGACCGAGTTTAGGTCTAATTTAGTGGGCGTGCGACTAAGCCTACCACATGGTTTTAGGTGTTTAGTTGGGCGACGTCATCTATGAAGTGACCGAAAGGACGAAAGGTTGCCGCTTGGGAAACCGTGCCTGTTTGGTTTCGAGGCGCATTAAATGCGGAGGGTAGGCCCAGGCCTAGGCCCGTAGGCGCCCGTTGGAGGCCCAGTAGCCTTGGAGGGAAAATGAAACCCTTAAATTGTCTTGAGCGGCTCATTTCGCCATTTTTACAGATTACTCCCTTCTTCTTCCGCCGCCGTTGCTAGATTTTTCGTGGAGCTTCCTTCCTTCCAGAATTCTTGCCGCCCCAGTTGCTACCTTCACAAGTTCATCCTCTTTCTGCACTATAACTCCAGGTATTTGCTCGCGCCCCTCTCTCAATTTCTCTGTTTTGCTTTTGAGTTTTCCTTTTGAGGGTATCGTCAATAGCCATGAATCGGCAATGGGAGGACGTTGTTTTGGGGCCGTTGATCCTCAGATGAGGAGGATTTTGTGTTGCGAACCCTCTGAGAGGGTTTAAGCCATGTATTATGGTAGATCTTGGATTTAGGGTTTCTTCCCCTCTTTACCCCCTTTTAGCTAACACCATACTTAGCCAGCCTTCTTTCCCTTTGTAGTGATGTCATCCTCCGTTAGTCTTCGCGGTGCATCTGATTCAGAGGCCACCCATTCGGAGGAGGTTTTTGATTATGACCGTGAGCAAGGCTTGAGCGAGCCGAGCTCTGAGCCCACCCCTCCAACTTCTCCAGTGAGTGATTCCTCTAGCGAGGTCCAGGTCACCCGGGTAGTCGAAGCCCCGAGCACAGATGACGATTCAGCGAGCTCGAGCTCGCCGAGACTTGCTCGGGCCCGAGCTCGCGGTGTCCGCTCAAAGCCAGCTTCCCTTTCAGGGACCTCGGACGATTTGTGGAGGTCTTTTGATGGAGATAGGGATGTTCAAAATTGGTTCTTTACGTTAGGGGTGGATGAACAAGTATATCGCGTTAAGATGCTCGATCCTCGGATTGATGATGTGGAGTTTCGTGACTACGGAGATAGGGTGGTCTTCTTCTATGAGTTCTTTCACGTGGGATGGCGCTTGCCACTAGATCCCTTTATAGTTGAGTTCTTGATAGCTTCTTATGCTGTCCCTTCCGATCTCATGTTGAACACTGCTCGAGTTCTGAGCTCGTTTGTTGTATTGTGCCGTCTGCTCGGCTTCGAGCCCTCTCTGCCGGTGTTGAGGAGATATTTCGTGTTCAGCACCGACAAAAGAACACAACGCATCTCTGCCCGCTCTAAGCCCAAGTGTCCTCGTCTCTTTAGTGACTTCCCCAACAAAACCGAGAAGTGGGACGAGAAAGTTCTGCTCGTGGAGTCACGGCTTGGGTGGCCCTTCTCCCCTGCTACCGATAAGGCGGTGCCCCAAGAGGGAGTGTTGATATTTCATCGCCGGGAGATCGCGAGCTGAATGCTGCGATAGAAAACGCTTTAGATATCGACGGCCAGACTCAAGCTTGGGCTTTCAACTGGAAGTCTCTGACTGGTGGTATCGAGCTTTTGCGTCTGGCCGGTGTCCATCGTCTGCCCGTTGGGGGAGTTCCTGCCCGGGTAACTATCACTGATGAGGTGCCACACCCTGCCTGGGGTCCTCATCCAGATATGGTTTTCCCCGGCGATTGTCCACAGAAGAACTCGGCGCCCGTGTGGTGCCCCGGATCCTTCCGTGCTGGCTTTGTTTTTCTGTGCTTTAGCTTAATATTCCTCTTGTTGTCGATCTGATATGATGTTTTGCTCGCAGAGATGAAGAAGATAAATGTTGATTTTGCCAAGAAGGCTAAGAGGGATGCTACTGAGCGTCGATCTACGCTCTCCACTTTGCCCCCGGCGACCGTGCCCAGAGTACCCACCGGAGATCCCAAAGTGGGTTCGTCTGGGACGGTCTCGAGCAAATCCAAGGCTCCGGTGGCCGCTATTCCGCCTTCACGATCTTCTCCTCGGCGCTCCTCGGCTGCTCGCTCGGAGGATGCCTCCGACCCTATAGCTCAGCAGGACCCGGCTGCTCTCTCACTTCGCAAGAGGAAGAGTGGAGAGGAGGCCACCGAGCGCTCTGTGCGCCCAAAGGGGCCAGACACTGCAGTGGGGACTTCTGGTGCTGAGGCTCCTCAAGTAAGCAGGCCATCGTGGATGGAGCCAGACTTCAAGATGCCGACCTCGCGGGAAGCTTCAATGGCCCTCACTACAGAACTGGCCAATGTTCCGGTAATAGATAATATTGATCTCCGCGTTCGCGGGGCTGCTGCCATTTGTGGCCAGGGCATTGTCCAGAGGGCTACCCATGCGGGCTTGGTCCGTTGCAACTCCCGCGAGTCGAATGGAGTCTTGTTCGGCCAAGCTGGCCTGGCTGCTTGCGAGGTAAATTTAGCCATTCTTTTTTTTTTGTGCTAGTTTTCATCCCCGTTTGTTCTGACTAACCATATGCTTTTCAGATGCTAACCAACTTCAATATGCTCGCTGCTCGGGCCTACGAGTCTTCGGCTAGGGTTGCCAATCTGAAGGGAAAGCTTAAGGGAATGGAGACGCTGCTGGCTAAGCGAAATGGGCAGCTCATTGCCAAGGACAAGGAGGTTCTGGCCAAAACTGAGGAGGTCGCTAAGCTTGAGGCTGAGCTGAAAACCCTGAAAGACCAGCATGATCTCCTGAAGGGCACTGAGAAGTCCCTCCGCTCCCGAAACGCCGAGCTCGAGCAGAAGGTTCCCCAGCTGGAGATGGAGAAGCTTGAATTGGGCCGCGATTTGGAGAGGTCGGTGGCCTACGTGGCGCAGGTTAAGGCGGCTAGCGAGGAGGAGGTCATCACTCGCTACCGGGCATCCGAAGCCTATCAGGAAGACTTGACTAATGCGGTCTCCCCCTACTACGACCAGGGGGTTCAGCATGCTCTTCGGGTGCTCGGTGGTCTTGGCCTGAACGGGGTCACCGTCGATGTCCTTGCTGACGTCTCCTCGGCTTCCTACTATGGGGTTGAAGCTCGCCGTGGGCACGCTTGGTACCCTTTCGATGAGGAGGACTTGGCCTTGCTGAAGGAAAGTGACCAACTGGAAGGACGTGAGGAGTGGTTTCCTCCTACTCCTTTGGTGGTCAACGTCCGAACAGTGCTCGAGGCCCGTCGTCTCGCGGAGGAGGTTATACCTGCTACTCCGGCCGCTGAAGCTCCCGATGGGAATCAGGCTGAGGTCGAGGGGACGACTGTTGAGGCGGCCACTACCGAAGGAAACGTTGCGGCCCCTTAATCTTTTTTGTTGTAAATGTTTTTATTGGCCTGTGCGCCCTCTTCTTTTTCTCTGTTTGTAAAGACTTCTTGTTTCCTTTAATGAAACTTTAGCTAGCTGTAACTTGCATCTTTCGTATTCTGTTCGGTCTTGCGAACATGTCTGGTCGTGGCTAATAATTGCATCTTTCATATTCTGTTCGGTCTTGCGAACATGTCTGGTCATGGCTAATAATTGAAATAATTTTAACCAGATCCTGAAACAAAATAACTTTAACTAGAACTTGAAATTTTAACAAGTCTCAGATTCTGCCCGATTTTGCGAGCATTTAGGCCAACTGATAGATAATAAGTAGTTTAGTTCGTACTTGCGACTACAACTAATTATGGCCTATCACGACTTGAGTTTAAACAAGTCTCATGCCCTACTCGGTCTTGCGAGCATTGGGACAACTTGAAATATAACAAGCTGTTCAGCTCGATCTTGCGAGCGTCATGAAAACTAGTGACAAGTCTAATCACAATAACTTGAAATTTAACAAGTTTTATTTTTCGCTCGTTCTTCCGAGCACAATTGAATAACAGGAATGATAATAAGACATTAAGTCAAGCTTTATTTCATTTATTGTCATGCTTCAATTTACAAATCAGCTTTTCATAAGATCTTACCTATTGGTAGTATCTCCTAAGATGATCTGCGTGCCATGGGTGCTTTAGGTCAACTCCTTCCTTAGTTCGCAACATGTAGGTTCCTTCTTTGACTACTTTTGTGACTTGGAAAGGGCCTTCCCAATTTGGCGAGAGTTTGCCCATTTCTGCTCGTTGTCCGGTAGCTTCGATTTTTCGAAGAACCCAGTCGCCGATCATGAAAGATTTTTTGTGAACTCTTTTGTCGTGATGACCTTTGGCCCTTTGCTTGTAGTTGATCATTCTCATTTTTGACTCCAGTCTTTTTTCCTCGAGTAGGTCTATATCCATTAGCCGCTCATGGTCGTTTGTCTGCTCGTTGAATCTTGAGACTCTGATCGTTGGTAGGGCCATCTCCACCGGGGCCATGGCCTCAGAACCATAAGTTAAGGCGAAAGGAGTTTCTCCTGTTGGCCCCCTGACCGTAGTTCTAACGGCCCAGAGTGCAGCGGGCAACTCATCCAACCACCTCCCTGCTCTTCCTTCAAGATTCCTTTTGAGGGCGTGCAACACTTGTTTATTCTCGGCCTCTGCCTGTCCGTTGCCTTGCGGGTATGCAACCGAAGACTGCCAGTGTTTGATGTGCAGATTTTCGCAAGCCCTTGTAAACCTTTCAGAGAATTGAGTTCCATGGTCGGAGACGATTGCTCGGGGTACTCCGAAACGGCACCAGATGAAATCGTGTACGAAGTTGATGGCGTTTTCTTCTGTTATACTCGCTAAAGGTTTGGCTTCAATCCATTTGGTGAAGTAATCAATTGCCACGATCACGTATTTGCAATTTCCCCGGGCAGTGGGGAAAGGTCCAATTAAATCTATTCCCCACATGTCGAATGGCCATGACGCAACAACCAGTGACTGCTCGGTAGATGGTAGCCGGGGTATGTCCGCGTATCGTTGGCATTTGTCGCACCTTCGACGTAGTTTTCGCCTTCTCTTCTCGGGTTCATCCAAGAATAGCTGCGAGATTACTTTGTCTGATAAAGTTCTGGCCCCTGGGTGACCCCCGCATACTCCTTCATGAACCTCGGCGAGAAGGCGTTCGGTCATTTCGGGTCGTACACACCTTAACAAGGGTTTTGAGAATGATCGCATGTATAGAATTCCATCTATAACCGTGTATCGGGCGGCGCGCTTTTGTATTGTCCGAGCTTGATCTTTATCCTCGGGTAAAGTACCTTGCTCGATGTAATCCTGTAGCTCGTCGATCCAACACCTCTCGGTGATCTCTATATCCAGGATTTTTGCTCGCTCGATTGCTGGCATCTCGATATGCTCGATCATAACGGAGGGATGGAGGCATGAGATTTCTTGTTGCGATCTTGGATAAATAGTCCGCTCGTACATTCTCTCGTCCGATCAATTCGATTAATTCCCAAAATTGCATTCTCGGCTAGCAACTCCTCGCCGTTCAGTATTTCTCTAAGGTGGGGTTATTCACCCCATACTCCCCCTTAACTTGATTCACAATGAGCTGTGAATCACTGTAGATGACTATATCCTGAATTCCTATGTCCAATGCCAATTCTGTGCCCGCTATCAGTGCTTCATATTCGGCTTGATTGTTGGACATTGGGAATGTAAAGCGCAACGCTTTTTCGAAGTGATCTTCATGCTCGGGGGGAATGAGTATGATGCCCGCGCCACTTCCAGACTTGCTGGAAGCTCCATCGACGAATAGTTCCCAATAGACACTTGGTCTACTCCGCTGCTCGGGTAGGACTCTCGTCTCTGTCTCTGTCTCTTCCCTTCTCTGGTCAGAAAAACTTGTTTCGACCAGGAAATCTGCTAATGCCTGTGCCCTGATCGCTCTTTTGGGACTATAATCGATGTCGAATTCTGTGAGTTCGATCGACCATTTTAGCAGTCTGCCTGGAGAGTCTGGCTTGTGTAGAATTTTCCTTAGTGGATAATCTGTGTATACAAGTATGGGATGTGCAGAAAAATAAGCCCGTAGTTTGCGAGCTGAGATAACAAGCGAGTAAGCCAATTTTTCTGCATTAAAATAACGGGCTTCGACCTGGGTCAGAGCCTTAGATACATAATAAACAGGTCTTTGTACATTTGAATCTTCCCTAATCAAGACCGCACTTACGCTCGGTGGGCGCGAGATACACAAATAGTTTTTCCCCAAGAACGGCCGCTCAATGGGGGCTTGCCCAGATATTCTTTGAGCTGCTCAAACGCCTCCGAGCATTCTTTCGACCACACAAACCCCTTATTTCCGCGCAGAATCTTGAAGAAGGGTAAGCATTTTTCTGCTGATCGGGAGATGAATCTTCCCAATGCGATGATGCGACCGTTCAGCCTCTACACGTCCCTGATTGACTGAGGCTGTTTCATTTCTAGCAGGGCCTTTATTTTCTCAGGATTGGCTTCTATTCCCCTCTGGTTGACCATGAAGCCCAAGAATTTTCCTGCTCGGACGCCGAAAACACATTTGTTCGGATTGAGCTTCATGTTGTTCTTACGAAGGTTGGTGAACGATTCGGCCAGATCAGAAATGTGGTCGCGACCCTTTGATTTTACGACCATGTCGTCCACATATGCCTCGACATTCCTGCCAATCTGTGATGAGAATACCTTGTTGACCATCCGTTGGTATGTGGCCCCAGCGTTTTTAGTCCGAAAGGCATCATCTTGTAGCGAATAGTCCACCGGCCGCTCGGAAGGTCAGTATGGGCCTTGTCTTGTTCTCGCCATCTTTACTTGGTGATATCCGAGTAAGCATCCATGAAGCCGAGCATCTCGAATCCGGCTATAGCATCGACCGCCGGTCTATTCGCGGGAGCGGGTAGCAGTCCTTTGGGCAAGCCTTGTTTAAATCTGTGAAGTCTACACATAGCCTCCACTTTCCATTTGACTTCTTAACCATGACTACATTAGCCAACCAGGTTGGGTAATAGATCTCCTCGATTATGCCCGCTGCGAGTAGCTTTTCAATTTCTGCTTTGATGGCTTTATCCTTTTCAGCCGAGAACTGTCTTGCTCGCCGTTGGACGGGTCGACTGACCGATGTTGAGCTCATGGAGAGCAACGTCCTCGCTAATCCCCTTCATATCTTCGACTGTCCATGCAAAGACATCGAGACTCTACTTCAGGTGCGCGATTAGCTGCTCGCGTTCGCTTTCTCCCAGGCTTTTTCGATTTTGATCTTCTGCTCAGGATGTGCTGGATTGATGATTACTTCTTCGAGCTCGCCGTGAGCTTCAATTTCAGGGTTGTCCCTGACTTGCAAGGTTTCCACCTCTAACTCTTGCTTCTTCCCGAGGACTTGCTCGGTACTGCTTCCGAGAGCTTGCTCGGTGTTGTGTCCGAGTACTTGCTCGGAGTTACTTCCGAGAACTTGCTCGAAAGCCGTGAGATCGAGTATAACTCCTAACTGCATCGGAGTTATCTCTGAGAATTCCTCCTTCCTCGAAAACTCGACTTGGCTGTTGCCATTGGAGATTGTGAGTTTTCGTTTTGCCTTGTGTGTTTCTTGGAGGTATCTGTATATGGAGCTTGGTTGGCTTCTGAGCTCTCCTACCCCATGTGGTGTTGGGAATTTTGCCCGCTGATGTGGGGCTGATACCACCATTTGGAATTTTGCCATAGAGGGAAGGCCTAAAATGGCATTGTAATGTGCTCGGAGATCAATAACTAGGAAGGTTATCTTCTCTGTCCTAGTCTTTTGTCCAATGCCGATCATGACCTCGAGCTCGATCGTTTCTTTAACCGCAACTTTGTGGTTGGTGAATCCTTCAAGATGACCCACGTATGGTTTAAGGTGGACATCTGAGTAACCCATCTGTTTGAAGCAGTTGTAATAAAGGACGTCACGAGATGCGCCCGTGTCTAGCAATATTCTTTCCACCTCCCAGTAGTCTATGCTCGCTTGCACGGCCAAGGCTTGCTCGGCTGCCAAAGTTGTGGTCACCAACTCACTCTGCGTGAATGTGATAGCTTCCTCACGCCTCCCGAGCACCACAGGAACAGATGGCACCTTATCCAACAAGTGGATTTGACTTTTCAATTTCGTGATGCTCAGTTCGTCCTCAAGTATGACGGATATTCGCCCTCTTGGTTGACGGTTGTGACCCGGGTCTTGCCCGGTTCGATTTCCGCTCGTGTTGTGCCTGGCTTTGAACCGCTCTAGCTTCCCCTGATTTATCAGCTTTTGTATTTCCCTCTTAAGCTGAAAACATTCCTCGGTCGTGTGACCGATGTCATTGTGGTACGCGCAATGTTTTGTCGGTCGCGCGTATGACCGTATTCGTGGTCGAGGGAATCGCGGTGGTAGTTCTGCTCCGATCTGATTCATGATTTCTTCTCGGGGGACATTCAACAGTTCGAACTCGCGGCGAGTCCGATTCTTTCCAAACCACTTTTTCTTCGCGCCTGAGTCGGACACTTCGTCATCGCGGTTTTTATCTTTATCCTTATCCTTCCCCTTTTTGGTTGCTCCCTCCTCGGTCGTGGTGACATAACTTTGTGTCCTGGTGAACATCTCCCCACGATCTATTGGTGGTCGCATTCCCAAGTCTGTTTTGAGAAATCCCTTGTTTAATCCTGCCTGGAAGCACATGGTGACCTCCCGGTCAGTCAGATCATCGCACTGCCCGAGCATTTTCTTGAATCTGTTGAAGTAGTGCCCGGTGGATTCGGTGGCCCCCTGTCGGATATTGCAAAGATCCATTCTTGCCTTCGGGGTGGCCCCTGCGGTACTGAACTCAATCATAAACTTCCTCTTCAAATCTGCCCATCCCGTTATGGATCCTCTGGGCAATCGGCCATACCATTTCACTGCTTTCTCCTTCAATGTGCTCACGAAGGCCTTGCATTTGAGAGCTTGATTGGTTGTGACCATGTTGATCTGATTTTCAAAACTTATGACATGGTCACGGGCAAGGCTGGTTCCATTGTACTTGTCGAACACAGTATCTGCATATCCGGTCCGGAGGGTCCGTACTATCCAAGCCACAATGGGACGTCCTCCTCGGAAGGGACGTCTATTTTTGCTCGCCCCGATTCTAAGGCGATCAGGCGTTGTCTGACCTCCTCGTACTTGTCTTGCTCCGCCTGTGTCCGCAATGGAGGCGGCATGTGAGTCTCTCCTTCATGGTGCTCGCTACGCACGCCCTTCTCTGATCCTCTTCTAGGCGACATGCGCCTAGGTGATGGCGTGCGGTTTGACCGATGTGATCGGGCTCCATTCTCGGCCCGTCTACCTCTATCAATTGTTCCTCTAGGCGACTTGCGTCTAGGGGATGTTATGCGCCTTGTCCGACGGGAATGAGCTTCCTCTCTCCGTAATCGTTGAGAGGGTGGCAAGGATTCTGCCTCCTCGCTGCGAGCACGATTCCTCTTCCGTGGAGCCTCCGGCATTGTTAATCGGCTATGTATGCTCTGAGCTCCGCGAACTCCCGAGCACTGGGGTGCTTTTCCCCGATTGTTTGGCCTGTTCTCCAATTGCTCTCTCCTCCCGTTAGCCCCGGTACTTGCCGGGTTATTAGGAGGATCTTGCCGGTTGCCACGACTGCCTTGCGTCGCGGAAGGAGCTGGGCGGGGAGCGCTCATAGTTGGAATATCAGGAAAAAGCTGCTCCTCTACTGGCACCATGGGTTGTCCCATGGCGAGTAGCTGTTGGTTAAGCGTGTACATCCGGCTCAAGTATTGGGCCTGGTTGGTTAGCGCGGCTAGCCGAGCTTGCTCGGTCAATGTTGCGGCCTCGGGAGCCGTTGCCCTTGCTCGTCGAGCATTAATCTGGTCACGAAGCTCCACCTCTGCATTTGGTCGAGGAGGTGGAAGTAAGTGAGAGGGCCCCACGTGACCTGATTGTGCTGAATTGGCGTGAGCAGCTGCAGATTGTGACCTAGTGATTCGGGCGTTTGGATTTGGTGGTGCACGGCCTCTGGGTTGTTGTGGAGGCAGTTGTGTGGTTTCACCACCTACAACCTCCAAGGTCGGCTCCTCCAACATAAGAGTGTTTGCGTTTTGAACCATGTTTCAAGTGTGTATTATGAAGAGAGTTTCCCGGCAACGGAACCAACTGATGATGCACAAAATGGCACGGTCAGGAACTCTCTGATGATATTGGTGAAGCTTGGATATCTGGGCTTGAGCTAAGAACCTGAAATGGACAGAAAACACGCTAGGGTGAATGCAGGGGCTTGCCCTGCTAAAGCACTCCGGCGTGAGAATAAGAACTTGCTTATCAATTTGACAGAGTCTTAGCTTGTGAATAGTGAACGTACCTTAGACCAAGTTCTGGCTTGGCTTTTATAGTGAAATGGAGTAATTTGTGGGCTGATTTTGAGGGAGGTTAATCCCCACAATTAAGGAGGAGTAACTGCCGGGCATGATTGGAGTTAATCCCTGATTTCTAGCCTGTGATCCCGGGAGCGTGTAGACGCGGCCCGTGATTCTTGGAGACAGCTACTGGCCTGCTTGGGCGTGCTCGCGTGGTGCTATGCTCGTGTGGATCATGCTCGTGGGTTCGCGCGGTGCTCGCGGGGTGCTTTTCTAGCCTGTGATCCCGGGAGCGTGTAGACGCGGCCCGTGATTCTTGAAGATAGCTATTGGCCTGCTTGGGCGTACTCGCGTGGTGCTATGTTCGTGTGGATCATGCTCGTGGGTTCGCGCGGTGCTCGCGGGGTGCTATGCTACTGGCCTGCCTTCTGGGCTAAAGTCCCTGCCCGAATATGTCCTGATCGGCGCATCCGGACATCAAGATATTTTTGGTGTCATCACAAATAAACACATATTTTGGAACAAAAGAGTAGGTTTGTAATAAAGGAAACAGTTTGGAAAACTCCACCTCCAATGGAATCAATATTGGCATATTGCTCAACTACTTTTTTAGCCAAAATTAATATAGATAATATCCTCATCTTCCCTCTCTCCTTTTTTAGCTTTTGGATTATATAGAATAATAAGGACACAAGTAAAAGTGATTTAAAAGTTAATTAGCTTTTTCTGTCCCATATTTGGTTCTCATGAAAACCACAAAGGTTATTACGCAACGTGAAAGTTGGGTTTGTTTTTTAGGCTATTTATTATTTGGATTTGATTTGATTTTCAATTCGACGGTTATTTATAAATACATAGGTCGAGCTTAGATGTTGCATTTAAGTTGAACGATCTAACTACCTTACTGGTCAAACCAAAGAAGAAAAGAAAATATTCCATGAAAAAACCCATAAAGAGAGGCTAAAATGGAGAATAGCAAACGTGAAAGAAAAAATATTCTGTCCTAAAAAGTTTTGCCCTGTCTTATAGCTATCCAAAGGGGAAATTTTCAAATTGAAAGAACAAGAATCCAAGTCCCTACTTTTTGTGGTCTGGGGAGGGGACGCTATAGAAGCATCAAAGAATAACTGTCACAACAAAGACTCACAACTTCATCAAGTTTATTCTTTGTATTATTACTTTCGTTATTTCGTTAAAAGGTTCAGGCTTTATATCTACAAGTCAATATGTTATACTCCATCCATCCGTTCTATCCAAATAATTTACGTTTAAAAAGTCTAATAATTTACGGATATATATATATATATATATATCATTAGAATTGATCATAATTATAAAAATATGTGAGTATAATTAATATATTTATACTACATATGAAGGGTAAAGTTATAAAAAATTATAGACATAATTTTTGAAAATGGACTCTTTATATAAAACATCTCAAAATAAAATAATTAACTCTTTGTCTGGAATGGATAAAATATATATTAAATTAATATTTAAAATATACTGTATTAATTTTTTTTAAGGTTATAAAATTTTAATTATTAAAATTATATTTAAATTTTTTTTAATATCCTAAATCTATTTTAAATCTACCCTAAATTATTATTAATAAATTTAAATAAGTTATAAGGAATAAAGTTTAGATGGAAATGATGGATGGAGTGTCTGACACGACACGGCAAAGCTATTACTCCATTTTGATAAGGGTTAGTTGCACTCAATTATTTTGTGCTTTATTACTAGGGAGTTTATGGTTTTGATTTAAACAATGGGGTCCAAAAGTACATTTTTGTTGTAATTGAAAATTAAAAGAGAGTTTTCGTTAATTTTTTGATGGAAAGTTGGTATGTGTCATCGATGTGCCTTTTTCTAGTGCTGTTTTTGTTCTTGACATTTTTTCATGATGAATAAAAATATTTTTAATAATTAAGTGTTAAAAGACAAAAGTTACTATTTAAAAAAAGAGAAAAAGAACGTGAATGACACATGAAGATATTCTATCTAAGAGTCCGTTTGATCGAATGTTTTGGTCAAAATATAGGGATAAAACGCAGCTTATTTGCAAAAAATGTGTTTCAATATTGCGGCAGAAAACGCAGCGTTTTCAAAACGCAGCTGCGTTTTAAAACGCTGAAATTCTCAGCTTTTTCCCAAAACGCAAGTTTTAAAACGCTCCTAGGAAAAAAAAGCTGCGTATTGAAGTGATACCCCAAACGTATTTATAAGGAAAGACCTCTGTTTTTAAAACACTGCGTTTTATAAACGCTATACCAAACGGACTCTAAAAATTAACAAAAACTCCCCTCCTTGACTCTCAATTTAGTCAATTGCAATTTGTAACGGTAAATAAACCACGTAATGGTAAAGTACAATTAACTATAAAAGGTTGATAATTGATGTCAAGTAGTAACGAGGATAAAAAGTTGCTTTTGACGTTGTTATCATTGACAAGTGTTGCCACCGTTTCTTTTAATGAAATAATTTTCTGGACTTCAGTCAAGCCAAAGAGGTGAAAACTGAAAAAGAGAAAGAAAAATCATGCTCTCTCTGTAAAAAAAAAAAAAAAAACATGTTCTCTACTTTCTACTCCGATATTCTAGAAATTGAAATATAGAGAGGAATAATGTGCTCATTTATGATAAAAGAATAAGTTTTTAATTTATAATAATATTTGAAAGTAAAACAAAAGCAGTTCTGAAAACTTTAAAATAAACAAATTGTTAAATAAAACCTTAACAGCCAATCGTAGTTAATTCGAACTTTATCTAATCTTCGTAACAGTTTCTCAAGAATCTATATCATGGAAACCTCACTGAAAATCAAAATTATAGATTTCCTATATATGATAAATAATCAAAAGAGTGAATAAAAAAAATATGCTAGTTCGGAAGAATCGAAATTAATTAAAGAATGGAATGAAATAGAATTGAGAGATATTACTTGCCACGATAGTGATTTGATTCTATTCCAATTTTATAAACTAATTGGCCAAACAAGTAGTAGAATGTTGGGAAAAATACCAAAAGTCTCAAAAAAAAAAAAAATTCTTCGGTCCAAAAAGTCCGAGGCCTAAATTTTATTTTATTTTTTATACCTGAAGGTCCAAATATTAACTTGTATCGACAACGTTAAAATGCTCATTATATTGACTAAAATATCATTCTTATAAATACAAAAAATATAATTATAGATATTATCCTTATTGAAAGAGAACCCTGAAAGGCATCTAATACACTTGTTTGTTCTTCTCCAACGTGATTACGAATTGCCATGAAAAAGTGATCAAACACATTAAACCAAAGGTCACCATTGTAGTCAAACTATTCCTTCTTTTCATCTTCCTTAGTGTAAGGGGAGTGAGCGCTTTTGGATACTATCTTAATTTCTTTTGGGTCCTCACATACCTCCCAACAAATTCTATTTATAGATTATTCATTCATCATATTGAGAAAGGAAATAAATTTTTAATAGGGTTTTTCAGTCAAAAAAAATTAAGGTTTTTAACGGTGTTAATTGCTACGGAAAGATTTAGACCTTTTGGTGTTAAAAGATTGATTTCGGGACTATTAAAAAGATTTAGACCTTTTTAATAGGGTATTTCAGTCAAAAAAAAATATTTATGGAGATTGTAAGCATAATTTTTTAAATTAAACTCTTTAAATAAAATATTTTTAAATAAAATAATGAACTATTTATCTGAAACGAAGGAAATATATTTTTAACGTTAATGGGAAAACTAATAAATGAAGACCATATTCATTCCTTGTGGGGTTAATAGTTCTGATTTGAACATGATTTATATTATCCTAGCTTAGCTCTAAACATCTTTTATTCACATTCCACTTACTTATTAATTAATCTCTTTGAAAGTGATAATTAAGTTAATATAAATAATCATAGCACGTAGCTACCTATTTTAATAATGATGAATTCCACCAAGAAAACAAAAAATCAACAACCACTAAAACCATTTTCTCCTCATTAAGTCAACCACCTTTGTCGTAGCTCACCCAATCCATAATAATAGGTCTATTTAATTTTCCTCCCCTAACTTTCACATTTTTACATTTTCTCCGCATCTCTTAGAATTTATGATTTAGTCCTAGTAATTTCATTTTCTTTCTAGTTGGTCCTAACTACCTGTATTCTATTCCATTTTTTGTGTCAAAAGGTAAAGATCAAAATATGAATGACCATCGAACATAGTATTTTCTCCGTTCCGTTTAAATAGTCCAATTCTTATTTTTAAAAATTTACATGTGATTAAAATAAAATATTTTAATTATATTTTTGAAAATAAATTTTATTTATTAAAATTACATTAAAATATTATAAATTATAATTTTATAACTTTATAAAACAAATATATTAATACATATTTTTGATCAAATTTTAATTAAATTAACTAATTTTTTTTAAAAAAAAAACTCTATGATTGGAACGGATAAAATAAACATTATGGATCCCTCTGTTAAAAGGGTTTTGAGCCATTTTGACCCAAGAAAATAAAATAAAACAATATTGCTACTTTTATTGTTAAAACGCGTTTTTAACCGTTGACTGCGTTGACATCCCGCCAATCAAGTACGAAAAACAAAGGACAATAATCGCGGACGTGAACGCCAGCAGAAAAATACAATTAAATCGCACCTTCTAAATCCGACCCTGTTGCAAATTGCCCGTTGCCATTTCTACTCTTCTAAAAAGTCGATTAACAACTATACCTTTCAGTCTCACCCTTTTTAACATATAGATTTGGAGAGAGGGGAAGAAGACTTTAGAAACGACGACGTGTAAGTCGTTGGCGAACTCTGTGAACATTTCCGGTGTACTAAACGAAGTTAGTTCGGTTGGCTCATACGTCGGCGGCGACCTAAGATATGGCAATCGCCGAAGAAAAGCCACCGTCGGACGGTAAAGTATGGGGATTGTTTAAGCTTCCGTTTCGGAGCTCAACTACTACGCAGTCAACGACGGCCTCGTCTTTGTCTTCATTGAACAGCGCTCATCACGAGGGATCCAACGGTCATAGTCAGAATTCGAGCTCGGTGTCGTCAGTTGCTAGATCTCTGCTACCGACACGACGTCGTCTTCGCCTTGATCCGCGGAACAAGCTCTATTTTCCCTGTACGCCACCGCCTTGACTTGTGATTTTGTGTTATTTCGATCTGTTTGCTTTGATCTCGATTGATATTGCTTTTGCTTGCTGAATTAACTTGAGAGTATTTAGTAGTATATATTTTTTGATAAATTTCTACAAACTGGACACTTTAAATATTTAGTAATTTAACTCAGCTAATAAATATAGTACTGATAGATGCGGTTAATGTGTTTCAATTTAGGAAATAAAAGCTTGTTCTAATTAATAAGCTCCTAAGATTATTAATTAGATTTATGCAGAGGCAATGATGTACTTAGTGGCTTGAGTAATTAATGATCAGTGATAGTTAATGTAATTAAGATTGCCATAATCTTTATTCTGTTGTAATTGTAGATGTATATTGAAGAAATGATCTATTTTGGGAAGGTTCATAAATGCTGTACAGTGGGGGATCCAGGAGTTTGAATAAAGGATTTCAAGTTTGTGTCCCCCAATACAAGGAAAAATAGCAAAAGTAAAATAAAGCGGGGCAAACTTAGTTTTTCCCCCACGATGCCTCCATATTATGAATAAAGTTTAAGATTACCATTAAGAAAAGTTAAAAGTTTCTGGAACTAGAATGGGACATTGTGCCCCTTATATGTAAAGATACTGACGGTGTAAGCAAAAGTTGGTGACCTGACAATGCCAGAGAAAGTTTAATTGTTCCTTAAGTTTATTGTGCGACTAGGCTGAAACATGGAAATAGTAAAGATGGATGGCTATCTGGTAGCAACAAGTAGCATAAAGTCATTTGGGTAAGGAAGAGGATTAGAGAAGAGATCCAATTATTGGTAATTAAGACTTTGTGAGTTTGGATGTTCAGTGGCTGTAGAATCTGTTGAGTTAAGTTGGATCACGAGGGCAGCTGATTCTGATCATATCCATATGGTGATAACGTGAACCTTGTTCGTATGACAGTATGGCACAAAGAAAATAGGTTAGCAAAAGAATGTAATGTGGGGATTTCAAGCTGTCATTGACATAGGGTAAGACGAGACACCATTTTAATGAAGTTCAATCATGAAGTTTTATTGTTTAATTAGCGTAGGTGCCTTTTTTCCCTAGCCAGTAAAAGAAGAAGGTTGGGCTTTGGACGGTGATTGATGGCTTAACTGGTGGTGCTTTCTCCATTTGTACCCAAGGTTGGAGACCAGACAGAAAGTTGAAGAGCTTGTCTCTGCTATTGTTGCACCCCAAACAGACTGCAATAATTGCATCTCCCTCCTACTCTTTGAACATCAGTAAAACCAATGGAAAGAGAAAAGAAACAGGGTAGGAATTCCTCATCTTTGCATACCATTTACGAGATGATTCTCATATCCTACGAGGTTGGTACAACTTCTTTGGTTTCTCATGATCCGTCACAAAAACATTTAATTTGATTGGGCAAGTCAATTCTATATGTCCAGTTCCCCTTTATTATCTCCTCATTTTCTTGTAGCTCTTCGAAGTGAAGAAGCAAATGGGAAGAAGTTGATACTCTATGAAATGAGAAGGGTTAAGTCAAACTAGAGGCATTATGTTTGGCCCAAAAAAATAGCATTATCAGGCTGAATAAAAACAAGAATGTCATTTTGAGACTGAAAAAGGAAACAAAAAGGATACGACCCCGATGTTGAACTGCTAATCTGTTTCCCTGTCATCATGTTAATGTGAAGAATGTCTGAAGCATGTACTTTAATTGAGCTAATCTAGTTGATGCGGAAAAGCACTAGCTAAGAGGAACTGGATAATTAATTGGACGAGCTGAAATAAAACCAAGAGTCATGATGTTCGGAACCAAGAAAAGACTTGGAGATTCGTAACCTGTGGTACATGTGGCTTACATGGTCATTGGGAATATGGATCCTTTTAGCTGCTCTTAAATGGTACAGAACTTTGGTTCCAATGTTTTTTCAATTCATGTCTGTTCTTGACTCAAAGTAAAAGAGGATTGTTGTTAGAAAAGTATGAGAATTGGTGAAATTTATTATAGTGTTTTATTGATGATTTTAGCTTTTGACTTCTCTTTGCAACTACTAAAATTGTAACAACCATTGTCAGAATGTTATATAAAATTTCTGATTTAGAAGAAGCTCCACCAAACTCTACTTGAGAGAATATTACCATAATCAACCCTGATGTACGAAAGTTGGGATGGGTGCATTTATGAGTGCGGGGCACTCAACAATGCTTAAGTAGCATTGGGTTACTAGAAAGAGGGAGTAGAACAACAAGAGTTCAGGAGTAGAAAGACTGTTGTGCCCTTTACCTCCGTCTTCCTCGACTTATATATGGTGCCAGACTACTAGAAATCCTTTCTTGAAGGGAAGATCACCTACTCCTATTTGAATTACGCTTCTCTTTATGTAGTCACCGGGATATGGGGCACGTCTAGATTTTCCAAATTATTCAACTTCGTGGGGGAATTTTACATCCGCATACCTAATGGTATAAGTACCATTCTGCCTCTTAAGGTGGCCATATATCACATCCTAATTGTGTGGTAAAAGTCGCTCTCAACTTGGCTACCTAATTAATGTTATGTTGAGTTAAATTCCTCGCGACTTTTTGGCCTCTACTAAGTTTCTGATATACTTTTGTGAATATTGTAGATGAACCTGGGAAGCAAGTCCAAAGTGCCATCAGGATTAAAAATACAAGCAAGTCCCATGTAGCTTTCAAGGTATAACTTACTACTTGTGGCATTTTGTTTCCCTGATGTTGATGCTAATACAAATTATGAGGTCTTGTTCTAATAATAGGCTTTACTTTGAAACTTCATACGGTCAGATTTAATTTCTTGTTTTTACTCCTTGCTTTCTTCTTATAAATGTGGTTTGTCTTTGTTGCTCAGTTTCAAACAACTGCACCAAAAAGCTGTTTCATGCGTCCTCCAGGCGCTATTCTTTCTCCTGGCGAGAGTATTATTGCAACTGGTAATGACTTGTGTGCTGCAAAGCAGTTCTGTTTGTTTAGCTATGAACACAAGTTGATATTTACACATACTATCTCCATCCCAATATGAGTATTACCATTGCAGAGTTCCTGTTACTGTTGGAGAGAAAATAAGAAAAATTGTGGGTTTCAAGAAATGTTGAGTTTTAATATTGTGTGGGTAGGATAGGAAATTAGAAGCTCATTTCAGGATAGGAGTATGTACTTTGGTAAAATTTGGATGAATACGATTCTGTTTCTACTTTCCTTCTTTCTCTGGGTTGGTGGTTAATTGCTTACAAGTTTCACTTTGGTTTTCAATGGCTGCTAGTATTCAAGTTTGTGGAGCCTCCAGAAAACAATGAGAAACCATTAGATCAGAAGAGAAAGGTGAAGTTTAAAATCATGAGTTTGAAGGTGAAAGGAGTAATGGACTACGTACCTGAGTTGGTGAGTGGTTCCTCTTTTGACGGTTGCTTCTGCTGTTACTCTATTTAACTGTAGCCAATATTGTTTTAAATCTGAAAATATATCTTTATACGGGCTCTTTTCATGATTGGGTGAACTGACCTCTATTCTTCATGTAGCCAGACTTAATTTATGATTCCAAATGGAGCTGATCTATTTAAAATTTTGCTTACTCCTTTGTGCTTTATCAAATTTACAGACACCATATATCTTTAGGAATGCAACACATTGAGTTGAATTGGTCTGCTCGGAGTAAGGTTGATAGATAACTGTCCTCGCTACAGCCATTTTACTGGAATCCATAGAAAAGTAACTAGCTGCAATAAAAATTAAGCAGGCAAAATTTTATGCATATACTCCCTCCGTCTCAAAAAAAAAAAAAAGTCCCTCCTTCCTCTTGAAATTAGATCGTCGAGAAATATACAATAATTCCAATATTTAGGATCAATTATCAATCAAGATAAGGGAGGCAAGTTAGTCATAGGATAAACTCACGCCGGGTGAAATGGAGAAGTGCATTCAGAGTGTTATGTGATCGACGTATGCCTATTAAGTTGAAAGAAAAGTTTTATTAAACAACCATTATACCCCTCCTTTATGGTACCGAATGTTGGGCAGTTAAGAAAGAACATGTTAACAAGATGAGTGTATGTTAACACGAGTCGTATAGCTGAAATGCGAATGTTAAGATAGATTTGTGGTAAAACTAGGAAAAATAGAATTCGAAATGAATAAATTCGTGAGATAGTAAAAGTCGCCCTTAAGGAAGATAAAATGAGAGATAAAATGAGAGAAAATTGCCTCACATGGTTTGAACACATACAACATAGACCGATTAGTGCACCCTTAAGGAAGTGCGAGTGTATCAACATGAAACATACTAGAAAATAGGGGAAGGGGAAGACCAAAACTAACCTGGGCATCCGTAACAAAGAAATATATGAATGAGTGTGGTGTGTGTGATGACCTTGCTTTGGACCGAATCAAATGGTGGATGAGGATTCATGTAGCCGACCCCAAATACCCAAGTGATTGGAAAAAAAACTAAGTTGAGTTGAGTTGAGTTTCCTCTTTGGTTTATGCCAAAAGAATAGTTTTATTTCTTAATATAGTAATAATTTTAAGTGCAATTTGAAAAAGGTACAAGCAAGTAAAGCTTTAATCTTAAAAAGTTTGAGTTGTCAAATTGGACTATTTTTTTGGGATGGAGGGAATAGTTGATATTTTTGTTGAAGCGGGCTCTTGTGGTTGTGGCAATGACATGTCTGAATTGCAAAGAAACAGTTCATAGATGGGGGAGAGAGGGACTCCATCGTTTTCTTTCTTTGGCTAGGGGTTATTGTGGCACACCTATATATGATACTAGGGGTTATTGTGGCACCTATGATACTCGGTAGGGTTTCTTTGGCTAGGGGTTATTGTGGCACCTATGATACTCAGTAGATTAAAAAGGTTAACTGAGAGAATTGTTTAGCTCCAGTTGCATTATATAACTGTCAGTTACATAAATACTTTTTGAGAAGCATTGCGTGTTCTTTCAGCTCCTCTCTCTCTCTCTCTCTCTCTCTCTCTTTCCAATTGTTCGCTACTGAATCCCTGTTGTTTAGTTGTTGATGGAAATCTCTTATATTCTCAGTTTGATGAGCAGAAAGATCAAGTGGCTGTTGAACAGATATTGCAGGTTGTTTTTCTAGACGTGGAACGCCCCAGCCCTGTAAGTCTAAATTATGCTTCCCCCTTCACCAAGTTCGATGGTTATTGTGCACTTGCTTGGTTTTGTGACTTGACTTGCTTGTGACATATCAAATGGACTGTGCTGATATATGGGGTTGTGTACCAATTTCTTCTTTCAAGGCCATGGATAAATTGAAGCGCCAGTTGGCTGAGGCTGAGGCCGCTCTTGAATCCCGCAAGAAACCTCCTGAGGACACGGGTCCAAAGATTATTGGTGAAGGCCTTGTTATAGATGAATGGGTGAGCTTTTTATTTGAGCTTTTGTGTTTTCTTCATGTATTGTATTTTTCCTCCTCCTCTGGTGTTTACTCAGCCGTCCATCCCATTTGCTAATTCCAGAAAGAGAGAAGAGAGAGATATCTGGCTCGACAGCAAGTCGAAGGGTTAGACTCGGTATAAAATTGGAGGTTTGTGGTTCCTTAAAGTGTTTCCCTGTGGATGAGTTCTTGCTGTTGATGGTTGTATCATTTCCTTTTATTTTTTCGTGTTTCGATTGTAATATTGAAGGATATTCTGCTCAAAGAGCTTGGTAAGAAGACAATTAAAAGGTCTGCTGTAAAAAGTTTGTAAGTTGAATCTGTACCTTGAGGTACTGCTATACATATTACGCATGTCGGTGCCTATCTGTAGGTAAAGTTGTCTTCATTCCGTGTTTTTCTGCAAAACCAAAACTTGAATTCCTGAAACGTTGCATCCCAACTCCCATTCTGCCAATTGAGCTACCGCTTCGGGAACATGCCACTTTGCTTGGAAATCGAGCCATCCATTCTAACAATTACAAAATAAAAATTCAAAACTCAAAAATCAACCTAAAAAATCACTATTCCAAATACACCACCAAAGTCTTAAAGGGTCTGTTCTCTAAGTAAGATTTTAAGATTTTGGTTTTTGGTTTTTCTCTTTTGATCTCTTTGGATCCACCAATTTCTCTCTATCTTTCTCTTATTATTATTTTTTTCAATTATTATAAAATAAAAATTAAATAGCCAAAAATCAACCTCAAAACCTATGTAACAAACATACTCAAATTGACTTTGATGGCAATATAATACTTTTAAATGGCACAAAAAAAAAGGATCAAGTTGCGCAAATGATAGTGTTAGGTATCACATGAAGTATGCTCAACAAAAGCCACATGGGCAGATTCTCGTGGTCTTGTGCGTTATCACGCTTAATTGCATAGCTCTACATGCCTTACGATAATCCTGCTCCATTCTCCACGGCAGACTTCTGCCCCCTTTTTGTTACCCCGACGGTATTTAATTGAATGTTCTTTTTTAAGTTTTTTATAAAAATAAAAAAAAATCTTTTATATTATTTTTGTAATACGTGTACGTGAAAGTCCTTATCATTCACAGTATTGACAAGTGTAGATTGAGACTTGATAAATTAAAAAGGTACGTTTATTAACGTCGTACAAAAATGAATATTAATTCCAATTCTTTTATTTTTTTCTTAAAAAATGAAAGGATAAAGGGAGTATTAAATAACGATATTCTCTTGACTGTTGGTAACTTATAAATAGGATGATTAAGTGATGTTACAAGACAAATCCGAACAGTGACATTTTAAACCTATCCTATTCTTTTTTTTTAAAAAAAAAAATTAGAATCAATAGTGGTTTCACACTTACCCATTGGTGACTTGAACCCACGACTTATTGGTTGTAGGTGAATCGTCTTACCGCCTGAGCTGCACTTACTTGTCAAACGAATAAAACCTATCCTATTTGTTTGATTTACTGGATTGTGAAAAGAACATGAAGAATGATGAAACATCATGGAACAAACATTCCGTATGCGTACCGTATAACAAATTCGTACATTCGAGAAGATAAAGTTCCAAGTCTAGACAGAATTGCTGACTATTTCCTTTTAGGACCACAACGACGAATTTCTACAAAAACCATATCTATCTAGCCACCAGAAACAATAGAAACCATGGGTCCCCAAGTACGGTTTTTTTTTGGATTAATATACAATTTGGTCCCTGAACTTGAACCTTTTTCCTGATTAGGTTTTAGTACTATGATATTTCCTATTGTGGCACTTGAACTTAACATTTTTTTGTACGGTTAGTCCTTTTTGTAACGGCAGTTAACAGAAATGTTAATTAATGTTTTTAAAGACCAAACTACCCTTATTTGTTTCACGAATTTGAATCTACGTGGATTATAATGATGACATGGAAATAATGATAAAGCCAAAATAATATTAGAAGAAAAATAAAAGTAAAGTTAATCAGTTTGACTTCAACAGAGGAGAGATAGAGAGAGTGAGAGCGATAGCAGTACGACAAGGGTTTATAAATTAGGGTTTATAAATTAGGGTTTCTAACAGCTAAATCGATCAAGTAGGCATCTCAACTACGAAATCGTCAACAATAACCTCCCTGAATTGAACTACGACCGAGGTATGTCAATTTTGTTTTACAATTTTTATATAAAAAGAAGGGTTTCTTGATTTTTTTCAGTTCATAGATGTTCATGTTGTTCATTGTCGTTCGTTATTGTTATTAAATGGTTAAGGGTTACGTATTAGTGTCAATATTGTACAATGGAGTCATTTGTATACTTTTCTAAAATCGAATTTAAAAATTAGGGTTGATTGGTCCCAAATTGAATATGTTTTTCATGTTTGTTTTCTGTCTCCATTTATGGAGTCGATGTGTGTGTCTTTTTCCTTATTATATTTTGTGCGTGTGCATGTGGTGCTTTATTAAATTTCTGTTTGTTTGTGTGTTTCTTAATGTGCATGTGGTCCCAAATTATTAATTCATGTTATGCTTTATGTCTCCATAGGGTTGATTTGGTGCTTTATTAAATTTCTGTTTGTGTGTGTGTGTGTGTTTTTCTTAATGTAATATGTGGTCCCAAATGGTTGAGCTTTTTATGTTATGCTTTTTGTCTTCTCCATGTATTGCCCACTGCAGTGTATGTGGTCCCAAATTTGTGTGTTTTTCTCCTTTTAACTGTATGTTTGTAACTTATTAATATGTTAGTGGTGGTCTCATGTATTAGTGGGGCCTCAATATTATTAAGTTAGGTTGTGTGGTATGCTAAGTATAATTATAAATAAATCTCATGCAGAATGCCAGTGTTTAGTATTTGTTTGCATCATGGTGGAAGCTTTTGTGATAGTGAAAGGTTGATTTATTTGGGGGGTGAAGTGGATTATATAAGCTGGATGGGACAACGACACAATATCATTTTGGGATTTAAAGAAATTAGTAATCTTCTTAAATATAAGAATGTGAAGTGTATGTACTACAAGGTTCCTGGTAATTCTTTGGAAATGAAAGTTAAGAGATTGTATTCAAACAGTGAGACTACAGAGCTGATTGGGTTGATTAAGGAATCAGATGAGGTTGAGATGTACGTAGAACACGAAGTTGATAAAGCTGTGATGTGTAGTGAAATCCCTAGTCTACCTTGCCCTGATGGTATGACTTTTGATCCAAACAGTTTACTTGATCAAGATTGCATTTTAGTAGACATTATTAATGAACATGTGGGTGGCCTTAATGAGAACAAGAGTGCAGAAAATCATATGAAGGATAGTGATAATAGGCATGATAATGATGATTGGTTAGAGGATGCTTTTGTTGAGGAAGGTCAGAGGAAAGAAAGAATAGTTGAATCGGGTAATGGCGGTGAGGAAGAATCAAGTAAAGATGCAAAAAGAAATAATGATGATGAGGAGAATGATTCGGATGAAAATGATGAAGAATCAGCGAAAATGAGTTTAGTGTGAGTGATTTAGATACTAGTGATGACGAGTTGGCTCAGTTGAGGAAGGGAGGACTTGAAATGGAAGAAGAGGCTGGTGGTGATGTGCCAGAAATACAGCAAGAAGTTGAGAGGGAAGAAGGGATTGAAAAACAACAATCAAATGAAAGGGAAGAAGGGACTGAAAAACAACCTGCTGCAGATGACATTCACCTAATTTAAATTCGATGAGGAGATGGCATTGGAAAGTGAATTATATTCTTAAACCGAGTCAAATCCAAGTGATGTTGTTGAATCTTTATCGATTCGATAAACTGTGAGGAATAGGAAGAAAAAAAGATTAAAGGCCAAACTTTTAACCCAAAATCGACTTGAAAGATGTGAATTTCCATGTTGGTCTACGGTTTACAAATCTTTGGAGAATTTAAAGAAGCACTTACTAACTATGCAATTAGTAAAGGGTTTGATCGAAGTACATAAAGAATGAAAATGTAAGGGTTTGTCTTTGTTTGTGTGAACTGCGGTATGTCCATGGAGGATTTGGGCTAGCAAAGAGCGAGAATGAGCATAGTTTTATTGTACGGTCCCTTAATCCGGTGCATAGGTGTTCAAAGAACATTAAGACAAGGCAGTTAACATCCAATTGGTTAGCTAAACAAGACTTCACGGGATTAGGAACAACTATAATTGGAGTTGTGAGGAAATGGGCATGAAATTTTAAACACATATGAGTTGAAAGTCAATATCGGTTTGTGTCATAGGGCTAAACGAAAGCTATAAAGTATGCAATAGGATCAATGGATGAGCATTATGCTAGATTGTGGGACTACAGAAAAGAATTGAAGAAGAAAAATCCAGGAAGTACAATTGAAATCAAGTACCATCAGCCTAATCCAAATGAGCCCCCTGTTTTTGAGAGAATATATATTTGTTTCCATGCCCTTAAACATGGTTTTGTTAGTGGATGTAGGCCAGTTATTGGGGTTGATGGTTGTTTTTTGAAAGGGTTGATGAAGGGTGAGTTATTGATAGCTGTTGGTAGAGATGCAAATAATCAAATGTGGCCAATTGCATGGGCAGTTGTTCAAGTAGAAAACAGGAATGCATGGTCATGGTTCTTATCACTTTTGACTAAGGACCTGGACATGAAAGATGGTCATGGATGGACAATTATTAGTGATCAACAAAAGGTAAATTGCATTCACTAACAAATTTTTTATTCATTTATTTAAATTGCACTGCATTTCATATTAGTGATACAATTATTTGTTTACTGACATTTAAAATTATTGACAGGGTTTGGTGAACTCTATTTCTGAGTTGTTGCCTGCAATTGAGCACAGAGCATGTGCTAGACATGTTTGTGCTAACTGGACTAAGAAATTTAAGGGGATTGAATTGAGGAAATTGTTTTGGAAAATTGCAAAAGCTACACACACAGATGCATACCAAAAAGCATGTGAAAGTTTGAAAGCCATTGATGCTGAGGCATATGAGGACTTGATGAACAGAAATGTGCAGAAGTGGTCAAAGGTGTGGTTTGAGGAGCATAGTAAGTGTGATAGTTGTGAGAACAACATGTCTGAAGGGTTTAATGGTTCTCTAGTTTTAGCTAGGTCTAAGCCTTTAATCTACATGCTTGAGGACATAAGGGTGATGATAATGACTAGGATAACAAGAAGAAAGGTTTGGATGTCTAAGCCTTTGGGATAGTTTGTGTGAATTAGAAAAAGGTGGAGAAGAATATGGTGAGGCTAAGAAGTGGAAATCGGTGTACAATGGGGCCACAAAGTTTGAAGTGACATACATATCGAGGGATTTATTGTTGATATTGATGCCAAGACATGTACATGTAGGGAATGGGACTTGGCGGCATACCATGTTGCCATCTTTGTGTCAAGTATGTATAGAGTGGATAGGAATCGAGAGGACTTTGTCTCAGTTAGTACAGGAGAGATGTATTCATAAAAACATACTCAAATGTTTTAATGCCTATCGATGGGAAGCTAATTGGCCCAAGTGTTGGAAGGAAGTTTTTTACCTCCTAAAGCTATAAAAATGCCAGCGGACAAAAAGAATAGAATTAAGGAGCATAATGAGGAGCCAAAGAAGAAAAGTAAACAAACGAGGATACAAATGAGAAATTGTCAAGACAAGGAAGGAAATGACTTGTAGTAGCTGCAAGGAGGTTGGGCACAACAAAAAGGATGCAAAAAGCCAAAACCTACTTGCATCTTCGAAAATGTAAGTGCATTTAATTGAATTTGAGTCTATATTCAATATAGTGGTGTTAATTTATTTGTTTGTTGTGTGTGCAGTTGGAAGGTGATGGTACTTCAGCAACAACTTCTAAGAAAACAGTACAAAAATGTGGTAATTGCAATGAGGTTGGCCACAACAAAGAGGCAAAAAGCCAAAATCCATACATGCGATGAAAATGTAAGTGTATTTAATTTGAAGGTTAGTATATTCACTATAGTACAATAATTGATGAATGATTATTGTGTGTGCGAGTTGAAGGTGATGGTAACCAAGAGAAAGCGACGCAGCCCAAGCATGCCAAGAGTGTACAAAAAACAAGGAATGATGGAAGGAAAAAGGTGGCAGAAAGGCAAGAAGATGCCACTCAACCAAGAAAAAGAGGAAGACCTACCAAGCAGAAGTCAAACATCCAGGTTGAAGGTGTTGGTTTGTTTGTTTCACCTTCTGGAGACACATACTATAGGGTAAAACTTAAGTCGTTAGGTCAATTCGAATAAGTATTATAATTATGTCTTTGTCAAGCTAACACATTTTTTCCTTGTTTTTATGTCTCTATTAGGCCCCAGGTTCATCCACAACAATACATCTTGATTCCTTTCAAGCTGGTCCTCAACCCACTCAAGCTCCAGCCCCTCCTCAACCCACTCAAGTCTCTCCAACTACACAATCATCAAGTGCAGCCCCTCCTCAACCCACTCATTTCTCTCAAGCTACACAATCATCAAGTGCAGCCCTCCTCAACCCACTCAAGTCTCTCGAGCTACACAATCATCAAGTGCGGCCCCTCCTCAACCCACTCAAGTCTCTCAAGCCACACAATCATCAAGTGCAGCCCCTCCTCATGTCTCTCAATCCCCTCCTTTGACTCCAACTAAAGGTTTCAGAAGTGATTCTTTCCCAACTTTAAGGAATGGAAAGAAATTCATAACGAGGAGTTCCTTATCACCTCAAACGCCAAAGTGAATGAGGTTTCATTTGGTGTGTGAACACTCTTGAACAGATGGTCTTTTGTACATGTTAATGAACAGTTGGTCTTTGGTAGAGTTTTGGCCTGTTGGTGTTTGTTAATAGTAGTGCACTGAAATGTCAAATGTGGTCTTTTGTTAATATCAGTGCACAGATTGGCCTGAGGTGTTGGTTTGTTAATGTCAATGAACAGATGAGGTTTCATTTGGTGTGTGAACACTCTTGAACAGATGGTCTTTTGTAAATGTTAATGAACAGATTGGCCTGAGTTCTGGCCTGTTGGTGTTTGTTAATAGTAGTGCACAGATTGGCCTGAGGTGTTGGTTTATTAATGTCAATCCAAATGAACATATGGTCTTTTGTTAATGTCATGTTGCAATTATATTGGAGTTTATATGTGGTTTGGTGGTAATGTCATGTTGCAATCAAATGTGGTCTTTTGTTTATATGATCTTCAGTTTAATGTGGTTTGTTAATGTCATGTTGCAATTATATTGGAGTTTATATGTGCTCTTTTGTTAATGTTTGTATGAACAATGTCAGTAGTGTTGCAAACATAAAACAACATTGCATTGCAAACAAAAGGACTCCCAGTTGCAAACAACATTGCATTGCATTCCATTGCATTGCATTGCATTGCAAACAACATTGCATTGCATTGCATTCCATTCAAAATACCAAAATACATTCCAAACATAAAACAAGTCATTGCTATGGCAACATTAATTGTTCATTCTTATCTTTTGCCAATACATACACAAAGAAAGCATTTAAAATCCCTAAAATAAAAACCAATCTAAGGTACATCTTTCCCTTCCACTGATTGGTTTCATTTTGGCTTCTCAACTCACACTCCAACCTTCCAATTTCTTGCTTTAAAGTAGCATTTCTTTGTTTTCCTTCGTCAATTTCACTTCTATCTTCGCAAATTTTTCTTGTAAATCGGTTGCCTCATCCCGTATTCATTGATTATATCAATTGCCCTTTTCGGAAATTCATCAACCCATTCAAAGTATCCACAATCTTTTGGGGATCCTACAAAAATGAACACTTAAACAAATTAAAATCAATAAATCCAATATTTCAATTAATAATAATAATAATAATAATAATAATAATAATAATAATAATAATAATAATAATAATAATAATAATAATAATAATAATAATAATAATCATAATATTTCAATTAATACATATTTAAATCAATCAAAAATTTTAAATTATACCTTGTAATTTGGACACCCATTAAACCTCATTCTTGGGTGTTTTCTAGTCGATGATGTCCACTCGGAGCTCGCAATCCACATTTACAAAACTTCACCCAGGATACATTCGATGGTCTTTGATCGAGGCAATTGTTGAAGATGAAGATGAGGCCATTGATTGATGAATCGAGAAGAAAGAAGACTGTCAGATCTTTGATTAAAATCTTGGATCCACGATTAGGGCTGAATGGGTCATCCAAATTGAAGAGGCTAAATAGATCATCCCAACTGAAGAGATTAACAGAGAAGAAATTAAGAGAGTAACAGAAAAGAAATCGAGGACTGAAGAGGACTCCCAGTTGAAGAGGACGAGCTCGCTATTCTTTTGTCAATAAGGGAGGAGAGATAGAGAAGAGAGAGAAAGAGAGTAGAGATAATGAAACTGGTGAGGAAGAATGCTAAGCTTTATTTCCTCTTTCCCGCCAAATAAATTCCATGTCAACATTTTTATCCAAGTGGATACACAGTCATCACACAATAGGGGTATTTTGGTCTTTAAAAAAATTAATTAACGTTTCTGTTAACTGCCGTTACAAAAAGGACTAACCGTACAACAAAATGTTGAGTTCAAGTGCCACAATAGGAAATATCATAGTACTAAAACCTGATCAGGAAAAAGGTTCAAGTTCAGGGACCAAATTGTATATTAATCCTTTTTTTTTTTTAACGTTTTTTTTTATAGATTTTTTGTTAATTATATTTTTTTTGTAATGTTTTAAGGGAGCGTGAGAATATATCGAACCAGAGATCTCACGCACTTTGTGAAGCTCGGACTCTACCAGTGGGCTACCCCTTAAGGACAGTAGGCTTTGTTTTTAAAAACCATTGTCCCTCGCCAACAACTGACCTTCTTTCTCTCTCATTCGTTATATACACTCATCTGCCTCATCAATTCTTTCATAATTATCTGGATACATAATCTATATGTAATACATCCATCTTCATTGTTGATAAGAGTCCAAATTGCTGGGAGTTGAGAAAACCAAAAGATGAGTTATGTTAGCAGAGCTTGCATGGCAGCTACTGTCGCAATGGTGGAAGGTCGCAATCATCAAAGCCACAAATACAGCGCTAGCTTTCGAGCTGCTCGTCGTGCCAATCTGAGAAGCAGTTTTTCTTGTGTTGGTGTGCTGGAATGTGACACGGGTGAAGGAGGAGACTGCAAGAAAACTCAGGCAGAGGAGTCTATTCAGAAAGTTATGTTCTTGAGTTGCTGGAGTGAAATGGTAGTAGGAATGAAAAATTGACTTATACCAGACAAATTTACCAAATATCCATTTGTATTGTAGGTTGAAAAATTGACGTATACCAGAAAAGTTTACCAAATATCCATTTGTATTGTAGGTTTATTATAGTCTGGCGGCCATTGACATGGGTTAAGCAAGGACTGGTCCTGCACCGGCCCCTGACATGGTTTCCAACCAGTTGACACCAAGTCCTGTTTGGAGCCTTGAAATTTTATCCACTCTTTTTTTTTTTTGGTCAAATGTGTATTTCTTAATCTCTAGAAGAAGTAACAAAAGTTGATATTTTAAACATTTTCAACAACTCCCTCTTAGAGCCCGTTTGGTCGAGCGTTTTGGCCAAAACGCATGGATAAAACGCAGCTTATTTGCAAAAAAATGTGTTTCAATACTGCGGCAGAAAACGCAGCGTTTTCAAACGGAGCTGCGTTTTAAAACGCTAGAATTCCCAGCTTTTTCCCAAAACGCAGGTTTTAAAACGCTACTAGGAAAAAAAAGCTGTGTATTGAAGTGATATCCCAAACGTATTTATAAGGAAAAACCTCCGTTTTTAAAACACTGCGTTTTTTAAAACGCTGCATTTTGTAAACGCTGCACCAAACGGGCTCTTAATCCCAACTTGCTTGCAAGTATGCCACAATAAGTAGAAGGGCCTTTGTAGTGTCAGGAGCACCGAAAAATGGAAAGACTCTGCTTCAATGTTCTTCGCACTTCTTCTGCTTCAATGTTCTTCGCACTTCTTCTTTCATTTTCATCTGCATCTGCTTCTTTTTCCATCTTGATCAAGCTCCAGATGATTTCATTCGTTGCCTTGCCCTTTTATTCCAACAATGCTGCCTCTATTTCTCAAAGAATTTATACCCCAAACAAATTTTCTATCAAATCAGTTTGGCAATACTCGATCAACAATGTAAGATTCAACGTCATGGTCACCCTGGTGGATGAATCCCAAGTCAGAACAGTGCTTTATTGAACCCCCCGAAAACAATGAATTGGAATCAGAATCCGATGCAGTGTTCATGATTTCGAGGGCCTTTCTTACACTAACCCTACTCCGTTGCCTTTTGTCATGATCGACATGATTAACATGACGTCAATCGAAATTGGTATCAATAGTAGGACAACATGGGTTCAAGGAGGGGCCACAGTTGCACTATAGGATTTCCAAGAAAAGTTTACATCTCCGGAGGTACTTGGTCCACGGTCAGGGTTGGTGGACTCATTGGTGGCAGTGTGTATGGGTTTTTGATGCATAACTATGGCCTTGCAGTTGATCATGTTCTAGACGCTCGTTCAATGGATGTGAACGCCGAATTCTTAATAAATAGTTAATGGGCGAAGATTCTGTTAAAATATGTCTCAAATTCATAAGAATTTTGGAATCCTATACAAACTATGATTGTATTAATTAATCTTAGAGTTAATTGGAGAAGGTTAAATAATTTTATACTAGTTGTAAAAGGATTCCTTTATTGACAAGGATTAAGAGTCCTAATCCTAATTTGTTAAGGTTTTTCTTAGGGTCTATATAAAGAGGTGATGAGACGTCAATTAAAGAAAAAGACCAAAAGTCAAAGAGATACAAATTGGGGAGAGACGGACGACGGACACAGTTGGTGGTCGAGGGTCTCGAGGTCTTGGCGGTATTAGACAAAATAGTGTGTGGCTATTTTGGGCTGTGAGAGGTGTGGTACTCTGTGGGATCATGTCAATCCTTGTAACCCTAATCCTAGGTAGGGTGAGTACATTGAAAACTCTCTATTGTAATTCCTCATCGTTTATAGTGGATTTGTTGCTTGCCTTAGAGTGGATTAAACCATGTAAATCCTCTGTTCCCTTTTGTTTGATTCTGTTATATTTTATATTTTCTTGCCATTAATTCTCCAAATACTTGGTACTTTTATTTTCGACCGATTCGTTTCCGCATTGAAGATAGAAACTTGGAATTCTTAATCCAAGAATATCCTCATTTTTATAATAAACTGGTATCAGAGCTTTGAGATAATCGAAATTATGAATCAAGAGATTGGAGTTTTGAAGATGGGGGACGTTGGAAATTCTACGCAATTCCAATTGGAGAAATTTAACGGAAGTAATGACTTTAGCTTGTGGCAAGTTAAAGTTAGGGATGTGTTGATCCAAACAGATCAAGAGATTGCTTTGGAAGGAATGAAAGCAAAACCCGACGATATGAAGGATGAGGTATGGAAGAGAATTGATCAAAAGGCGGCTAGCACTATCCGGCGATGTTGCACGGATAATGTCCTCTACAACGTTATCTCCGAAAAATCTGTAAAGGCATTATGAGAGAAGTTGGAGAGTCTCTACATGGGGAAATCTATGTCAAACCGGTTGTACCTAAAAAGGAATTGTTCAATTTCACGATGTCTGAAGGTACGAATATTCATGATCACTTGAATGCTTTTAACAAGATACTTTGCGAGTTGGCGAATATTGGTGTTAAAATTGAGGATGAAGATCAAGGTTTAATTCTGCTAAAATCTTTGTCACCATCTTTCAAGCATTTAGTTACTACTATTATGCATGGGAAAGATAAGCTTACTTTGGGTGAAGTACAAACTTCATTATTAACTAATGATTCTATGAACAAGGGTTCTAAGAATAATGATAATAGTGATGCTTTGTATGTGGGAAGCAAAGTTAAACATGTCAGAAATTTGTCCGATGAAAGTTAAAGTGGCGGTGAGAAGAAAAAGAAGACTTCCAAGATAAAGTGTTGGCATTGCAATGAGATAGGTCACGTTGTTCGTAATTGTTAAAAACTCAAGGATGAAGTGAAGAAAGAATTGAATTCTAATGCTAATATTGTCGCTTTCGATGAGGGTGGTATTAGCAATGACGAGAATAGCGGTGATGTACTTAAAATCAAGACTCAAGGTGGAGTAAAAACGCTAACTGAAGTTCGTCATGTTCCTAGCTTGAGGAGGAATTTAATTTCATTGGGTTCCTTGGATTCGAAAGGTTGCAATTACACAGTTCGTGATGGAAAGATGAAAATCTTTCGTGGTGGCTGTTTTCTCATGGGTGGAAACAAAAAGGGCAACTTGTATTTACTACAAGAGAGTGTCATTCAAGGTGGAGCTCATGCTATGTTCCAAAGTGAAGATGCCAAGTGTGAAGAAATTGGAAGTATACGGTTTGGTAGTATTTCATGGAGCGAGTTTAAGGGCCGCTTGGACTCATGTGTACAAAATCAATTCTAGGCACCCATGGTGGGGTGCACGACGGGCAAGCAACAATGGGGATAGACGATTGATGGAATTTGAGCCAATGTGGAGATTTGTTAAAATATGTCTCAAATTCATAAGTATTTTGGAATCCTATACAAACTAGGATTGTATTAATTAATCCTAGAGTTAATTGGAGAAGGTTAAACAATTTTATATTAGTTGTAAAAAGATTTATTTATTGACATGGATTAAGAGTCCTAATCCTAATTTGTTACGGTTTTTCTTAGGGCCTATATAAAGAGGTGATGAGACGTCAATTAAAGAAAAAGACCAAAAGTCAGAGAGACACTAATTGGGGAGAGACGGACGACGGACACAGTTGGTGGTCGAGGGTCTCGAGGTCTTGGCGGTATTAGACAAAATAGTGCGTGGCTATTTTGGGCTGTGAAAGGTGTGGTACTCTGTGGGATCATGTCAATCCTTGTAACCCTAATCCTAGGTAAGGTGAGTACATTGAAAACTCTCTATTGTAATTTCTCATCGTTTATAGTGGATTTGTTGCTTGCTTGTTGAGCCCTAAACCAAGTCCACTAAGTTAATTAATAACTTTGAGACTAATTAAATATTTAGTAGTTTATTATAGTTAAATAAATGTGAATCCTTATTATAAAAGGATTAGTATTAATTAGACAATCCTTTAGAGGATAGTATTTATCGAACACAATCCTTGATAGAAAAGGATTAGCCTAGTTGAGGTACTATAAATATGTGTTGATATTGAAGTTAATTAATAAGAGAGTAGTAAAATATTCAGCCCCAATATACTTTGTGTTCTCTCTCGTTATTGCTCAAGTCGAGTTACTACGGGATACAATTCGGCAGCGTCACAGCGAGCAACACATCACGGCAGATTACATGCATGTCTTAATCTTTGTCTTAATTAAAATAAGCTCTTCATCTTTGATTTCTCTTTGGATTGTTACTGTACAATACACATTTATATTAGTATTGATTCTGAAAGATTTGTAGCTAGGACTGTTAACCAAATGTGTGATAACTTGTGTGTACAGTTGTGCACACAAGTATCAACACAACAATGCACACAACTATTTCCAGAAAAACTTATTTTTAACGAACAGAATATAAATGCAGCGGAATTAATACTTCAGCAAGAAAAATCTTGCTGGAACCTTTTCATAAAAAAACACACCTTGCTAGAAAACAAGTTGTGAATTTAAAACACTTACAATGAAAAGGAAAAATAATAAACAAAGATCAAACGAGAGTTCTAAACTAAGAACTCACAAAAACACAAAACAATCTCGAAGAATCAATCCCTGATTTTCGAGACACATGCACTAAACCTCTCAATGATTTCTCTCTTAATAATGCTATATTAATTCTCTTGAAATCGGTACAACTTCTGGAGGCGGAGGACTCCTTTTATAGCCATTCAACAATCCTTGATTGACAAGGATTCAATCACTTCCTGAATTTAAGATCCTTCTTTCCATATTTTCCAAGAGTCCATTCCTCCTTGAGATTCTTACCTAAATAACAAAACTATACTAAATATAAACTATTAGTTGTTAGTCAATATAAACCATATATTTACAAAATATAAAAACCTAAATAAGGAAAATATATACACTACTTTTAAAAAGTCAGAATCACAAAGATATAATAAAAAGATCAAGAGTATTTTCATACTCTTTCAATCTCCCCCTATCTTTGTGGTTCTGAACAAAAACCTGCAACAACAATTTGATAAGGCTTAAACAGATAGACATACCACTAAAGAAAGTCATTACAGTCCAAAAGCAAATAAAAAGATCACAAATTCCACAAGATTTAAAGACCCGAGTAGAGGTCTTCACCCAAAACATCCATCTCCATATTTGACGCAGCCTCATCAATCTCCTTCTCAATATCAAACACTATCCCTTCAGCACCAGATGCACTAGTAGAAGCTATAATATCTCCCCCTTTTTGAGAGGAACCAGAAAGCATAGCCTCCAAATCGGCAATATTCCTTTGCAGCCCAGAAATGAGAAGATGTCTACTATCTATCTCAGCCTGATGGGAAGATATCTGAGCTCGGAAGATCGCAATCTGAGCGTGGATGGCATTGGGGTTCTGAGCAGCAGTTGTGGGCACAGTAGTGAGAACAGTTGTGGACACAACTGTGGACACAACTGGTTGCACAGAAACTGAAGTCGAAACGAGCCCAGAAAAACGAGCCAGATCATCAACCCGAGAGGCATCAAGCATGGTCTTGGGAAGTTTAAAATGATCCGGAATGATTGAGAGACTGTCCCCAGGAATATCTGGAACCCCTTGATCTTTCAACATGGCATAGATCAAACTAAGGTGCGGAAGAGCATAGGTGGTGTTAACATTCTCCGCAAAGCTCATGATTGTATCAAAAATGGTTCGCCCCAAGTTAAATTTATTTTCCCCAACACGATACATAAGAAGAATCTGATCTTTAGTGACAGACGAGGAATTTAACGTTGGTAACCAATTGGAGCGCAGAATATGGTGTAGAAACACAAACACCTTGGTTAAGGAACTCGTCCGAAACCCAGTGTTCCACTTGGAAATTTGTCCTCCAGTTACAACCGACACAGCTGTATGAATATCAGAGGGAAGCAAGTGAATGTGAATATCAGGAGTGCCCAGAAAGGTGTTAATCCGAGAGGGACTAAAATCAACCACTTGATCCCTAACAAAGACTTTCCCAAAATTTGGAGATCGATCAAGACCAATATCTCGGCTTAGATTGGCATAAAATTCTAAGACTAAGGTCCGGGAATAAGGAATAGGAAAATCTAAAGATATATCCAGGGACCTTGTAGAGAAAAAATTGGTCAATCCAACTTTGTCAAAAACCTCAATCTGTCGAGATTTTTCAACGACAAAAGCCCTATGGAGATTGGCGGAAAAACGATTTTCAGCATCAGGAGCATAAAACAGAGAATTGTACTTCAAGTCCAGATTGTAAGGAGAAGAAGGAATACGAACAGAGGACTTACGAACCCGAGACTTGTGAGCAGTGCCACCTGTGTGAACTGGTGTGTCACCGGTTGTGACAACCGGCTACGTAAGACCTCACAGAAGGGACTGGCCTGCGTTTTGAAGAGATGAGAACATCAGGATCACTTACAGTATCATCAGAGCCCACAGAAGCATCACTAGAGTCAGCAGGCTGTGACGGTGAGATTGCCGCAGCCAGAACAGCGCGGCTTGAGCACGGGCGGAGTTACGAGTGAGACGCCTAGAGCTCTCCCCGAATTTTGGCTCGAGTTGCGACCGAGCCCGAGCGGGGAGCCCTCATCCTCATCGAGGAATCTCGGAGAATTAACCTCCTCCTTGTGCTTGCAGAACCCCAGATTTGGGTTTTGAAATTTTGGAGCATTGGATGAGAAAGACGAGAAAGTGAAGTTTTCCCGGATGCGATCAGCCGGCTAGAGCGACGGACCCCTGAAGGTTCAGGTTGACGAGCATTCTTAACAGCATCAAGGACCGATTGATCTTCAACGTTAATTGCAGATGACTGTTGGCCAAGGGATTGGACATCAATCGCTGGAACATACTGTGGGGATATGCTTAAGTCAGCAACAGTAGCAGATGCCGGAGCCGTGGAAGAAGGTGGAGATGCCATGAGAACGATCTGCACGCAAAAGATCTAGAAGAAAGGAGAGGAGAGAGAGACTTTGGGAGATGTGAGACAAGATGTGAGAGCAGTTGTGAGATTAATTGATTGAACAGATGAAGTCACAAGGTTTAAAAAGGGATTTATGGGCACAACCTTGGAAACTGAACCAGGGAAGAGAATAAGCCGTGTAAAGGTAGAAGTTTTCCCTTTTTGAACTTCCAAACTCATAAAGGATTAGGGCACAAAAAATAAAAAAAAACTTACCAAATTTTTGTGATAAGATTTGCTTTCCTAATCCGGATGGAACTCTTCCATGATTACACAACCTCTCACCGTAGTCTCCTTTGACTACTAGACTTCATAACCACCTTAGCATAAAAAGATCATGAATCACAATAGAAAAATTAGGACAAGAAGAGTGAAAATTAACAAACAAATTGCTCATATTTTCACCAAGGATTTCGAATGCCCTAACATAAACTATATGCCTATCATGAGAGAGCAATGCACACACAGTGAGGATTTTAATCTCAATAAATTGCAACATGGTATGACTAACTCACATATTTAACATAACATTGACAAACAAGAATTCAATGAGATAACCCTCAATCATGTAGCCTCTAGAATGTCTCCATATTAGGCATTGAATCAGTCACTGAGAAGGAGCTATTCACTCTCACACCATAGTGCTTCCCAAATTTTTTTCCCAAGTGATGCAACAATAAGTCATTGGCATTGAGCACATGAGTGGAAGCTTCAAAATAAATGGAGGCAGCTTGTTTTTCTCAGTGACCTTAGATTAGACACCCACTCCATGATAATCATCAAAAATTTAACAAGGGAATTTTATCACCAAGTTAGGAGGGATCTCACATTCAAGAGTCAACGAAGATGTCAACACAGAGAGATAGTCAAGTGATCACAAGAGATAATCGTGCAATGCATGAATGCAGGATTTTTTTTTTTTTTTGTGTTTTCTGTAATATACAATTATACAGAGATGCAAACAGTTGTCTGCACAGTTGTGCAGTCATCTGTGATCACACAAACCGAGAGAGTTCTTAAGAAAAGAAAATCTCTCAAAATCCAAAGCCTTGGTAAAGATATCAGCAAGTTGATTTGTTGTTCCAACATGTTCAAGTGTAATAATTCTTTGTTCAACAAGATCTCTTATAAAGTGGTGCCGAATATCTATATGCTTTGTACGGAGTGTTGCACAGATTTTTAGCAATATCTTTAGCACTCATGTTATCACAAAAACAGTTAGGGTTTCACTTTTCAAACCATAATCCTTTATCATTTGGTTCATCCAAAGTAATTGGGTACAACAACTACCTACCGCCACATATTCGATTCAGAAGAGACAAAGAAACACGCTTTGTTTCTTACTAAACCAAGACACAAGATTATTCCCTAAATAGAAACACCCACCGTGGTGCTCTTTCTATCATCGGTATTTCCCCAATCGAATCATGAACCCCACCAAGTTTGTGTTGGTATCTCTTGTATAGCTTAACCCCAAGTGAGTAGTACCCCAACATATCTTATTATCCGTTTACGACTTTTAAGTGGGATACTTTGGGGTTAGCTTGATACCTAGCACAAATGCACACACTAAACATTATGTCGTCCGCTAGCCGTAAGATACAAAGAAGCTCCCTATCATACTCCTATAGGGTGTGATCAACACTTTCACCCTCATCATCCTTACAAAGTTTTTGAGATGATCCCATAGGAGTTTTTAGGTGTGATGCATTATCAAGCCCAAATTTTTAACCAAACTTTTAGCATACTTGGATTGTGAAACCGACATTCCTTCATTGGTTTGAGTGATTTGAAGACCAAGAAAGAATTTCAGTTCCCCAACCATACTCATTTCAAATGTGGATGTCATACTTTGAACAAACATTTCAAGAAGGTCATTAGTAGTAGCACCAAAAACTATGTCATCCACATAAATTTGAGCAACAAGCATACCCTTTTTATTTTTCAAAACAAATAAAGTCTTATCAACCTCTCCCCTTTTAAACCCAAGTTGAATTAGGTGCTCGGTCCGTCTACCATACCAAGCACGTGGGGCTTGTTTAAGACCATAGAGTGCCTTTTTCAACTTGTAGACATGATTTGGCTTAGAAGGATCTTCAAACCCTTTAGGTTGCTCAACAAATGCTTCCTCATTTAAAACACCATTTAGAACGCACTCTTGACATCCATTTGATGTAGAGTGATTTTCAAGTAGCATGCAATAGCTAGCAACAATCGATAGACTCAATTCGGGCTACGGGGCAAAGGTTTCATCAAAATCCACCCCTTCAATTTGAGTGTAGCCCGAGCCACCAAACGAGCTTTGTTCCTTGTTATATTGCCTTGTTCATCAGATTTATTCTTAAAGATCCATTTGGTCCCAATCACATTGACGTGAGAAGGCCTAGGAACTAAGAACCACACTTCATTTTTCTCAAACTGGATTAATTCCTCTTGCATAGCATTAATCCAATTCTCATCTTTCAAGGCTTCCAAAACATTTTTTGGTTCATAATTAGCAACAAAACAACACGAGTTTACCTGATGATACATGGATTGTAGACATAACAAACCGGCAAGGTCACGGTAATTGACCCTTTTTCCTCGAGTTTTCATGCCTTCATCCACTTCCCCTATGACCTGAGATGTGGGATGATTTTCTTGTATTCTGGAGGGGATGTCCTTTTCTCTACTTACATCTTCGTCATCAGTTTCAGAATCTGAGTCTTGGTCTTCATTTGTTTGACCACTTGTGCTGTCAGTTGTTTGAACAACCGGTGAACAACCGGTTTGTGGCCGTTCGTAGATTCATTCACATTAGCTGGTTCAGATTCGTCATTAACTGGTTCTGGCTCCCAAGTACAACCTGAAATATCATCTTCAACCGTTTTGACATTAAGATCAGTAGCATCATCAAAAACAACATTTATGGATTCCATGACAGTTTTGGTTTTGAGATTATAAACTCTGAATGCCCTACTGTTCGTAGAGTATCCAATAAAAATAGCTTTGTCACTTTTGGAATCAAACTTAGAAAGATACTCTCGGTCATTCAAGATGTAGCAAATACACCCAAACACATGAAAATATTTGACCGTGGGTTTCTTTCCAAGAAATATCTCATAGGGAGTCATAGTACTTCCAATTCTTAGAAAGACACGATTCCCTACATGACATGCTGTATTCACAGCTTCTGCCCAAAATTTTTTAGAGAGATTTTTCGAGCTTAACATTACTCTGGCCATCTCTTGTAATGTGCGATTTTTCCTTTCCGCTACCCCATTTTGTTGAGGGTTTTGGGGGTGAGAACTCGTGAGTAATCCCTTTGAATCGCAAAAGCCGAGAAAGTGGCGTTTTCAAATTCAGCACCATGATCGGATCGACTCTAATGGCTTTTAAACCATATAAGTTTTTGACCCTTTGTACCAAATTTTGAACTCATCAATGGTGTTGGACTTTTCCCTTAAGAAAATTACCCAAGTATATCTAGAAAAATCGTCCACACACACAAAACGATTTTTCCGAGACATGCTTTCTACTTCCATCGGACCCATAAGGTCGGTATGGATCAATTCAAGACATCTAGTGGTTCCACGGTGTTGAACCATTTTATGACTTGATCTTGATTTGTTTCCCTTTTGACATGACCCACACACACTTAATTTCTTAAGATCCAGTTTAGGTAAATCTTTTACGCCTCAAAGTTGATTAAATCTCGATTTTTTCTCACCGGCATGACCAAGTTTTTGGTGCCGATGGTCGTAGAATCATCCATTTTAGTAAAAAGCATGACACACTCGCTTCCAACTTTGTAACGGTTGTCGAAGATCGAACACCGCTTAAAATACACTTATTTTGGTTATCAAAAACTTCACATTTTGACTTGTCAAATTTAACAAATAAGTCATCATCACACTTGACTTATGCTTATCGATTTGCCTTAAGCCCATCAACATGTAGAACATTGTGTAGCTTAGGCAAGCTGATACATTCAACGTACCTTTGCCAATAATTTTACCTTGAGCTCCTCCACCAAAATTGACTTTCCCACCTTTGAATGGAGCATAATCGATGAAATTTTCCCGTGCTCTGTCATGTGGCGAGAACACCCGTCAAAATACGTGCCCCTTCCACACTGCTCCTAAGAGAGGTGAAAACAACCTGACAGCTTACGGTTTCCTTTCTTACCCAGCAGTTTTCTTTCCGGCTTTGGGTTGTGTACAGTTGTGTGTTTGGTTGTGTACACAACTGCGCCCAGTGTCCACGCATATTGCCCAATCCCAGTTCCTGTTTCAGCTTGTGACAATATGGTCTAATATGACCAGGAGCGAAGCAATGATGACAAACATACCTTCTCCTTCTGTTTTGTCTGTTTTCAGCAGAATGAACAGACTTGACAGAGGAGATGATTTTACCCTTTTGAAAACTGCTAGCTCCTTCTTTTACAAAAACAGTTTCTCCATAGCCAATTCCTGATTTTCCTTGATTTCCTATTTTCAAAACCTCTTCTAACTTGGCCTTACCAGTGTTTAGCCTTGTTAGAGTTTCTGTCTCTCTATCAAGATTTGTTTTATAATTTTCACACTCCATGTCTTTCTTTGTGAGTAAAACTTCTAGCTTGGCTATGGAGTCTTTTTGAGAATCACTTTCTTTTGACAAACTCTCAACTTGAGACTTTAGTTTGAGATTTTCTGCAGTCAATTTCTCATTTACCTGTCTAAATACCTTGAGTTGTTCCATCCATTTAGTCCAATCAGTGTGGAGTTCAACATAGGTATTGTGCAAGTCCTCATAGGTAGCACACTCTTCCTCTTCTGGATCATCTTTAGTTTCACTAGAAGTTAAAGAATTCAAACAGGTATACACATCAGTTGTGTAGTCAGTTGTGTGATAAGTTGTGCTGTCAACTGATTGCACATCTTCCACATCTGACTCACTATCAGACAAAGTGATTTGAGATGGATGCCATATAGACATGTTTGCAGTCTGTTCATCATCATCAGAATCACTCAAAGTCGCTGTGAAACCTACTCCACGCTTTTAAGAGTGTTAGCACACTCATTTGCGTAATGTCCAAATCCTTTGCAAGCACGGCATTGAATAGAATCAATTGATTTCTTTCCTTTGGTTTCTTAGTGACTATTTCCTTCTTTGATGATTCACCCGTGGAAGATGTAGAGTGTCTGAATTTGGAAACTTAGTAAATCGTTTCTTCTTCAACATGCTATTGAATTTTTGAGTAATCAAAGCACACTCATCATCTCCTAGGTTTGACTCATCAATATCTTTGGACAGTTGAACAAGATCCTGAGACACCTTGAGAGCACTTGCAAGAGCAATTGAATTTGCTTTGCTAGCCTCTTGAATCCCAAGATTCAATTCAAAATTTGTTAGGATACTCAGAATAGTGTCAAGCCCAACAGTGTGAACATCCTGAGTTTCTTCAATCACAGAAATTTTAATGTTAAACTTTTCTGGGAGAGTTCTTAGTACTTTACTAACAAGTCTTGCATTGGATATAGATTCACCCAATGAAAAAGACTCATTTGAAATGTCCAAAATCTTGGCTGAGTACTCTTTTATGGTTTCATTCTCTCCCATCCTTAAATTTTCAAACTTGGTCATTAAAGTTCTTAGCTTGGTTTTTCTAACACTTGCTGGTCCTTCACAATGAAGTTGAAGAATGTCCCACGCTGTTTTGGCAACAGTTTGAGTAGAGAATAAGCTGTACATATGAGGATCCACATGGTCAGAGATTGCTCCCATGACCTTGGCATTATAGTTTGCAAGAGCAATTTCCTCACTTGTCCAAGTTTCTATGGGTTTAGGTCCATAGCTTTTCTCTCCTTTGCCATCAGACGTGGATGGGGTAATTTCTATCATGGGAGGAGTATAGCCATTAATTAGACTAACCCACGCACGATGATCAATGTATTTAATGTGCATAATCATTTTGGCCTTCCAAATGGTATAGTTTGAACCATTTAGTGTAGGCGGTTTGTTATGACTATGGTTATGGTAACATTCCATTGTGGCTACTTTCAAGGATCGATCTCAGTTGAGTCGAGAACAGTCTCTGATACCAATTGAAAGATTTGTAGCTAGGACTGTTAACCAGATGTGTGATAACTTGTGTGTACAGTTGTGCACACAAGTATCAACACAACAATGCACACAACTATTTCCAGAAAAACTTATTTTTAACGAAGTAATATAAATGCAATGAATTAATACTTCAGAAGAAAAATCTTCTGGAACCTTTTCATAAAAAAACACACCTTGCTAGAAAACAAGTTGTGAATTTAAAACACTTACAATGAAAAGGAAAAATAATAAACAAAGATCAAACGAGAGTTCTAAACTAAGAACTCACAAAAACACAAAACAATCTCGAAGAATCAATCCCTGATTTTCGAGACACATGCACTAAACCTCTCAATGATTTCTCTCTTAATAATGCTATATTAATTCTCTTGAAATCGGTACAACTTCTGGAGGCCGAGGACTCCTTTTATAGCCATTCAACAATCCTTGATTGACAAGGATTCAATCACTTCCTGAATTTAAGATCCTTCTTTCCATATTTTCCAAGAGTCCATTCCTCCTTGAAATTCTTACCTAAATAACAAAACTATACTAAATATAAACTATTAGTTGTTAGTCAATATAAACCATATATTTACAAAATATAAAAACCTAAATAAGGAAAATATATACACTACTTTTAAAAAGTCAGAATCACAAAGATATAATAAAAAGATCAAGAGTATTTTCATACTCTTTCAGATTCTTTGGTTAACTCAACATTTGGTATCAGAGCAAGGTTAGTCTGTGATCAAGATGGTTTGTAGCAAAGTTTATATGGGTCCCAAGTTTGATGGAAAAATTAATTTTTTCGATTGGAGATGTCAGATGTATAATTTTTTGGTTGCTTGTGACTTGGAAAAATTCGTAGATGAGAACCTTGTTGCAAATTCACCTAAAACGGAGAAAGTCAAATCTGCCGAAGCACTTGATTATATTTACAATGCAGTTGAAGATAACATACGGAAAAAGATTATTAATTGCAAATCAGCATATGCTGCTTTTAATATTTTGACGATGACGTATGGTGGTGATGATAGAGTAAAAAGAAATTATTTACAAATTTTGACCGAGAAATTTTAAAAATTACAAATGGAGAAGTCGGAGAAAGTTTCTGACTATATCTCTAGGGTGAGTGATCTTGCTTCAGATATGAAGGCAAATGGGGATGATGTTTCAGATGAAAAGATTTGTTCAAAAATCCTTCGTATGATGACAGAAGCTTTTGTTGGTGCTGCTGCAATAAATTTGGCAATTAATGATTTGAAGACATTGACGGTGGCAGAATTAGAGTCCGCCCTTGTTAGCCATGAGTTACTATTTGGAGATCGTTCGAAGAAAACAGAAGAAGCTGCATTGCAAAGCCAAGTGAATTTGAAAAACACGAATGACGGATCGAAAGAAAGTGTTGGATCAAGTCATGGAGGCCAAAACCATGGTGGTAGAGGTCAAAGATACAACAACAAAGGTCGTGGCTACAACAATAGAGGTGGTCGTGGTTACAATAATGGAGGTGGTTGTGGCTACAACAATAGTGGTGGTCGTGGCTACAATGGTGGAGGTCGCAGTTACAACAATGGTGGTAATCGTGGCTACAATAATGGTGGTGGTCGCAATTACAACAATCGAGGTAGAGACAATTACAACTCAAGTGGTGGACATAGAGGTAATAATTGGAATCATGGAGGTAACAATAATAATTGCTGTTATAATTGTGGAAAACCCGGTCATAAAAGTGTTGACTGTAGATATAGAAGGGAGAATAATGGAAATTATCATGCGAATAATTTTGCTGAAAATAATTTTGAAAATTCAGAAACTTTGCTCTTAGTTAGTAATTGTGAGAATTTGAAAGACAAAAATATATGGTTTTTGGATACTGGGTGTAGTAATCATATGTGTGGGAGCAAAGATCTATTTTCTGAATTGAATGAATCCGTTAGATCTGAAGTGAAATTTGGCAATAATGCAACTATTCCGGTGATGGGGAAAGGCAAGATATCAATTTCGTTGAAAGATGGTTCTCAAAATTCTATCTCAGATGTTTTCTACGTTCCAAGTCTTCAGAAAAATTTATTAAGTATGGGGCAGCTTTCAGAAAAGGGTTATGATATGAGAATTTTTAACGGAGTTTGTAGTATTGGTGATAGTTAGAGAGGACTAATAACAAAGGTAAATATGATTCATAATCGTTTATTTCCATTAAAATTGAATTGTGGAAATTTATCTTGCTTTAGTTCTGTGATTTATGATGATAATTGGTTGTGTCACATGCGGTTTGGGCATATTAATTTTGGAAGTCTTAACTTTCTTTCTCGTAAAAAGATGGTTGAAGGATTGCCCGCAATTGATGTACCTAAAGGTGTTTGTGAAACGTGTGTTTTGGGCAAGAAACATAGAGATGCTTTTCCTACAGGTAAATCTTGGAGAGCAAAGAGACCGTTGGAGTTGATTCATTCCGATCTGTGCTCAGTTGAAGTTGCTTCTAATGGCAGTTGCAGGTATTTTGTCACATTTATTGATGATTTTAGTAGGAAAGCATGAGTTTATATTTTGAAAGAAAAATCCGAGGCTTGTGATGTATTTAAAAAGTTTAAATATTTTGTAGAGAAACAAAGTGGGCATAAAATTAAAACTTTGAGAACGGATAGGGGAACAGAGTATCTTGTTTGTGATGATTTTCTTGAGAAGCATGGCATTGAGCAACAGTTAACTGCTAGATATACTCCGCAACAGAATGGTGTAGCAGAGAGAAAAAATAGAACTGTTATGGATATGGTTAGGTGTATGTTGAATTTCAAAAAAATGCCTAAGAGTTTTTGGGCCGAAGCAGTTGCATGTGCAATTTATGTTTTGAATAGGTGCTCAACAAGAAGTGTGCGTGATAGAACTACAGAGGAGGCATGGAGTGGTCGAAGACCTTTTATTGGATATCTAAGGGTGTTTGGTTGTATTGCTTATGCTCATGTGCCTGATCATTTGAGAAAGAAACTTGATGATAAAAGTGAAAAGTGTATTTTTATTGGTTATAGTAATGTGTCAAAAGCTTATAAATTATTCAACCATGTGACAAATAAAGTTGTTGTTAGTAGTGATGTGACTTTTGATGAGGTTGGTGTTTGGGATTGGTCTTCTAAAGGGAAAGAAAAATCAGGTTTTGTTATTGCTCAATATGAAGATGTAAATGTTCAAGGTGATATTCCAACTCCTACAATTGCAGAGGAAGAAAGTTCAAGGCGTCCGCAGAGACAACGTAACTTACCAGCTAGGTTGTAAGACTATGTTGTGGGCAGTGATAATGATCCCACCGATGAAGAATTGGTGAATTTTGCTTTATTTGTAGATTGTGATCCTGTTAATTTTGATGAAGCATCTTGTGAAGATCATTGGATTCAAGCAATGAATGATGAGATTCATGCAATTGAGAAGAATAATATATGGGAGCTAGCTTACTACTTTGCAAGTGGTAAGAAGGCAATTGGTGTCAAGTGGGTTTACAAGACAAAGTACAAGCCAAGTGGTGAAGTTGATCGTTACAAGGCAAGGTTAGTTGCAAAAGGTTACAAGCAAAAGCCAGGTATTGATTATTTTGAAGTATTTGCACCAGTTGCTAGACTTGATACTGTCCGTATGATTATTTCTCTTGCTGTACAAAATAGTTGAAAAATTCATCAAATGGATGTTAAGTCTGCTTTCTTGAATGGTGTTCTTGAGGAGGAAGTGTATGTTGAGCAACCTGCAGGGTATGTCAAAAGGGGCAATGAAGATAAATTTTATAAGTTGAAAAGGGCTTTGTATGGTTTGAAGCAAGCTCCTAGAGCTTGGTATACTCACATTGATTCTTATTTTATGGAGCATGGTTTTCAGAGATGTCCGTATGAGCATACTTCATATGTTAAATCATTGGATAATGATATTCTTATTGTTTGCTTGTATGTTGATGATTTGATTTTTACCAGCAATAATCCAAGGTTGGTGGCACAATTTAGGGAGGCTATGATAAATCAGTTCGAGATGACAGATATGGGGCTTATGTCTTATTTTCTTGGAATTGAAGTTGCTCAAGTAAATGGTGGAATTTTTATTTCGCAGAAAAAGTATGCTAATGATATTTAAAAAAAATTTAAGATGGATAATGCTAAGTCAATTTTGACTCCACTTGAGGAGAGGTTGAAATTAGTGAGAGATGGTAATGATGATTTTGTTGATCCTACTTATTTTAAAAGATTGGTTGGGAGTTTGAGATATTTAACTTCAACTAGGCCAGATATTGTTTATGGTGTTGGACTGATTAGTAGGTTTATAGAGACTCCACGTCAATCTCACTTACAGGCTGCAAAGAGGATTTTGCGATATATCCGAGGTACGTGTAGTGATGGAATTTTTTACTCGAGTTTTAATGATGTGAAGCTTGTTGGTTATACAGATAATGATTGGGCCGGTGATATTGAGAATCGAAAAAGTACTTCAGGTTATGCATTTCATCTTGGTTCGGGCGTATTTTCGTGGTCTTCAAAGAAACAACAAGTTGTTGCTCTTTTTACAGATGAAGCAAAATACATGGCAGTAGCGAGTAGTGCTATTCAAGCAGTGTGGTTGCGTAGATTGCTAAATGTTCTACACTTCAAGCAAGATGGTCCAACGAAAATTTTGTGTGATAGCAAGTCAGCAATTGCATTGTCGAAGAATCCAATTTTTCATGGTCGAAGCAAGCATATTGACATCAAGTTTCACTTCATTCGTGATTTGGTTCGAGAGAAAGAGATCATTGTTGAGTATTGTCAAACTGAAGATCAAGTTGCAGATATTTTTACAAAGCCATTGAAGACCAAACCATTTTTGAAGTTGAAGAATATGTTGGGCATGATCAAGTTTGAAGACCTTGGTTTAAGGGTGGCAATGTTGGGCCCAAAACCAAGTCCACTAAGTTAATTAATAACTTTGAGACTAATTAAATATTTAGTAGTTTATTATAGTTAAATAAATGCGAATCCTTATTATAAAAGAATTAGTATTAATAATTAGACAATCCTTTAGAGGATAGTATTTATCCAACACAATCCTTGATAGAAAATGATTAGCCTAGTTGAGGTACTATAAATATGTGTTGATATTGAAGTTAATTAATAAAAGAGTAGTAAAATATTCAGCCCCAATATACTTTGTGTTCTCTCTCGTTATTGCTCAAGTCGAGTTACTACGGGATACAATTCGGCAGCGTCACAGCGGGTAACACATCACGGTAGATTACATGCATGTCTTAATCTTTGTCTTGATTAAAATAAGCTCTTCATCTTTGATTTCTCTTTGGATTGTTACTGTACAATACTAATTTATATTAGTATTGATTCTTTGGTTAACTCAACATTGCCTTGGAGTGGATTAAACCACGTAAATCCTCTGTTCCCTTTTGTTTGATTCCGTTATATTTTCTATTTTCTTGTCATTAATTCTCTAAATACTTGGTACTTTTATTTTCGACCGATTCGCTTCCTCATTGAAGATAGAAACTTGGAATTCTTAATCCAAGAATATCCTCGTTTTTATAACAGATTCATTTTGGGCGATTCGAGTGGGGTGGTGTCTCTAGTTTGGAGTCATTCTAGCTAGCATGGAAATTAAGGTTAGTTCCCGTTCCATAAAGTATAACCTTGTTCAATGTTACCAAGACTTAAGAACAAAATGCCACAGGCCTTTTCCACAAGTGGCCATACATAGCACCAAATACTAATAGAGATGTGTTAATAAGAGCCCAACTCCAAAGCAAGTATCAAAGGTACTAGTTGGAAGAAAACAATCGAAGTTCTATTTGAAGGTTTTTACCTGGGCAAAATCGATACATTGCTACCCCTAATGGACAAAGCTTTTCCGAATTGGGTGTGATGAGAGAGGTTATTGCGCTGAAATGAGTTATGTTCAATCCGTACTCACATTTTCAACATTTTAGTCAACATCCTCCTGAAATTCTCCTCAATAGAAGTGCTATGCCTAAGCTTGGTATAGAGGGCACAGAAGGGATGTGGAATATGTTCTTCAAAAGTGAAATGTCGGAAAACTTAATTTTAAATCCTTACGGAGGAAGGACGGACGACATTCCAGAGTCAGCGGTTTCATTTCCAAATAGAAAATTAAGGAAAAGGAACCTTGTTCATGATACTAGAGTGGGTTAGTTTAGATGGGAATCCACCACCGGAGACTGCTGCTAGGCGCACAAAATGGATATATATATATATATATATATATATATATATATATATATGTATAGGTACCTAGCACCATATGTTTCCAAATCTCCTAGAAGAGCATACTTAAAACTACAATGATTTTGATGTATTGGTTTCACGTCTGTTTTCTATAATGCGCATCTCAAATTCCATATTGTCGCATCCAAAAAGATGTCAATATATAGTTATCTTTGACTCGTAGAAGATATGCATATTGAGGAACTTAAAGCACCTAATAATGCATGTGTTTTTTTCGGTTTCGCGACCTATTTTTTTACTTTGTCATGATTGAAGATAGAATATAAGGAAGTGAGAGAAAGAAAGATTGCGGGACTATGTCCAAGAAAATAAAAAAAGAGAAAAAAAATCATAAAACTTGAAAAGCCCCGCGTAACTAGACACACCCATTTCCTTTGGGGCTTTGAGCTGGTGCCGGTGGTGGAGTTGGCCCCTGGCGGCGTGAGAGTTGATAACGGGGAAGGATGATAGAGTATGATTTGAAAATTGTGCGTTTGTTTTAATTTTTTTCCCTAATGAAGATATTAACCAAACTTTACATAATTCGGAATTCTAAGGCATGCACGGAGAGATAACCTCCCAAGTCTAGACAAGATTGCTGATATTTCCCTGAGAACACGACCAAAATTAAGGCGACATCTTAGGACCACAGTAACCACAATTCTGATGAAAACCATCACTCTCTAGCCGCCAGAAACTTTAGAAACCATGGGTTCTCAAGTGCTTCGTTTTTCAAAACCATTGTCCCTCACCAACCGATACTCTTTCGTTTTCTGTCCTCCTTTGTATTATATATATGTCCGCCCCATCAATCTTTTCCAACTATCTAGATACAGAATCTATATATAATTCACTGCTTGCCAGAGTCGTAATTGCTCGAAGTTGAGGAAACCAAAAGATGAGTTATTTTAGCAGAGTTTGCATGGCAGCTACTGTTGCAATGGTGGAAGGCCATATTGACCAAAGCCACAAATATAGCGCTAGCTTTCGAGCTCTTCGTCGTGCCAATCTGAGGAGCAATTCCTCTCATGTCGGTGCACTGGAATCTGACACGGGTGAAGGAGGAGACTCCAAGAAAAGGCAGGTAGAAGAGTCTATTCAAAAAGTTATGTTCTTGAATTGCTGGGCCCAAAGCTAGTTGATGGAATTGGAGGGAAGAATAGAGAAATATGTGCCATTCCTGGACAAGATGCAGAATGCACACCTATTTTGGCTCTTAGAAAATTGACTTTGTGAATATTTGTGTTTTACTTTCTAATGAGGCTTTTGTTCTCCAAAGGGAGTAGCTTAAATTTTACACTACTTATGAGAAAATATTCAATAGTCTCGGAGCACCACATGACATGCCTGCTTGGTACACCACGAATAGCCGCACACCATAGTGCCAAAGTGACTTAAAAATGAACAGATTTCATGCTCCCAAATACAAAATGAGATGCTGGGAAGCAACAATTATGAAGAAGTGAACAATGTGCTTGTATTCTCTCTGATTCCATGCTCCCTTTTTTTGCAAATCTCTTTCACAGCAAGACAACTATACTTGCCCCTCAAAAGTATCCACTCATTTCTACTTTGGTCGTTCTGAGACAAGCGTATGTTATGTAAATTCTCCATGTTACTATTCCCCAAGATTCAACCTTCCCCTCCATCAGCCATTCAGAATTTTAGAACAACCGAAGTTCAAAAGAATTGATCATGTCTGCACATAAAGGATCACCTTGGTAGATGAACATCTAACATCCAAAGACCTCCAAAAAGCATAAACTCATCTTTCTGTCAGTTTTACAATGGGTCTTTGGAAGAAATCTCTGATATAATCTCTCTCTCTTTTTTTTTTTTTTTCCAGTTTATGTATTGTTGAGATTTGACGAGATTACGTCAATATCTCCTTAGCTTGTAGTTAGGATGTAATTATCTCATTTCCTTATTTCACTCATTGTAAGTTAGGAAGATTTATTTTGTAGCATAATTCTAGGAGGGATTGACTCCTTCTCCAAGTAATACTCTAGCTTGTATATAAATAGGGATGTACACTTTGTAAATCTCAAGGAAGTAAAATATATTTTCTCTCCTTCACATATATGTTTCTTAACTTGGTATCAAAGCAACCAAGATCCGGATTGAAGCACCATGTCTACGGGTGTTAGTGACGAGAAGAAGAAAGTGATGGATGAGAGACGTTCACCATACTTTCTGTCGACAAGTGATAGTCCAGGAATGATTCTCACCTATGTTCAATTGAAGGGGGAGAATTATGAGGAATGGGCACGAGTGTTCAAAGGTTCTCTTCGAGCCAAATCAAAGCTTGATTTCGTTGATGGAACCATTGAACAGCCCGAGGAGGACGAGGAGATTGATCAATGGAGGACTGTGAACTCCATGGTAGTCTCATGGATTTTCAACACTATCGAGCCCGCTTTGCGATCTACAGTGACGTATACGGAGGAAGCAAAGACACTTTGGGACGATCGAAGGAAAGGTTTTCGTTGGGAATGGACCGAGGGTTCAACAATTGAAATCGATTTGGCGAATTGCAAGCAACAAAAAGGTGAAAGTGTGGCGCCTATTACGGGCGTGTGAAGAAGTTGTGGGATGATCTAAACGATTTTGATGCACTCCCAACCTGCTCATGTGCGGGTTGTAAGTGTCATGTTAACACAAAATTGGTACAAAGGCGTGAAGAAGAAAGGGTCCATCAATTTGTTATGGGCCTTGAAACACCAGTTTGAGAACGTGAAATCTTCCATTCGAACACCGAACCACCGCCAAATGTTAATAAGGCATACTCCATGATCGTACGAGAAGAAAGGGTACGGGTGCGTGCGTGATGAATACCCCGCACTGTTAGTTTTCTTTGTGCGACAGTTGTTGGCACAACCGGTCGACAACTATTGGCACAACCGGTCGACAACATATGGTTCCAAGGGGAAAAGAGGCGAACAATTATGTTTGTTCTCACCGTAAGAAGAAGGGTCACGAGTGGAGACATGTTACAGTGGTGGGTTATCCGAATGGTGGGGCGGCAGCTCCAAAGAACATGAAAGGAAAGAGTGGAGGACAATCTTCCACGGAACAAAGAAAGTTTACTGCAAAGGCTAACACGGCGCGATCGATGATGGAATGACAGATGCAGATCGGGCTCATATCTTTGGGCCTTACAACGGAACAATGGAGTCACTTCAAACATCTTGTTCGGACACATGTGCAGCCATCGATCGCGACGGCGGCAACTGGCCGCACAACCGAACGTATGAGTGGTAAGATAAATAATGCACCTTGGCTTGTTGATAGTGGAGCTAATCGACACATAACAGGATATTTCTCTCTGAAGTGTACTCGAATATTGTGCCAAACCGTATAGGTTTACCTAACGGGAAATACATTGTGGCCACGAAAGAAGGGGATCTTGAGATTGGGAGAGAATTGGTTCTCAAAAATGTGTTATATGCTCCGTCTTTTAATTGCAATTTATTATCGTTTCTCACCGCTTCGATTCAAATACTCTAGTGCAATTTTCGACAAACTTTGTGTAATACAGACCGTGCATCGAAGACGTTGATTGGTACGGGTGAACTAGATGAGGGGCGTACTATCTGAGAAGATCAACAGGAACACGGGTTTGCAACATCAAGGATTCTGGGAACTATCATCTTTGGCATCAAAGGCTTGGACATCCCTCAAGTAAAGTCGTCAATTTATTACCTTTTATTAGCCGTCGTAGTATCAATAAAGATGTGTGTGGAATTTCTTTGTCAAGCAAAGCGAGTAGAGATAAGTTTCGTCTAGTGATAATAACTCGCTGAGATTTTTGATTTAATTCATTGTGACATTTGGGGTGATTATCGAAAGCTGCTATGTGTGGTGCCACATATTTTTGACCATTGTAGATGACTGTTCTAGGGCCGTTTGGGTCTATCTCCTTCACCACAAAAGTGATGTTTCTCAGATTTTGAAAAATTTCGTTGCTATGATTGAAAGACAGTTCAATAAGCATGTTAAGAAGATTAGGAGTGATAACGGCCAGGAGTTTATGTGTTTGACAAAATATTTTCTTGAACTTGGTATTGAACATCACACTACTTGTGTTCGCACGTCACAACAAAATGGGAGGGTTGAACGTAAACACCGTCATCTTTTGAATGTGTCCCGTGCTTTGATGTTTCAAGCCAAGTTACCTATAAAGTTTTGGGGGGAGTGTGTGTTAGCTGCCGGTTACTTAATAAACCGTACACCCTCTAAATTGTTACATGGGAAAACTCCTTATGAAATCATTTTTGGAAAACCACCTCCTTATGAAAACATTAAGGTTTTGGGTCTTTATGTTATGTGCATTATTCCGCACAAGACAATGATAAGTTTGCTAGTCGCAGAGGAGATGTGTTTTCTTGGGGTATCCATATAGAAAGAAAGGATGGTTGGTCTATGATCTTGATGAGAACAAGATGCTTGTGTCAAGGGATATTGTTTTTGTTGAAAAGGAGTTTCCTTTTGCCAATATGAGAACTAGTACAGATCCAGATTATACAGACTCAGATATGTTCCTTTGTCCTATGGCTGATATGGACATTGGGGATGAAATTGATATAGGTGCTCATGTGACAGACCAGTTGACAGACCAGTCGTCTGAACAAGTGGTTGCACAACCGGCTGAACAAGTGGTTGAACAAGTGGTTGCACAACCGGTAGACATGTTGAGATTGAACAATCACTGTTCAGTTATTGCGAGATGATGTTCCGAAACCGTTGAAACTCTGGGTCGAGGACAGCGTGCTAAGGTGTCTTCAACGAGATATCCCTCAACAGATTATGTGCTAACTGCTCAAGTCAGCCCCCCATCACGTTCATCCTCCCAACACAACTCTTCAGGTACTCGGTATCCTTTAGCACACTTTGTCAATTGCACTAAATTCTCTGTCGCACATCGTTGTTTTTTGGCAGCTATTGATTCGGGTGTTGAGCCTAAGCACTATGGCGAGGTGTCCAATCTCCTCGATGGTGTGAGGCCATGAACAAAGAGCTTGTAGCTCTTGATCGAATGGCACGTGGGAACTTGTAGAAGCACCCATTAACAAGAAAGTCATCGGCAACAAATGGGTATATAAAATAAAATATAATGCCGACGGCTCCGTTGAAAGATACAAAGCCCGTTTGGTGATCTTGGGAAACCGTCAGGTTGAGGGTGTGGATTTTAAAGAGACCTTTGCACCAACAATCAAGATGGTTACTTGTGAGAGTATTTCTTTGTTGCTTCCATTCGCGGTGGGAACTACATCAAATGGACGTACACAATGCGTTCCTTCATGGTGATCTAAGTGAAGATGTATATATGAAAGTTCCTTTGGGACATCCCGCATCTTCCTCCGGTAAAGTTTGCAAACTCAAAAAGTCTCTATACGGTCTCCGTCGGGCACCTCGATGTTGGTTTGCAAAACTTTCTCGGCCTTGAAAAAGTATGGTTTTCTCCGGTCATGTTCGGATTATTCTTTATTCTCCTATAAGGCTTCATTGTTGAAATACATGTCTTTGGTATATGTTGACGATTTGGTTATTGGTGGCAATGACCCTAATGCTATTTCTTGTTTCAAGGCCTATCTTAGTAAATGTTTTCACATGAAGGACCTTGGCCGACTCAAATATTTTGGGTCTTGAGGTGTCCGGCATCCAGAGGGTATTTTTCTTTCTCGGCGTAAGTATACACTTGATATACTTTCGAAACGGGGCTTCGTGGGGCTCGTCCAGCTCTTACTCCCATTGAGCAAAATCATCGGTGGCTTTAACCGAAGATAAGGAATTGTGTGATCTGAGCCGTATAGGCGTCTCATAGGTCGCCTCATTTATCTCACTATCACACGGCGGAACTTTCCTATAGTGTGCATACTCTTGCACAATTCATGACCAGCCCCAAGGTGGCTCATTGGACTGCTCTGCGGGTTGTGCGCTATCTTAAAGGGCATCTGGCCAAGGTATTCTTCTTCGAGCCGATTCGACCTTCGGCTACGGGCTTATGTGACTCGGATTGGGCTAGTTGTCCGATTACTCGTCGTTCCCTTACGCCTATATTGTTTTCCTGGGTGGGTCTCCGATATCTTGGAAGACTAAGAAGCAAACCACCATCTCCCGTTCATCCGCCGAGGCCGAATATCGTTCTATGGCCAATGCCACATGTGAGCTCAAATGGCTTCACAGCTTGCTTGGATCTTTCGGCGTTTCTCATACAGCTCCTATGACCGTCTCGTGTGATCAAGCGGCCTTGCATATGGCTCAAAATCTGTTCATCACGAACGCACGAAGCACATTGAGGTTATTTGTCATCTTGTGCGCGATCTTTGTTCGACAGTGTCATCACAACAAGGAAAGTTCATACTTCGGCACAATTGGCGGATGTACTCACTAAAGCTTTGGGGAGTCGTCAATTTCTCATTTTACTTGGCAAGTTGGGTGTGTGTGATCTACACTCTCCAACTTGAGGGGGGGGGTGTTGAGATTTGACGAGATTACGTCAATATCTCCTTAGCTTGTAGTTAGGATGTAATTATCTCATTTCCTTATTTCACTCATTGTAAGTTAGGAAGATTTATTTTGTAGCATAATTCTAGGAGGGATTGACTCCTTCTCCAAGTAATACTCTAGCTTGTATATAAATAGGGATGTACACTTTGTAAATCTCAAGGAAGTAAAATATATTTTCTCTCCTTCACATATATGTTTCTTAACTTGTATAATGCAATGGATATTCCAGCTAGGTAATTGGTCTTTTGTGTTAAGGTTATGTGGTTAGCACCAACGCACAAAAACAAATCCCTTGTTTTGGCTGGATGTCATGACATAATTCACTATTATCTTGCTAATATCGAAACTGATATGGTAGTCTCACTCAATCTCAGTTAACAATGTCTTTTGGCTTACTGTTAGACTCTTTAATTCGAAGGCTAAAATACCTCTGTGACGGAGAGAAGCTGTATAATCCCACAACATAGAATAAGAATGTACAAGTAATGTATGAGAAACAACTTATCACCTAACATGTTTTGTAAGAGAAACTGAATTGCCAAAACATTAGTAAAATTGTTATCATTGATATTAATTTGAGTGAGACTCAACATAAAGCAGTAAAAACAAGCAGAAACAAGAAAATAAGGCCGGCTGTTATATCTCAGATTACAATGTGAATTTTGCTTATTTATTAATTTCACATCACTAATACTTTCTAAATCTCCAAAAGTTAATTCACTATAAATAGTAAGCATAATTTAAAGCAATACATCAGAAGAGATAGTATCTACCAATTTTTGGCACACAAGCAGTAAACTCAGAACGGAACATGGCCAAGACAACCAACACCAAAGCTTCCATGTTTCTAAACATGGTTTTGATAGTCTCTCTTTTCCTCATCATTGCAATGGCCGAGGGCAGATCAGTTCACGGGAGTAAGTAAAAGATAAGTTATAAGTTTTTATATCTTTAATCTACCATCGAAAATTTATACCACTACCCTATAAGCATGTATAGCAAGTTATGTTACTTAAATTTCAATTTGCCAATTACAAGGAAAAAGTGAAGGCAGATGAATGCTTTTAATTTTCCACAGTTGCACTTCACTTCAAGTGCTTAAGTGAAGAATATATGAGTTGCATTCCGCTGCAATTGGGTGATTTAGATTAGCATATATAATATTGAAGTATATGGTCTTGATTGATATATTGACTTGTTTTGTTTGGTTCGTGAAATCAGAGGTTGGTTTCCAGAAGGCTGAATCCACCCTAGACTGTGACTCGGTGGTCAGTGTGAAAAGTGGAGACACTTGCGTTGACATCGCTGAGACGTTCAAGTTGACTTTTGAGTTCTTTGATCTCATCAACCCTAATCTCAACTGCAATGCACTCTTTGTTGGTCAATGGCTCTGTGTTGATGGAACCGCAACTTGAAGTTTTGAATAGATGCCTACAAATCTCTTGCAAGTTATAGTCATAAATAAGGATCTAGATAGACTTCTTAACTTTTCTCCCTTCTGTGGCAATTGAAGTGATCGATCCATGTCTGTTGTTCTCATCTTTCTGGATTAATGATATGCTATTCAAATTTATTTAACTATTCAAGTAATTATTTAACTCATTCTCACTCTGCCTGAGCGTGAATGGCATTACATGACAATGGTAACCTTGTCTGCCTTGACTACTATATTTAACAATCTAACAACATAAGATTTTAAGTTTTGAAAAATTACCGACAAAATTAAAATCATCGATATCATGATCTCAAATCAAACACAGTTATGATTCTCTCTTCTCACTTCTCAATTCTCATCATAACAATTGCTGAAAGCAGATCAAATTTCGACACTTAAATATCAGTATCCAATGTCATGGTTTGGACCTAACTAATTATTTATTTTGAAATAGCGATTATATTCGCATTCCAGAAGTTAGATCACATTGGGAGGAGGCCTAGTGATAAAGCTTTCCCTGAAGTGCTTTTAGTAATTAGAAGCTCAGCTTGGCAGGGACTCAAGATTAAATCAAAACATTTGCGTTGCAGATTATGCTCAAACTTGTCATAATAGTCGTGTGTGATTTTGGTTATTGACATAGTATTTCATTTACATACTGCTATTAGACCCTGAAAGAAAAACATCACACTAGCTAGATGATTTTGAAAGATCAGTCTAGTAATTATTGAAAATTTTACCAATATTATCATTTCAATTGAAGTGGTAATCAATATCAAGGTATTAGAACTAGCAACACGGAAGGGCGCAAGTTTTTGTTTGGAAGTAGATCAAACATCTGGTCCTACGAAAGTTTTATGGTCAGAAGATATTACGACCAGTTACAATGTAATGTGTCAGAGGGTTTCTTCAAATTGACATATAACTTCTGATCTTTCAATCAAAATATTGTTCAAAATTGTTTTCTTGTTAGTCACAAATTTCTGACCAATGACAATGGATCTTCTCTTTGAAAGCTGCAATTATGACGGAGCAGACTACAAGAACAATGCAGAGATCTCCACAATTAGAGGAACCCCGGCATGGTTTTTAGATTAAACAATTGTTTTCACCATAAAGTTTACTTTGTAAGATAAGACTGATGAGTAGTACAAAAGGTACCAACAATCTTAATCAGATGTAAGAATCACTGTGACAAGGTTAAAAACCAAGCAGAAAGAAAGAAGGGCTGGCCTTCAGTATCTCAGTTCACAATGTAAAAATGGATTAAATATTGAATTTACGCTATTAGTACTTCGGTAATATCCACAAGCACTTCCTTTAAATAGTATGAAGCTTGGAAGCAACTCCTCAGAAGAGATAGTGTCTACCTATTTTTAGAACAACTAAAAAGAAAAAAAAAAGAACATGGCCAAGGCAACCAACAAGAGAGTTGCCTCAACATGGCCATGATTCTCTCTCTTTTCCTTGTCATCACATTGACCGAAGGCAGATCAACCCTCGGAAGTAAGTTTTAGGGACACTTCATGGAATTTTGTTGTTCTATGGATGCTTTCTCAACTTATGGAAAAAAAAAAGTCTTTTAAGTAGTGCAGTGGGCAGTTATAGCGACTTAATGCAAGTTGGCAACTTTTCTGTTCACGACTGGAGGTTGCCCTAGTAGTCAAGAAAGTGTCCATTTGTAGATGTGCCCATTTATAGCCTAAGAAATTATTACTAATTTTTTTTAAAACCATTTTTCACAATCTTTTAAAAACATTTTCAATCAAAATCACTACTCTGCAGGCCAATTGACCTAGAGAAGACAATTTCCAATTTTATTTTTTAATGCAAAAATAACAGGGTTTCATTTGTTCTAATTTATTGGCTTAAATAGCAATTTGGTCATCCTACTTTGATAGAAAATTCATTAAGCTTACTCTATAATTTTTTTTCTCAATTTCATCACTATACTTGGCATGTTGAGTCAATAAGCTCACCGCGCTTGACTTCCATTAGTTTTGTTGGATGGAGGGCTGCAAAAAGACCAAAATGCCCTTTACCTTATAATATTTTGATGGCTTAAATCGCTATTTAGTCACCCTACTTTGACAGAAAATGCATTAAGATTAATAGTATAAAATTTTGTGTATAAAATATTTAAAATAATCAAATCAGTTAAATAAGTTATTTCAAATATAATAAAATAACATAATTTCATACTAATTCTTAAAAATATTAAACAAAAATTAGGTTAACTAATCAGAATTCTTAATCAAAATTAATAAAAGATTATATTGGTCTTTTCTAAAGCAGTAAATTCTTTAGCTTGAATTTTTTTTATATAAAACTAATTATATTAAACAAATGCATTAAATTATTATGAGATAGTTATTATTGTAGAATAAAGTAAGCTTAAAATATTATTATAAATTATTCATAAGCAATTATCGATATTTAAATAAGGGTTAATGACACCACTAGAAAAAATCCGTTAAGTCAATCATGTGGTACATGCCATTTTTCAAGGGTATTATGGAAAATTCCTAAGAAATTTAATTATAACAAATTTTTATCTTAATCTAATTAAAAGTATTAGTCATTTATCTCAATATAGTTATAATATTAAATATTAATATTAATTTAATTAGGATTAGTAATAGATTAAATATTAATGTTTTAGTAATGACATTTTCGGGTTTTTAGGATAATTAAATATTAATCTTTTTCCCTAGTTGCTCAATTTTTGGGTTTTTGTTTGTTCTTGGTTGGAATGAATTTTAATATTTTAGTAATGACATTTTCGGGTTTTTAGGATAATTTTAAACTTTTTATTCAAAAATTAGGATGGAGTGATGAACTTGATATTTATGTTTAAGTGCAGTGATTAAATTGATAGTTATTAGTAAGGGTATTTTTGGGATTTAAAAAATAGTAAGTTTTTCATCCAAAAATCTAGATGAACTGATTAATGTGGGATTTATGCCAAGTATAGTGATGAAATTGAGAAAAAAAATTGTAGGGTGAGTGTAATGAATTTTCTGTCAAAGTAGGGTGACCGAATTGCGATTTAAGCCTAATTTATTTGATTGTGCAAATTACAAGGACCGCATTTTCTGACTTTTTCTATTTTAAAATTTTAATGACATATTCTCTTTTGATTTATGAAATGAGCGGTTGGTTTCCAGAAGATGAACTCTGTCGTAGAATGTGAGACAGTGACCAATATGTAGCAAGTGGAGACTTGCACAGCTATTGCTCAGTCGTTCAACTTGAGTACCGAGTTCTTTACTCTTATCAACCCTAAACTCAATTGCAAAGCATCTGATGTCATGAATAAGGAGCTCATAGATGTTGCTTTCTTTTAGGTTCTATGATTTATTCTAAGCATATGAGTGGCTATTGGAGTGATGATTCCATGGCTTTTTATTCTTGTTGTTCTTGAAGTTAATGTTGTTCCCTTCATTAGTGGTCATTGGGATGATGAACCCAATGCTAATTAATTGTACTTTTTCTTCCTGCAGATGTCCTAGTTTAACTCAGCACCATGTGTGTGATAAATGGTCTTTATGTTACATCCATCTCAATCTTAACTTCAACATGTGCTTCATGGTAAGAAAATAATAAACAGAGGAGATGTAAGAATTTAATCAAAATACTCCTTTCAAACTCTGTCATTTACGTCCAAAATACAAATATACATGCCACGAAGAAAAGTGGACATAATATACAGATTGGATTGGTCCGTCCACTTCTTGGACCCAATGCTAAAACTTTCAAACCTAGATCATAGACAGCTTGATTTTCCACTGGGCAGAGTTAGTTACCATTGGTTGACAACTACGATGGGCACTCGGTGACAAATGGAGACAACTCCATCGGCATTGCTAACACAAAATAATGAATGTTGAATGCCTCGATTTTCATTAGGCCCTGTCTCAACTATGAAAACACTTTCTTGGTCAATGTCTTTGAGTCTGATGGAAATTAAGCTACAAAACTAATAGCTGGACAAAGCATTAATAAGAAGCGTGTCAGATGGATTTGTGATCATATTATTCTGAATTCAGTTCTTAATATATTTAACTTGTGCAGATATAGAGTGTGTATGAGGAGGCATTTCATTTGCATCTTCTTGTTTCAATGTTGCCAACATTGTTATCTTGATAATACACCATGGTGATCCAATACATAAAGTTTGTTCATATGAAATGAACAACTAAAGTACCTTACAAATGTCTTAACATTTTAAGGAAGCCCAGCGAGATCTTTCTCAAATAAATGTTTTAAACCATATATGCAGATTGCTATGAAAGATGAGCCTTGGTAGTAATTATCAAACTGTTACCAACATTGTTAATTAGAAGTGGAAATTGCTGTTAAGAGGTAAAGAGCATAAACAAGGTTATGTGGTTAGCACCAAGACATAGAAACTAATTCCTTGTTTTTGCTGGATGTTATGACTTAAATTGCTATTATCTAGCTACTATAGAAGCTGATATGGTAGTCTCTCTCAATCTCAGCTGATAATGTCTTTCGGCTTATTGTTAGTGAGCCACTGCATAGTGGATCAGACTTTCGGGCCTGGGGTGTTACAGGCTTAGTATTTGAATCAGGACATACTTGATTCTTCAGTAACTATAGAAAATAACCCCCCGCTTAGATTCCATATCTAAGTGGCTTCAGTTTACTTATCTGTTTTCTAGGATACCATCCATCTAGTTCTATTTCTTAGTTGCCTAAAATTGTTATCCTGAGCATGCACCAGTTGTCGCTAATTATGTCAATCAGTTTCTCTTACAAAACAGAAATTATATGGCAAGATATGGATAACACTCCAAAACCTTCACATAAGAGGGACCCAACTGGATCAGCTAGCTAGTGTACAACAGTGCGTACGTACATTCTCCATCTGGAATTACCAAAACATTAGTAAAATTGTTATCATCAATATTAGTTTGAAGGGAGAATCATTATGAAGTAATTAGAAACAAGCGGAAAACAAAAGAATTTGGCCAGCTGCTAAATCTCAGATCACAATGTGAATTTTTCTTATTTATTAACTTCATATCACCAAAGCTTTCTTAATCTCATGAAATTGCATCGCTATAAATAGTAAGAAGATGGAAAGCAATACCTTAGAAGAGATATTATCTACCAATTTTTGTCACACAAAAAAGTAAACTTGGAACAGAAAATGGCCCAGACAACCAACACCAAAGCTTCCATGTTTCTAAACATGGTTTTGATTGTCTCTCTTGTTCTCATCATCACAATGGCTGAAGGCAGATCAGTTCACAGGAGTAAGTAGTAAAAGATGAGTTATATTTTTTGTATTTTTAATCTATCATCGAAAATTTATACCACTACCCTATTAGCATGTAGTGTTAGTTATGTTACTTAAATTTCCATTTGCCAATTACAAGGAAAAAGTGAAGGCATATGAATGCTTTTAATTTTCCACAATTGCACTTCACTTCAAGTGCTAAAGTGAAGAATATATCATGAGCTTGCATTGCCGTGCAATTGAGTGGTTTAGATTAGCATCTCTAATATTGAAGTATATGGTTGATATATATATTGACATGTTTTGTTTGGTTCAAAAGGAGAAGGTGGTTTCCAGAAGGCTGAATCCACCCTAGATTGTGAGTTGGTAGTCAGTGTGAAAAGTGGAGACACTTGCCTTGACATCGCTGAGACGTTCAAGTTGACTGCTGAGTTCTTTGGTCTCATCAACCCTAATCTCAACTGCAATGCACTCTTTGTTGGTCAATGGCTTTGTGTTGACGGAACCACAACTTGAATTTTTAAATAGATGCCTACGTGCAAATCTCTTGCAAGTTATAGTCATAAATAAGGCCGATCTAGATAGACTTCTTAACTTTGCTCCCTCTGGCGATTGAAGTGATCGATCCATGGCTGTTGTTCTCATCTTCATTGATTAATGATATGCTATTCAAGTTTATATTCTATTTAACTCTTTCTCACTCTGTGCTAGCATGAACGGTGTTGCGTGACAATGGTAGCATTGTCTGTCTTGACTATTATACTTAACAATCTAACCAGCATTTCTCCACATTTTCTTCTAGTCCTAAGATTCTAAGTTTGGAAAAGTTACAAGTCATTCTGCAGTGTAGATTCTAAATAATCAGTGATTATAACAGAAGTTGGAAAGGATGCACACGAAATGGCACAAGAAGACAATAGATAAAAATGTAAGGATTTAACTAAATCCATGTTTTCTCAATCTCTATCATGATTTAAGATTGTATTGTGCCATTCACATTAAAAGAATCTGTCATGAAATCCATATTAATTTTCATTCTGTGTATCCTATTCAAGAGCATAGCAGCCAAGTAAAGATCATAAAATGATGGTTGCCCGGCGACGCAATTGGTTTTGTGTGTCCAGATTAGGGGTTAACGCCAATATCCAGAAGCAATACTTTGTTTTTTTTGAATGTCACCTCTTGTAGGGGCCTATGTGAACAAAAGTGAAATCCTATATCATGGTCATGTGCATCTGATACATTCCTGATTCTTGCATTCTATAGTTTAAATCACCATTTCATTGGTTTGATCTGAATTCTGAAGCCTTCCTCGAAACACATCAACTCTCAAAAAGATATTCTACTTTCTTGAAAAGGTAAACAAGAAAGATCGAGCAAATGGACCCAGCAACATCAAAATGATCATGATTTCATGAAGCACAGTTATTTTGATTTCTCATCATAACAATTGCTGAAAGCAGATCAACTGTCGTTAGCCAGTATCAGTATCCAATGTTATGGCTTGGACCTAACCCATTTATTTTGAATTAATGACCATAATCACACGCCGAAAATTAGATCACTGGGAGGTGGCCTGATGGTAAAGCTTGCCTTGAAGTGCTTTTAGTCATTTGAAGCTCAGCTGACAACGGACTCGAGATTAAATCAAAATATTTGCTTTGCAAATTAATTATGCCCAGAATTGTCACAATGGTCATGTGTGATTTTGGTTATTGACATAGTTTTTCATTTACAAACTGCTATTAGACCCTCCATGAAAAACTTCACAGTTAAATGATCAGCCTAGATAATTATTTCAAACCAGCTAGATGATTTTGAAAGATCAGTCTAGTAAACAGTAATTATTGAAACTTTTACCAATATTATCATTTTAATTAAAGTGGTAATCAATATTGAGGTATTAGAACTAGCAGCAAGGAAGTGCGCAAGTCTTTGTTTGGAAGTATATCAAATGTCTATTGAAGCGAAATCCGCAAGAATAGAGATGGGATGGATGAGGATCAGTCCCAAGCTGAGATTCTGTGTGCGCAGACTAGTCTGACTCCCAAGTCCTGACGGAGACCACCCTTACGGGGACTGAGCCCTTAGTCAGAGGACAGCCAAGGGGACAGCTCCCATGGTGATCTTTGAGAAGGCCCCTAAGAAGGCTAAATTTGAAGCATTTGTAGATCAGACTACTTTTTTTATGGAGTCCAGAGTCTTGGTAGACAATGGGGCTTTAGTGAATTTCCTTCCCCGAGAAAGTATGAGCAAACCGGAGAATGGAGCCAGGAGGACTTAATCCACAAAGAGATGACTATCAGCAACTTCACAGGCACTTTGACTCAGATCAGTCCTGTCTTACCGGGTCGTCTAGGGAGGGATTGGATCCACAAAGGCTCAGTCATACCTTCTTCTCACCACTTTTTCTCTTCTGGAATGAGATGTAACGCCCGAAATTTTCGTACACATATTATTTGTACATCATTTCCATTTCGTGACATTTAATGTGTTTACATGTTTTACTTTGATATTTTCAAATTTATTAATTAATTATAATTAGTATTAATAAAATATAATTAGACCCAATTAAGTTTAACTAGTAATAATATTAATTAATTAAAAATAAATAAAGTTAGTTAATATTAAAATGTTATAACATTACTTTTTGAAACTACTCAAATTGCCCACTAAAACAAGACCGGCTTGATTTCTTTGACTTGGCTGACTTATGGGAGTGATATATATCCATTAGAAAGTGGGTTTTCACCCTTCAGAACCTTCACAAAATCCACACAAACAGTCCGTCATTTTCTTTCTTTCGTTTCAAGCCCATGAGTTATTTTCTTCCAACGCGATCGATTTTGTTCTTGTTTCTTCGAGCTTTCAACGAACGGACACCGTAGGATCGACGTGCTTAGTTAGTAGATTAATATCTTTGAAAGATTTCACGTTTTAATCGGTGATTTTGCGATATTAGTAAGTTACTATTTTTAGCTCGTAATATAAAATTGTCCCATTTTAATTTTAGTATAATCTATACTAGTAAACTAGTTACTTGTGATGAAATATTATATGTTTCATGCATGTATAATTTTAATTAGCTTGGATTATTTAAATGATGGTTCTATTTGTTTAAGTAGCTTAATGGGATAATTAAATTGACGTACTACGAAAACGAGCTAAATTATTGATGTATAGAATCGTCGTGATTTGACTTCGCAGAGTCTATTGTTGATACAATTTGATTATGTTGGGGAAGTGAGATTAATTCCTACAATTATTAAATGTTATTTTGGGTAAGTACCTCTACCGAAATACGCAAAATGTGATAATGTGTTTAATATGTAATTGCGAGCCAGTTATGGATTTATCCTATTTAGTGGCAATTACGTGTAAATCAGTAATTGATACTTGTGAACCAGTTAGTTGTAAAACAATATTGTGACAAATGTCAATGTTCAATAAGTCGTAACCAGCTTGTAAACCAGTTCAGGGGGTGTATGGACCACCGGTGACTCAAGAGGGCAGGGGCTAGTATTAACTGTGGTTGGTCCATATGCTCGGCCTACGCCTCGCTGTTGGCCCCAGTAGAGGAGGTACACTTCTTGCTAGCCGAAGTGTTTGCTAGACGTCGTAAATTACCCAGGTCGTACGGGACTGGGGGACACGATTGTCATTCGCACGCGCACTACAAAAGAGACAGTTATTCAGTTATTGCTCGAGCACATGATACAAAAGAGGTGATAAGGTTGGATGTTGTCGGAGGTGTACCTCGACACCGTATATTTTAAAGGTTTTTATCAAGTTGTTCATATACAGATGAAATGTGTTACTGTGGTACAGAAGCATGCTATTATTGTTTACTATGCGCGTATGATTTACTGTTATATAGCTCAGCATGCCAACTTGTCATGTAGTTGCATGGTAGTAACTTACTGAGTCTTTGACTCACCCCATCCTTTTCTTTTGTTTTTCCTTAGATCGCAGGAACCCGGGAGGTTTTGATCGGTGAGGCCGGTATAGTACGTGGGTGCACGTGGTGAACTTTTGGGGTAGTTACTTTGGCTCGTTGTACATATATACTTGGTGAGGACGATGGATGATAGAGTTATGTAAACTCTATTTTGGGTAGTAGTAACATGATGTATATATTGTTACTTCCTTTTGTGCCGACACGTGGTGTCGTGGCATTGTATATATTACATACTGTGTGACTTTGTTTATCTCAGTTGACTCCAAACTCGTTAGTTCGTTGAGGTTGTTGTTTATACTTGTGTTTTGTGAGCTTGTGTAGCTCCGTACTATTGTGATAACGACATGTTGTGGCCGTTTAATTATCTTGTGTTTGTGTCGAGCTGGTTTAGCTCGCTTATATAGGTGCATGTTAATTATGATGTATGTGTTTCACGTCTCCATTTGGGGTTCCACGTAGGAGCTCAAATGGGGGTGTGACAGCTTGGTATCAGAGCTATAGTTAGCTACAAGCCAGGATAGGGTCCTTGGCTTAGATGGGTTAATTGTGTTATTTGGTTTTAACGCTAAGCGTTTATGTATAGGTTATAAGAATGGTGCAAACTAGGCACGGAGCGGGGATAAGTTGGTCCGGAGTCCGCAGGGGAACGGAGAGTAGCAATAGTCATAATGCTCCCAGGGCAGCACCACCTAATAACCCTAATAAGGCTAATATAGGAGATATGTATATGATACTGGAAAGGGTGGTAACTGTACTAGAACATCAAGCACTACCTGTGCAGCAAACATAGCTTAGAGAGCCCCAACCAGAAGCTAGAAATGCTGGTCCTGTCGCAGGCATTGAGAAGTTCATGAAAATGCATCCCCGTAGCTTTGATGGGGAACTTGATGTAGTGAAAGCTGAATGATGGATTGAAGGGATGTAAAAGATCTTTGAAGCATTGGGTACTACTGAGGAAGAGAAGGTCATCTTTGCGGTGTTCAAATTAAAGGGTGCGGCAGAGCACTGGTGGAAATTGTTAAAAGGCAAGTGGGATCAGGAGAGAACACCCAGGACTTGGGCGAACTTCTTGAAGGAGTTCAATAGTCAGTTTGTGCCAGCAGGAGTGCAGGAATGAAGAGAGGTGGAGTTCCTCACCTTGGAACAGGGAAACTTGAGTGTAGCCAAGTATGCAGAGAGGTTTACTGAGTTAGCTCGACATGGTACACATTTAATCCCCAATGAAGCTAGGAAAGCTAGGAGATTTGTTAAGGGATTGAAAACTGAGCTATGAGAAAAACTTCTTCCATTTGAGTTCACTAGTTATCGGAGTACAATTGATCGAGCTTTCGATTTGGAAAGGGATAGAGAGGAACATAAGGGAAAGAAAGATGTTTCAGTAGCACCAGTACTAACGAACCAACAGTCCTCCCAGCAGCATGGGCGAGGCCAAGGTTCGAATAACTGAGGTGGTTTTGGTAACTGTCGAGGTGGACATAGTAGACGACAATCTAAGGATAAGACAGAGAACACTCAGGGTCAGCAAGAAACAGGAGAGTCGTGTACTTACTTTAAGAAACAGGGCCATAATACTAATAAGTGTTGGCTAAAGTTGGGTAAATGTGTGGTATGCGGCGACAACAGTCATTTCAAGAATGAGTGCCCGAAATGGAGGAACAAGCAGCCTGAGAATGTTGGTCAGCAGTCCTCAGGTATAAAAATAGGTAGTGATGGTAGATCGAGAGTGCAAGGACGTGTATTTGCACTTGATCAGTGAGAGGTCGCCGAGTCTACAGCAGTTGTAGGAGGTACTCTCTTTATCTATAGTATGAGAGCCTGTATTCTTATAGACCCTGGTTCTTCACATTTCTATGTTGCATCATATTTCATTCATAATTTGCATGTATCGCCTCAACCTTTGCCATATGTGTTGGAGGTGTCTACACCGATGGGTGATTATGTGAATGCTTGCGATGTGTATAAGGCTTGTGATGTGCTTGTGGATAATCATACTTTGCATGCAGACCTTATTGTGTTACCTATCCATGATTTCGATGTCATATTGGGTATGGACTGGTTATATATTCATCATGCTCTCGTTGATTGTCATCGTAAAATGGTTACTTTTAGCATGCCAGGTATTCCTGAATTTGTATTTGTGGGGAACAGATCAGGATGTGGTATCCATGTTATTTCTGCATTGAAAGCCCGTAAACTGTTATATCGTGGTTGTACTGGATATTTAGCCTGTGTTGTTGACAAGAGCAAAACTGCACCAAAGTTAGAGGATATTCCAGTTGCATGTGAATTTCCAGATGTGTTCTCTACTGAATATACCATGCCTCCTGACCGTGAATTGGAGTTTTGTATTGAGCTGTTACCAGGTACAATGCCAATCTCTAAGGCACCTGCTGAACTAAAAGAATTGAAAATACAGCTTGAAGAGCTTCTTGAGAGAGGATTCATCGGACCGAATGTTTCACCTTGGGGTGCACCGGTGTTGTTTGTGAAAAAGAAAGATGGTACGTTGAGATTATTCATTGATTATCGGCAGTTGAATCAAGTGACTATTAAGAACAAGTATCCATTGCCGCACATCGATGACTTGTTTGATCAGCTACAAGGGTCCATTGTATTCTCTAAGTTTGACTTGAGAAGTGGATACCATCAACTTAAGATCTGAGCCGAAGACATACCAAAGACTGCTTTCTGTACGAGATATGGACATTATGAGTCTGTGGTTATGCCTTTCGGGTTGACAAATGCACCTGCTATGTTTATGGATCTGATGAATAGAGTGTTTAAACCTTATCTAGATTGCTTTGTGGTGATCTTCATCGATGATATATTAGTGTATTCAAAATCCAAGGAAGAGCATGGGCAACATTTGCGAATTGTATTGGCTGTACTTCGAGAGAAACAGTTATTTGCGAAATTCAGCAAGTGTGCTTTCTTGGGACATGTTGTATCAGGTGCCGGTATTTCAGTTGATCCAACAAAAGTGGAAGCAGAAGTAAGCTGGAAAAGGCCAACTACAGTGACAGAAGTACGTAGTTTCTTGGGATTGACAGGTTACTATCTAAGATTTATCAAGGGATTCTCCAAGATAGCTACGCCATTAACCAACCTGACACAGAAGAAAACCCCATTTTTTTGGAGTGATAAATGTGAAGCAAGCTTCCAGGAACTCAAGCAAAGATTGACTTTAGCTCCAGTGTTAGCATTGCCGAATGGAGGTGACAACTTCATCGTTTATAGTGATGCTTCAAAAGAAGGCTTAGGATGTGTACTAATGCAGAATGGAAAGGTAATTGCTTATGCTTCGAGAAAATTAACTCCATATGAACAGAATTACCCCATCCATGACTTGGAGTTAGCTGCTATTATATATCTTTGCGTTACACAAGTGGAAACATTATTTGTATGGGAAAAAATTGAAGTGTATGTCGACCACAAGAGCTTAAAATACTTGGTCTCCCATGAAGAGTTGAATAACAGACATCGAAGATGGATGGAGAAACTAAAAGATCATGATTGCACTATTTTATATCATCCTGGGAAAGCTAACATGGTTGCGGATGCATTAAGCAGGAAGGCGTATGTTTCTTGTTTAATGACTCGGGAATGGAAGATGTTAGAGGATTTACGTGATTGGAGTCCTTGCGAATCAGAACATGGGATTATCTTTCTGAACATTCGGGCTATACCTGTGTTGTTTCAGCAGATTAAAGAAGCTCAGGTGAATGATTTTGAAGTGCAAGAGATAATTAGTGGAATGAACGAAGGTAAAATGCCTGATTTTGCCTTTAATAGTGATAGGATCTTAACATTTCGAGGCCGGGTATGTATTCCCGCAGATGATGGAATTAAACAACAGGTACTCGAAGAGGCTCATAAGACCAGATATACTATCCACCCTGGTAGTACAAAGATGTATCGGGATTTGAAAAAGCATTTCTGGTGGAATAACATGAAACGTGAGATTGCCGATTACGTTGCGAAATGCTTAACTTGTCAACAGGTGAAGGCAGAACATCAATGACCTTCAGGTTTGTTACAGCCTTTGGAAATTCCTGAGTGGAAATGAGAGCACATAGCGATGGATTTTGTAACGGGATTATCGCGTACTCGACGGGGTCATGATGCAATTTGGGTGGTAGTGGATAGATTGACTAAATCAGCTCACTTTCTACCTATCTTGATGACATACTCGTTGAGTCAGCTTGCATCGTTATATGTTCAGGAGATCGTCAGACTTCATGGAGTGCCCGTAAGTATAGTATCTGACAGAGATCCTCGATTTACTTCCCGATTTTGGCAGGCATTGCAGAGTGCTATGGGAACTAAACTAAACTTCAGCACAGCTTTTCATCCTCAGTCAGATGGTCAGTCTGAGAGATTGATTCAAATTCTTGAGGATATGTTGCGAGCTTGTGCCGTAGACTTCAAAGGTAGCTGGGATGTTCATTTACCATTAGCAGAGTTTGCTTATAACAACATCTATCAGTCTAGCATTGAAATGGCACCATACGAGGCGTTATATGGAAGAAAATGCAGATCACCTATATATTGGGATGAAGTTGGGGAAGCCAAGCTTTGGGGTCCCGAAATGGTACAACAGTTGACGATGAGAGTGTGAAGATAATTCGGGAGAGATTACTTACAGCTTAGAGTCGACAAAAGAGTTATGCAGACAACCGACGGAGAGACCTTGAGTTTCAGGTCGGAGACTTTGTATTTCTGAAAGTATCACCTAGGAAAGGTACTAAACGGTTTGAAAAAAAAGGGAAACTTACTCCTCGTTATATTGGGTCGTTTGAGATTCTTGAGAGAGTCAGAAAATTGGTCTACAAGGCTGCTTTACCACCATCATTGTCAGAGATTCACGACGTGTTTCATGTGTCGATGCTACTTTTATACATGCCAGATGAGTCTCATGTGCTAGGGTATGAAACAATTTCATTCCAGTCTGATTTGTCGTATGTTGAGCAACCAGTTCAAATTCTTGATACGAAAGAGCAAGTCTTACGAACCAAGCGAATTTCTCTTGTGAAGATCTTGTGGCGTAATTATGAGATCGAGGAAGCCACGTGGGAAACCGAGCACGAGATGCGTGAAAAATACCCTCATTTATTCGATGAATTTCGGTAAGAGAATTTAGGGGGAGAGGGTATAACACCCGAGATTTTCGTACTCATATTATTTGTACATCATTTGCATTTCGTGACATTTGATGTGTTTGTATGCTTTACTTTGATATTTTTAAATTTATTAATTAATTATAATTAGTATTAATAAAATATAATTAGACCCAATTAAATTTAACTAGTAATAAAATTAATTAATTAAAAATAAATAAGGTTAGTTAATATTAAAATGTTCTAACATTACTTTTTGAAACTACTCAAATTGCCCACTACAACAAGACCAGCTTGTGGCTGACTTTTGGGAGTGATATATATCCATTAGAAAGTGGGTTTTCACCCTCCAGAACCTTCACAAAATCCACACAAACAGTCCGCCATTTTCTTTCTTTCGTTTCAAGCCCGTGAGTTATTTTCTTCCTACGCGATCGATTTTGTTCTTGTTTCTTCGAGCTTTCGATGAACGGACACCGTAGGATTGACGTACTTAGCTAGTAGATCAATATCTTCGGAAGATTTCGCGTTTTAATCGGTGATTTTGCGATATTAGTAAGTTACTATTCTTGGCTCGTAATATAAAATTGTCCCATTTTAATTTTAGTATGATCCATACTAGTAAACTAGTTACTTGTAATGAAATATTATATGTTTCATACATGTATAATTTTAATTAGCTTGGATTATTTAAATGATGGTTCTATTTGTTTAAGTAGCTTAATGAGATAATTAAATTGACGTACTACGAAAACGAGCTAAATTATTGATGTATAGAATCGTTGTGATTTGACTTCACAGAGTCTATTGTTGATACAATTTGATTACGTTGGGGAAGTGTGATTAATTCCTACGATTATTAAATGTTATTTTGGGTAGAAGTACCTCTACCGAAATACGCAAAATGTGATAATGTGTTTAATATGTAATTGCGAGCCAGTTATAGGTTTATCCTATTTAGTGGCAATTACGTGTAAATCAGTAATTGATACTTGTGAACTAGTTAGTTGTAAAATAATATTGTGACAAGTGTCAATGTTCAATAAGTTGTAACCAGCTGGTAAACCAGTTTAGGGGTTGTATGGACCACTGGTGACTCACGAGGGCATGGGCTAGTGTTAACTGTGGTTGGTCTATATGCTTGGCCTACGCCCCGCTGTTGGCCCCAGTAGGGGAGGTATACTTCTTGCTAGCCGAAGTGTTTGCCAAACGTCGTAAACCCAGGTCGTATGGGACTGGGGGACACGATTGTCATTCGCGCGCACACTACAAAAGAGACAGTTATTCAGTTATTGCTCGAGCACATGATACAGAAGAGGTGATAAGGTTGGATGTTGTCGGAGGTGTACCTCGGCACCGTATCCTTTTAAAGATGTTTATCAAGTTGTTCATATACAGATGAATATGTGTTACGGTGGTACAGAAGCATGCTATTATTGTTTACTATGCAGTATAATTTACTGTTATACAGCTCAGCATGCCATGTCATGTAGTTGCATGGTAGTAACTTACTGAGTCTTTGACTCACCCCATCCTTTTCTTTTGTTTTTCCTTAGATCGCAGGAACCCGGGAGGTTCTGATCGGTGAGGCCGATACAGTACGTGGGTGCACGTGGTGAACTTTTGGGGTAGTTACTTTTGCTCGTTGTACATATGTACTCGGTGAGGACGGATGATAGAATTATGTAAACTCTATTTTGGATAGTAGTAACATGATGTATATATTGTTACTTCCTTTTGTGCCGACACATGGTGTCGTGGCATTGTATATATGACATACTGTGTGACTTTGTTTATCTCAGTTGACTCCGAGCTCGTTAGCTCGTTGAGGTTGTTGTTTATAATTGTGTTTTGTGAGCTCATGTAGCTCCGTACTATTGTGATAACGGCAGGTTGTGGCCGTTTAGTTATCTTGTGTTTGTGTCGAGCTGGTTTAGCTCGCTTATATAGGTGCATGTTAATTATGATGTATGTGTTTCACGTCTCCATTTGAGATTCCACGTAGGAGCTCAAATGGGGGTGTGACATGAGAAGGGAGTAGAGATCCTTTGGGCAGATGAGCAGCCTTTTCGGGCTTAGGAGTTAGGTCCATGCCCACGAAAGGAGATTTGTAGCCTTATGGTCAGAAGCTATTACGACAAGTTACAATGTAATGTGTAAGAGGGTTTCTTCAGGTCGACAAATAATTTCTTCATCTTTCAATCTCAATATTGTTCAAAATTGTTATCTTGTTAATGACAATGTATCTTGTTTCACAAAGATGCAATTATGACGGAACAAACTAAAATAACATGCGGAGATCTTCACAATTGAAGGATCCCCAACACGGTTTTAGATTAAACAATTGTTTCCAACCATAACGTACATTTTGTAAGACAGGCCTGATAACTAGTACGAAAGGTACTAACGACTGTAATCAGAAGTAAGAATCACTGTGAGAAGGTTTAATGACAAAAAGCAGAAAGAAAGAAGGGCAGGCCTTCAATATCTCAGTTTACAATGTAAATATGGCTTAAATTAATGGAGTAATTTTATACTATTAGTGCTTTGATATTATCCACAAGCAGTACTCTCTATAAATAGTATGAAAGCTTGTAAGCAATTCTTCAGAAGAGAGAGTATCTACCTATTTCTAGCACAAACTAAAGAAAACAAGGAATATGGCCAAGGCAACCAACAACAGAGCTGCCATGTTCCTCAACATGGCCATGATTCTCTCTCTTTTCCTTGTCATCACAATGACCGAAGGCAGATCAATCCTTGGAAGTAAGTTTTAGGGACACTATGAATCGTTTCATGGAATTTCGTTGTTCTATGGATGCTTTCTCAACTCTTGGAAAAAAAGACTTTTAAGTAGTGCAGTAGGCAGTTATAGTGACCAAATGTAAGTTGGCAACTTTTCCGTTCACGACTAGAGGTTGCGTTAGCAGCCAAGAAAGTGTCCATTTGTAGACGTGCCCATTTATAGCCTAAGAAATGATGACTAAAATTTTTTTAAACCATTTTCCACAATCTCTTAAAAACATTTTCAATAAAAATCACCACTCTGCATGGCAATTGACCTAGATAAGACAATTTCTATTTTTTAATGCAAAAATAACGGGGTTACATTTGCTATAATTAGTTTGATTGTGCAAATTACGAGGACCGCATTTTCTGACTTTTTTTATTTTAAAAATTTACTGACATCTTCTCTCTTTGATTTATGAAATGAGCAGTTGGTTTCTAGAAGGCGAACTCTGTCGTAGAATGTGAGACAGTGACTAGTGTAGTAAGTGGAGACACTTGCACAACTATTGCTCAGACGTTCAACTTGAGTACCGGGTTCTTTACTCTTATCAACCCTAACCTCAATTGCGATAAGCTCTTCGTGGGTCAATGGCTTTGTGTTGATGGAACCGCAACTTGAAGTTTGAAATACAAACCCTCAAAGCATCTGATTTCATGAATAAGGATAATAGATTTGCTTTCTTTTAGGTTCTATGATTTATTCTAAGTGTTAGGAAACGGGCTTGTGGCCTGATTCAACGTATCCGCCCATAAAGGCTCATAGAACCCTAGTTATATTATACTTGGTAAGTAGTATCCTAATCCAACGGGATTTGGGATTGACTTTACCAATCCTACAAGGAATAGGTTTCTTGTGGGAATAATATAAATAGGGCAAGCCACCAAAGGGAAAAAAATACGACGTGCAATATTTTTCCTCTCTCTAGAAATTACATCTCACCAAAATACTATCTCTAAGTCTCTCTAAGTCTAACCATCGAGAGACTTAGATTTGCGGCGTGGAATTGTAATTGATATTCGTCCTACGTGATATCAATTCGACGAGAAAGAATTGCAGATTAATTGTTCGTGGTGTTCGTGAGTTCGTAGCACAAGCCGATAGTCTTCCGCTTCGCTCCAGGGTTCGAATTCGCACGAGGTAATCCGTGATACCCAATTATTGTATAGTGAATTCGTTCCCTTCATTGGTATCAAAGCCGTTATGCTTGTTGCTCGTATTATTATGCCATGGATAGCATGTTTTTTGTTTTGGGTTTGTTTAAATTGTTTGCCTAAAAACGGACCAACTGGGTTTGTCGATTTTGTTATCAAAACGTTGTTTGTTTTGGGAAAATTTTATATGTACACGTAGCTTATGCTGAGGGGAACAACATATTAAATTTTCATCGAATTTCGTTGGGTAAAACTCAAGATATTGCAAACCCTAGTTTTGTTGAAACATGGTTTTTCCGAAACTTTTCATGCGTTTTTGAACAAGTTATAATCTGTAAAACTGTGATTTTATGCTATATAATTGTTCTACTCCGCGAGGGCTTTCCAACGACATATTATATGCCTAATTTGGACTTAAATTGAGTGTTCTAGAGCCTCGGAAAGTTGACGTCGCGAAACACATTTTCAGCTCCAAGGTTAGGGACGATGAACAGTGTTTACAGACGACGCCCACTCTCGCGGCGGAGAGTGGTGTGCGTGCGGTGGTTTCCGGGCGCCGTTTGTTCTCACCTCCGGCGAGGCTTAACGTTTTTGGGCCTTCTGAGTTCAATAGTGGTCTCTGTTTTCTGAAATTATGCCCGAAAATAGGTGTTTTTGTATTTTTAGTACTTTAAAAAATTGTTTTAAAATTATTAAAAATCTGAAATAAATTTCCAGTGGCATAAATATGATTTCAGGGGCTATATATTGGTGTTTGGTACTGTTTTGTAAATTTTAAAAATTTTCGAGAATTTTTTATTATTTTTTCTCTAATTTTAAGTCATATTTGGCATATAAAATTGTTGTTTTGGGCTCTAAAATTAATATTGGGACTACACGAGACCCAATAATATTATTTTCAGTAGTGAAAATATTTTTTGTACATGTTGTGTACCTAGATAGATTTGTTCTGTCTTATTTCTTTTGTTCAAAGTATTAATTTGTGAATATTTTAACATTGTGCATATTTTGGTTGTGATTACGAGCCTCGCGGATTTTCCCTCCTTATTTGTATAATGTTATAATATTCTTCATTAATTTTTGGAACAAAAGTGAATCGAAAAGTATGCTAAAAATGTCTATGTTTGCAACCTTATTAATTGTAGTGAAATGGCTTCAAAGAGTGTGATCGCTGACTTGAACAAGGGTGAGAAATTGGATGGCAAAAACTATAGTATTTGGCAAAGGAAAATCACTTACTTGCTAAACGAGCAGGAGGTTCTTGAGAACCTTGATACTGTGATGACTGAACCAGAAATGGGTAATTCTACCATAGCCCAACATCGTCTTAACATGCGAATTACCGTGGGTAAAGAAAGATCGATGTGCACGCTTTACCATGTTGAGTAGCATGCATAATGATCTTATTGGGCAGTTTGAAACTTGCCCAACTGCTAAGGATATGTGGGACCAGATAAGGACTGCTTTTGGGAACACCTCCGCTACAGGGTTGAGAACCCTAACTTATAAGTTTGAAAGCTATAAGATTGACCAAAAACGATCCATCCCCGATCAACTTCGTCAGATGTCGGGTATGATTCGTGAGCTTAAGGCTGCTGGTAGTATCTTATCTGATGAACAACAAGTTCAAGCAGTGATTCGTTCTCTGCCTGATTCTTGGAGTAATGTGAGGCAGATTCTGACTCATACAGACTTTATTCAGACTTTTACGGATGTGTGTCGTCATGTTGAGCTTGAAGCCGAGCGCCATGATGCGAGTCGCGCAATGGGTGGTGTGACTCATGACCTTGCTCTTGTTTCCCTTGAGGGTTCGCGCAAGAAAAATGGGCAGCGAAAGAAACAAGCTAAAGGAAAGCAAGCTCAAAATCTGGGACCTAATGGTGGCAAGATCGCTAAGCGCCGTAGAGGCAAAAAGAATATGGCTAAGCAAAAGTGCTTCAACTGCGGTACCTTGGGTCATTTTGCTCGGACTTGTCCTGAGCCCAAGAAGGTATCTCTAAATCCTAAATCTCTGCAAATTTGTGTTTGCTCTCATGTTTTATTATCGACTCTCTCCTGTGTGGATTGTAGACTCGGGATCCACAAAACATGTGACGAGGATCGAGAAGGATTTGTAGATTATCGAAAGATTCTCTTGGTACAAGAAGTATTTTCATGGGAAACAGTTCATTTGTAGAAGTCGAAGGGTTGGTTCATATCAACTTCTTTGCGGAACGGACGCATTCGATTCTTGATGAAGTACTTTATGCGCGGAATTCGACATAATCTATTATCGTAGTACAATTGCTAGAATTGGGATATTCTTTTAATTTTAGTGGTAGCCACATGGATATTTGTTTTGATGATGAGGTTTTGGGACAAGGTTTTTTGTCAGATAATTTCTTTAAATTGGATTTGTTGGATTCTTTTAATTCCTCTATTAATTCTTCTTCTTATGTGGCTTATGATGATTCTAATCCTGAGTTATGGCATGCTAGACTTGGACATATTGGAAAAGATAGGATGACTAGATTGGCTAGAGAAGGCCTATTGGGGTCTCTCACTAAAGTTAACCTACCTATTTGTGAACCTTGTTTGGCAGGAAAAGCTTGCCAAAAGCCTTTTGGTAAGGCAAAAAGGGCCACACAACCGTTGGAGTTAGTCCATTCAGATATTTGCGGACCTATGAATGTTAAGGCACGACATGGTGCCTCCTATTTTCTTACTTTTATCGATGATTATACGCGCTATGGTTATGTTTACCTTATTTCTCACTGCTATGAAGCTCTTGCTTGTTTTGAGCGTTTCCTAGCCGAGGTGGAGAATTAAAAGGATAAAAGCCTAAAAACTTTAGAACAGACAGGGCCGCAGTATCTATCGATCAATTTAAAGAATTGTGTGAGAAAAAGGGAATAAAAGGCAATTAACAATTCTCGGCACTCCGCAACAAAATGGTGTTGCGAAAGAAGGAATCGTACATGTTAGAGATGGTTAGGTCGATGATGGCACGGCCAATCTCCCATTTCGTTTTGGGGGATGCGCTAATGACCGCGCATATATACTTAACCGAGTGCCTTCTAAGTCAGTTTCTACAACCCCTTATGAATTATGGAAAGGTGAGAAGCCTAACTTGGGGCATCTTCACCCTTGGGGTTGTGCAGGTTATGTCCATAGTACATCCAATAAGTTTGGAAAACTAGGCCCAAGAGGAAACAAATGTGTTTTCATTAGGTATTCGAATACCTCGGAAGGCTATGTTATGTATGGTGGAAAACCTGAAGTATGAATGACTGAAATAGAGTCGCGCGATATTGATTTCATTGAGAATGATTTCCCTCAGATAGGTGAAGTTAGAAAAGACTTTGAACTTTTTGAAATGGAAGAAGAACATTTGACATCTCTTGGCGAAGGTGGGGAATTGTCTCAACCTGATCCCATAGTACAACATGAGGTTGAGCCTATGGTCACCAATGAGAGTCAAGAAGATCTTCATCCTAGTGGGAGTGTGGATTCTAGTGGGAGTCCTGTACTAGAACGAAGAAGTAAACGTGGGAATATACCTCGTCGTCGATTCGCGATCGAAGGGGAATCTTTCTTATGTGCTGATTCTGATTCTAGTGAGCCTAATTCGTTCAAAGAAGCTCTTTCTTTACCTACTAATAATGAATGGATAACTGCAATGGAAGACGAAATTTCCTCTATGAAGAAGAATCAAGTTTGGGAGTTAGTTGATCTCCCGCAAGGTCGCAAGACTATTGGAAATAAATGGGTTTTCAAAATCAAGCGAAATGCGGATGGATCAATTGACAAGTACAAGGCACGTCTTGTGGCGAAAGGCTATACCCAAAGAGAGGGTTTAGACTATGAGGAAACATTTTCCCCAGTGGTGAGATTTTCCTCCGTTCGTCTCATTCTAGCGATAGTAGCACACATGGATCTAGAACTTTTCGGATGGATGTTAAACCGCATTTCTCAATGGAGAACTAGATGAAGAGATCTATATGACTCAACCAGAGGGTTTTGAAGTCAAGGGACAAGAGTGCAAAGTGTGCCGACTCAAACGTTCAATCTATGGTCTCAAACAGTCATCTAGACAATGGTATATTCGTTTTCACCAAGCGATAACCTCAATTGACTTTGTGATGATTGAGGAGGACCATTGTGTGTATGTTAAACGATCCAAGAAAAAGATCTTGATCTTATCATTATATGTTTATGATATCCTACTTGTTGGAAATGACATGGAGATGATAAATGCCACTAAAGAGTGGTTGTCTGCTCATTTCGATATGAAAGACTTGGGTGAAGCAAATTATGTGCTTGGAGTAAAAGTCGTTAGGGATCGCTCTAAAAGGTTTCTTGGTTTGTCTCAAGAGACTTACATTAAGAAAATTATAGAACGATTCGGCATGACTAACTCAAAACCCGTTGTCACTCCAATGGAAAAAGGATGTGTCCTTAGTACAAACCAATGCCCAAAGAATGAAGAAGAAAAGAAGAGGATGGCTGCAACTCCATATGCAAATGCAGTAGGGAGCTTGATGTATGCTATGGTGTGTACTCGGCCTGACCTATGTTTTGCAGTTGGGATGTTGAGTCGATTCCAAAGTAATCCTGGACCCGCACACTGGGTAGCGGTGAAAAGAATTCTACGTTATTTGGTAGGAACTACAAATTTAGCCCTTTGTTATCAAGGTGGGGATTTGAGCTTGAGAGGTTTCACTGATGCGGATTGGGCGGGAGATGTAGATGAGCGCAAATCTACTTCAGGTTACACTTTCCTCCTTGGTGGTGGAGCTATCTCTTGGAGTAGCAAACGACAGGAAAGTACCTCCCTATCCACAATGGAGTCAGAATACATGGCTTGCTCATCTGCGGTTCAAGAAGCTGTATGGTTGAGGAGGTTTCTTTAACATCTTGATGTTACACCCAATGTGGATCGTCCTGTAGTCATTGGTTGTGATAGCATGGCAGCTTTGGGATATGCTAAGGATCCCAAGTACCATGGGAGGACGAAACACATTGAGATCAAGTATCATTTCACTAGAGACATGGTTGCAGAAAGAAAAGTTGTTCTAGAATATGTTCCTACTAGAAGCATGTTGGCTGATCCTATGACAAAACCTCTAGCTAGAGAGATCTTTCAAGATCACATGTTGGGTCTAGGGCTTCGTAGGATGTGACTTGTTATTCCTAAGAACACTTTTGTTGACATTGTTATTTTTGTTGACATTGTTATTTTCATTATCGATTGAATACATTGCAGTTTTATTTCATTCCTATTATTTGTTAATTGGATGTTTTATAAAATTGCGTAGCATACATTTTGGTTAAAAAGATGTCATGGACATTGAATTGGCCCTCTCACACGGGTAATTCACCTTGTCGCCAGGTGGGCGAGCAAGTTGAGATATTAGTCTTTGGCACCTACAAAGGGGGGTGCGCAAATGACGTTATGATATATCGCCTTGGCACATGGCTAAGATGAGACCTATCTTTTTATGGGTCGACCTAAAATGTCCCAAGAAAAGTCCGAATGTGAGATCTTAAAAGAGGCACTAGGAGAGTGACTGCTTTTAAGGACTCAGGTTAGACGCCAGAAGGGCGACTAGACTAAGATTCATACGGCGTTAGAATATGACATACCTACTTTGTGTGGGAGTTCCGCCGCAGCATACACATCATACTGTATGCGACTATGAGCGACCATAGAAAGTGATTGAATGATCCCTGCTTCATCACTGTGTGAGTTCTAGTGATCACTTTGTGATCATACTTATGCCCTATGTGACTTAGAACTATGTTATGAACTTGGACGTTGATGTTGCTACTTTGGCATGCCGACCAATGAGCTATGCACATACCCCACGGAGCATCGCTGGGAAAGCAGTTAACCAAGGGTGATTAACATGAGAGTCTAAGGAAGATAGTATAGTATACATCTCTGTTTTGTGTCTTAATGCCCGGGCGATCATATTGAACATACGGTTCAAAAGATTGATCTTGAGCACATAAACATCTTGAGGTTTAAGCACCGCGATCGAGGGATTAAGGATGCTTGAATTGGTGTATATATATACGGTCTGGGGCATAGACGAGGTCTTTACTAACAAGGAAGTTCTATGCTGGTCAGATGGTGATTTGGTATAGCGCTCCTACCCTTTATCTTTCTCGTCAGGTCGCACGCCTCACTTCCAGTATGAAGAGATAGTATTTAACGGGTTTTGATGATATTATATAGTGAGAGAGGTGAGCCCATATGTGCGAGTGGGAGATGTTAGGAAACGGGCTTGTGGCCCGATTCAACGTATCCGCCCATAAAGGCTCATAGAACCCTAGTTATATTATACTTGGTAAGTAGTATCCTAATCCAACGGGATTTGGGATTGACTTTACCAATCCTACAAGGAATAGGTTTCTTGTGGGAATAATATAAATAGGGCAAGCCACCAAAGGGAAAAATACGACGTGCAATATTTTTCCTCTCTCTAGAAATTACATCTCACCAAAATACTCTCTCTAAGTCTAACCATCGAGAGACTTGGATTTGCGGCGTGGAATTGTAATTGATATTCGTCCTACGTGATATCAATTCGACGAGAAAGAATTGCAGATTAATTGTTCGTGGTGTTCGTGAGTTCGTAGCACAAGCCGAAAGTCTTCCGCTTCGCTCCAGGGTTCGAATTCGCACGAGGTAATCCGTGATACGCAATTATTGTATAGTGAATTCGTTCCCTTCACTAAGCATAGGAGTAGCTATTGGTCTGATGATTCCAATGCCTTCTATTTTTGTTGTTCTTGAAGCTAATGTCTTCAAGCTTTTTATTCTTGTTGTTCTTGAAGTTAATGTTCTTCCCTTATTTAGTAGCCATTCGGATGATGAAGCCATTCTAATTGTTCTTGTTCTTCTGCAGTTATCATAATTTAACTTAACACTAGGTGTGCAACAAATGTTCTTTTATGTTACACCCATCTCAATTTCAACTGCGACATATGCTTCATTGGTAAGAAAAGAAATAAACAGGAGAGACGTAAGAATTTAATCAAAATGCTCCATTAAAGCTCTGCCATTTACGTCCAAAATACAAATATAGATGCCACGCGAAATGTGGACTTGGCTGACTTGCTATACAGATTGTACTGGTCAGTATACTTCTTGGACCCAACGCTAAAACTACCACACTTATATTGTAGACAACATGATTTACCTCTGTGCAGAGTTATTTAATTTCCATTAGCTGACAACTAAGAAGAGCATTTTCCATCATAGTCAGTGACAAACATAGATGCTTCCATTGACATTGCTAACACATAATATAATGAATGTTGAATCTTGAATGCCCCCATCAGGCCTAGTCTCAACTATCAAAACTCTTTCTTGATCAATGGTTTTCAGTTGATGGAAATTAAGCTACAAAACCTATAGCTGGGCAAAGCAGTAATAAGAAGCGTGCCAGATGGACTTTGTAATCACATTTGTGCGAGTTCGGGTGCACATGTAACTGAGTCACATGGACCAAACCTATTGTAGTTGTTTTGAATTTTTACTATTTAAGTTAATAAGATCAATCTTAGACCACTAGATCAAAGTTAAATGAATCTATTTCTTAAAGGGGCTTTCAGTTCTTAACAAAACTAAGACTCAAAATGATGCTCAATATATTTAACTTGTGCAGATATGAAGCAATCACAAACAAGTAAAATATGCGATCAAATTTCTCTTCTGATAACAAGATGCACAAATAAAACTGAAGGAAACGAATTCCATATACATATACAAGAGTGTTCACGAATTACCTAGTAGTGTGAATTCGTATCTTAGAGCGAAGCAGAAGCGGAAGACTTTCGACTTGTGCTACGAACACGGGTATATTACGAACAACATAATCTATAATTCCTTCTCGTCGGATTGATATCACGTAGCACGAATATCAACCACTATTCACGCTGCAAATCCATCTTTGGAATATATACTTAGAGAGTAGGCAATTATTGGAGAGAGAAAACTTCAATATATATGGCCGTGTGCTATGTTGTGGGTCAATTTTCCTATTGTGGCCTACAAGAAACTTAAGTAAGTTAGGTCAATCTCAAATCCCGTCAGATTAGGACACTATCTACCAATAATAATACAATTAGGACTTACATGAGTTTTTATGAGCGAATACAACTATACTGTTTACATTTCTAACTCCAAACCAAAGTTATCAAGTAGGAGGTCAAGTATATAAAGTATGTATTCCTTAGTTTGTTTTAATTAAGCCTATATTCCATCCAAAAGGTATTCCACTTTCTATTTTTGAAAGTCAACTTAAGATAATATCAAATCACTATTTAACACACATTTATTATGTTTTAGGTAATAAAATTTCAGTCGTTGAAACGATATTAAGCATACTATCAATTGCAACTTTTAGGAGTATATCTTAGTCCCCATCAGTTAGTATTTTCGGGCTATGGAGGGGCATTTCATTAAATTTTGTTCATATAGCAAGAACAACTAAAATACCCTGTAAGTATCTTCACAATTAAAAGGAAGTCGGCAAGATCTTTCTTTAATAATTACTATTTTAAACTATGCAAATTGCTATGAAAGATCAGCCCGTTAGTAATTAACCAGCTGTTTTAAACATTGTTGATCAGAAGTGGGGATCGCTGTTAAGAGGTAAAAACAAGCATAAATAAAGAAGGGCCAGCCTTTAAAATCTCAGATAACAATGTAAATTTGGCCTAAACATTGATTTCATGCTATTAATACTTTCTTAATCTCCACCTCTTCCTATAAATAATACTCCATACTTGGAAGCAATACCTCAAAACAGATAGTCTTAGCACTTACTGAATAAAGCTAGGAACATGGCCAAGACATCAAACAACCGAGTTCCCATGTTTTTAAGCATTGCTATGATTCTCTGTTTTCTCTTGGTCATTTCAATGGCTGAAGGAAGGTCAAACCTTGGAAGTAAGTTTTTAAACTAAGTTCATTTAGAAATGATATTGTTTTTGCAGGAAATTGTATTACACAAACCATTTTCCCGCATTTATTTTCTTGAAAAAATGTCTCCAACATATAAGAATATAGCAAAAATAATTCATTCAAAGATAGGGCGTGGGGCACTATAGCAACTTATGGCACTAACTGACAACGCTATGTCTAACACTGCCTCCCACCACTCACCTAGTTGTCAAGACAGTGTCCTCCGTAGCAGAAAACAAATGGCCCCCAAAAAAATTATAATCATTTTTCTGCTCTTGTAGAAATGTAGTATTGAAAATTTTTATAAAGAGAATTATTTGATAAATCAATAAAGACTGGAAAAGTTTGAATTTTGTTTCTGGAAAATCTTCATGCCAAAATGAATGGGACATAAGTTTGGGTCTAATTATTCAAATGGCTATAAAGTATTTGTTTTCATATTAGTGATATCTTTTCTCTTTCATTCATGAAACGAGCAGTTGGTTTCCAGAAGGCAAAATCCACCTTAGCATGTCAATCGGTGATCAATGTGAAAACTGGGGACACTTGTGCTGACATTGTTCAGACATTCCAGTTGACTACTGAGTTCTTTGACCTTATCAACCCTAATCTCAATTGCGATGCGCTCTTTGTGGGTCAATGGCTTTGTATTGATGGAACTGCGGCTTGAAGTTAGAGAAACGAGATAGCCTTCAGAATATCCTAAAGTTTTTTCATTAATAAGGAGCTTGATAGACTTGCTTCATTTATGTATCTTTTTTCATTTAACTATATGAGAGGCTTTAAACTAATGGATCCATGGCTCTCTATCTGTTCTTGAAGTTAATGTCCTCTCTTTTACTAGTGGCTACTGGAATGATGAACCTGAAGCAAAGTGTTCTTGCTTTTCCCGTAGTTATGATACACTATTATAGTTTTATTTAATATCGCGTGTGCAACAAATGTTCTCGTGGTAAACAAAATTAAGGTGCTTGGAATCATTACTTATATGATGGTTGCCAGAGTTCTAACCCCACAGTAAAAGAAAGAAATACATATGAGATGCCATGAATATACACTGACCATAATATAAGATTCATTGGTTAGGCTACTTCTTGAAGTGTGGATAAAAACCATACCAAACTTAGATTGTAAAGGCAACATATTTTCTCACAGGGCAGGGTTGAAGGGAATTTTACCAGTCAGTACGAATTGGGCCATTTCTGCACTAAAATCAAATTCCTGAATCCTACCAACCTGACAGGGCCAAAATGACACTTAATAATGATTAATTACTTAACATTGTTTATTCAACGGAACCTATCTTGAAATCCCTGTTTTCAATCCGTTTATCCAATTCAAGAGTGCTAAGGCCAATTATGGATAAAGTAATGACAGTAGCCTGCCCAGCCAGTATGGTTAAAAGGAAAATTCTCCCAACCAACCCTGTGTTTTTGTTGGATGTCAGGGCTTGTTATCTCCCAATGTAAAACAATGAACAAATTGGGATGTCATGAAGATAGTTTGACCACAGTATAAGATTGTTTTGATCAGTCCACTTCTTGTACTAATGCAAGAGCCGCATCAAACTATAGAAGTTTCCAGTTTCTGAACTGAAATCAATTACCCAAGTAAAACCAACATGAGCAGCCAAAAATGATGCTTAGTAAATTTTCTTTACTTAACAATTCGTTATTTAAGGGAATCTATCTTTAAATCCTTGTTTTCAATAAGTTTATCCAATCCAATTGTATAGAGCGAAATTAAGGATGAATAATGACGATATCCTCGAGCTTCTATTGTACCAAGCCAATTTGGTGAATGCCAATTACCCCAGCCAATTCTTTGTTTTGTTTGGATGACATTATCTTTAAGTACTCCAATGTCAAACAGTAATAAGCACCATGTCATTGCCATGCTACGATGAGCTCGATCTTGGTCACATCAACAGTTACCCCCAATGCAATTCACCTTTTTGTTCCCAGACAGTATAGTTAATGCCAATTACTCCAACCAATCCTTAGTATTTTGTTGATGTCACGACTTGTTAGCTCCCAGGGTCAAACAATAAAATAACTATGTCACGACCATCTACAATATTATCTCCTTCTTGGTGACATTAGGAAATCTTACGCTTTTATTCAAGACATTGATAGGTTCCAGTTTATAAGCTTTTAGTTTATATCACCATTTCATTGGAATGATCAAAACTGAGATCACTTTCTTTCACTCTCCATTCATGAAATTTTTTCTTATAAATTCTGATGCTCATGATAAGCTATGGTTACAACTCAGAACTCAAAACAGAGTCAATTTCAACTTTCTAGTGAGGGTAGAGAGACATAGCCCAAGGCTAACATCAACAATATGTCAATGATTCTTAAATTGGCGATGTTACTTTCACTTTTTGTCATCGTAACCGTGGTTGAAAGCAGAGCGATTGTTGACAAGTAAGTACTGAGATATTGTTGGAAATAACTTAAATGTTGTCATTTGAATTTGTGTTTGAAATTGTCTTAAAGACAATAATAATTTAGGAGTTATTTTTCAGTTAGTAATTAGAATAAATGGGTAGTAATGAGGGAGTTACGGGAATTGAATTGGTGGTTATGAGTCATGGTAATTAGTAGTATTAATAGGATTAATTAGTAGTTAATATATTGTCTTTTGTAGAGCCTATATAAAGGCCAAGTAGTATTCATTTGATGCAAGGAAATTACAAGAGAGTGTGTTAATAAAAGAAAGAAAGTGAGTAAGATCCCGAAATATTTTTGTTTTACTCCTTGTTATTTTCTTCAAAGTGGTATCAAAGCCTATGGCGAATATGATGGGTCAAATGCCGCTACCACGACTAACGAAAGGGAATTACGGTAACTGGAGCATTCAAATGAAAGCTCTTCTCGGATCTCAAGATGCATGGGAGGTGGTCGAAGAAGGTTTCGAAGAACCAACAAACACCACAGGATATACGGCGGCTCAAAACAAGGCGTTGAAAGAGTTACGATCGAAGGAGAGTGCGGCACTATACATGTTGTTCCAAGCCGTTGACGAGTCAGGCTTTGAGAAGATTGCCGGTGCAACTACTTCAAAAGAAGCGTGGGACATTTTAGCAAAAGTGTATAAAGGAGCCGACCGAGTTAAGCAACTGCGTCTCCAAACTCTTCGTGGCGAGTTGGAGAGCATGAAGATGAAGGAGTCAGAAACAGTATCTGACTACATCACGCGTGTACAAGCTGTGGTGAACCAACTCACTCGTAATGGCGAAACGTTAACTGATGAGCGAGTTGTGGAGAAGATTTTGAGATCGTTAACCGACAATTTTGAGAATGTTGTGTGCGCAATAGAAGAGTCAAAGGACCTCACGGAGCTCACAGTCGATGACCTTGCCGGTTCTCTGGAGGCACACGAACAACGAAAGAAGAAAAAGAAGGAGGAGACGCTTGAGCAAGCGCTCCAAACAAAGGCGACAGTCAAAGATGAGAAGGCGCTATATTCTCAAGGTGGTAGAGGTAGAGGAGGTAGCCGCGGAGGTCGTGGAACTGGGCGTGGCAATCAAGGCAGCAGTCGTGAAGGAAATTATAGGGATAAAGGCGCTCAATGGCAGGCGCAGTGGCAGAATTGGCGTGGAAGAGGTCGCGGAAGAGGCAGAAGCGCTCAGGCGCTTCCTTCAGGCGCTCAGGCGCAACGTTCTAATGTTGAGTGTTACAAATGTTACAAGGTTGGTCATTACGCGAGAGATTGTAACTCTGACAGATGTTACAATTCTGGCAAAGTGGGGCATTTTGCAAAGAATTGTTATAGTGAGAAAAGAGTGGATGAGACGATGAATCTGACCTTAGAAGGAGAAGGGCATGAAAACCTTCTGATGATGGCACGGAATGAAGACAATACCAATAGTGAGAATGTTTGGTATCTCGATTCAGGCGCAAGTTGACAGCACACATAGTAAACAGCCACAACCAAATTAATTAATTTACTTACCATGTACAGCTGTTCTTACGTGTAGTTAACCGGTAGGTGAATTAGCATAGAGTCCTTCCTTGATGTAAAGTTTGTGTTGTATCTGGACTCTAAGATATACTGTCTATATAACAAGCACAGAACCCAAGCACAGAACTCAAGCTGGGATTGATTTTCCGTGTGCCAGTTCGATCACCTCTCTCTCTTCATAATTCTCTTTAATTGTTTTTTTTTATTTCTGCTTAGTGTATTGCGTAGGTAACAATCTAGTCTGTCTTTTGTTATTTTTACATGGTATCAAAGCCACCTTGAGGCCATGGGAGACTCGTCATCTTCTTCGAACCAAACAACCGGAGCAATGAATTCTAACAACACGGTAAAGCAAACTGATTTCCAAGGTACTGCACCAACATCCTCTTTACCCATTTTTTTTAACATACAATCGTTCATGGCACATTGTCATTTAAATAGCGAAAATTATCCGAATTGGTCATCCCTTTTTACCTCTGTTCTGGGTATGCATAAACTGAGCTTCACCATAACACAAACCAACCCACATCCCACTCATCTTCCAGACAAAACAACCAAGAATCCAGATTATGAAAGTTTTGTTCAAGCCTCCGGTTTAGTCTGCGGTTGGATTAAGGCCACCGTAACTGCCGATGTTCAACCGTATGTAAACCCGTGTCAAACAGCTCTTGAGGCTTGGCTATTGCTGGCCAAAGAATTTGGTGTTGCCTCGGCAATCCATCTTCAAAGATTGCAAGATGATTTTCATGATCTCACCCGTACACCTGAAATGACCATGAAGGCTTACATCCTTCGAGCCAAAACCCTTGCTAACTCTTTGGCTACGGCTGGTGAACCCGTGTCTTTCCCAACACTGAAACGTCGTATTTTAGGAGGCTTAGGATCTTCCTTTAAAGAATTTGTCACAGTACAAAATTCAAACGGCGCAACCTCTCTTGAAGACCTTCAAGATCTTCTCCTCCAAGAGGAGGCCTTGCAACAAAAGTACCAAAACACCACTATCTCAAGCACGGCTATCGCCTTAGCAGCTAGTAAATCTGAAAATTCATCTCCCACTAGCCCCACCCCACAGGTACTTGACAGCACACATAGTAAACAGCCACAACCAAATTAATTAATTTGGTTGTGGCTGTTTACTATGTGTGCTGTCACAAGTAACCATATGTGTGGTCACAAGTTCCTGTTCAAAGAGATTCGAAAGGACGAATGCCGTTATGTGTCCTTTGGAGATGCATCAAAGGTGGAAGTCAAAGGAATCGGCACGGTGTGTTATTTGCAGAAGGATGGTTTGATAGGTTCAGTCCAAGATGTTTACTATGTACCTAATCTCAAGACCAACATTTTGAGTATGGGACAACTCACGGAAAAAGGATTCTCAATGTTATTGAAAGATCGGGAAATGCAGTTGAAGGACAAGCATGGGTGCTTGGTTGCGCGTGTAGAGATGGGAAGAAACAGAATGTACAAGTTGAGCTTGCAAGGTATACAAGCGAAGTGTTTACATGTCGACGTAGAAGACAAAGCGCTCCTATGGCATCTGCGTTTTGGTCATCTACATAATGGTGGTTTGAAAGAATTAGTAAGGAAAAACATAGTATACGGGCTTCCAGACGTTAAATATGGGGGGAGATTTTGTGAAGAATGTGTGCTTGGGAAGCAAGCACGAGCCTCGTTCCAAAAGATGGCGGAATATCGATCTAAAGGAATCCTTGAGCTAATTCATACCGACATATGTGGCCCAATCACACCTATGTCGTTCAGCGGTAAAAGGTATTTTATTTCCTTTATTGATGATTTCTCACGAAAATGTTGGGTTTATTTCTTGAAAGAAAAATCAGAGGCGTTCGAGGTGTTCAAACAGTTCAAAGTGATGGTAGAGAAGTCGACGGGAAAACACATTAAGGCTATACGATCTGATAGAGGTGGCGAGTATACTTCAACAGCTTTCAAGGAGTATTGCTCCTCGGAAGGCATAAGGAGATTTCTTACCGCTCCATATTCCCCTCAACAGAATGGAGTGGCTGAGAGGAAGAATCGGACTATACTTAATATGGTTCGTTCAATGTTAAGAAGCAAGAATTTGCCTAAGGAGTTTTGGGCGTACCCAGTGTGCCGTTTATGTTCGAATCGTTGTCCACATGTGAGGTTGGATAACGTGACACCACAAGAAGCTTGGAGCGGACAAAGACCAACAAGGACCCATTTCGAATTTTTGGTAGCTTGGCTTATGCACATGTACCGATCGCGAAGAACAAAGCTTGAAGACAAGAGCAAGAGATATGTTTTCATTGGGTACGATGAGAACACAAAGGGGTACAGGTTGCTTGACCCATTAAGCATGAAAGTGTTAGTGAGCCGTGATGTACAAGTAGATGAAGCACGTGAGTGGGACTGGAATAGTTCAACACAGAGGAGCAGTGAAGACGCAGAGATCTCGCTTGGCGCCAACACCGGAGCTTACAGGCGCTCTGCAGGCGCAGACGAAATAGTAGCAGAGGCGCAAAGTGAACCTCGACACCCGTAACGCGAAGTATACAAGATTTGTATGATTCGACTGAAGAAATGCATCTAGTGTGTCTTTTGGCAGATACGGAAGACATCAGTTTTGAAGAAGCGGTCCGAGATGGAAAATGGAAGGTTGCCATGAATGAGGAAATCAGGGCAATAAACCGCAACAACACTTGGGAGTTGGTAGATTTGCCTAAGGGATTTCAGCCCATTGGTGTAAAGTGGGTGTTCAAGAAAAAGATGAATGCACAAGGAGAGATAGAACGGTACAAGGCACGACTTGTTGCAAAGGGGTACAAGTAAAGCGGGGATTGACTATGATGAGGTTTTTCTCCGGTTGCAAGAATGGAGACAATCCGTTTGCTTATTTCACAAGCCGCTCGTTCAATTGGCCAATATTTCAAATGGATGTCAAGTCAGCATTCTTGAATGGTATGCTCGAAAAAGAGGTTTACGTAGAGCAACCACCTGGATATGTCGAAGTTGGAGAAGCAAGCAAGGTGCTAAAGCTAAAAAAGGCGCTTTATGGCTTGAAACAGGCGCCTCGCGCATGGAATACGCGAATTGACACTTACTTCAAGGGAAATGGTTTCATACAATGTCCTTATGAACCGGCGCTTTATGTGAAGAAGAAGGAAGGTGACATGTTATTTGTTGCTCTTTATGTTGATGATCTTATTTTCATGGGAAATGACAAGAAGATGATAGAAGAGCTTAAGGGCACGATGATGAGAGAGTTCGAGATGACAGACTTGGGTTTGATGAAGTATTTTCTTGGCTTGGAAATTAAGCAAGAAGAGACGGGTATCTTTGTGTCACAAGAGTCATACGCAAAGGAAATCTTGAAGAAGTACAAGATGGAAAATTGTAGTCCGGTGACAACACCGATGGAGCAAGGTGCCAAACTCTCTAAATTTGATGGGGGAGAGCGCATTGATGCAAACAAATTTAGAAGTTTGGTGGGGAGCTTACGCTATCTCACATGCACGAGACCGATATTTGCTTAAGTGTTGGAATTGTAAGTCGATTTATGGAGGAGCCTTTATATGCAATGGAAAGCGCTAAAGCGCATTCTTCGGTATGTTCAAGGAACAAAGACACTTGGAATGTTTTACTCTAAAGGTGAAGAGTACAAGTTGGTTGGGTACTCTGATAGCGATTGGTGTGGAAATGTTGATGACAGAAATAGCACATCCGGATATGTGTTTTTCATGGGAAGTACGGCGTTCACTTGGCTTTCGAAGAAGCAACCAATAGTAACACTTTCGACATGTGAAGCGGAGTACGTGGCAGCATCATGGTGTGTGTGTCATGCTTTGGCTTAGAAGTCTACTAAGCGAAATGAAATTAAAGCAAGAGGGCGCGATCATTAAAGTTGATAACAAATCGGCGATCGAGTTGGCAAAGAACCCGATCAATCATGAAAGGAGCAAGCACATAGATGTTCGGTTCCATTTTATCCGAGATCGTATAAAAGATGGAAGTGTGAAGTTAGTTCATGTTGCGAGTCAAGAGCAAGTAGCGGACATGTTCACAAAACCATTACCGAGGGTACTTCTTGATAAGTGCAAGAAAAGCGTTGGCATGAGAGATGGAAGGAGCATTTAAGTTATGGGGGAGTTTTGTTGGAAATAACTTAAATGTTGTCATTTGAATTTGTGTTTGAAATTGTCTTAAAGACAATAATAATTTAGGAGTTATTTTTCAGTTAGTAATTAGAATAAATGGGTAGTAATGAGGGAGTTACGGGAATTGAATTGGTGGTTATGAGTCATGGTAATTAGTAGTATTAATAGGATTAATTAGTAGTTAATATATTGTCTTTTGTAGAGCCTATATAAAGGCCAAGTAGTATTCATTTGATGCAAGGAAATTACAAGAGAGTGTGTTAATAAAAGAAAGAAAGTGAGTAAGATCCCGAAATATTTTTGTTTTACTCCTTGTTATTTTCTTCAGATATGACATATGGTTTAGTCTAACTATTTATTTTATGTATATATCATAATTGCCACATTCTGAAGTGCTAATAATTGACTGCAATGACATCGCTAACACGTACAAGTTGAGCATCGCATACTTTGATTTTATCAACCCCAATCTCAACTGCCAAGCCACCTCTATTGTTAGCACATTTTTGAGAAATTAGGAACATGGCAAAGGCAATCAACAACGAGACGGCAATGTTTCTGAAAATAGCTGTGCTGCTCTCTCTTCTCCTATTTGTCACAATGGCAGAAGGAAGATCAATCCTTGGGAGTGAGTCAAAAATGCAGAGACACAGACACACACGCACACACACTCACACACATATAAACTTTGGTCTATTTTATCCATCTAATATTTTTTTTGGCTAAAACACTGGCACTAAATTTCATGTTATGCTACATACTTGGATTGAGCAAATTATTAGAAGAAATTGAATACAGTTCCATTTATATTTTATTTGAGCAGTTGGTTCCCAGCAGAAGGCAGAATCCACTCTAACTTTCGATCAAGTTGTCAGTGTGCAGAGTGGCGACACTTGCCTTGCTATCGCTGCAACGTTCAAGATGTCTACGCAGCTCGTTGGTCTCATCAACCCTAATCTCAACTGCAATGCACTTTTTGTTGGTCAATGACTTTGTGTTGATGGAACTGCGACTTGAAATTTGGAAGATCAGCCAGCAGTTAAAACATCTGAGAGAAGTTGCATGAATAAGTTCTTTTCCTTTTCTGTTTTTCCCTTTAAAGTTCTTTTCCTTTTCTGCTTTTTCCTTAAGAGTGACTATTGCACAGACAAACCCATGGCTAAGTTTTAAATATTGTTGTTCATGAATTAGGGTTTTCTCTACCACACGTGGCTATTTGCCTTGTTTTTCCTCCGAGATACGATATATGTCAATTATATCTATTTTACTTTGTGTTTATGCGTGTGTGCGAGTGTCTAACCACCAAAATAGTCATTTGACACATCTCAATCTCATTGGCAAAATATACACACTCTGCTGGATTACTCTGTTCACTAGTAATATTCTAACTCAAAACAATGGCACCCTCAAGCATAAGCTCTGTCGACTCACTTGATGGATCAGGATCAGGTTCAGGTAAAGGACATCTTTCTCTCATTTTCAAAAAGTGATCCTAAATTCAGATTATGCTTGCAAATTGGCTCTACAAAATTGAAGCGAAATTCAAACATGTCGAATATACATGAATATAGTGCTTAAGTTAGACTGGGTTGATTTTCAGGTCGTACTAAATCATGCACGCACAAGAAAAGCAGAGTTCAAGGCAAACATGAAAAATGTGCCACACACAACACATTCTATGCTTGTACTTTCTGAATCTATCTTATTTTCCAATGTTCATATTCTGATAAAGACAATTCCATCAATGTAAAAAAAAAAAAAATAGTTGCATCACAGTTTCCTCTATATATATATAATTTTTTTTTTCCCACTCACAAGCAACAACTTTGCATAATAATCTCTACAGACATATGTTGAGTTTCAACTAACTCATCAATGAATAAAAAAAATGACAAAATTTAAAATCCCCAAACAACACAAAAATCATAGACACAACTTCTGTTACCATGTGCAAGCTCGGTTTTTTGATAGCACAAGAAAATAGATCCCAATCAAGTTTTGATTTGTTTGACTTCTGTTACCTTATTATTCTTGCTCTCTCAGTCTTGGTTTGATTCTTCATGCCGTTGTTGTGAATAATGCATCGTTGCCCTCGTTGTTACCAATGTTGTTATGAATAATGTATCGCTGCTTCGAAACTTCAATTTCTCAATCAGATGAATCCCTCCTGTGTTAGAACAATAAGTAGAGAAGTGATAAACATAACATGGATAGTCCGTCAAATACATCCATGTCTCCTCACCTCTCTTCAAGTACATGTTCATTCAAGACTTTGTAATTACCTAGGCAATTTAATTCTTTGTATAGTTTATCTCTTCCATTGTTTTCTTCTCCTGTACACCCTATATATACTCCTCTCTTGTGATTATAAAATTAAGCTTTTCATCACTCTTTCATGGTATATCAGAGCAACACACGATCCAAAACTAAAATTTTTTTTTCTCTCCACCCTCGTATAATGGCTTCACTCACGGTTCCAAACCCAGCTGAACCGAACTCACCCATTCTTCTTGTGAATCTCTCTCACTGCATAACACTCACACCCCTCACATATCTCACATGGGCCTCCCAAATCACCTCCATCCTCTTCGGACTAGATCTCCTCCAATTTGTTGATGGTTCCCACCCAAAACCCGCTGATGAAATCACAGTAATCACACCCGCCATGTCCGCCTCTGATGATGTCCCCGCAAAGCCCGCTGCTACAACCACTGTCCCAAACCCGGCTGTAATAACCTGGAGCCGCCAAGACCGCCTTATTTTGGGTGCGCTCTTAGGCACATTAGACCCCACAGTAGCAGCTCTCGTTCACCAAGCCAAAACATCACATGAGGCATGGACAATTCTTCAAACCATCTATGCCAATCCATCGCGTGGTCATATCCTACAACCCAAAGACCAACTCGATTCTCTCACTAAATCAACCCAATCCGTTTCGGATTACATGTATTCCGTTAAATCCATCACCAATAAACTAGCCTTACTTGGAAAGCCCATGGACTCCGAGGATATTGTTGCCAAAATCCTCAAGGGTCTTGATTACGAGTCCTTCAAACCCATAATAGACTCTATCCGAGCTCGCGACACCCCCATCTCCTATGAAAGTCTCCATGAAAAACTCATAAATCACGAACTCACAATGAAAACACAAAGTCTACCTGCTCCTTTCCCCGCCTCTGCTCATGCCGCATACAACCAAACTGCTTCATCCCACCAAACCTTTCGCAACAACAACAATAACACCAACAACTCCTCCCCACCATTATTACCCACACCCAACTCCTCTGCCCCTACCTTCAGTACCGGAACCTTCAAAGGAAAGTGTCAATTTTGCCGTCTCACTGGTCATGTAATCTCTCAATGCCATAAGTTCAAGAAAGAATACCCGACTGTTGTTTTCCCTCCTCCCACACCCAATAACCGTACACCCCGCTCCAACTCCAACTACAACAACCATCGACCACAAGCAAACGCAGCTGTGCGCCACCCACCTCTTGGCTCACCGACAGTGGCGCCACTCATCACATCACTAATGACCTCTCCAACCTTGCTCTTCATCATCCGTATGATGGTAGTGATGATGTTATCATTAGTGATGGCCCCTCATTACCAATTTCTGCCATAGGTTCATTCACTATTTCCTCTCCTCACTCTACTCTTCTTTTTAACAATGTTCTCCATGTTCCTCTAATTTCTTGCAATATTCTCTCTATTTCTCAGTTTTGTCGTGATAATGATGCTATTGCTGAATTCTCACATTCCTCCTTTCTTATTAAGGCTCGCTCGACCAACAACATCCTTCTCCATGGCACACTTGACCGTGGTGTCTACCTATGGTCCCCGTCTTCTGCTCAAGCTCACCCCATCGTCAGCAACTCTCTCTTCTCATGGCACCATCGTCTAGGACATCCGGCTGCTCCTGTTATCTCTTTTTTGCAAAAACAATTTTCTTTACCTTTTTTTGCTAGTCAGTCTTTAAACTGTAACGCGTGCAATATAACTAAAAGCCATAAATTGCCGTTTTCAACTTCTACTCTCATTTCTCATGCCCCGTTAGACATCATTTTCTCTGATGTATGGACCTCCCCGCTCTATTCTCACGACCATTTTAAATACTATGTCATATTTGTTGACCATTTCACCAAATACACTTGGCTATATCCTCTTAAAAACAAGTCTGACACATTCGCCATTTTCACTCGTTTTAGTCAGTCAAATACATCCATGTCTCCTCACCTCTCTTCAAATACATGTTCATTCAGGACTTTGTAATTACCTGGGCAATTTAATTCTTTGTATAGTTTATCTCTTCCATTGTTTTCTTCTCCTGTACACCCTATATATACTCCTCTCTTGTGATTATAAAATTAAGCTTTTCATCACTCTTTCAAGAAGTGTGATGGATACGACAAAACTTGATGTTTTTTCTAGGCGTGGATCACACTTTCCTAAAAGTAATATTTCGCCCCAACTTAGAGCACCGGGTTACCACGAAATTACTTTTGAGATACAAAGAAGAATCAACTATAATTATTGCTTTTTCAATTAAGTCACTTAGGAATCTGTTTGGTGTATTTTGTGTATTTTTGCAAAGAGAAAATCTGTAGAATTTTTCTTGTTTGCAAGGCTTGTAAATTGATTTATTTTCCATCCCAAATGAATGAAGGTCACTCCTATTTATAGAAATAACTACACTACTTTGAATGAAGAGATGCCTTTTTCTAAAGGACACATTTTCAAATGATACATCCTTTTAAAAGGATGTATCTTTTACTTTCAAATATATGTCTTTTACAAGAGACAATATTTGAAGAGTCATATTACTTTAACTGATGTGTCTTTCAACTTTAAATTTTCTATAAATATTTTATTTAATAATTATGATATACCATACCCAATCATAATTATTTAATAAACTCATTTGAATATTTCTACATTTATAATTAACACTAAATAATCCAACAATCCTCCCCTATTTAGAGTAATTTATAAATGCACAAAATTACAATTAATACAAATAAACACATTGCAACCTTATGCATAAATGAAAGTATCCTTAGGATTTGAACTTTCACATAGTATAACACACATTCCAAGAATTCATATTACAAAGGTGACTATAAAGTTTGAACCAAGTAATATATATTGAACTATTGAAGATGCTATACACAAAAGGTCATTACATAATTCCTAATTATTCTGACACATTGTCGGCCCTGTGTCCACATCTATTCATAAGTGCATCAAAGCCTTTTGCCCTAGTCTTTGCTTCTTGAAGTGGCCAAACTTCACACTTACATAGGTAAATTTCTCTAACGGTGTCCCTGCAAAGTAAACACTTTATCAAGAAATCTATTAAGAAAACCAACCTCTTCTTAATTGCAGGTATATTAGCACTCACCTTTGGGATAATATAGTGCTATCAAAACTCCAACTAAGAAATTAATCTTATTGAACTCAAGACTTAACGTTGTATTAAGCGTTGAGTTAAGACTTCCTTAAATGAGTTTCATATCTAAGGGCATTAGACCCATCCCATTGGACATTCTATGCACATCACCTTTAGCTAATCCTTTCGTCAAGCAATCAGCTAAATTTATATTTGTCCAAATATAGTCAATTGTTATAATTTCATCTTTGATAAGTCCCTGGACATAACTATGTCTCAAACTTATATGTCTTGACTTACCATTATAAACATGACTATATGCTTTTGCCAAAGTCAATTTACTATCACAATATATAACAATAGGTGATATCGGCTTTGACCATAAAGGTATCTCATACAAGAGATTTCTTAACCACTCAGCTTCTTTTCCTGATGATGCCAATGCTACAAATTCTGAAGTCATAGTTGAATCTGTAATACATGTTTGTTTCTTGGATGCCCAAGAAATTGCACCTCCCCCAAGTAGAAATACCCATCCACTTGTTGAAGAATTATCTTCTTCATTCGTTATCCAACTAGCATCAGAATATCCTTCTAAAACTAGTGGATCACCTTTGTAGGTTAAACCATAATCAATGGTTTTCTTTAAGTACTTTAGTACACGATATATTGCTTGCCAATGAGAGTGACTTGGATTACTTGTGTACCTACTGATCAACTTTCCAACCGCAAATGCGATGTCAGGCCTTGTACTTGTCATAGTGTACATCAAGCACCCTATGACCCTTGCATATTCCATTTGTGAAATTTCCATGCCTTCGTTTGGCCTAAACTTCAAATTGGGTCAATAGGAGTACTTACCGGAGAACATTCAAAGTAATTAAATCTTTTGAGCACTTTCTCAATATAATGAGATTGTGTCAAAGTTAATTTTTCATTCTCCCTTTTTATCCTAATTCCAAGGATAACATCTGCTTCTCCTATATCTTTCATGGAAAATTTAGATGATAAGAATGATTTGGTTTCTTTAACTTGTTCTAAATCCGTTCCAAAAATTAACATATCATCGACATATAGGCATATTATGACACCTTTATTGGTATCATCAAACTTGCTATATACACATTTGTCCGATTCGTTCAACTTGAATCCATTTGACAACACAACATCATTAAACTTCTGATGCCATTGCTTTGGTGCTTGCTTTAGCCCATATAATGATTTAATCAATTTGCACACTTTGTGTTCTTGTCCAGACAAAACGAACCCTTCTGGTTGTTTCATATACACCTCTTCTTCTAATTCACCATTCAAGAATGCCGTTTTAACATCCATTTGGTGAATTACAAGTTTGTGAATTGCTGCAAGAGCAATCAACAACCTTATGGTGGTAATTCTTGCCACCGGTGCATGTGTCAAAATAATCAACTCCAGGTTTTTGCCTATAACCTTGTGCTACTAACGTAGCTTTGAACTTTTCAATTGTGCCATCAACTTTCATTTTCTTTTTGAAAATCCATTTGCAGCCAATTGGCTTACATTTTGGTGGTAGATCAACTAAGACCCAAGTATTATTTCCCATTATGGAATCCATCTCATCATTGATGGCTTCTTTCCAAAATGCGGCATCTCGAGACTCCATAGCCTTTTGAAATGTAGTAGGGTCTCCTTCAATATTGTAACAATAACAGTATTGGTCCAAAATTGAATCCCTATTACCTTCAACCAAGTAAACACAAAAATCTGGACCAAAGGACTTTTCTTTCCTTACCCGTTTACTTCTTCTAAGTTGTGGTTGAGGTTCTTCATTATTATCTTCAAGAACTTGTTTATCAAGATATTGAGTTCCCTCATTGGTACTATGTTTGACTTCTTTTAGTCTAGGAATTGAAGAAAATCGTTTCTCATCAAAAATTGCATCTCTTGATTCTATGATTGTGTGCAACGATACATAGTCATTTTCTTCTATAACATAGAATCTATAGGCTTTGCTATTTATTGCATAGCCTATAAAGATGCATTCAATTCCTCTTTCTCCCAATTTCTTTCTTTTGGGTTCTGGCAATCTTACTATTGCCCTACAACCCCAAACTTTGAAATAATTCAAGTTGGGTTTTCTCTTGTACCATAGTTCATAAGGAGTAACTTTGTTTCCTTTTGTAGGAACCCGATTAAGTATATAACATGCTGTTAGCATAGCTTCTCCCCAAAATCCATCACTTAGACTTGAATAGGAAAGTATAGAATTAACCATTTCTTCTAATGTCCTATTCTTTCTTTCAGCAATACCATTTTGTTGTGGTGCATAAGGAGCAGTAGTTTCATGAATTATTCCTACTGACTGAAAATAACTTGGATTATAGTATTCACCACCTCTATTGGTTCTTAATTTTTTTTAACCAAGGCACTTTGTTGCAATTCTACTTCATTTTTATAAATTTTAAATTTATCAAGGGCTTCATCTTTAGAAGATACTAAGTACACGTAACAATATCGAGAATAATCATCAATAAAAGTCACAATATACTTTTTATTTCCGAAGGAAGGAGTGCTATGAAAATCACATAGGTCACTATGCACCAATTCAAGGAATGTTGAAGTTCTTTCCACAGTTGGGAACGGACTTTTTGTTATCTTAGTAAGCATGCATGTTCTACATTTCTCTAAATTCATGTTAAATGAGGATATTAATCCTAATTTAGACATATCATACAATTTTCTATAATTCACATGTCCAAAACGAAAATGTCACAGAGAAGAATCACAATCAATAAAGTAAATAGAACTATTAACTTTATTAATACTTAATTTGAACATGCCATTACAAAGATAACCTAAACCAACAAAATTACCACCACTACAACAAAAGAGGGCTTTAACAACGTTTTTTTCACAACGTTTTTTAAAAAACGTTGTTAAAAGTTAGTTAAAGACAACGTTTTTTTTGTAAACGTTGTATATTACATTTTTCACAACGTTTTTACAATAAACGTGGTTATTATCGTAGTATTAACAGCGTTTAGGATAAAAATGTTGTTGTTATAAACAGAATTGACAACGTTTTAGTTACAAACGTTGTTGTTATCATAGATTTGACAACGTTTGATATAAAAACGTTGTATAAGGGTATAGCCTAATAAAAAAGAGCGGCCAAATTTACCCGGCAAGTATAATTTCAGCATTCTAATTCCCTCCTCACCAAACACGCTCAACGCAGTACCCTAATCCTTCTCTCGAGCTGCTCCTTCTCCAACACAATTCGATCGATTCAAATTTCTCTCCGGTAGTCGGCTCGCATCCGTGCGATTCCTTCACTTTTTCTATTTTTTTGTTGCCTTTTCTGCGTTGGTGATGACAACAGTTGTATCGTGTCTCACAAGGGTTATAGACTCGCCGAGGGTTTTCGAAGAGGAAGTGAAAGAAGAGAGACGGCAAGACCATAGACCGAAGAAGTGTATGTAACCACGATATGCGATTTCTCCTCTCTCTTTCTTTTTGAATCTTTCTATCTTTTAGGGCTTTCGATTTATTTCAATATTAGGGTCCCAACCCCAATTTATACACTTTTCTCTATTTTAATCTCTATGGTTTTACCGTGATTATCTCTCATTCCCCTTGATTGTGCGTGTATGTATGTGTAATTTCTTGTTTATTTTTCTTGATTGTGCGTGTGTATGTGTAACTAGGGAATAGAGTGAATTACTTTCTAAGCAATGCTAATCATATTGATTTATTCATTCATTAATCTCATATGGAGTCACAAGCCTCTCCTATTTATTTAATTATGTCTAATTAAAAAGGTCCAAGAGCCCACCATTGCGCGATTGTTTATGGTTAGAGAAAGCCGATTGCGTTAGATGGTAATTTACATTCTTTTTGATGGTTCTTCATCCCAATTATACTTCGGTTCAGTTTCTTGTTATTGCTCTTCTCTATTCTCATTTGTGCCTCAACATATGCAACTCCGTATCATGTCATATAATTACTTTCAATTTCGAGTGCTTCATTTCAACCGTATTTAATATTTATGTATTTGTACAATTAATTTGGGGAAAATACTTATGGGTTCCTTAGGGGCACTGTTTGAGTGCCCATCACCTTTGTTTAATCATTGTTGTTAAAAAGGTCCAAGAGACCACTATAGCCCTAATGTTTATTGTTAGAGAAAGCAGATCATAGTTGGACTTGAATTGACATTCTTTACATGTTGTCTAGTCATCCTGATTAAACTTCACTTGGGTTTCATGTTTCTTGCCATTCTCTCAACTGTTTTATGCCTCAACATATGTTGCTCTGTATCATATGCTATAGTTTTTTGTCATATTATTTTGTCACAAAGATTTTATATTTATTGAATTTTGGAAACGTTTATGGGTGCGCTTAGGGAACTCTTCGAGGAACCAATTTCAGTAAGATTTTGTATTGGGTTTAGGTGTGGCAATTTTATGATAAATTAGTGCAAAATCTTAAAATTTTGACAGAGCGAACGCCCGTATCCACACTCGCACCCGATTCTCCCACTGAGTCCAGTAACATAGGATTCTCCTTAGTGGTAATGCAACTAAACAATGGAAGGAAGTTATAGAACAAAGGTTGGAAACATGAAGTTAAATACTTGCGAAAAGATTGGATTGTGTGTGCCGTTGCTGTTGTTAGAAAAGAAGATTGATCTGCTGGATTATATATATCGTTGATTAAGCGTAGCATTCATAGTTTCCGTTGCCATGCCGTTTGATTATATGATTTTCAAAGTGACATTTTTACTCTAAAGTGATTGGTCTCTGTAGAGAACAAGAATCTTGATGTATGTTGATTATTTTCAAGCCAATCGTGTTATAATGTCAAGGATATATCATGCAAATTTATGCTTTGGTTAACAATTACATTACTTGATCCCATACTTATACTAATTATATATATATATATATATATATATATATATTCTTTCTTTTTCTACTTCGATCAAATTGTGTATGAACTTTTTTGTCAATTTTAGGGTCTACTACTAGAGATTCAGTGAATGTGACTACTCCCTGGTATGACCCATTTCACTACTCTGTAATCTCTAATTTCTTATTCTTCTCACCGAATATATAGTTTTCTAAAGTTTGTTTTGATAAATTTTGCCAAATGGGTTTTTAGCCTGTTAACAATCTATGTGATTTTGTTCCTTTGATTTTATTTTGCTTGATCATGTTGTAGGCATTTCCTTGTTAACTTTTCTTTAGTCAAACTCAAACATGATGTCCTTGAGTCATCATTTTTGGCTAGCACTTAGTATGAGTGGATGCATCAAACTGTGGAGTTTAGACTATGAAAATTCATTTTCTTCGCGCTATGAAAAACTTTGCAATTACCTTTGTGTGCAAAGAAAATATTTGTCTAGCAATAGTAACATCATCTAGTACATAATGATCGTATTACTTCTAAGATGTAAAACAACGATAGTTGAAGATTAGCTTGGGTTTATGAATAAAGTTGGTATAGATGGAGTTTTACTCTAGTTGGAGTTTCACCGTGCTAATTTGCAACTCCCGAATGCTTTTCCTACTACATGAGTTATGTGCTTATTTTGCTTCTTCTATTTCCCCGTGAATACATTAGATGTTCTTCTCGATGAGAATAATCCTATTTCTTTTTCCTTGTTATATTTTCCCTTCTCATACATGGAATAATATTCAAATCAGTTTTGGTTTATTCTTCGAGAGAGTTATTCTTGAACACAAAGGTGAGGGACTTTAAAAGCCGAGGGGATGAGGATGTAAATACGCAATGACAAAAGCGGGGACTGGAGTCTTGAGCTTGAAAAATTCTATCTATAATAGTGAGGACTACAAACAACTACTTAAGAAAAGAAAAATGAATACATGTCACTACAAAACGAAAGAAAGGAAAACATGAGCACTCTAACTTTGAGTGACTTTCAGCTTTGGAGATTATGTTAGGAACGAGTGTGTGGGCCACCTCAATTATATAAGAAGCTCCAGATGCCACTTGGTTTAAGTATGGCGGTAATAGGTGTAGTCTTGAAGCCTTCTTTTGCTAGTCTAGCTATAAATATTTTATGTGGCTCTAGACTTTCTAGTGCTTTGAGCTTTCCACTGTGGTAAACATTTGTTTGTGTGACATGTGAATAAATCTCTTTTGATAAGATATGTTTTTGCTTGACCTTGTATCTTGTCAATTGAAAACATGAGACATTTATCACCACTAGCTATTTTATTGATAGCCTTCTCTTTAACATGTGCAATTTTATTTAAAATTAATTCAACGATTTTTTTGTGAAAGCCATTAAACTTCTTTGGAGATGTTTATTATATCTATTTACTCACAAGGAATAATACTTCCCTCCAAAAAAAAAAAAAAAACCCTCAAATTTTCGGGTGCTAATGTTATACGTGTACCCACTATCATAACAAAAAAAAAAAAAATTACGTGCAAATCTATACCAGTCACTTTAATTAGTTATAAATTATTAGCCTATCTATTAATAATGTTATGGCACCAAGCAAAGGACTACTGTTCTTTCTTTTTTCCCGTAACCACTATTACACATTAAATTCTTTTTGGATTCCGCGAATGCAGATTCAAGAAAACATGAAGGCAATTGATGTCATTCCTTTGAGGATGCAAAAGCTGTTTGTGGGCCTGGACTTCTCAAGCATATAAATACGTGGAAGGTATTTATCAAATTTGGTATTGTATTCCTCATCTAGATGATTATTTGTCCTTGTCTTTACAATTGTGTTATCGAGAAACTCAAGATGAGTTAGTCTTTGATGTTAACTCCTCGTTTAATCTACTAGTTTGTGAAATGTCTATTATGATTGATGCAATTTTACTATTAAGACTGAAGCATCTTACACTGAAAGCTAATCATCTTTATGGTTTAGTGGAGGGATCTTGGTGTTTGGTTGGAAGCTTGGGTTTCGTTAGAATAGAACCTTACAAAGGCATTATATATCTTAGTAATAGAAATGGCTTGTGCAGAGTACTTGTGTAGCGTTCCACTATTGACTTCCTCTTGTTGAGGCTCTTGTGCCATTTAATTCATACATTAAAATAATTTGTATAGAACATAATTTAACCAATAAAGAACAGAATTTTCGGAATCACAATGTCAAAAGACTCAAAAACCACAAGGCTATTTGTGCATTTATACATAGTAAATATATATTTGGTGTTCAGATAAATGATTGTACAATACTTCATGCTCTAGTGGGTTTTCGATGTTATGTCTCCTATTGAATTCTTGGTATGCTCCATGCTAGTCTAACTTTGGTGTTATTTGTGCTTCATAAGAAACTTTGATGCTCTCTCTTAGTGTCTGGGAATATATTACTCACCAACATAACAAAAGTCAAACTAGCATACGCATTCTATTATCTTTTCCCTGAAGTCGACCATTAACATTCCATTGCAACATTCTCTACGAAAGTTAATTAGCACAGGCAACGGTTTGTTAGTGATGACCCTCATATATATATATATATATATATATATATATATATATATCGTGGGGGGATGGGCGTGTGTTTTATTCTTAAATTTGTTGTCACTTAGATTTTGATTATAGTGAAGGATTCTAAATAATTGAAGATCTGTTAGTTATCTGTCATTTTATTTTTTATGATGATCACATACAACATTCTTTGTTGTACCAAAAATAAAATGAAAAATACAACATTCTTTTCTCTCTTTTAATTGCTTTAATATCACATGCCCTCGTGCATCGCCAAATAAACATCCATCTTGTCTCGGGATGCTTCTTTTAGGCATGATTTTCAGCAAATTATAAGCCTAAAAATATATATTCTCTTTGTTGAATTTTGTCGTTCAATCAGATAACTTTCTTCGAAGTGATAGTCGAGAGCCGCGGGAGGAGCAGCAGGGAGGAGGAGCAGCTATAGGGAAAAGGCAGCGAAGTGAGCAGGAACTAGAAGCAATTGCAGCACGCACGAATAAATATTATTTTTTTTAAAGGGGTTTCACAACGTTTTTGCTAAACGTTGTGAATCACTTGTAAGACAACGTTTTTTGTAAACATTGTAATATACAGAATTTACAACATTGTTTTTGTAAACGTTGTAATAACAGAATAGACAACGTTTTTTGAAAACGTTGTAAAAAATAGAATTCACAACGTTTTTTTTGAAAACGTTGTAATAAACATAATTTCACAAAATTTTTGTAAACGTTGTCTAATAGAATTTAAAGAATGAAATTTTATTGTGCAAGGACAATTAACAACGTTTTTATGCAACGTTTCTCGAAACGTTGTAAAAAAAAGGACCCTATTACAACGTTGGTTTCCACAACGTTTTGCAAAACGTTGTGAAAAGTCTATTACAACGTTTTTTAAACGTTGTTAAAGACCATTTTTGTTGTAGTGCACCTTTAGATAATACAAATTTGTCCGCTTCAAATACCATTTTGAAACCAAATCGATTCAAGAGACTACCAGAGACTAAATTTCTCCTAATTTCCGGAGCATACAATACATCTTTGATAATAAGAGTTTTTCCGGAAGAAAACAATAATTCTACTTGTCCTATCCCTTGGATCTTGACGGTAGAACTATTGCCCATGTAGAGAACATCTCCATCTTCAAGATTTTTTAATGTCTTGAACAAATGACGGTCTTTACATACATGTCTTGATGCTCCTGAATCAATCCACCATAAGGCATCTTCATCATGTACACAATTAATTTCAGAAATCATTGCAATGAAGTTAATTTCTGAATTCAAAATAAATTGTGCACTTTTACCTTCAAAGGTTTGATCATGACTAAACTCGTCATGACCCTTTTTCTTTTGACCCTTAGCCATCTTCCGTTTCCATATGGAACAATCTTTCTTGAAGTGACCAGGTTTGTTGCATTCAAAACAATTTCCTTTATTTTGAATCTTTGCCTTTTTGCCAAATTGGCCATTGATGGATTCTCCGAGTCGTTTCTTTCCCTTTCCATTGGCTTTCCCATCTTCTACCATGTTAATAGTAGAAGAAGAAGGTTTAGAATTATCCTTTCCCTTATCTTGCATGCGGTTACCCTCTTCTATGCGTAGATAAGTTGCCAATTGTTCGATATTCATATTATCCTTCTTATGTTTCAAAGAATTTCTAACATCCTTCCAAGAAGGAGGTAATTTATCAATTATGGAAGAAACGGTAAAAGTTTCATCCATCTTGATATCATGTTGTTTAAAACTGCCCATAATTCTTTGAATTTCATGGAATTGCTCCATGATAGATCTAGCATCAACCATTTTATAATTATTAAAATTACTAACCAAAAATTTCTTACTTGATGCATCTTCGGCCATGTACTTTGATTCAAGCATATCCCATAACTCCTTTGCGGATTCCACAAATTGATAAACATCGAACAAAGCATCCGTCATGCCATTAAGTATGTGACCATGACAAACGTAGTCGTCATTCTCCCACTTGTTTCTTTTGCGGGTTTCCTCCAATGTTTCATCCTCCTTTTCTTCCGTTTTGGATGTGCTTAGCACGTAAGCAACATTGAGCGCCGAAAGAAGGAAGTGCATCTTCTTTTTCCAACGACGAAATCCGACACCTTCAAACTTGTCCAACTTATGAAAGTTGGTCGCCATATCACGAATTGTAGCCATCACAAATTGAAAAATATTACTTTTAGATTGTTAGAACAATAAGTAGAGAAGTGTGATGGATACGACAAAACTTGATGTTTCTTCTAGGCGTGGATCACACTTTCCTAAAAGTAATATTTCGCCCCTACTTAGAGCACCGGGTTACCACGAAATTACTTTTGAGATACAAAGAAGAATCAACTATAATTGTTGCTCTTTCAATTAAGTCACTTAGGAATCTGTTTGATGTATTTTGTGTATTTTTGCAAAGAGAAAATCTGCAGAATTTTTCTTGTTTGCAAGGCTTGTAAATTGATTTATTTTCCATCCCAAATGAATGAAGGTCACTCCTATTTATAGAAATAACTACACCACTTTGAATGAAGAGATGCCTTTTCTAAAAGACACATTTTCAAATGATACATCCTTTTAAAGGGATGCATCTTTTACTTTCAAATATATATCTTTTGCAAGAGACAATATTTGAAGAGTCATATTACTTTAACTGATGTGTCCTTCAACTTTAAATTTTCTATAAATATTTTATTTAATAATTATGATATACCATACCCAATCATAATTATTTAATAAACTCATTTGAATATTTGTACATTTATAATTAACTCTAAATAATCCAACATCCTGGAGAAAGAAGATCAGTATGATCTTTTGCCATGAGTTTCAACTGATACATTAATGAATCAAAAACTGATATCAATTTATAACAAAAAAAATCACAAAATTAAAAATCCCCAATTCCTAAATTAGCAATGAGTGAACATACCTCGAATCAAATTAATATTAAATCTTCCAAATCTTTTCTTCAATCTTTGTGGTGGCTGCAGCCTCCTCTGATTCGCTGTCAAATTGTCTAACAAAATTTTTCCAGTATGAGTGAGCTTCAAGAAGGGTTTTGCAATGGAGAGACCAAAAGAAGGGTTTTGCAATGGATGGAGAGTTTTGAGATGGAGGGAGTCTGGTGCTGGAGAGTTTCGCGATGGAGAGAAAGACCGGCGAGTCAGTTTCGCGTTAAAATTCAAAAAATTTATTTTTGTCCCTATTTCGTTAGCTAACGACGGTAAAAGTTCAAGCCAAAATAAGTTACGTGTATTAATTTAATTGGGTACAGAGAGGAGGGAATGAGTATAGAATACTTAATGCATCTTGAATGCTGTCATTTTATTTTTACTATGTGACATGTTTAAATAAAAAAGACCTCTCATAAAAAATAAAAAAAAGGGTAAATTATAAATAATCTCCCTCAACTATGGGCTAGGTATGAATTGCCCCCTCAACTACCAATTGAAGCAATATGCCCCCGTCAACTACTTTTTTAATCGTAGCTTCTGTTTAGACACTATCATTTGAGTTGACGTGAAATGCCCACGTAAGACTCATGTGACAATTTTTGGGCATTCTTTTTAACCATAGTGCCATTTTGGTGTTTTAATTGACTATGTTACCATTGTTGTTCTAAGACCCTTTTTGTACATAAAGATGGTTATTAAAATAATTTTTAATATTTATTTTGAATATTATGATAAAAATCATATGTACAGATGGTGACGTGAGCCTTTAGTGGACAAATTTCGTGAATTCAAACTACGGTGTCTAAATAGAAGGTGCAATTTAAGAAAATATTATAGTTGAGTGAGGCACATTGCTTCAATTGGTAGTTGAGGGGGGCAAATCAAACCTGACCCATAGTTGAGAGGAGTTATGTGTAATTTACCCAAAAATGGGTAAATTACAAGTAACCCCTCAACTATGGGTTGAGTTTGAATTGCCTCCCTTAACTACCAATTGAAGCAATATGCCCCCCTCAACTATATCATTTTCTTTAATCGTAGCTTCTGTTTAGGCACTGTCATTTGAGTTGACGTAAAATGTCCACTTAAAACTCATGTCATATTCAGACATTCTTTTTAACCATAGTGCATTTTTGGTGTTTCAAATGACTATATTACCCTTGTTGTTCTAAAACCCTCTTTGTACATAAAGATGGTCATTAAAATAATTTTTTATCTTTATTTTGAATATTATGATAAAAATCATACATAAAAATGGTGACGTGAGTCTTTGGTGGACAAATTTCGTGAATTCAAACCCTGGTGTTTAAATAGAAGTTGCAATTTAAGAATATGTTATAGTAGAGGGGGGCACACTACTTCAATTAGTAGTTGAGGGGGGCAAATCAAACTTGACTCATAGTTGAGGGGGTTATATGTAATTTACCCTATAATTAATTATAAAAAGTAAGAAATAAAAATTACTCCTATTGTAACTGATTGACGGTAAAAAATAAAAATAAAAACTGACGGTAAATGATTGACGGTAAAAAATAAAAATAAAAACTGACGGTAAATGACGTGGATGAAAAGGCATCCTCTAGGTGACCCTCTAGAAGTAGAGGATGACGTAAAGGATGTCTTTTCAACTAAATGTCACATCATCTCCACCTCAGCATTAAAGGTTTGCATTGGAGAAGATTTTTTTTGGAAAAATCTATCATTCCTAACATTTTTTACTAGATAGATGATTGCATTGAAGAATCTCTTATTTTTTAGGCTACTCTAATAATTACACAATCATAGATAATACTCCCTCCGTTACTAAAAGAATGTCACACACAGTTTACGAAAAATAATTAACTCTATTATAAATATTAGGATTGTGTGTTTTCTAAGGATATTCATGTGAGAGTAGAGCACATCAATTAAAGTAAGACTCAAATAAAGGGTTAAATAGTAAAGTAACTTCCAAAAAAGGAAATATAGTACTCCATCCCGGATAAATATTTCTACTTTCTAAGTTGGGATGTCCCAACTAATATTCCTAAAGACTTTTGACCTACCTATTCTCTACCATTCTTCCTAATATACCCTTAAAGCTTCATTTAATATAACACATCCCAAAGAAACTCAATTATTTAAAATAGTTGAACTCAATAAATGTTTATGGGTATTATTGTCAGAACATATTTTACACCACATCATTAATTATGTTTCTTAATTCCTATATTTTATCCACTAGAAATATTTATCCGGAACGAATGGAGTATTAGAAAGTGGATATTTTATTTGGAATGAGTTAAAAAGGAAGATATACACTATTTTTGTAACAGAAGAAGGGAGACAATGGCTGACAAGAATGCACGAACATGATACGATAGCACGAATTACTACCCCTAGAGAGTACAAGAAACACAAAATAAAAAGAGAAAACCAACTACATGTGAAAGATTTTCAAGGGTCGATATTCAAAGTGTTTTTGTAGAAAATAAATGTCTTCTAAAATGTGATCTAGAATGTGCTTATAGATGTGAACCACATTTTAGATAATACTGTGTAGCGTAATAATAAAACAGAAAAATACACAAGATGTAAACATTTATCTACAAGTAATATACTTGTAGATGTGACAATATGGCGAAACTTTCACTAGAAAAATTTTTATTAATCAATACAAACTATTTGACTCAAATAATAGTGAAAATCAAATGAAAAACTTTCTATAAAGTAGATCTATCTAATATAGTTGAACTCACCCAACAACAGAAGTATATGACTCAATCTATATAACAAAAGAAAACAGATGGGTGGACAGAAATTCTCCAAGCAAAGGATTGTAGGTAGATGTGAGTCAGAATGCCGACGACATTCTGGATCACATAGTGTTTAATCTTTGCTGAAATTCTCTCTACAATCTCTCTTCTGATATTCTGCAATTCTTGGCTTGAGAGATGAAGATGCTAGTCATCCCTTTATATAGACTTCTTCAAGAGTCCTACTTAAATAAGGAAAAAAAGATATATACAAAAATACAACAAGAGAGTCAATAGGATTAGGAAACTAATTATACCAAAATAAATATCAATCCCTACAATTTAGCTAATCAATCAATCTTATCTATGGTAAATAAGATTTTTCTTAGGAGAACACGTTTAAAACTTTAAACAAAACAAGTTTTTTTTTTCTCTCTCTCCAAGAATTCAAAAATTAACTAAAAATAAATAAAATAAAATACTAACTAAAAAGACTAAGAAAGATAAAATAAAAAATAAAAAATTTACCGGATCATACGATCCAACTGTTAGAAGAGTAAAGATGATTGAGCAGATTAGAGAGAGAGGAATTGAGTAATTGCCCCGTGCATTCCATTGCTATGAATTACAGAATATATATAGAGAGATACATGGAGAATGTACAGAGAATCTGTGAATGAATGTGCTGTGAACCAATAATGAGATATACAATGGATTAGTCTGTTCGTTGTCTTTCACCCCCCCTCAAGCGAGACGGAGGGGACCGAAGACGCAGCTTGGGACATAGGAGACTGAAGCGAAGCCGACTGAGACCTTTAGTGAAGATATCTGCAAGCTGATCGGTGGTTGAAACAAAGTGGAGCTGGATCGACTTATTTTGGACGAGCTCGCGAACAAAATGATAGTCTATTTCAATGTGCCGTGTACGCGCGTGGAATACAGGATTCCGAGCCATTTGAAGTGCAGAAAGGTTGTCACAGAATATAGATGGAGGTCGTGAAAGGGGAATGTCAAGCTCACGGAAGAGAAAAGAAAACCATCTAACTTCAGCAGTCACAGTGGCTAGTGCGCGGTATTCGGCTTCGCTGCTTGACCGGGAGACCGTGGCTTGTTTTTTTGCGGCCCATGAGATCAGATTTGGGCCAATGAAAATGCAAGACCCGGTCGTTGAGCGTCGATCATCAGGGTCGCCAGCCCAATCGGCATCGGAGTAGGCCCAAATATCAGTGTTGGGAGAGGAATGTAACATCAAACCCGTGTCCAAAGTTCCCTTAATATATCGAAGAACTCTTTTGGCAGCTTGGAGATGGGTGGTACGAGGTTGATGCATGTATTGGCAAATTTGGTTAACAGCAAAGGCTATGTCGGGGCGTGTGAGGGTTAAGTATTGCAAACCCCCAACCAAGCTTCGATAGAATGTAGGGTCGGAAATTGGATCGCCATCATGTAGGGAGAGTCGCATTTGAGATGCAACTGGAGTTGAACACGGCTTGCAAGAGCTCATGTTGAAGCGAGAGAGCAAATCAAGAGCATATCTTGTTTGATTGAGATGAAGATGTGTCTTTGTCCGAGTTGTTTCAATGCCAAGAAAGTAACCCAAGTCACCAAGTTGTCGGCTTTCAAAAGTTGAACAGAGTTGAGCAATGAAGCTAGAAACTTCAGTAGTGTGAGAGCCCGTGACTATTATGTCGTCCACATAGACAAGGATAAGCATAGTTGATGACCCATTGTGCCGTATGAATAAAGAGCTATCGGAACGACTGTTAAAGAAGCCATTTTGGAGAAGAAACTCGGAAAGACGATGGAACCAAGCACGTGGTGACTGCTTGAGACCATATAAGGCACGATGGAGACGGCAGACATGTGTGGGATGTGTTGGGTCAACGAAACCTGGAGCTTGCTGCATGTACACTTCTTCCGAAAGAAAACCATTGAGGAAGGCATTGCGGACGTCCAGCTGTTTAATGGGCCAAGCACGACTGTGTGCAAGAGATAGAACAGTTCGGATTGTGGCGGGTTTTACGACTGGACTAAAAGTTTCGTCATAATCCAAGCCTTCCTGCTGACTGTAGCCCTTTGCGACGAGCCGAGCCTTGTATCGTTCAATACTACCATCAGCTTTTCGTTTGATTCGATAAACCCAGCGACAACCGACGATATTCATGGATGGAGTAGGAGGCACAAGAGACCAGGTTTTGTTTTTGAGTAAAGCAGAAAACTCTTCGGTCATAGCAGCTTGCCATTGCACTGATTTGGAGGCCTGTTTGTAGTTTGAAGGCTCATTGTCTGTAGGTACCTCAGAAACTGCAGAATGGGCATTCGGTTGTGGAGACCCATATGTCAATTTATTAATGCTTTTATACCGAAGAGGTGGTGTGGAGTCAGGTGAGCTGGCTGGTGATGGGGCGGTGGACTTACTGGGATTTGGAGTAGGCTGTTCGGTGTCGGGTTGGGAACTGTTGTTTGGAGAGGAGTTCATTGGGTCGAAATGTAGTGGTATTGGCGTAAGGTGTGATGTATTTGGCTGGGCCTTTTGAGTATGAGTAGGGGCTGGTGGTGTGAGGGGCTGGGGTTGGTGAGTTTGTTGTGGGGTGTTTGGTTCAGAATAATTATTGTTGTGGAAGGTAGGTGGTGGAGCCATTTGGGGAGGTGATTTGGTAGGTGGTGAGGCCTGTTTTGAAGTGTGATGATCGTGTATGCCGGATGTGGGTGGAGCCATGGGGCTGGTGCTAGTCGAGGAGGACCTGTCAAGAGCAAAAGGAAAAGAATTTTCGTCAAATAAGACATGTCTCGTAACATAGACTTTGCCCGTGAGACGATCATAACATCGGTAACCCTTGCGATTGCCGTCATACCCCAGAAAAACACAATGGATGGATTTGGGTTGTAATTTGTGTTTGTTATAAGGAACGATATAAGGAAAACAAGAACAACCAAATGTTTTTAGGAATCTATAATCCGGAGTACGATGGAAGAGTTTTTGGTAGGGAGAGATATAATCAAGCTGACGCATGGGCAACCTATTAATGAGAAAGACAGCTGTTGTGAAAGATTCGAGCCAAAAAGTCATGGGAACATTAGCTTGAGCAAGAAGACAGAGTCCCATTTCTTCGATATGTCTGTGTTTGCGTTCAACAACACCATTTTGTTGTGGTGTGTAGGGACAAGTTATTTGGTGTTTTATACCGTGCTGTGCCAAAAAAGTGGTAAACACTTTACTCGTGAATTCCCCGCCCCCATCAGTTTGTATAGTCTTGATAGTATGGATGGCCTCAATTTTGCAAGATAGTTGATTCTCTATCTCTAGTTTGAATTTGGCGAAAATTGCAACAATATCAGATTTGTGAACAAGAGGAAAAAGCCAAGTAAAACGAGAGAAATCATCTACTATTGATAGATAATATCTATAGTGATTTATTGAAGCAACGGGAGATGGTCCCCAAACATCTAAATGCAGCAATGTAAGGGGTTGTGTCGTTTTAAAAAGCGCAAATTAAAGGGTAATCTGCATGCTTTTCCCAAAGGACACGTAGGACAAAATTTATTTGGGCGATGCGACCATGCACAGAATTTTATATTTATTTTGAAGAATCGCAAAATTTGTGAGGAAGGATGCCCTAAGCGTGAGTGCCGGACATCTTGATTGGTTCTTTCACCAACGAGAGCAAGCGGACTGTTTGGACTTGAAGGATCGAAAGAAAGATGATAAAGTCCGCCAGAACTACGCCCAGAAAGAAGGGTCTTCTTGGTGCGGAGGTCCTTCACACGAAAACCAAAAGCGTCAATTTCAAAATAGCAATTATTGTCATAGGAGAATCGACGAATAGATAGAAGGGATTTGTGGGCAGTAGGGACATAGAGAATATTCCTTAAAAGAAAATTTGTGTTACCAGATGTGTAGGAGGAGGAACCAATGTGTGAAATGGGCATTTGAGTCCCATCACCAATTGTTACAGAGTCATGACCTTTGTATGGGGTGGAATGATGAAGAGACGTGGCGAGATGTTATGTGGTGCGTGGCCCCGAGTCAAGGCACCAATTAGGTGGGGAATAAGAGGAGTAAGTTGAATAAGCGGCATTGTGACGATGCCAACAAACATCTGGTGTGACCATGGCGGTGACAAATTTGACACGGATTGGTTGCTTCATTGTGAGAGGGAAAAATTGGAGGGCGATATGGAGGAGTAGGAGTATGCCACGACCCCCATTTGAACGACCACGCCCACGACCTCTGTTTCGTCCTCGGGAGTGTCCGTGTCCTCTTGAAAAATTTTGGTTGTTATTGGTTTGGGTGAAGCGGTGTTGCTGGTTTGGGTTTGGGTGAAGTGGTGAAGATGGGTTTGGTTGTTGACTTGGTGCTGTAGTGTTGTTGGTTTTATGTGCAACAAGGGCAGTACCAAGGTTGAGAGTAAGTGAGGAAAAACGGGTTTGAAGTGATTCTTCATGTAATAACCGATCAGAAAAATCATCAAAAGTTGCTGCTGGGTTTTGATTATAGGAAGTTAAAAACTCCTTATAGTCGTGTCCCAAGCCATGGAGAACACGTTCGATGAGATCCTCGTCGGGTACAACAATTCCAGCAGTGGCTAACGAGTTGGAAATGGTTGTGGCACGGAGAAGATATTCTGTGATGTTTGTGTCAGGATCGCGTTTGAGATCATGGAGCTTTTGACGCAGGTTGCGAACATGAGCAGCGGTGGTAGCTCCGAATTTTTTGAAATGAGTTCCCAAAGTGCAATTTTAAGCGAAGCAAGATGAGATTGAATAGGTGCTGTGACAGAAGATCGCATCCAAGCAACGACCAGACTAGTGGCTTCAAGCCATTTTAAATAGGCTGGGTTTGGAGTAACTTGGTCAGCTAGTTTTTCGTCGGGAGGTGAGTTATCTGTGAGGACATGTTCAAGCGAGAAGGTACGGAGGACGGCGAGAAACTGTACTGACCAGTTGAGATAATTTTCGTGGGTGAGAAGACAGTTTGCCATTAGAGACTGTGGGTTGAAGAAGACTGGGAGGGAATAGCCATTGTCACTGGAGTTTGGTTGGGAAGAATTTGACTGAGATGAACTTGAATTTTCGGTAGACTTATCCATGGCGTGAGCCTGTGATAGCTCTGATACCATGTTAGAAGAGTAAAGATGATTGAGCAGATTAGAGAGAGAGGAATTGAGTAATTGCCCCGTGCATTCCATTGCTATGAATTACAGAATATATATAGAGAGATACATGGAGAATGTATAGAGAATCTGTGAATGAATGTGCTGTGAACCAATAATGAGATATACAATGGATTAGTCTGTTCGTTGTCTTTCACCAACAACATGATACTGGAGGAATATTCTCAGCTATTATCAATAGTAGGCCCCAATGCAATTCAACTTTTTGTTCCCACACAGTTTTGTTAATGCCAATTACTCCAACCAAGCCTTAGACTTTTGCTGATGTCATTGTCATGAGTACTTAACTCCCAATGTCAAACAAGAATAAAATACCTTGTCATGGCCATCTACAATATTAGCTCACATTAGGAAATCTTACGCTTTTATTCGGAACATCGATAGATGAGCAATGCTACATTTACATAAAAAGTATCAAAAATATTGTAACTAATGACATGACATCTAAATTTAATGTTAGATTTCAGTTAAATTTTTAAATCAAACATTTGCAGCCTTATGGTACAAAGCATCTGACCAAAAATTTGCTTGAAATTCAACATTAGATTTAGGTGCCATGTCATTAGGTACAATATTTTTAGTTTATATCACCATTTCATTGGAATGATCAATACTGAGATCACTTTCTTTCACTTTCCCTCTTTAAATTCTTGGATAACAATGCCTTTTGGCTTATTGTCAGCCCCATTCATGAAACTTTTTCTTATAAATTCTGATGCTCATGATAAGTTATCGTCACAACTCAGAACTCAAAACAGAGTCGATTTTAACTTTCTAGTGAAGGTAGAGGAGACATGGCCAAGGATAACATCAAAAATATGTCTATGATTCTTAAATTGGCTGTGTTAGTTTCAATTTTTGTCATCGTAACAGTGGTTGAAAGCAGAGCAATTGTTGACAGTAAGTATGGGTTTAGTCTAACTATTAATTTTATGTATATATCATAATTGCCACATTCTTAAGGCTATGTTTGGCAATTCAATCCCAAGCTTCGGATTTGGGATTCGAAGAACAGATCAAATTTCACGGATTTTGAATTGTTTCCTGATCTAAGGTTTGGACTTGAGTTGCCAAACACAACCTAAATATCTATGTATAACATGAGTTTCTTTTGATGAAATGAGCAGCTTTCTCGAAAACCAAGCCAAATTGTGTTTCTGTTATTGCCGTGAAAAGTGGAGACACGTGCATCGACATTGCTAACACGTACAAGTTGAGCATCACATACTTTGATTTCGTTAACCCCAATCTCAACTGCAAGAAGCTCTTTGTTGGTCAGTGGCTTTGCATAGATGGAAATTAAACTGGATAACCAACAGACCAAATGCTAATAATTGACTGCATGAATAAGGAGCCTGCCAAATGGACTCGTAGTCTAATCGTGTCTGTGGCCAGATGGACCAAACCTAATGCAGCTGTTTTATTTATGAGTCTCTTTGTGTGTAGTGTGTGTGCGTCCATGTTGCTCTTCCTGTACATCTTCTACTACCTCCATAAATAAGTTCCCTTTTGGTGAAAACCTTGAATTTGAGATCAATTGTTGATGAGTCTATCCATTTATAGGAATCACCTGGGTCTAAAAGGAACTAATCAACTTTCTTAACATAATGAATAATAAAAAATATGCTCACAATATTTTAATAGCACAGATATGAAACAAGCACAAACGCGAAAAAATCGGATGATAGGAAACTGGTTATAGTTCTACGTACCCGAAAGCATAGGCTATGATCAGTTTGCAGGCGTATATGAAGTCTCAACTGAAATAACCTCCATTAATAAGAATGAAATATTGTCTAACCAATCTGGTTTTTGCAGTAATTCTCGAATGGATGTTATCTGACTCCATTAGCTACGCATATTGAAGATGTTCCATGTGGAATCATACATTAGAAAATAGTTATATCTCATCCCTAGACAACACATAATGGAGTTCATGTCCTTTGATTTAATCCACCACAGAGAAATATGGTACAGTTGGTTTACCAAAAGAACAAATGCATTTATTTTTTGAATTTTACTTAAATATTACTCCCTCTGTTGCTAAATAAAATAAAATAAAATAAAAAATAGTCTCCTTTCCTTAGTTATAATTTAACTTAGGACAATATCAAATTACTATCAATAGCAACTTTTAAAACTTCATAAGAACAAGTATGTTCTTATAAATTTTTGATCAAAGTTTAATTAAGTTGACATACAAAAGTCAAAGTGAGATTATTTTTTTTGAGACGGAGTTAGTATTGTTCAATAAATATCATGAAGATGAATAGGATATCAGCAACATTTTAATTTGTCAAGCCGAAAAAAAAAACCTATCTTTTTTCTCACTGTTTGCAAAAATTTCAAGAGAGTATCGATACTTCCATTTTCTAACCCAAGTACCAATTGTCAATCCAAAAGATTGACATTGGAATATTCCCCCTTGACAACATAATTAATGCTCAAGTCTTTTGGACAAAGTAGCAACTCCTGTGCCTATTTTTTCTGTATGAATCGAGAGGGGATGTAATGATATTCCCAACTTAAATTCTTATGCTAAAGGCGGGAAATGCTGGCAAGGATATGATTTTTCCCAACTTAAATTCTTACAACTATTCAAGTTAATTATGTAATTCTATGGGCATGTTCTAACTTCTAATTAATATACGCTTCCATTTGGAAAAATATTTCCTTAGTAGAGGAGTTTGAACTCTGGCATCCATGCTAATAAAATGAGTTTGAACACTTTCGGTTCTTTAGAAAAATTTCGTTCTTACAGGTGAAGTGTTTTTTGCGGTTGAGTATTGAGATTTGTCTCAAATAAAGACCATTTTTTGAACTCGCACAGTCGCACTCACATTTGAGAAACAGTGTTAATAGTGAATTTGTGTAGAATATCATAATTTGAGGAGAATCAAAAACTAAGTAACTATGAATTCATCAAACGAACATCCGGTACTAATTAAAAGAATAAAACTTTAACTTCCATGGATTCAACAGCTGTGGAATCATCAATCGGGAAGCCACTAATGGGAAAAGAAAGAACACCAAAAACAAACAAGCAATGTCTATCAAGCTTTTTATTTGTAGTCCTGACGTTCTATAAATTGGCTTTTCATACTTCAAGTCGCAGTTCCATCAACGCAAAGCCATTGACCCACAAAAAGGGCATTGCAATTGAGATTAGGGTTGATAAGAGCAAAGAACTTAGCACTCAAGTTGAATTTCTGAGCCATAGCAGCACAAGTGTCTCCACTTTTCACACTGATCACCGATTCACATTCTAAGGTGGATTTGGCCTTCTGGTTACCAACTGCTCATTTCATGAATCAAAGATAAGATGTCAATATATTACTGAAAACAATACTTCATGGGCACTCAGAATTATTAGACCGGGACATATGCCTGTCGTGATGATATAAGTAATTTCACAAAAAAAGATAAAATATAAAAAGAAAAAAAAGAAAGTATTTCTCTGTTATCTGCACGTACAACGAGTTTCATCAAAAACATTTTCAACAATGAAGTTTAATAAGAACAGAAAATGATTTTCTAATTTCTGGCTGCTTTACATTTTCGGCAACACATGCATGGCACTCTTGTGACTACCATGTCGGCAACACATGCATGGGCACTCTTGTGACTACCAAGACATCACCACCGTAAATAGTTAAGGCAGCTGGAAGTTACCAAAATGTTGTCAAACTGTGCTAATAGGTGCTTATACCCACCCTCTATCATGACTTACTTTTGTGAGATTCTTGATTACTGTACTATTAAATGTTGGAAAAATAAATTCACAAATTAAACAACTAAATGTTAGAAAATGGGTCGTGTAAAACAATTTCGTGCAAAAATAATTGGACGTCTAGATGAACTGAGTGTAAACTTACTTCCAATGTTTGATCTGCCTTCAGCCACTGCAATGACTAGAAGAAGAGAGAGAATCATAGCCATGTTCAGAAACTTGGCAACCCTGTTGTTGTTTTCCTTGGCCATGTTGCTACGTTTCTTCTGATGAAGATACTACAGCAGCTCCAGCTAATACAACAACTCTCAATCAAACAGCTCAATCAACTCACCATTAGCTGCACAACAGTAGTTGTCAATCATCTGTTAATATATTATGATTTAATGTAATTAGCCTTAATTGTAGCATTGTATTTTAGGTAGTATTATACTCTTGTATAAATAGGAAGACAAATTCACTTCAATATACATACAGAATATTTCCTTCATATGGTATCAGAGCAGTAATTTTTTTTTTTCCCAGCAGAGTCTTCATTATCTTCTTCTCACATTCTTCCTCATCATCTTCTTCTCACATTCTTCCTCCCTTCCTTTTTCCCATCCTCGATCATGGCCTCCTCTGATAATCATGCACTCATTCCTAATTCTCATCCTCCCCTGGCCTGCTCCCAACCCCGACTGCCCATCCCAGCAATTCTTGGCCACCCTCCAAACCTTTTCAAGGTTGCTGTCAATGGTGTCGCCAATCAGGCCACTACGTCACCCAATGCCTAATGTTTCGTCAACAATTTCCTCATGCAACCCCACCCACTCTCTCACCCCAACCCACTGCCACTCCGTCTCTCCCAAATCCCCATCCCAATGTCCAAAATTTTCAACCTCAGTACCCCCCTCGTGCTTACACTGCGAGTGCGAACCCTTCCTCTGGTTGGCTACTGGACAGCGGTGCCTCGCACCATGTCACTAATGATTTGGCCAACCTATCTTTACATACACCATATACTGGTGGTGAACAACTTCTAATCGGCGATGGTTCCGGACTTTCAATTGCTAACACGGGTTCCCTCTCTATTTCTTATCTCTCTCACAATTTTTATCTCTCTAATGTACTTCATGTTCCATCTGCATCTCGCAATATTCTTTCTATCTCTCAATTTTGTCGTGATAATAATGTTTCCCTCACATTCTCATCTAACTCATTTTATGTGAAGGACAATCAAACGGGGACAACAATACTACATGGCCATTCTAAGTCAGGCATCTATGACTGGAACCCATTCATCCACCACATCACTCCGACAGTCAACTCCGCCTCATCATCCACTACACTCGATTGGCATCATCGACTAGGACACCCATCTTCTCATATTCTAAAATATATAAATTCTAATTTTAATCTTTCAATACCTATCTCTTCCACTTTCAATTGTAATGCATGCAACTGCAACAAAAGTCATAAATTGCCTTTCTCTCAATCTACTTTAACCTCTAACGGACCCCTTGATCTCATTTTTAGTGATGTTTGGACCTCTCCACTTCATTCGTATAATGGTCTCAAATACTATGTTATATTTGTAGATCACTTCACTAAATATGTGTGGCTCTATCCTCTAAAGCACAAATCCGATACCGAACAAACCTTTCTCCGTTTTAAAGCATTAGTTGAAAAATACTTCAACCGCCCTATAATCACACTCTTTTCTGACAATGGTGGCGAGTACGAAAAACTTAACCCTTTTCTTGCCACAAATGGCCGGTGTCACTCACCTCACCTCCCCACCCCACACACCTCAACATAATGGCTACTCCAAAAGACGCCATCGACATATTGTCGAAACCGGGCTTTCTCTTCTATCTTATGCTTCGATGTCTCTCACCTATTGGCCTCTTGCTTTCTCTACAGCTGTGTACCTCATCAATCGCATGCCTACACCAACACTCAACTTTAAATCTCCCTTCTTCGCTCTATTTCACATACCTCCAAACTACACCAAATTACGAAACTTCGGATGTCTATGCTATCCATGGCTTCGACCCTACACTTCTCATAAACTCGACCCTCGTTCAAAACCATGCGTATTCGTTGGCTACTCCCTCACTCAGAGTGCCTATTATTGTCTTGATCATACCTCCGCCAAAACCTATGTTTCTCGTCATGTCAAGTTTGTCGAAAATTCCTTCCCTTTTGCTAATTCAACGAAGGTCCCTCCCTCCACCTCCCTATCTAATGTTGATGAGTGGTGTATTGCTGTCATGCCACTACTTCTCTCTCCTACACCAACAACCACTGTCCAGCCCATACATTCACCACCGAATGCCCATTCTGTACCAGAATCTTCTCCCACTTCGTCTACACATGTACCGAATGCCCATTCTGTACCAGAATCTTCTCCCACTTCGTCTACACATGCACCGAATGCCCATCTTGCATCAGACTCTTCCCACACTTCCTTCCCTCCCCTTCCCTCTTCTCCCCCACCACCTCCTCCACCTCCCGCTCGCTCCATCGCCACTCGCTCTCAACACAACATAGTCAAACCAAATCCCAAATACAGTGCCTACTCTCTCTCTTCCACTGCCAACCTTGAACCAACCACAGTGGCTCAAGCCCTCAAAAACCCATCTTGGAAACTGGTTATGCAAGCTGAATACAATGCTCTCCTTCAAAACCACACCTGGGATCTTGTTCCCCCTTCTCCATCTTATAATCTTGTCGGGTGCTAATGGGTCTTCCGAAACAAATACAATCCTGACGGGTCTATTGAACTTCAAAAAGCCCGTCTTGTCGCCAAAGGCTTTCATCAACGCCCCGGCCTTGATTACAATGAAACCTTTAGTCCCGTTGTAGAATCACCTACAGTTCGCATTATTCTCTCCTTTGCCGTCACTCGACGTTGGTCTATTCGCCAACTCGACATAAATAATGCCTTCCTTCAAGGGTCTCTCATGGAAGATGTCTATATGATTCAACCCCCTGGCTTTATTGATCAAACCCGCCCACATCATGTTTGCAAACTTTGCCAAGCCCTTTATGGTTTAAAACAAGCCCCACGGGCTTGGTACACCGAACTCAAAAACTACCTCCTCAGTCTTAGATTTGTCAATACCATCTCTGATTCTTCCCTCTTTATACTCTGTCAATCTCAGCATATTATATCTCCTTGTCTATGTAGATGACATTATTGTCACCGGCTCCGACTCCACTCTTATTAATGTCTTTATAAAACAAATCTCTTCCCGCTACTCTCTAAAGGATCTTGGGTCGCTTTCCTATTTCCTTGGTGTCGAAGTCATTTCTCATCCTCACGGGCTCTTCCTTAGCCAACAAAAATACATTCTTGACTTACTTCAAAAAAATCACATGGACGAAGCAAAACCCGTTCCTAGTCCGATTGTGACGACCCAACCCCGACCCCGAGAAGGGAACGCGGGTCGTGCCGTCCAAATAAGGACTACAATCATGCAAAGACTCAATTATCAAAACTGACGTGACGCAACATTGGACACGTGGTAAAACTCGGCACTAAGAAGCCGGAATAATTTAAAACTTTAAAACCTGATATAACAATTGATAGCAAGTAAACCAAGTCATCGGCGAAATTACAACCGGAACCCAACACTAACAATTCATGATAATAATGAACACCTCGACGGCTAAACACGCCGGAGAAACCATATGAATAATCAAGAGCTAAAGGGATGCTCAGCAGAAGTCTTAACAAGTGAACCAAATACAAGCAAGCAAGACACGGCCAACAAGTGCCGACAAATTACTAGAAACATAAGTAGTACTATCAATCTAGTCTACAACATGTACAAGTTACTACAATTACACATTCCCAAGCGAAGTCTAGATGACTTGCTTAAACCCATCGTCCTTGCAAAAGAGAAAACCAAAAACCAATGCTACCACCTCTAGGCGAGCGATCACGAGCACGAGTAGACGATCAACCTCGATGAGACGGTCCTGGATGACTAGGATCTAAAACAGTAAAAGGGAGGGGGTAAGTCATAAAGACTTTGTAAGCCACCAATATGCATGACAGAATATAATGCAAGGCATACATTGCACGTATCAAGCAAGATCATGTTAGCACGTAGTTCTCATGTCGCGATGCACATTGGTTTCACATAAGTGCTTAATTAAATCACATAGGATAAGGATATGTTATAGAACCGGTGCCGCTTCGTAGTCCCTGTAATAGACAAGGTTATCACGATTGTATTTGTCGGATGCACGTGTATGATACATCGACCACGATTAGTATTATTCCAAGCGCCCTTTGGTTACGACAAGGTACTCTTCTCCACTGTGATCAGTAGTGAAGGGTGTGTGCGAGTTATGGTGTGGCGATCCATCATCACCATGAATCTCACGATTCATGACCATGATGCATCGTTAACCATCGAGATAATTCACGTAATGCCAGCTGGACTAATGGTATGTCAAGTAGGTATTTACTTGTCATACAAATCAAGTAAGGAGCGAGTTCGACAAGAGCGAACTCGTCCGAGTCAAGTAGATGTTTACTCACGTAATAAATCAAGTAATGGAGCGAGGTCGACAAGAGCGACTCGTCCGATCAAGTAGGCATGTTACTCTACGATATACAAGTCAAGCATAGATCAATCATGTCAAGAATTCCCAAGAACTAATTTACCATTCAATTGAACTCTAAACGTCGTAGGGATTTATTTGTAGAGTCGGTATTGTTCAATGACTCTCTAAAGCAACTCCGTTGAGTTATTACTAAAATATTCCTAAGTAGCGAATGAATGCTATATGCAATTCATGGCTCTTTTCTATGTCCTCGATTCATATACAATCAGACTATTAAGTCAATTATGACTTTTAGTCCGTCAAGATCCAAGTTCCCACTTTGTGAACCTTAACATGTTCATCATTTTTGCAGTTATGAATTACAACAAGTCCAAGAACAAAAGTTATTCCAAGTTCATCTTAGAACATTATTCATTCATAACACAAGTCCAAATTATCACTTATGAGTCATTAACCCAAAATTTACAGAAAATTGACTCAAGGAATTTCATGTTGTTAACATGATGCATGTCTTCTTAAGCATGTAAACTAAGACTATCATGAAGGGAGCATACTTGATATTGTGCATATAAGACAAGGGATTGGGTGCTTACCTCAAACACACAAATCAAACCAACAAAAGGAGAATCAAAACCTTCCAAGTTGTTTCTCTAGTCCCAAGCAACACAATTTTGGTTTTGCATGTAAGTTTGAGTGGTTGGATATGGAGATATGATGCACACACACCAATTACACTATTGTCTCCCACACTTCACCTATAAGCTACCATGGAAGACTTTGGAGAGAAAATGAAATGTCTAAGACTCTCACAAGGATAACAAGTATATATATATAAGTCAACAAGTCAAACCAGGCTTCAATCTCAGCCATTGGATCAACAAGGGAGGGTCAACATCACTTAAAATTCAGTCAACTAATTAAGCTGAAATCGACGCTATACGGCCGCACCATGCGGTCGCATAGGTTCCATGCGGTCGCCTCACGCGGCCGCTTACAATCCAGAGAATTGATGTGTGGGAAAGACTTGGCTTCATGCGGTCGCATAAGGTCCCATGCGGGTACTTCATGTGTCCGCATGAAATCTAGAAAGCCTGTGTTTATACCAAGCTCGCATCAGGCGGCTGCATGGGGTTTGGTTCATGTAAAAATGACTTCTAAGCACTTCAAAATGATACTACAAAGTACCCAAGTCACCCCAAAGTGATACTAACTTCAAATTATGCTAGAAACACAATCAAAACTCATCTTATATAACATGTAGCAATGCTAACAACAATTACTTCAAACTTTAAGAGGAATCACAAGTATTCATACCATGTTAATGCATTAACAACACAAGTAAACAAAGCTAAAACACTTAGTAGTTATCAAACCACAATTCATTATACTAATATGGCATTTCTATTTGTTCTAATAAGACATAAAATATGCAAGTAATACAATTTAAGAGAACTAGGGTGTCACATCCTCCCCTCCTTAATGGAATTTAGTCCCTAAATTCACTTACCATCTAATCAAACAGTTGTGGATACTTCTCTCGCATCTCACTCTGAGTTTCCCAAGTGGCTTCTTCCATCAAATGATTTCTCCATAAAACTTTCACTAATGGTATCCTCTTAGTCCTCAAGATTTGCTCTTTGGTATCAAGAATCTTCACCGGCTTCTCAACGTAGGAAAGATCGGGTTCAAGGGTAATTTCTTCGTAGGCAAGAACATGTGATTCATCCTTCATATATTTGCGAAGCATAGAAACGTGAAACACATCATGAATACCCGAAATAGACGGTGGCAATGCAATTCGGTAAGCCAAAGAACCAACCCTCTCAAGAATTTCGAACGGACCAATATACCTTGGTGAAAGTTTCCCTTTCTTACCAAATCTCTTAGTACCACGGCGCGGCGATATTTTCAAGAACACAAAATCCCCAACTTGAAACTCAAGATCGCGTCTCCGGTTATCCGCATAGCTTTTCTGTCTACTCTCAGCCGTACGCAATCTCTCTTTAATCAACTTGACACCCGCGGCCGATTGTTGTACCATTTCGGAACCCCATAACTTAGCTTCACCAACTTCGTCCCAGCAAATCGGTGAACGACACTTACGCCCATACAAAGCCTCATAAGGAGCCATCTCGATGCTAGATTGGTAACTGTTATTATATGCAAACTCTGCCAACGGTAGGTGTGAATCCCAACTGCCCTTGAAATCCATGGCACAAGCACGAAGATGTCCTCTAATATCTGTATCAATCTCTCAGATTGTCCATCTGACTGGGGATGAAAAGCTGTACTCAAGTTAAGTTTTGTACCCAAAGCTTCCTGTAATGAATGCCAAAATCTCGAGGTGAATCTAGGATCTCTATCCGACACAATACTAACGGGAACACCATGTAGCCTGACAATCTCTTGGATGTACAATGCCGCCAACTGACTTAAACTATAAGTCATCGCAATAGGAATAAAATGAGACGAATTTGTCAACCTATCCACAATAACCCAAACAGCATCGAAGCCTCTACGAGTACGCGGCAATCCCGTAACAAAATCCATCGTGATATGTTCTCATTTCCACTCCGAAATCTCAAGTGGTTGAAGTAGACCGGCAGGTCTCTGGTGCTCCGCCTTAACCTGCTGACATGTTAAACATCTAGAAACATACTCATCTATCTCCCTCTTCATACCGTTCCACCAAAACTGCCTCTTCAAGTCACGGTACATCTTAGTACTACCCGGATGTATCGTATACTTGGCTATGTGAGCCTCATCAAGAACCATACATTTCACTCTATCGCAAGAAGGAACACAAACCCTATTCTGAAATGTCAAGATCCCCTCACTGTTCATCGCGAACCCTAGTGTAGCATTCTCTCCCAATCCATCAATAATCTTCTTCAATTCTGGATCAGTAGCTTGAGCCTCCTTAATCAACCCAAATAAAACTGGTGTAGCACGAACATTAGCAAAGAGAACACTACGCCCACTTACCATAGGACTCCATTCCCGGACATCCTCTAGCATCTTCCATTCCCTCATCATCATACAAGACATATAAGCCTTCCTACTCAGGGCATCCGCAACAACATTTGCTTTTCCCGGATGGTAAAGAATGGTAAAATTGTGATCCTTAAGCTTCTCCATCCAACGCCTTTGTCTTATATTCAACTCCTTCTGCGAGAAGAGGTATTTCAAACTCTTATGATCCGTATATACTTCAAACTTCGCTCCATAAAGGTAATGTTTCCACTTGTGAAGCTCGAAAACAATTGCTGCCAACTCAAGGTCGTGAGTCGGGTAATTCTGCTCATATGGTGACAACTTCTTCGAAGCATAGGCAATAACCTTCCCGTTTTGCATAAGCACGCAACCCAAGCCTTCTAATGAAGCGTCGCTGTATATCACAAAGTTATCACATCCACTCGGCAACGCTAAAACAGGAGCTGTGGTCAATCTCTTCTTCAATTCTTGAAAACTGGCCTCGCACTTATCACTCCAAATAAAAGTAGACTTTTTCTGAGTCAAGTTCGTCATAGGAGTAGCAATCTTGGAGAATCCCTCAATGAACCTACGGTAATAACCTGCCAAGCCCAAGAAACTACGAACTTCGGTCACCGTTCTAGGAGTCTTCCATTTAGTAACAGCCTCCACTTTAGATGGATCCACCGCAATACCCTCACTAGAAACAACGTGCCCAAGAAAAGATACTTGCTCGAGCCAAAATGCACACTTAGTAAATTTGGCAAAAGCTTTTCTCGCAACAGGAAAGAACCACTCTCAAATGGTTAGCATGTTCCTCTCGTGACTTTGAGTACACTAGAATGTCGTCGATAAAAACCACAACAAAGCAATCCAAATAATAATGGAACACCCGATTCATCAAGTCCATGAAAACTGCAGGCGCGTTTGTCAACCTAAACGGCATCACCACAAACTCATAATGACCATAACGTGTCCGAAAAGCTGTCTTTGGGACATCCTCCGCCTGAACTCTCAACTGGTGGTAACCACTCCTCAAGTCTAGCTTAGAATACACCACGGACCCCTGAAGTTGATCGAAGAGATCATCAATGTGAGGTAAAGGGTACCTATTCTTAATAGTAACCTGATTCAACTGACGATAGTCAATGCACAACCGCAAGCTACCATCCTTCTTCTTCACAAATAACACCGGTGCACCCCACGGAGACACACTCGGTTTAATGAACTCCTTATCAAGAAGTTCCTGCAACTGATCTTTCAACTCAGCTGGAGCCATCCTATAAGGTGCTCTAAAAATTGGTGAAGTTTCCAGCAATAGTTCAATGCAAAACTCTAACTCTCGGTCGGGAGGTAATGCATCCAGAAATTCATTAACTACCGGTACATCTTCTATATTAACAGTAGACATGCTAGTATCAAGCACACAAGCAATATACCCCGTGCACCCCTGAGATAGAAGTTTCCTAGCCCGCAAAGCCGAAATAATATGTATGCTATTCATGGCATGATCACCCGTAAACACAAACTCCGGAATACCGGGCATGGCAAAAGTAACTCTTTTACGACGACAATCAACTAGAGCATGATAAGTACACAACCAATCCATACCCAAGATCAAATCAAAATCCCGAATGGGCAAAACTACCAGATCCGCATGCAAGACCCGATCACATACAAGCACATCACAAGTCTTATAAACCTCTGACGCCAACAATTGATCACCCAACGGTGTAGACACTTCAAGCACATAAGGCAACTGAGAAGGTAACACGCACAAATGCTCAATGAAATGAAATGCAACATAGGAATGAGAAGACCCCGGATCTATGAGAACTCGAGCCCTATGGCCGAAGACTGAGAGAATACCTCCAATAACTGAGGTTGACTCTGGAACACCACGCTGGTCAAGTGCAAATACACGAGCTTGCGCCTTAGGATGCCCATCACTATCTCTCTTGGTGCCCGACTGCTGAACGGAACCCACGGACTGAGTAGTCTTAAACTTAGGACAATCTTTCACTCGGTGATTTGTATCTCCACAACCCAGACATTGCCCGAGTCTGCTCCTACAATCATTATATGAATGCCCCGGTTTGTGACAAAAGGAACACTCAACAGGTTCACTCCACTGGCCTTGCTGCCCTTGCGAAGATGGAACACGATTATCACGACTATCGGAAGTACGCCTAGGTTGTCCATCCGATTGCTGCCTAGACTGGCCACCGTTACGACGGTTGCCTTGATGACCAGACCGATTACCCGAAAACTAACCCATTCTAGAATGCTGCGAAGTCACTTGAGTACCCTCAGGGGCTCATCTAGTACTAGATGTGCACAATAACGAGACAGTTCAGTGAACTTGGCTGAATACTGAGCCACTGTCATAGAACCCTGTTCTAGATCCTGGAACTCCTTCTCCCTCTTTCTCCTCACTACTAACGGTACATAGGAAGCCTTGAACTCCCTCTCAAAATTAGACCAAATCCTTGGAACCCTGTTAAGTTCCCAGCTTGCCAACAACACTCTCCACCAATGGTTCGCGGCCCCTCTCAGCTTATACACAGCTAATACCACTTTCTCTTCCTCTGTGCAGTCTAGAGCTGCAAAGATTTTCTCCAAGTCCTCTAGCCATAATTCTGCTTTACTAGCATCTGACTCTCCTTCGAAAGATGGGGGTTTCATCTTCAAGAACCTCTCCAAGGTAGCATTGTTTCTAGCTCTAGGTTCTGGCGGTACCTCATTACGAGGTGGTGTAACTCTCGCCTCTGGTTCTGGTGGTGGTGGTGGGGGTGGTACACCTCCCGCTTGACCCTCTTGTGCCAACTCGGTCATAACAGTCATCATCCTACGAAACAAGCCCGTCATACGGGCATTCTCGTCACCCTGATTCTGAGGTGGGGGTACCTCAACTTCAGGTTCATCCGGAGCTCTAGCCTCTGGTTCAGCAGGAACCCTCCTAGGCCTGCCTCTACCTCGACCTACACCAGCTCCACTGCTACTAGCTCCTGGTCTAGGACGCAACATGATACACCTATAAGAAATCACTCGACGTTAGAACATCACACAAGAACTAACCCAACTAGGCCATGGAACCTATCCTGGCCGATAGCTAACCTATAAAGCTCTGATACCAACTGTGACGACCCAACCCCGACCCCGAGAAGGGAACGCGGGTCGTGCCGTCCAAATAAGGACTACAATCATGCAAAGACTCAATTATCAAAACTAACGTGACGTAACATTAGACACGTGGTAAAACTCGGCACTAAGAAGCCGGAATAATTTAAAACTTTAAAACCTGATATAACAATTGATAGCAAGTAAACCAGGTCATCGGCGAAATTACAACCGGAACCCAACACTAACAATTCATGATAATAATGAACACCTCGACGGCTAAACACGCCGGAGAAACCACATGAATAATCAAGAGCTAAAGGGATGCTCAGCGGAAGTCTTAACAAGTGAACCAAATACAAGCAAGCAAGACACGGCCAACAAGTGCCGACAAATTACTAGAAACATAAGTAGTACTATTAATCTAGTCTACAACATGTACAAGTTACTACAATTACACATTCCCAAGCGATGTCTAGATGACTTGCTTAAACCCATCGTCCTTGCAAAAGAGAAAACCAAAAACCAATGCTACCACCTCTAGGCGAGCGATCACGAGCACGAGTAGACGATCAACCTCGATGAGACGGTCCTGGATGACTAGGATCTAAAACAGTAAAAGGGAGGGGGTAAGTCATAAAGACTTTGTAAGCCACCAATATGCATGACAGAATATAATGCAAGGCATACATTGCACGTATCAAGCAAGATCATGTTAGCACGTAGTTCTCATGTTGCGATACACATTGGTTTCACATAAGTGCTTAATTAAATCACATAGGATAAGGATATGTTATAGAACCGGTGCCGCTTCGTAGTCCCTGTAATAGACAAGGTTATCACGATTGTATTTGTCGGATGCACGTGTATGATACATCGACCACGATTAGTATTATTCCAAGCGCCCTTTGGTTACGACAAGGTACTCTTCTCCACTGTGATCAGTAGTGAAGGGTGTGTACGAGTTATGGTGTGGCGATCCATCATCACCATGAATCTCACGATTCATGACCATGATGCATCGTTAACCATCGAGACAATTCACGTAATGCCAGCTGGACTAATGGTATGTCAAGTAGGTATTTACTTGTCATACAAATCAAGTTAGGAGCGAGTTCGACAAGAGCGAACTCGTTCGAGTCAAGTAGATGTTTACTCACATAATAAATCAAGTAATGGAGCGAGGTCGACAAGAGCGACTCGTCCGATCAAGTAGGCATGTTACTCTACGATATACAAGTCAAGCATAGATCAATCATGTCAAGAATTCCCAAGAACTAATTTACAATTCAATTGAACTCTAAACGTCGTAGGGATTTATTTGTAGAGTCGGTATTGTTCAATGACTCTCTAAAGCAACTCCGTTGAGTTATTACTAAAATATTCCTAAGTAGCGAATGAATGCTATATGCAATTCATGGCTCTTTTCTATGTCCTCGATTCATATACAATTAGACTATTAAGTCAATTATGACTTTTAGTCCGTCAAGATCCAAGTTCCCACTTTGTGAACCTTAACATGTTCATCATTTTTGTAGTTATGAATTACAACAAGTCCAAGAACAAAAGTTATTCCAAGTTCATCTTAGAACATTATTCATTCATAACACAAGTCCAAATTATCACTAATGAGTCATTAACCCAAAATTTACAGAAAATTGACTCAAGGAATTTCATGTTGTTAACATGATGCATGTCTTCTTAAGCATGTAAACTAAGACTATCATGAAGGGAGCATACTTGATATTGAGCATACAAGACAAGGGATTGGGTGCTTACCTCAAACACACAAATCAAACCAACAAAAGGAGAATCAAAACCTTCCAAGTTGTTTCTCTAGTCCCAAGCAACACAATTTTGGTTTTGCATGTAAGTTTGAGTGGTTGGATATGGAGATATGATGCACACACACCAATTACACTATTGTCTCCCACACTTCACCTATAAGCTACCATGGAAGACTTTGGAGAAAAAATGAAATGTCTAAGACTCTCACAAGGATAACAAGTATATATATAAGTCAACAAGTCAAACCAGGCTTCAATCTCAGCCATTGGATCAACAAGGGAAGGTCAACATCACTTAAAATTCAGTCAACTAATTAAGCTGAAATCGACGCTATGCGGCCGCACCATGCGGTCGCATAGGTTCCATGCGGTCGCCTCACGCGGCCGCTTACAATCCAGAGAATTGATGCGTGGGAAAGACTTGGCCTCATGCGGTCGCATAAGGTCCCATGCGGGCGCTTCATGCGTCCGCATGAAATCCAGAAAGTCTGTGTTTATACCAAGCTCGCATCAGGCGGCTGCATGGGGTTTGGTTCATGTAAAAATGACTTCTAAGCACTTCAAAATGATACTACAAAGTACCCAAGTCACCCCAAAGTGATACTAACTTCAAATTATGCTAGAAACACAATCAAAACTCATCTTATATAACATGTAGCAATGCTAACAACAATTACTTCAAACTTTAAGAGGAATCACAAGTATTCATACCATGTTAATGCATTAACAACACAAGTAAACAAAGCTAAAACACTTAGTAGTTATCAAACCACAATTCATTATACTAACATGGCATTTCTATTTGTGCTAATAAGACATAAAATATGCAAGTAATACAATTTAAGAGAACTAGGGTGTCACACCTATGGCTGCTTCTCCTCCTCTCACTCTAACTTCTGGTTCCCCCCTTCCTAATCCCACATATTATCGTGCTCTCGTTGGAAGTCTGCAATACCTATCCCTCACACGACCTGATATTGCCTTTACTGTTAACAAACTGTCACAATATATGCATAAACCTACTGATGTTCACTTGTCTGCCTTGAAACGGTTACTAAGATATCTGGCAGGTACTTCACACAAGGGAATTCTGTTACATCGCAGCTCTCCACTATTTCTGCACGCATTCACTGACTCCGATTGGGCAGGAGACAGAGATGATTATGTTTCCACAACAGGATATATACCCTACCTTGGTCGCAATCTCATTTCCTGGAACTCCACCAAGCAGTGTACTCTAGCTCGTTCCTCTACTGAAGCTGAATATCGGGCCATCGCTGCTACTACTGCTGAAGTTCTTTGGGTTATTAATTTACTCACTGAACTTGGTATCTCTTCTTCTACTCAACCAACCATTTACTGTGACAACATTGGTGCCACTTACGTTGCTGCAAACCCAAAGTTTCACTCAAGAATGAAACACCTTGGTCTGGACTATCATTTTGTTCGTGAAAGTGTACAAAGTGGAACTCTTCGGGTATCCTATATCTCCGGCACTGACCAACTTGCAGACGCTCTAACAAAACCACTTGCTCGTGCCCCTTTTCGATCGCTGCTATCCAAGATAGGCCTTACCCTTCGGCCGTCCCACTTGCGGGGGGATAATGAAGATACTACAGCAGCTCCAGCTAATACAGCAACTCTCAATCAAACAGCTCAATCAACTCACCATTAGCTGCATAACAGTAGCTGTCAATCATCTGTTAATATATTATGATTTAATGTAATTAGTCTTAATTGTAGCATTGTATTTTAGGTAGTATTATACTCTTGTATAAATAGGAAGACAAATTCACTTCAATATACATACAGAATATTTCCTTCATATCTTCTAGATTTGCTCAAAATGGGCAGGTACTCTTATGAGGTATTGCTTATTTCCAAAGTAGTATTACTATTTATAGATTGTGTGGAGATTGAGAAAGTATCGTTAGTGCAAATTAAATAGTACTCTCCGTCCCTAGATTATTGTCTTACTTTCCTTTTCTTTCCTTTTTTGTCAGTCCCAGAATAATTGTCTTGTTTGAAAACTTTCCTTTTTAGGACATCACTTTTACCATTTTACCCTTACTTTTCCCTCTACTTTAATTATGGTCCACATACACATGGACATTAAAGGAAATTACATATTATACCAATATTAATAATCAAGTCAATTATTTTTTCTTAATCCGTGTGTCTGGTCAAACAAGATAATAATTAAGGGACGGAGGGAGTATATATGAGCCAAATTTACATTGTAATATGAGATTGTTCAAGCCGGCAGCACTTCAGTTTCTCACCTCTAGTTTAATATTATTTGTTCATTACAACGGTTTTGATAATTACTAGGCTGATCTTTCAAAATGATCAAGAGGGTCTGATAGAATTATCTCAACTACATTTTATTGATGACATTTCAGCCTTGGACAGTACGTCATAAAGATACACTTCCAGTACTGATTGGTGTATGCATGATCACGATTACAATGTCGAACTAAAAATTGGAATGCTCTCTTACATACATTGTAATTAGCGTCAGGCTTACTAAATATCCTTTGATGCAAATATTTACTAGCAGAAAGTACCAACACAAACACTGTTTAATTATCTTATCAACTATGACAAAAATGTAAATTGCAGAGAACAATATTTTAGTTTAAATCTTCAAGATTTGTATCAAGAGATCCGACCTCATACAGTCTCTAGCATAGATAGCTACGCTGATAAGTAGTTAAACCATTCATAGCCAAAATGTTAATCAGAAATGAGAATCACCAATGAACAAGTTAAAACAAACAGATACAGGAAAAAGATATAAAATTAAACCTGAGCTGGCCTGTAAGTTTCAGATCACAATGTAAATTTTGGCTTATGTTAACATATTATCTTGCTACCAATATTTATTCAATCTCCTCAAATTCGGTCTCTATAAATAGGTATGGAATTTGCAAGCAGTAAATCAACTGCCACTGTGTACCCACCTCTTTTGTAAGCACATTTTTGAGAAATTAATTAGGAACATGGCAAAGGCAATCAACAGCAAGACGGCAATGTTTCTGAAAATAGCTGTGGTGCTCTCTCTTCTCCTCTTTGTCACAATGGCAGAAGGGAGATCAATCCTTGGGAGTAAGTCAAAAATGCAGAGACACACACACACACACACACACACATATAAACATTGGTCTATTTCATCCATCTAATATTTTGTTTGACTAGAACACTAGCACTAATTTCATGTTATGTTACATACTTGGATTGAGCAAATTATTTGGAGAAATTGAAGTACGGTTTCTGTTTATATATTAACACAACGCCTCTTTTATCCATGATTTGAGCAGTTGGTTTCCAGCAGAAGACAGAATCCACTCTTGCTTGCGATCAAGTGGTCAGTGTGCAGAATGGCGACACTTGCCTTGCCATCGCTGCAAAGTTCAAGTTGCCAACGCAGTTCTTTGGTCTCATCAACCCTAATCTCAACTGCAATGCACTTTTTGTTGGTCAATGGCTTTGTGTTGATGGAACTGCGACTTGAAATTTGGAAGATCATCCAGCAGCTAAAAATCTGAGAGTAGTTGCATGAATAAGGAGTAGATAGAGTCATATCTTTGCTCCCTTTAAAGTTCTTTTCCTTTTCTGTTTTTCCTTTAGAGCGGCTATTGTACTCACAAACCCATGGCTAAGTTTTAAATATTGTTGTTCATGAATTATGGTTTTCTCTTCCACAAGTGGCTATTTGCATTGTTTTTCCTCTGAGTTAAGATATATGCCAATTATATCTCTTGAACTTTGTATTTATGCGTGTGTGCGAGTGTCTAACAACCAATATAGTCATTTGACACATCTCAATCTCATTGGCAAAATATACACTCCGTTGGATACGACAAATTTCCACGGATATCAAAATTTCCAGCGGGAAGAGGCACTCCAGTTGTTGGTTTTAACAAATTATATTTTTGTAATTGTATTTGTGGGTACTTCTAGGTATAAGTATTTATCTTCCAAATATTTAGTTTTTTATGTACATAATTTTGAGTGAAACGATGGAGTAGGACTAGAAAATACTCCGGTCCTCAGACCTAAACTACTCTTACTTTCTATTTTGTTACTTCCACTTACATAGTCTTATTATAAAAACTTAGCATTTCAACTTTTTCAGTTTCCAAGCTTACCCTTATAACATTACACTTAAATTAGCAAATATTTCATTCCTTGAACTCTAAGGGGTATTTATGAGAATTTATTTTAATCCTTAAAACATTTTATTTTCAAATATGAACTTTTTAAGTGAAACGAAGAACCGAATTATAATCTTCATACAAGATCAATAATCTTAATTTTATGGTGCCACTCACTCATCAACTATACTCGCTGTAAAAGCGAAAATGCTATCTAAGATATCAGATTCATGTAAGTCCAGTTGTATACTATAGTCTATAGGTTATGTCAGGAAAAATGATCAATTTTGCCATTGTACTTTTTTGGAGTAAAATTGCCATTGAACTTTCAAAAAAGGTTGCAATTTTACCATTATCCCTAACCGTCATCCAATTCTCAACGAAATTAATTACAAATTTTCAATCACCTCCCTTAAAATTTTATACTCCGTAAATAAGTTGGAATATCCTAACAATAGATGAGTTCAAAATTAGGTGGAGTGAGTTAAGGTTATTGACGGATGCCAATTTTTAAACAAAAAATTCTAAGCGGCTTTTACTTTAAAGTAATACTAATATAAATTATTAAATTGAAAAATAAAAATAATTAAAACATTGTTACAAAATAATTCTTATAAAAAAGATAGTTTTTGGATTAATATATAATTTGGTCCCTTAACTTTCCTACAACTCCTAATTTAGTTATAGATTTTTTAATTTTTCTACATTGGTCCTTAAACTCACTTTTTACTGCCTTATTAGTCCCTCGTACCGTTAAATCAAACAGTACCGTTAAAAAAAACTTGAAGTGTCAAAATTACCGTCTGCTGGTTTGATGAAAATCCAAGTGTTAATATGTTGCTGACATGAAAAACAAGACCAAATTTTATAGACGAAATATAAAAAGGAAAAAAATATTAAAAGTCAATATCAGAGTCCAAACTCTTTTCTCACTCGTCACACTCTCTTCTCCTACTCCCACCACCACTCCCATCCTTGCCCGAAAACTTCTTCCTCTTCCCACCACCATCAGATGACGAAGACGGCACCTACTCCCACTACCTCAAACTGCCCGTTCGGCGGCGACCCAAAATGCCCCACGTGCCACCGCCGTTTCCGCCACCGCCATCACCACCGGAGAGCCCCTGCATCCTCTTCAAGTAAAGCATGTACTTCTGCAGATGACTGGCGACGTTCTCGCGAGTCAACCCGTCAACTCTCATGAGCTGCATTATAGTCTTGGGAACGGCGTTCTTGATGATTATATGCTAAAGGGGCATACCGTCCCCAATCAAAATTGGGGGAAATTAAGTTTAAAAATAGAATGAAATTGGTGCCACAGACATCCAAGGAAGGAGATGAACAACACAAGCTCTCAAGCCTGGCGAAGGCGAAAGCTCAAATCAGGCGGCCACTGCGAATGTTTCTTAGAAACAAGCCTTAAAAGTTTTCGTCATTGACACCCCCACTTAAGAATCGATAGATCATTAAGAAACCAATTTCAAAAACCCAATTGAAATCCAAACTTACTTCAAAACCCAATTATGGCCAAAATATAAAAAACCCCCCAAAGTATCCATCAAATTTCACTTTGCACCCGAATTGGAAATTTGTGCGTAAAAACACTTCACGTTCCAATTTGTCCCACTTTACCCCCTACCCCCAACGGCCGTTACTATGTTAATGGAAGGTAGCATGTGCATCTCACGAACATGGATATTTTAGTCTTTTTGATTCTTAATCCTACTGAGTCAACTCATTCTCATACAAGAAATTTTTTCTTTCTTCCAACTTCACCCATATCGCCATCTTTCTTTCTCTCTCTCTCTCTCTCTCTCTCTCTCTCTCTCTTACACACACACACACACACACAAACACACACATGCACAGAAACAACCCAAAAGCTCTTAATTCACGAAATCATTGGAATCATGAACAATTAGATAGAAACGTAAAACCGAAATCACGCCAATGTAACGCCAAGGAGATGCAGAAATATTAGAAATTCAAAATCCAAACAAAAAAAATTCCCTAAAAATTTGGGAGATTCAATACAATAAATCTACGCATTTCGAAATCCAAATCACGGATGGAAATACTTGATCTCAAATGATCTCTAGAATCTAAAAAACTATGTATTGAATCAAAAGATTTAATTCGAAGACTCAAACGTTTGATATTGCAGGAGATTTGAGATCTAGGGCACAACAATAACAAGACTAATAAGAAGAAGAAGAAGAAGACGACCCAGACAAGAGGAGAGAGAGAACAACAAGAAGAAGCGGGCGAAGAGAGAGAGAGAGAAAGAGAGAGAAAGATAAAATTGAGACCGGTGTTGAATTCTCTGGTTCCCATAATCATCAAAACCCTCAAACTCACTGGTTCCCATCGGGGTCGCTGAATTCACTGTTGGTACCGGTGTTGAATTCGACGGTGGGTAAGGCGACTGTGCGGGCGATGGTGTTAGAGAAGAGGTCGAAACTGGCTGGCGAGGGAATTGTTGGGTTCGATGGAGTTGGAGAGGACGAAGAAGATGCGAGGGATTTGTGTTCGGTGAAAATCTCGGCCAACAGAGAAATGGTTAGAGTCGGTTGCTGGGTGGATGACAGAGGAGGTCGGCGACAGCAGTGGGATTGAAGGAGCGCAAACTCCGGCAAAAGTACAAATCACAATAAATCTCCAGTAGATCAGATCTAAAACACCAAAGCAGCTACAACGAAGACCACAGCAGCGGATCCCGCGACGGTGATTCTGTTCAAACTTCAAACTGGTTGCGTTAGGTGTTTCACTAGGTGCACCGCCAGGAGTCAGGGTGGAGATACCAGGAGGCACGGCAACGGAGGGACCTGAGCTAGGAGCCAAAGGGGGAGCCGGTGGAGAAGCAACTAGCGGTTGGTCCCTACAGAAATTGTATTGTAGAGAGAGAAAGCCTAGTTTTAATTTGGGGAAGAAGACAATGAGAAAAAGACCTAATTGCCCCCTCATGCAAGGCATGTGATGGCTTCTGTTAATATTTTTAACGTCGTTCACAGCCGGGGTGTTAAGTGGGACAAATTGGAACGTGGAGTGTTTGTACGCACAAATTTCAAATTAGGGTGCAAAATGGAATTTGGTGGATACTTTGGGGGGTTTTTTATATTTTGGCCCCAAATTAAAATCCAATCTTACTGCAAAACCCAATTAAGATCAATAACAAACTAATTTCAAAACCCAATTCAGAACCCAATTAAGATCAATAACAAACCAATTTCAAGACCCAATTCAGATCATTGCCAAAACGATTTCGAAACCCAATTAAGATCAATATCTCTCTCTCTCTCTCTCTCTCTCTCTCTCTCTCTCTCTCTCTCTCTCTCTCTCTCTCTGTTATCCATTTCCAGAAAATCTCCAACAAAGGGGCAGTGGTAATGAATGGTGAATAATTAACATCGTCGGCACTGAAAGTGTTCAAATAACCAAAAGGGGCACTGAAAGTGTTCAAACCCAATTTTTTTACAACCATGCTAAATCACACCCCCAAACATACTAAATCACACCCCCCATGGAAGTTACATCCTTACCCTTGAAACCCCCATCCTCCATCCTCCACACCAGGGCCCCCCTCATCCTCCATCCTCCACACACCCCCTTCCTCCCTCCAGCGCACACACAACCCCTTCCCTCCCTCCAACGCACACACCAGCCCCTTCCCTCCCTCCAGCGCACACACAGCCCTTTCCCTCCCTCCAGCGCACACACCAGCCCCTTCCCTCCCTCCGCGACTCAGCCCCTTTCCTCCCTCCAAAGACACCGACCCCCTTTTCCTCCCCAGCCCCCCTTTCCTTCCCCAACAATGTGCCCCCTTCCTCCCCAACAGCCACTGTCACGACCCACCCGAGATCCTATATGGTATCTCGTTCGGTCCGTATGACGGGACACAAAATGCACAATTTCAAAATCACTTTTCGTGCAAAAACCCTGTAATGCAAGTGTATGTTTATGTTAGGTCCAAGGTTGCTCTATATAGGCTAGAAGGGGGGGTTGAATAGCCTATATCCAATTTTTGAAATTGATTCAAAAATATTACTTCACTAGGGTTTTAAAAATTTTGCAGGCGGAAGTCTTGTGAAGCACAGACAAGTTGAGAATGGCCGATCTTCACAGACAAGATCGCAGCTTAACACTTGGAAATCTGGAAATTTAAAGCAACACAATCAATTCACAATCACACACAAATAGACAGAATATTTAATATGGTTCACACTTAGAAATAAGTGCTACGTCCACAACCAAAGTGGTCAACTTTGGATTTGAAAATCGTGTACTAAGTTTTTCCACTAGATATTTTACAAATTAAATCTCTAATGGATAGTGTACAAAAATTTTGTTGACCAAGTGTTTGTGTGGGAGAATTGATATCAATAAGATACAATTCTCGTGAGCTATGAAAAGCTAGGTGTTGCAATCAATGAAGAGCTTTTAATGGACTAGTCGTCTAAGTATGAAGCTCTTCAATGAATGTATACAAATAGGACGTTTAAGCCTTTAAGAACTTGAAGACTATGGAGTTTCAGTAGTTGGAGTAGTTGAAGTGTGTTGAATGCTGCAATGAAGTCTCCTTTTATATGCAGGAGGAAGCTAGGAGCCGTTGGTGATTTTCAAACTTGAATTTAAGAGCAATTAATGCTTTAATCTGGTTGTTGACTCCTGATAGGTTGTCCTGCAACTTGCAGTCTGTCTCCTGACTCTTTGCTAAAAATAGGCGGTCTGCGCTTGCAGGCGGAATGTCCTTTTCTGAGAGTATGCCAAGAATGGAAACCTTCATTGAATGATTTGCAGGTTAACGTTGCATCGAAGTCAATGAAGTCTTCAAATTAGGACATGTCTTAGGCAGATCTCTATCGGACGTTCTTAAGGTTCTTCAACATTGCTGATGAAGCTTGGCCGATATGAGCTTGTCCGATATTCAACCAAAAGACTGCTGATGCATTGTTTGCCTATTGTGCAGAGGACGTCCGATGTCCTATAGGCTATCTTCTTCAAGACTTATACAATTTGCAACCCTAAGCTATTCAAGCTATGCCTAAGTACAAGTTGCCACACTAATGACACGCAGCCCATTAGTCACCTTGTCTTAGACTTAGGTTATGGATTCAAGCAAATCTAGGCTAAAATACAACAATCTCCTCCTATTTGCTTGAGTCCATGACCCTACGAATACAATATCAGCTGACCATGTTCACGTCTAGTAATAACATGCTTGTAAGATTGATATATTAAATAAGCATGCCCTAGATGAACTTACACAAAGGTCATTGTATTCAAGAATTACAAAGTGTTTACAAACAGAAATTAAGCATCGACACTTGTAATTAGACCGAATTTAAAAACATACGAATAGGCAATAGGCAATATAGGACATGTCTTTAAACCAAGTGGTTTAAATTTCATGCACACACGAATAGGCGCTCATAAACAAAGCATGAAACTTTTAAAATATAGACATTGTTAATTAAACAAGGAGTTTAATTACAAAGTTTTTGCAAAAGATTATACAAAAAGAATTTATCGGCCAGTTCAAGAGGATGATCGAGATGAAGTATGACCTTTGCCTTTGCTCGATGATTGCCCATGACCTCTTGATGCCCATTTAGAGTCAACAAGACCTTAAGTCTTGCAATCTTCTTTTTGCTGCTGCTAGCTCTTCTTTAGTGTCTGCCAATTCAGAGGAGAGTTCTTTGTTCTTCTGCTTGAGCAGAGCATTATGCTCAATGAGCTTAGTCCGCTGATCATTGTTGAGTCTCGCTATCTCCTCCTTCATGGACGCAAGCGAGGTATCAATGAATCCGAGGCGGTCCTCAGTATTTTTGTGCTCCTTGCGATAGAAAGCCAAGTGCTTGGATGTGAGAGTGCGTGTCGCTCGTACGGAGGAGTGAACAGAGCGATTTGCATGGCGTTGGGACTGAAGCACAAGCTTGTAGCCAGCGTCAATCATGTCGATGGTCTGCATCATCTTTGTTGAGAGGTTGTCCCAATTGGCTTTGAAGATAGCAGGTAGCGGAGGAAGATGCGAGATCCGCCGGCAGAGCAAATGGCCGGCGAGATGGAGCGTAGGCAGCATCAAAGGCGGCTTTGGCACCCTAGAAATTTCCATGACTTGGGTCATGCAACACTGACATGGGTGATGTGGGACTGATCTCGCAGAGAGCCGGTGTGGCTTGGTCGTCAACAGAGATGACCTCAAAATCTTTCAAAACTTATGAATAGCCTCGCAGGATAAGTATCAGAAGAGTCAGGATGACTCGCTGGAGGAGAGGATGGACCTGATGAGGGGGAAGGATGGCTGGTGAAGGAAGAAGGATGGCAGGTAGCTTGGGTAGGGGAGGGTGGAGGATGGCTGGTGGAGGACAGGATTGGCCGGAGGATGTTGGAGAATGGAGGAGGAGGAAATAGTAATATAGCCGGTAGAGGGTGAAGGTTGGCTAGGGAAAATGCGAGGAATAGGAATAGCCTTTCTATGTAGATGACATAGAAAGGGGGTGAATGAAAAAGGGAGGAGGAGAAAAGAAAGGGAAAGGCTAGGAGAATTGAAGAGAATGGGGATGAGAGGGTTAAAGCCTAGGAGAGTGATGACTACATCAATGAAGTTGTAGACCACAGTGAAGAAGGATGGAAGGATAGCGATAAGGGTGAAGACCGGTGGTTTAGGCAGAGAGGAAAGGGAGATGTCCGATTTGTGGGGAGAGGAAGGCCTAGGTCCTTGTGAATTGTAACCCATTGGTTGAAGATCATAAGATCTTGAACCGCTGAGTTATGAGAGAAAAAGAGTTGGGACCAGGCTGGAGGAAGGGGGTCATAGAATGCACCCCACTTAAAGATAATTTCACCTGCAGACATAGGCTGGCAGGGAAATCTCTTGGGGTAGTCAAGGGTAGAAAGGTAGGGGTCAGAATCAGCAGGGTTGGGTTTAGGCCTGCTGTCCCGGAAGGATAGCAGATCCTGCACCTCAGGGTGTAGATGGCTATAGGGGTTGGTTTTGATTCGTTTGGGAGTTGGAGGAGAGGAGGAAGAAGAGAGAGAACGTTTGGAAGAGTGTTTATGAGAGGTGGTGGCAGGTGAGATAGATGGCTCTTGTGTGGGGGTTGGTTGGATGGGAGCAGAGTGAGGAGGTGAGGAAGTAGGTGAGGTGGTAGTGGTAGTAGGCAGAGGTGGTGAAGGTGGAGGAGAAGTGGTTTCATCGGCAGTTCCCATAAAATGTACCTTCTTCTTTGCACTCCTTTTAAAACGTCTGCCATGTGTAGATTTGGTAGGAGTAGAGGAGGCGAAGTTGGTGATGGAGATGTTGTGGTGGGAACCACAGGAGGAACAAATTCGATGGAGAAACGGCTGGTGTGGAAACAGTCGGTGTAGACACGGCTGGTGTGGAGGAAGAGGTGGATGAGACCTTAGGAAGGCCAAATGATTCGTCTGTGGGTAGGAGGGTTTGTTTAGTTTTGGGTTTGGAGGATTGGGAGGTAGTTTGAGAGGGTTTGGAGAGGTCACCGGTTTGAAGGTTGATGTGTCCTTCTCAACATGCCTTTGAGCGGTGTTTCCTGGATTGTTTGAGTTTTGGAGTGAGAGAGAAGAGTGTTTGGGCTTTTGGATGGAGGCTCAGCAGCTCATAGGGATCATGGTCCATCCGAGGTCAAAGTGCTCAGCACTCACCCAATAGGTGTAGGCTCCTCCTCCAGCCAGTAAACCGCGGCACAGTAGGAGACCTTCCTCTTACCCTTGCCGGCTTGGGTAGAGGGGCCATCGCAGTAAGCAGCAGCAGAGCAGCAGCAAAGAGCAGCTAGCAGAGCAAAGCAGCAGCAGCAGCCTTCCGCCGTTGGTTGTCCTTTTGGCCATATCATCCCGATAGCGGGTGATGTTGTTGACCGTGAAGACGTAGGTGTTAGACACCTTGATGAGGTCGTCATTAACGACTAGCTCATCAATCTCCTCATAACGCGGAGGATAACATTAATAACCCCTACGAAGGGCCTCTTCATGGAAGGGTGAGCTTGGACTTCAAAGAACACTCGGGATAGCATGAGAAGATGATCTTGGCCCATTGAGTTGCTTGCGAAGGACCACAGCTTTGGTCCACATCGCCGGCCGGGAGGTGAAGATGTCCCTCGAGCCATTTTTGAATAAAATGCTCTTGTCGAGAGATGGCCGATATGATAGGGTTCTCGGGAAGAGGTTCCTGGACATCTCGAAAACCTCTCTCGTTGCGCACCCCTCATCATCTCCCAAGCAAGCGCCGATTCCGCATCGGTCAAGTCCATTGCCTTCAACAGCAGTTCAAGGATTTCTCCAATATCCTTATAGGTCAACTTGATGTAGGCCTCGATGTAGCCCTTGATGTAGCTTAAGTTGACCTCATGGCATTAGCCGGAGGAGGAGGCAGATCATCCTTGTGTAAAATTCTCGCCTGAGAATTGTCAGAGTGGGTGTCGTTGAGTTGGAACAGGGAAGAAGTCCACATTCACCAAATCTTTGAGCAGGGCATCACCAAAGAGATGTACCGATGATGGAATCTTGTCGATTGTCATCCCGGATGATAACTTGACCTGGAAGGACCTTATTGAGCTCAAGCCTTTGCAGCCCTAGTTGGCTTAGCAGAGGCGGAGGATGAAGTATGGCAGCAGCCTTTGAGGATTTAGACTTTCCCTACATAATCGGCAGATGTGAGAACAAAGATATAGAAATCGGCAGATTTGCATAGAACATCGATAAATATGTATTCACAGATATTCGAGCACAAGAATATTTATCAAAACAAGTACTGTTCGATCAAGACCCAAAACATAAACAATTTAAGACATAAGATAAGAACAGTTCATGAACGGGTTTCACAAATGTTACGATTTTGTCATTCTTGAGCCAATAACTGGTATAAAACGAAAACATAGTATCACAGAAGCTTAAAACACATTTTCACCAAATAAGCATGATTCAAGCAACAATCGCAAGAGTTTACAATTCATCAATGGCGAACTTGAAACCGAGCAAATTAGGTCAAAATAAAACCGTAAAATTTGATGTAAATAGATTGAAAAGTTGTAGGCCTTACCATTGATGATTGTAAGATTGAAACTCAAGATTTTAGAGATTTGAGAAGGTTTGAGTAAGATTGCACAGAAGCCTGACGGTTTTTGAAAGTTTGAAAATGGCGGTTGTTGAGAACGTGATAAGTCACCGTACATTCACCTTTTATACCTCTCAGTCAATAAACCGTAATTGATAAAATTTGAAATCCGCATTTATGACTTGCCGAGTCACCGCACGTATGGCGCACTTAAGTCGCCTATTTTATCAAAGTCTCGCCTATTTTATAGAAGACTCGATATGAATAGATACTTACTCAAGGTTGTCTATGTACTCACAGAGTTGGATCGCCGATCACATAGGCGCTTAATAACATAGCTTATAAAATAACTTAAAGAATTTGCTAGAAAGGGTTAAGGATTGAGGTCAAGCATACCAAGCTCTCCTCTTAAATATGCAAACCTGGTTGAATCAAGTGGTTTTGTGAAGATGTCTGCTACCGATTCTCGTAGGCACATATTGCATGCCGATGTTACCTTTTTCAACATGGTCTTTAAGAAAGTGATATCTCACATCAATGTGCTTTGTTTTGGAGTGCATGACAGATTTTGAGAAACCGAGATTGCCGATGTGTTGTCGCACATTATAGGACAATCGCAGCTTTGATCTCATAGTCAACTAGTTGCCGTTTGATCCACAAATTGTGAGCAAGCAGCCTACCAGAGCCTATGTATTCTTCAGTTGTTGAAGTTGAAACAGGTTTGCTTCCGGCCCATGAGACAAGTCTATTTCCTAAGAATTGACATGTCCCACTTGTGCTTTTCCTGTCAACTTTACATGCAGCAAAATCAAGATCGAATAGCCTATAAGATTAAAAGATGAATCTCTAGGATACCGATTCCCAAATTGGGAGTATCTATCGATATCCGATGATTCTTTGATCTTGTAGGTGAGACTCCTTTGGATCGCCTTGAAACCTAGCACAAACACAAACAAAGAAACATGATATCGTGCCTACTAGCGCTAAGTATAAAAGTGAACCAATCATGCTCTCAGAGAGTCATGTCCACTTTCTTGCCCTTCTCATCTTTGTCAAGATGGCGCTTAGTCGCCATAGGAGTGCCGGTCGTTTGCATTCTCAAGACCAAATTTCTTGATAACATCCTTTGCATATTTGGCTTGACTGATGAAGATACCATTTGAACTTTGTTGAATTTGAAGACCAAGGAAAAAGTTGAGCTCTCCCATCATGCTCATCTCAAATTTACTCGCATAAGCTTTTCAAACCTTTTGCAAAGATTTTCATTAGTGGAACCAAAGATAATATCATCAACATAAATTTGAACAAGTAAGGAATGACCTTTATGTTTCATAATGAAAAGAGTAGTGTCAATTTGACCTCTTACAAAGCCTTGAGATATCAAGAACTTTGAAAGGGTCTCATACCAGCTCTTGGAGCTTGTTTGAGTCCATAAAGGGCTTTCCTCTTGTAGACATCTTCTTCTGAGCAATAATGAATCCAGGAGGTTGCTCTACATAGACTTCTTCTTGAAGTTCTCCATTCAAAAGCACTCTTTACATCCATTTGATAAACTTTGAAGTCTTTGTAAGAGGCATAGGCCAAGAATAACTGATAGCCTCTAATCTTGCAACAGAGCAAATGTCTCATCATAGTCAATGCCCTCCTCCCGTCTATATCCTTGGGCTACCAGCCTTGCCTTGTTTCTGTAATATTGCCGTTTTCATCCATTTTGTTTCAAAACCCACTTTGTGCCAATAACGCTTGTCCTTTAGGCCTAGGGACCAAGGACTGCACTTGGCATCCGTCAAATTGGTTTAGCTCTTCTTGCATAGCTTCCACCCACCTTGGATCTTCCAGAGCTTCATCAATCTTTTGGGTTCAATGTTAGATACAAATGCGAGAATACATGCATTCATTCCTTGAAGCTTGTCTAGTTTGAACGCCAAAGATTAAGATCTCCAATGATTTGAGTGATAGGATGATCTTTACTTCCTAACTTCTCGCAGTTGAACTTGTCCTATTGCATCAGAGTTGGATTCTTGAGAAGTGAATGATCAAGCTTGGTTTTCTAAAGGGTAGGTTAATTCCAAGGTAGGTTGTATGACTTCGTGTGGAAGGCAAAGGATTCAGGGTTTTCGAGTGTTCATTTGTTGGTTCGCTTGAGGATTCTAACAAGTTGACTCTTGAAGATCTTGTGAAGAAGGAGGATCAGCAGATCGGGACTTGGCCGTCTGCACTGCCTCATATTCATCGAATCATTAGTAACCTTAGGAGCCAAATGTGGCCCAATGAAATCAAATTCATCAAAAGAAACATGTACGTATTCAACAACTCTAAGTGAAGTTTTATTGTAAACTCTATATGCTTTTGAAAACTTGGCATATCCTTAAAAATTCCTTCATCACTTTTGGATTCAAATTTACCTCTATGTTCTCTACCATTGTAAAGAACATAGCATTTACAACCAAATATTTTAAAGAATCCAATGTTGGGAGTTTCGCTCTCCATACTTCATATGGAGTTTTGTTATGAAATTTGTTTATGATAGACTGTTTTGTGTGAAGCAAAGAAGTTCACAGCCTCCCCGTAAATACATAGCAATTTGGCTTCAAGAATCATTGTCTTTCCCGCTTCAATGAGAGTTCGTTCTTCCTTTCAGAACTCCATTTTGTTGAGGTGTGCCAACCAGAGAAATTGTGACCAATTCCATGGTCATCACAATATTTGGCGACACCATTGTTCTTGAACTGCTCCATTGTCTCGATCCGACATCGAGATATCATCCACTCTCGAGTCCGTAGTCTTTTCAAGAGTTCAAGAATGATGTCATATGCTTCATCTTTGAGGACATCATCTCTACCCAAGTAAATCTTGAGTAATCATCAACTACCACAAGAGTATACTTGCCACCAAGACTTGTAGTAGTTACAGTCCAAACAAATCCATGTGCAAGAGCCGTAGAGGTCTCGGTTGTTGATAGGCAAGGCTTGCTTTTGAAAGAAGATTTGTGTAGTTTGCCTAGTTGACATGCTCGCAGACTGTGTGATTCACTGATATTTTAGGCAAACCAACAACTAGATTGTCCTTGATAGCTTCTCCAGGTATTTGAAATTGAGATGACTAAGCCTTTATGCCACAACCACTGTCGCTGATGACCTAGCAACCAAGCATAGATTTGATTTTTTCCAACAAAGATTTAGGTCAACAAAGATAGACATTCCTTTTTTCGAACCCCGTCAGATAGTTGAACATGTCTCATTGTCCTTTATGAGACATTGACTTGAGGAAAACCGACAGTTAGACCTTTATCACGTAATTGTGATATGCTCAGCAGATTGTGCTTTAAACCTTCAACTAGAGAGACTTTGTTGATAGAGAGATTGCCTTCGATTATACTTCCATAACCAATGGTCTTCCTTTTGAGTTGTCTCCAAATATGACCGAGGGACCCTTTGCTTCAACAATGCTTGAGAGAAGATTGGATCACCACCATATGCTTTGAGCATCCACCTGTCCTAGATACCAGATCTCTTTCTTCATTGACACCATATAAAGCATTCCCGAAATATAGACATTTAAGAATATGGTCCCCTTTTATTTTTGGGTCCTCAAGGTTAGCAACCTTTGGGATCCACACCTGTTTAACCCTTGGAGGAGTAAATCCTCTAGATTTAGGTGTGAATCTCAAGGCATTCATGAATCTCATGACCATGGCATTTGCAGAAGAGCATTTGTGAAATCCTTCAACATGAGTAATGATTTCTTTTTGAGGCTTCTTAATATCGCCAGCCTTTGAATGATCTTTCGCCGATAATTGGCCTATAGGACTTAGGCCGATAATGCCTTTTCTTGTTGATGTTAGGTTTACCATAGGTAGACCTCTTATCAAAAGATTTTGTATTTACAGCACATGTCCTTTAAGCTTTTATCGCGTAATTCACTTTTACCCTTTTATAGGCAAAGTGTTGGATCGAGCAGCCTTGCCTTTGACAAATTTAATAGGTTTGAGCCGAGAATTCCTAGACTTGCTATTAGTCATCCCCGTTTTCTTAGGGTGACTAATGGCAGTTTTAGTTGCTCGACTCACTATTAGCGTAGTCTGTCAATTGCATTTCTTTGGACTTGTCTTTTGTGTTCTTGGGATAAACAAAAGGAACTTTGTTAAAGCCAAGTCCTTGCCTTTGGGAGATCGCTGGTCATAAGAAACTTCTACAACCAATTCTTCAAAGAATCACTTCGTATGTCTCATCCTTTGAAACCGAAGAACTACCTACTTTGAACTCACTTTGGAAACCAATACCAGCTTTGTCATCTAAAGTTTTCGTTTGAGAGAATGGTATCAAAGTTTCCTTTAGAGTTATTCCAAGTATTGACAACCTTTGAAGGTCATCTTTCTGAATTTATCTTCTTGATGTGTTCAAGTAGGAAGTCCACTTTTTCACCAAAGCTTTGTTCTCTTTTTGCAATTTGATACTTTCAAATTTGTCGTCTATCAAGATCTTTGATCTTAGACATCAAGGTTGATTTCGTAGACAGCTAGTTCATGCTTCTTGGCTAATTTCACATAGGCACTTTGAATTTTGAAAATTCTTCCAAGATGTCTTTGTTTGCTTTGATGAGCTCTCCTTTGAAGGTTCATTAAGCTCATCATCATCACCGTCATCTTGTTGAAATGGTAGTGACCTCACCGAATCATGTGGTGACTCCCGGCCATAAGGCATATGTTGGCTTCTTCAAAGAAAGTCACAAGAGTCATCCTCATCTGTCGTTGTCACACCATGTAGGCAGATTGCTTTCATCAATGTCTTCACCACCATCCCTTTTTGTTTTTGAAATTTAGTTTCTGGACGTTTCTTATAAAATTCATATTTTGGCTTTGGACATTTAGAGGCAAAATGCCTGGTTTCTACAGCTTAAAACAAACTAGCTCATTATCCTTTGATGGTCTCGATTTATAAGGAGTAATTTTGGTTGAGCATTGTTTTATAAGGAACGGCAGCTTTGTGAGAAGACCGCCTATGTGATGATGATTTATTAAACCTTTGAAACGTTGATATTTCTTTACAAACATAGCAAAGGCTTCGTCGTAAAGAATATCATCATCTTCACCGGATGTAGAAGGTGTTTCATCGTGTTTTGAACAGAAGGTTCAAGAGACATGGCCGGTAAGGACAAGTTTTTAAAACTTTTTCCATTTCTTGAGCTTGTTGGATCTCAAGCTCATAAACCGAAAGACTAGCATAAAGGTTTCTAAGAGTCAATTTGTTTAAATCTTTTGACTCTTTCATGGCAAAGATTTTAACATGCCATAAACCGCCTAGTGCATTTAGAAATCTCATGTTTATTTCTTTCTTTTCATACTTCTTTCCTAAGGAATAGCAAGAGTTGACTACCTCATAGAATCATAGGCACTTCGAGAGACTCTTTGGGATCCTTTTGAAGGAGTCAAACTGGATGTGTATATAATTTGTTGTTCTTGGTCTCACCATCACCTTCAAGATATTCAAGGATGGCTTCCCACATTTCTTTGCGTGTCCAGGTTGATAATCACTGATAAGTGCTTATATCAACACACCGTAATGATGTTGATGGCCTTTCCATCCAGAGCATCATTCTTCTCGTCTTCATCATCCCACTCTTCTTCCTGGCTTTGGTACTTCAGTTCAGCAGGATCTACCGAGGCCGCAGTATTAGGCTTCATTGGAATTCTGGTCCATCCGTGACACATTTCCACAAACGTTTATCAATTGAATTCATATGTCTTTTGACTTTATCTTTCCAGATGTCAAAGTGAACTTCATCCAAGACAGACAATGGTTCACGTTTGAAGTTTCCAACATTTGGTGAGCACCATGATCTTTAATCTCTCAAGAGGTTAATCTTAAAACAAGTTTTCAAAGAGTTAAGCTCGATACCAATTGTTAGGTCCAAGGTTGCTCTATATAGGCTAGAAGGGGGTTGAATAGCCTATATCCAATTTTTGAAATTGATTCAAAAATCTTACTTCACTTAGGTTTTAAAAATTTTGCAAAGTGGAAGTCTTGTGAAGCACAGACAAGTTGAGAATGGCCGATCTTCACAGACAAGATCGCCAGCTTCTAACAAATTGAAACTGGAAATTTAAAGCAACACAATCAATTCACAATCACACACAAATAGACAGAATATTTAATATGGTTCACACTTAAATAAGTGCTACGTCCACAACCAAAGTGGTCAACTTTGGATTTGAAAATCGTATACTAAGTTTTTCCACTAGATATTTTACAAACTAAATCTCTAATGGATAGTGTACAAAAATTTTGTTGACCAAGTGTGGGAGAATTGATATCAATAAGATACAATTCTCGTGAGCTATGAAAAGCTAGGTGTTGCAATCAATGAAGAGCTTTTAATGGACTAGCGTCTAAGTATGAAGCTCTTCAATGAATGTATACAATAGGACGTTTAAGCCTTTAAGAACTTGAAGACTATGGAGTTTTCGTAGTTGGGTAGTTAGTGTGTTGAATGCAGCAATGAAGTCTCCTTTTATATGCAGTGAGGAAGCTAGAGCCGTTGATTTTCAAACTTGAATTTAAGAGCAATTAATGCTCTAATCTGGTTGTTGACTCCCGATAGGTTGTCCCGCAACTTCAGCCTGTCTCCGACTTTGCAAAATAGGCTAGCCCAAGGCCATGGAATGTCCTTTTCGAGTGTATGCCAAGAATGGAAACCTTCATTGAATGATTTGCAGTTAACGTTGCATCGAAGTCAATGAAGTCTTCAAATTAGGACATGTCTTAGCGCATCTCTATCTGACGCTTAAGGTTCTTCAACATTGCCGATGAAGCTTGGCCGATATGAGCTTGTCCGATATTCAACCGAAAGACGCCGATGCATTGTTTGCCTATTGCAGAGGACGTCCGATGTCCTATAGGCTATCTTCTTCAAGACTTATACAATTAGCAACCCTAAGCTATTCAAGCTATGCCTAAGTACAAGTTGCCACACTAATAGACACGCAGCCCATTAGTCACCTTGTCTTAGACTTAGGTTATGGATTCAAGCAAATCTAGGCTAAAATACAACAAACTTTATTTTAAACCAAAACACAATGTCACCAAGACACAAAAGCCGGAAATGAACACACAACATAACCAATAAATAACCAACAACCTACGAGCCAAGAGGCTCTGGACCAAACATGTAATATTATCGTAGTGCGCGGAAATATAAAAGTAAGTAACGTTTACAAAAGCTCGACATCCATGTTTATCTACAAAAGAATATGAATGAATAACATGTATGGAATTCTACCCAACTTACACTCAGTTTAAATAACACATGTACTCGGCCTCACCAAAAGAAAATACCTGTGCTCAAGGAGCACTACCAAAAGAATGATCGCAGACGATGGCCGGACAACAACGAACGATCATCACAGGGTTTTGTGCTCCTGATCTAAGGAAACAATAAACAATGGACGGGGTGAGTTATAAAACTCAATAAGCTACTAATGCAACAATATGGCATAGATGCAAACAAGAATAACAATTGCATATAACATAGTTGACATAATATAATCATTTCCAATCATCACCACATCAAATAATTCATAACATAAGTCACATAGCATGAACTCACATAAGTGCGATATGTCACATATAAAGGATACCGCGAGGTACACCGACATACCAACTTCTAACCAACCAACCAATAATACCAAAGAAGAAACCTGATGTCATACCCGATCATCGAACCAAATAACAAAACCAAGGTGAACCGTTTTCCGTATCCACGTCGACGTGAAGACTCGGTCCCCAACGACCCGAGAAACAATCACGGTATAGCTTACCAAGGTCGCGTTTATTCCGTAAACACTTAGCACTAACCCCTACCGTGGCCAACGGTAGGGCGAGGCCCAGAGTTGGCCTTCTGCTATTACGTAGCCCCCGCCGCCACGCAACCGAGCTCAATACACCTCCAACAAATATGCCATGGACTTAAACAATGCTCAAGTAGATGTTTACTCGACACATTAACTAATCAACCAAATGTTCAAGTAATGTTTACTTAACATTAAATAAAAGCATTATACTCCAAAGTAGGAGTATAACGACACCAACAATAACATGCTAATGTACACCACATAATTCTAGTACACATAGCCATATAATTCCAACATCAAATTCAACACAATACCATTATACGTATATCGTAACCAATCCCCAACGGTCTCTCGAGCATCCAAAGAGCTCACAAACACACACGGTCACATTAATTATTAAACCCTAACCACTCCGCTAGAGTCATTTTAGGTTACTAATGACGACGAGTTACGAAAATGATCTTGCACCGTAAATCCTAGCATATTATCGCCCAATTTCAGTTCCCAACATCATATTATAAGCTATAGTACTATCATAAGTCCACAACCACATTTCATGGCAAAATCACTTATTCTCGTAACTAGTATGGTAACTTTACGTAATAGAAGTCTAGAATGCCATACATAAAACGAGAAGAAGAAGGGGTAGTAGCTTACCTCTCGTCGAAAAAGTGAAGAGAACAAGAATCTAATCGGAGGAAAGCTTCCTCTCGTCGAGACCTTCGCAATGGCGTGGTCGGATCACAGACTCTCTCACAAACTCACAATGTTCCACTTTCTCTTTCTAAACCCTCAAGGCTCTCTCTCTCTACTCTCTTTGTTTGTCAGTAAAACGAGGAGTTAGACCCTTGATTGTTTTGGTGCCGAGAGTGGCAAGTTGGTTGGTGACGTGGCCTAACAAGGGCCACTCATTTTAAACAAGAGGGTTTTTCGCAAGGTGTTTAAGCCGGTGGGCCGCACGGTCGTACCAACCTCAGCTGCCTGTGCCAACAAGGCCGCACGGTCGTGCCAACCCTAAAACAAAGTCTGGACTGATGGCTTCGCACGGCCGCCAATATGGCCTTCACGGTCGTGCCACCCTTAAAACTCAAATCTCACGCGACCGAATCTCTCGCACGGCCGTGCCGATGTGGCCGCACTCAAGTGCCAAGGTCATAGGCCCAACATGCTTTGTTTCTCCTTCTTTCCTAGTTTCAAACACACCTTGCTTATGACGCGTCTCCCACACGATAATTTACAAGAGTTAAGCAATAACATAACATACGAACATATGAAAATCATTTAATATAAAATGATGCAAATGGTGATATGAGATATGAAAATACGCGCAAATTATATGCGATATAATGATGCAAAGGTCATGCGTTACATCCTCACTTCCTTAGAATAAATTGTCGCAATTTACTTACCAACTCCATCAAATGTGCGGGATATTTCACGCATCTCCCGCCTCGCCTCCCAAGTGGCCTCTCTCGACGTTGTGATTCCTCCATAACACTTTCACGAGGGGTATAGTCTTTGTCCTCAACACTTGCTCCTTCCTATCCAAAATTGCATCGGTTGCTCAACATACGAAAGGCGGGTGTCAAATCCACCGGCTCATATTCCAATATGTGAGGCGTCCGTCAAATACTTCCGCAACATCGACACGTGAAATACATCATGAATACCGACATCGACGGCGGCAATGCAAGTCTATATGCTAGCTTCCCAATCCTTTCCAAGATCTCAAACGGTCCAATAAACCCTGGCCAATTTTCCTTTCTTACCAAACCTCTTAACCCCAATCCGAGGTGAAACCTTCAAAACACGTGATCACCGACCTCAAATCAAGATCCCACGTCTATTTTCAAGATAACTCTTTCGTCTACTGGGCCGTTTCAATCTTTCCTAATTTTCACACTCTCCGCCGATTCATGAACCATTTGGCCCCACAACTCGCTTCACCAACTTCATCCCAACAAATAGGAGAACGACACTTCCTACCATAAAGTGCCTCATACGAGCCATCTCGATACTCGATCGATAATCGTTATTGTAAAGTAACTCGATCAATGGCACATGCGAATCCCAAGTTCCTTAAAGTCCATCAAGCAAGCTCTCAACATATCCTCAAGTATTTGAATCGTTTCTCATTGTCCATCGGTTCATGGGTGAAATGCGGCTCAAATTCAATTTTGTCCCCAAAGCATTCTCAAGTGATTGCCAAAATCGAGAAGTAAACCGCGATCCCCGTCCGACACAATGCTCACCGCACCCATGCAACCTCACAATCTCCAATATACAACGAAGCAAGCTCTCCAACGAATCCGAAATCGCAATGGGAAGGAAATGGGCCGACTTAGTCAATCTATCGACAATAACCCACCGCATCATGACTCGTCGAGTCCTCGGAACCCCGAACAAAATCCATTGCAATATTCTCCCATTTCCATTCCGAACAAAGGTTGCAATTACCCACTGGCCTCGATGTTCTCGCTTTAATCCGTTGGCAAGTCAAACACTTCGACACAAACTCGGCGATTTCCCTTTTTCATTCCATTCCACCAAAATTCTTCCTCAAATCCCGATACATCTTAGTACTCCCAGGTGAATTGTGTATTTAGACTTATGGGCTTCATCTAACACTTGCCGCTTCACTTCCTCAATCGCCAGACACAAACTCTACCCCAAACGTCAATATGCCATCACTATTCTTAGCAATCCGGTCTTACCCCACCTAACTCATCAATCACCTTTTCAACTCCTGATCACTCTTCGAGTCTCCTTAATCCTTTGAAACAACACCTGAGTAGCCCGAATATTAGCAAAGATCACCCCATGGCTAGATTCACTAGGACCCCAATCACGAATGTCCTCTAGCATCTTCCATTCCCTAGTCATCAAACATGAAACATACGCTTTCCTACTTAGCGCATCCGCCACCACGTTGGCCTTTCCCGGGTGATACAAAATAGTACAATATGGTCTTTCAACCGTTCCATCCAACACGCCGATTATTCAACTCCTTTTGCGAAAATAAATACTTAAGACTTTATGATCAGGAATACCTCAAATTTAGCCCCATACAAATAATGCCCATTTATGAAGAGCAAAAATAATCGCAACCAACTCGAGATCGTGTGCTGGTAGTTCTGTTCATAATGAGTCAACTTCCGAAGCATATAGGCAATGACTCTTCCATTTCGCATCAAGACACAACCCAAACCTTCTTTCGAAGCATCGCTAAATCACAAACCCATCATGTCCACTCAAGGCAATGCTAAGATAGGAGCCGTAGTTAACTTCTCCTTTAATTCCCGAAACTTGCCTCACACTTATCATTCCATATAAACGGCTTATTCTTCTCAGTCAAAGTCGTCAAAGGGTTGCAATCTTAGAAAACCTCTATAAACCTCCGATAATAACCCGCTAACCCAAGAAACTCCGAATCTCCGTCACCGTCCTGCCTCTTCCAACTTACCACGGCTCAATCTTCGTTGATCAACCGAGATCCCCTTGCCCGACATACATGTCCCAAAAATGTCACTCAAACCAAAAGGCACACTTGCTAAACTTAGCATACAACTTCCTTTCTCAAAACCTGCCAACACGATCCTCAAGTGTTTCTCGTGCCTTCCCGAGACTTCGAGTACACCAAAATGTCATCAATAAAAATAACCACAAAACAATCAAGATACGGCAAGAACACCCTATTCATCAAATCCATAAACACCGTGGGTGCATAGTCAACCCAAAGGGCATAACCACAAATTCAAAATGCCCATATCTAGTCCTAAATGTCTTAGGAACATCCTCCTTTCTAACCTTCAACCATGGTAGCCACTCCTAAGGTCGAGCTTGGAGTACACTACGGAACCTCAAGCCGATCAAACAAATCATCAATATGTGGGAGTGGGTATTTATTCTTAATTAAACTCCATTCAACTTCCGTAGTCGATACATAGCCTCAACGAACCGTCCTTCTTCCTCACAAACAACACCACCCTAAGGCGATACACTGGTTTAATGAAACCCCGATCAAGCAACTCTTGCAAATCAATCTTTAATTCTTTCAACTCACCGCGCCATGATACGGTGCTTTCGATATCGGTATGTACCCTGTAATAACTCAATACAAAATTCCACTTATCAGTGAGGCATTCATAATCATCTAAAGACATCCTGAAATTCCTCACGATCGCAACATCATCCAACATAACCACCCTTTGATTTATCCACCACACAAGCTAAGTACCCCAACAACCACGAGATAACAACTTACGCTTTCAAAGCCAAATGAGGCGAACTCCACCCATACACTTATCACCAACAAACACAAAGGACGACATATTCGGCATATCGAAAGTGACAAACTTCTTACGACAATCAACCACTGGGTGCATGCAACCAATCCATCCCAAAATCACATCAAAATCCCGTATAGGCAAAACCAACCAAAGTAAATGGTGGCCATCAACAATAACATCACAATCATGATAAACATCCGGCTACTTGGCACTCTCCCATCGGAGTAGACACCTCAAGCACATACGTAAAAGATTCGCATATGATGCAAATGACAAGCAAAATGTGATGCTGTATGAATGCGACGCACTCGGATCTATGAGGACTCGGGCTTTAACACTAGAGACAAATAAGGTACCTCCTATGACATTGTTGGCTTTACTCTATTCTGTCTAGGGCGAAGACACGACCCGGACTCTGTGGCGACCTCGTTGTCCCTCTCTGACGCCCGCATTCGGCCGCGCACTCCCACTGGGACCCCTTTATTCCTTGGGCAATCCTTCAAAATGCGTGCCATCACCACAAAGGACACACTTCCCTTGCTTCTTCCAGATCTCTCTTCCGTATGACCAATCCTCAAACAAAATGTACATGTCACCCTTGGGCCCGCCGCCCCGCACGGTTCCCGATTTCCTTCTCGCTGGGCTCCTCCTCCTTCGGTTGTTATTTCTCTCATGCGCCCCACTACATTCCCGATTCCTCCACCTCGATCGTCCCGACTGCTATGCATCACTAGTGTTTCCCGCCGATTCCTACCGGTGTTCCCGTCTTAGTACCTAAGCCTCATATCGTGCTGCTCTCCTCGTAGGCCTTGTCCATCACTCCCTCTGTACTTGCCAACTCAAGTGGTATGAGTTGCTTCATACTCGGTCCTCAATCCCTTCACAAAACGATAGACTTTCCTCCGTTCTGTAGTAAATGTGTGCAATATCGAGATAACTCAAGAAATTTAGCAGTATATCGAGCTATCGATAGACTCCCCGCTCCAACCCAAATTCCACTTCCTTCCTCGCTTGAATCACATCCGAACGAACCGATTCCGAACCGCTGCAAAAATAGCTCCCATGTCCTCACCGTCCGATCTTGTACCCAACTAGCTTCCAAAACCTTCCACCAATGTTCACCGCATCCTCTAGTTTGAACGTGGCGAACTTAATCTTCTCTCATCGTGACATCCCAACGCCGCAAAAACTTTCTCCGTCGACTCAATCCACCTTCGGCCTTCTCCGATCCGGCTTCACCATTGAAGCTCCTCGGTTTCATCTTCAAAACCTTTCTAATCGGCGGTCATTGTCCCCACTCCCAACGGTTGCACTACTCTCTGCCCACCCACTTGTCCTGTCCATCCATGGCCTGTCTATTCATGTCCATGGTCTGTCTGTTCATTTCCATCATAGTCTCGCATAAACCCTTGCATTGTGTGCATGAAGGCCTCATTCGATTCATGTGACCCTTGATGATCGCTTCCGTAGCTTGATTATTAGAGACGGTTAGACGCCCGGTTTGACGAGTATCCCTTTCGCCTCCGTGGCCCTACTAGATCCACCAGCGTGTTTCAACCATGATTGTTCACCAGAACAAACACTCGTCGTTAACGACTGTACACACACAACCAACCCCCACCTAAGCCAAGGATACCAAATCCCAAACAGCTAACTTATGCTCGATACCAATCGTCACGACCCGACCCAAGATCCTATATGGTATCTCGTCGTCCGTGAGACGGACACAAAATGCACAATTTCAAAATCACTTTTCGTGCAAAACCCCGTAATGCAAGTGTATGTTTATTTTAAACCAAAACAATACGTCACGGCACACAAAAGCCGGAAATGAACACACAACATAACCAACAAATAACCAACAACCCACGAGCTAAGAGGCTCTGGACCAAACATGTAATATTATCGAGTGCACGGAATATAAAAGTAAGTAACGTTACAAAAGCCGACATCCATGTGGCATCTACAAAATAATATGAATGAATAACATGTATGGACTTCTACCCAACTTTACATTGTTTAAATAACACATGTACTCGGCCTCACTAAAAGAAAATACCGGCTCAAGGAGCACTACCAAAAGAATGACTGCATTTACGGGACAACAACGAACGATCAGGGTTTCTCGCAGCTCTGGATCTAAGGAAAACAATAAACAATGGACGGGTGAGTTATAAAACTCAATAAGCTACTAATGCAACAATATGGCATGCGAGATGCAAACAAGTAATAACAATTGCATATAACATGGTTGACATAATATAATCATTTCCAATCATCACCACATCAAATAATTCATAACATAAGTCACATAGCATGCAACTCACATAAGTGCGATATGTAACACATATAAAGGATACCGTCGAGGTACACCCCGACATACCAACTTCCAACCAACCAACCAATAATACCAAAGAAGAAACCGTTGATGTCGTATTCGATCATCGAACCAAATAACAAAACCAAGGTGAACCGCTTTCCGTATCCACGCGACGTGAAGACTCGGTCCCCAACGACCGAGAAACAATCACGGTATAGCTTACCAAGGTCGCGTTTATTCCGTACAACACTTAGCGCTATAACCCCTACCGTGGCCAACGGTAGGGCGAGGCCTGCAGATTGGCCTTCGGCTATTACGTAGCCCCGGCTCACGCAATAACCGAGCCAATACACCTCCAACAAATATGCCATGGACTTAAACAATGCTCAAGTAGATGTTTACTCGACACATTAACTAATCAACCAAATGTTCAAGTAATGTTTACTTAACATTAAATAAAAGCATTATACTCCAAAGTAGGGAGTATAACGACACCAACAATAACATGCTAATGTACACCACATAATTCTAGTACACATAGCCATATAATTCCAACATCAAATTCAACACAATACCGTTATACGATATCGTGTAACCAATCCCCCAACGGGTCTCTCGAGCATCCAAAGAGCTCACAAAACACACACGTGGTCACATTAATTAAACCCTAACCGACTCCGCTAGAGTCATTTTAGGTTACTAATGACGACGAGTTACGAAAATGATCTTGCATCAAATCCTAGCATATTATCGCCCAATTTCTTGAACAACATCATTACAAGCTATAGTACTATTCTTAAGTCCACAACCACATTTCATGGAAAATCACTTATTCTCGTAACTAGTATGGTAACTTACGTAATAGAAGTCTAGAATGCCATAAGAGACATAAACGAGAAGAAGAAGGGGTAGTAGCTTACCTCTCGTCGAAAAGTGAAGAGAACAAGAATCTAAGGAAAGCTTCCTCTCGTCGAGACCTTCGCAATGGCGTGGTCGGATCGTCGAGACTCTTCACAAACTCACAATGTCTCCACTTTTCTCTCTAAACCCTCAAGGCTCTCTCTCTCTACTCTCTTGTGTTTGGCTTGTGCAATGAGGAGTTAGACCCCCTTGATTTTTTGGCCGAGAGAGGGTGCTTTTTTGTTGGTGACGTGGCCTAACAAGGGCCACTCATTTTAAACAAAAGAGGGTTTTCGCGCAAGGTGTTTAAGCCGGTGGGCTTCGCACGGCCGTGCTGCATAAGCTGCACGATCGTGCCAACCTCGCACGGCCGTGCCAACAAGGCCGCACGGTCGTGCCAACCCTAAAATTCAAAGTCCTGGACTTGGATGCCTTGACGCCGTGCCAATATGGGCACGGTCGTGCCACCCTTAAAACTCAAATCGACGCACTGGAATCTCTCGCACTGCCGTGCCGATGGCCACCTGGCGTGCAAGCAAGGTCATAGGCCCAACACACTTGTTTCTCCTTCTTTTCCTAGTTTCAAACACACCTTGCTTGTGACGCGTCCTCCAGGATAATTTACAAGAGTTAAGCAATAACATAACATACGAAACATATGAAAATCATTTACGATAAAATGATGCAAATGGTGATATGAGATATGAAAAATACGCGAAATTATATGCGATATAATGACAAAGGCCGCGGCGCATTACTCCCCTCCTCCTAAATGACACCCCTTTTATTATTATAAATAAATAATCTTACTCTCTTCTAAATTCTAAATCTAACTCTCTCTAAATTCTAAATAATCTAACTCTCTCTAAAGATATTGACTTTCAGCTTTTTTTTTAAAAAAGTATGTTTTCAACACAACTAATTATTTTTTGCGTTTGTTATTGAATTTATTAGCATTATAATTTGATATATTAGCATTATAATTTGATAGGTTTTTTTTTCTTTTCAAAAGGTATGTTTTCAACACAACTAATTATTTTTTGCGTTAGTTATTATATTTATTAGCATTATAATTTGATATTTATTGTTATAAATGAAAAAAGTAATTGTTATAAATGTAAAAATAATTAGTTGTGAAAAAAATTATTAATATATATTAGCATTAAAATTAGGTGGTCTTTTTGACGATTCCGTTAAATATTTTTTTAATTTAGCCCCTTAAATTCACAATTTCGTTAAAACTTAACGGATCCGTTAAGTTTTTAACGGAATATGGAGGACCCCCGGGGTCTAATACATTAACACCGCCCCTTGGGGGTCTAATACATTAAGACCGCCCCCCAGGGGTCTAATACATTAACACCGTCCCCTAGGGGTTTAAATTATTTTTTTAGTTTATTTTATATAATTATTAAAATATAATTTTATATAATTATCAATATATAATTTTATATAATTAGTAATATATAAATTTATATAATTATTAATATATATTTTATAAAATTATTAATATTTAATTTTATATAATTATTAATATATTTTTATATTTAATTTTATATAATTATTAATATATAATTTGGTAATAATTATTAATAGATAATTTTATATAATTAATAATAGGTAATTTTATATAATTATTAATATATAATTTTACATAATTATTAATAGGTAATTTTAGTTTATTATATAAGTTTATAAATTTAATTTTATTTTATAAATTATTAATATATAATTTCATATAATTTAATTGTAGTTTATAATTTTATTTTATAATTTAGAATCATTTAATAAATATATAATTTCAAATTATTTAATTTAATTTTATAATTTTAGTTTTGAAATTAATATTATTGTTGATTTAATTAGTAATAGTAATATATTTATAAATAAAATTTGGACAAATTAATATTTAATTTTAGTTTAATATATAAATTTATATAATTTAATTTTAGTCTATAAATTATTAATATATAATTTCATATTATTTCATTTTAGTTTAGAATTTAATATATTTGTTTATTTAATAGTAGTAAGATTTTAAACTAAAATTTAGACAAATTAAATTTATTTTGTGATATTTTAATATATAATTTCATGTAATTTAATTGTAATTTATAATTTTATGAAATATTTTAAAATCATGCAATAAATATATAATTTCATATTATTTAATTTTAGTTTTGAAATTAATATAATTGTTGATTTAATTTGTAATAAGATTATTAAATAGTATTTGCACAAATTAAATTTATTTTTTGATACTTTAAAGTGACTTATTATATATTAATTACACAATTTTGAAATAATATTAGCATAAACAATTAAAATTATGTTAATATTTGTAATTTTAGGTTATAGTTTCATAAAATTAATTTAATTTATTGTTATGTTTTACATAATTTATTTTTAGTTTGTATAAGCTCTTCCTTTGTTTTTGCAATTATTTGTTGTTAAACCCTTAATTTTATTAAATTTAATTTACGACTAATAAGTTAAATTTATATGTGTTATGTTATAATTAGGAGTATTACTTTAATTTATAATTTCATTTGTAGTATGTTAATATAAATTACGTTAATATCATATTTTACGGTGATATGTAGATGTCGTAGGTGGAAGTGAACGTGGTACCGATAGAAATCTCTGAAGAGAGGCCTCGTAGGTGATGGGATGAAGATTTGTCACGATTCGTGCCGACTTAAAACCGTTGTATCGTTGCATCTCGCGCGATCTAGACAAAGAATAACGGCTTTCAGATACTCGAGTTTGAAAGACAACTTGAACAAATGACAACAACACTCACAGAACGACAACATGAACAAGAAGAATAAAGATTGAGTCGGAGGGTTGAACACGATTTGTCAACTTCGATTCACTCTGGCTATTCACTACATTTCGATCGTGGTCCCACATCTACTAGTGTTCCTATTCCACACTTTTTTCAAATGTTGATGAAGTTCTTAAGGTCGAGGCTAGGATTCTGACGGACAGTGCGGTACTTTGAGTCTACTCCCGACTCGCCCCAAGTCAATACGAGTCATGATTTCGGGATCGGGAAAGGGCAATGCGCGAGCGGAGATATTTTTAGGTCGTTTCATGGAGAAGGGAGTTCGGGAGCACTCAAGAGGGGAGGAGGAGGAGGAGGAGGAGGAGGTAGAGGAGGAAGAGATTGTTCCACGAGGTCCGACGCGACGAGGAGGTCCAACACCAGACGAGTGGGTTCTCGAGGTAGGGGCAGAGGTCAACGTGATGATTATTGGAAGTTGACATATCCACTTGAAGGTGGGCCCACCATCATAGATTTACCGGTTGGCTTTCGTGGTCATATTGCACATGCGATATGGAATGGCACTAATAGTTATTTATTTATTTATTTTCATTCTTAATAAAAATAATATTAATTGTTTATGCTAATATGAATTATGTTTTTTCAATAGGAACTTGGACCCTTAAAAGGAATGACCGATGCCGATCGGGTGATTACGTGGGATATTCTTGATCAACAAAGCCTAGGAGTCAAAAGTACATCGTGTTTTATGCACTTGAGGTTGTATGTATTCTCGAGTTGAACATGCCGTTGATCTCGGCTTATTGATAGATGGAACCCGAAACTAATAGTTTTCATATGCCTGGGGAATTGACGATCACTCTTCACGATGTCCTATCTATTAAGGGTACTTAGGCGGAAACCACCATCACCAAGAAAGACAACCATGTGTCAAGACCCGCTTAGGGTGGTTATTGGGTATGACCGCTGCAGAGGTTGATCAAGAGTGGAGATGCAAGACAATCGATTCAACACGCTTCATACGCGTACAGTTCTCATGGGACAAGTCCCCGTAGAAAATCGATCGGTTATATGATGTAGTTGTTGGGTGCCACTTTGTTTATGGAAAAACACAAGTCGCGCTTAGTGTTCATTTTCCGGAGTTTTTAGAACCAGAGGAGGTGTCATACGCGCTGGGGTACAACGGCACTTGCCTATCTATATCGACAAATGGGTCACGGCTGAAAACCGCGGATTGGAGGATGTCGACATCGCTACAGTACGTTGAAATTTTTTTATGTTATTACTTTTTAAATTTTTATTCTAGTATTTCTGTTATAATTATTTTATATCGTGTGCAATTGTTAGGCTTGGATATACGAGTACTTCCCATTCTTTCACCAACTAGAAAACTAATTGGAGCAGGAACAACAAACTTTACGCACCTGGTCAGTCTACAAGGCCGACCGAAGATTGGATCATACTGCTATGGAGCAAGACAGCACGGCTCGATAAGTACACCTCGTAAGAGGTAAGTTATATATTTGTAAACTATAATATTCTTGAGTATTTGTAACTTAAATTTTTTGAAGTTCAAGGTGGAATTGATATATGACTATTTAATATTATAACAAGGTAATGGACTCCATTTGGGATTAAACCGAATGAAGATGTCCCGATTAGTCTGTGAATGGCATCATTCATTGTAGGACCATTACAAAGTCATACATGCCTCCGGTGTTTGCGCTAGTTTGGTTACGCAAGTAATTCCGCCGAGCCATTCATCCCCAAAAAGTGCAGGGGTCCAAAGCCCCTCATGTATGTTTGTGATCACGACAAGATGAGGATACTTTGGGACCAAGTGGGCGTATGTACGTCTGGCACCCGCAATAATACAACAAGAGTCCGTACACCGGGACGTTGCACCGAGGTATTTAGAGTGGTTTGCACCACGATCTCATCTAAAGGTGGATCCGATTGATGCTGATTTTAACGATGAAACCCTTATGAACTTGAACTTACTCGATGTCCGACGCCTCTGTGAGTACTATTTCATCTATATTTAATTCTTGATCTATTTCATCTAGGCTTAAAATTGTTGATTTAAGTTATTGTGTTTAAGAAATGTCGTATTTTCTCTTTTCTTATTACGGCGAC